>JAGFMF010011796.1:8339917-8362901 GCA_019455555.1 Galemys pyrenaicus
GAAAGCCTCATGGGTTGTGTGGCAAACACTGTTAGCAATCCAAAGTCACACACACCCCATTTTTCCCTTGTCTTATTTTCATAAAAAGACTAGAAAACTAAAATGCTTTCCTCCCTAGACTCTCTTGCAGCTAAGAGCACAATGAGATGCATGTGGTATTTTCTGGGAAGAGGCTCCAGAAAAATTCCGAGGGATTTTTGGATATTATACATGATAATACATGAATTTATTTTTTAATAGAGGTGTGGTCCAATATTTTTTCCCATGGGGACATATTCTGAGAGGAATCATGCCTGCAGTGCTGAGTAAGTAAAGGCTCATTTATTTCATGCACCAGAGAGTCTGGAGCAGACAGCACAGAGGACGCCTCAGGTCATGGGGACCTCAAGGATCTAGACCGCACCCCTCGCCCCTCCCCGGGGCAACCCCCCAACCCCTGTCTTCTTGCTCTACAATCTTTAGGTTAGTATTTGACTCCTGTACACTTGATTGCCATGTGGCTGCTGCAGCTTTGGGCATGCAATCTGTATCACAGGTAGAAGGAAAAAAAGGGCGAGTAGGGCCTCCCTGGTGGCTCAATGGGTTAAGCAATGAACTATGAAGCAAACCACAGCCACTGCAGCACGAGTTCGATCCCTGCCGCCAGCCAGGGAGGGGACCCACATGGCACGGCAGACCTCTCCTGCCTTGCCCGCTGCTCCCCTCAGCAGTGTGTTTCAGTCAGTCTGCCTGTTCTGCTCCCGGTTCTGTCTCTGGTGAATCCTCTCACTGCCCTGGACTCTGGCCTTTACCCCAGCTCTTGCATGTATAAATAAATAAATCTTAAAAAAAAAAAAAGGGCAAGTAGCTATAGGATATGCAGTCAAGTCAACCTTCTTTAAAAAAGCTTTCCTGGATGTGGTATGGTAACATCCATCTGAAGAGGTATGAACCTATACCTCTAAATCATATGTAGGGTTGTAAGTCAGTGTTAACCTCAAACAAAAATAATACCCAAAAATCCCTCGGAATTTTCCTGGAACCTCTTCCCAGAGAATGCCACATGCATCTCATTGTGCTCTTAGCTGCAAGAGAGTCTGGGGAGGAAAGCATTTTAGTTTTCCAGTCTTTTTTTTTTTTTAAGATTTATTTATTTATACATACAAGAACTGGGGTACAGGCCAGAGTTCAGAGTGGTGAGAGGATTCACCCGAGACAGAGCCGGGAGCAGAACAGGTAGACTGACTGAAACACACTGCTGAGGGGAGCAGCGGGCGAGGCAGGAGAGGTCTGCTGCGCCATGTGGGTCCTCTCACTGGCTGGCAGCAGGAATCGAACTCGTGCTGCAGTGGCTGCGGTTTGCTTCATAGTGTGTTGCTTAACCCACTGCGCCACCAGGGAGGCCAGTTTTCTAGTCTTTTTATGAAAATAAGACAAGGGAAAAATGGGGTGTGTGTGACTTTGGATTGCTAACAGTGTTTGCCACACAACCCATGAGGCTTTCTCTATGAAGCAAGAGTTCTCAGCATGGAGCTCCATTAGTATCTCTGGGGAGCTTTTAAAGCCAAAGCCCAGGCTCCCTTTGGACAATAAAGTCAAGATCTCTGGTGGAACAAGCATCAGTGGCTGTTAATGCTCCTCAGGTGACTGCAGTGTGCAGCCAAAGGCACCTCCGCGCTCCACAGCTGCCCAAAGCCTTAGTTTTGACCTGGTTCTTGTAAAGTCTTAGAGATGGGCAGGACCTTCATCATCATGGAACAGGTTTGCTCAAATTCACGGTGACATGGTGAGTTAAGAGTTGGGGCAGAGATGCGCGCCCCTGTTCCCCAACCCCTGCACTACCTGTAACCCCACTAGGGTTTCCTATTCTATCTGGTCAAGTGCATTGTGTGTGGTGTGGCTGGTGGGAGAATTTAGCTTTTATTCAATTGCTCTGTAGATGGAGAAGAACGTGTCAGCTTTGGGCTGTAGTTATCTCTCCAGTAATGATGCTCAGCTTGAAATCCAATTTGGAATGAGTGTGTAATTTAAATGTTAATTTAGTATGGAATCACTTCTAAGTATAAAGGAGGCTTAGGGGCTACTTCTAAGGCTCTCTTACTAATCTGCTCCCAGCACTGTCCGGTGCAACTGCCAGAAAGCCTAGCAGGAAATGCCTCTGGCTCATCTGACGTTTCTTTCTTCTGAAGTCAGGCGATTTGTCAAATCCCTGATGATATGAGTTAGATGATCAGTTCCAACTGTTAGCATTGTCTAAGGGGAAACCTTACAGGTTACCCATCTGAACCACAGCTGAGGGCCAAGCTCACCCAACTTATTAGTCGCAGTGTTGTGACAATAACATTGGGTTTTTAGGTTAAAATGATTAGATGTTTTTAAACAGCAGAAAGCTAAAAATGTGACCAAAGATACATTGGTGTCTAATTATTGCCCTCCAACTTTTGATCATACATCTTTAAATAATTCAGGATCTAAAACAAATTCATCTTGCAGGAATAACTCAAATTGCAATTAGGAAGGGAGAACAAAAGCACATTTCTGTATATATTTCTTGAAATGACGGGCCATAAAACACCAATCCACAAAGGCCTTCCAGCTGTGTGTTCAAACTGATGTAACGTTCAGCTTCCTTCTTCATGGAAACTCCCCTCAGCTGCTCCTGGAGATCTGGCATGCAGGTTCAATGCTCAGTGGTGCTCAAAACCCCTCCCAGCACCCAGCAGGTTCTCTGGTCTGAAATGGTCCCAAAACTTAGAACACCTTCACCAGACATTATTACTAGCTATTACATTTGGAACAAAGCAAAAAGAAATCAACTTTCTTTGGGACTTAGGTGAAAAAGACTCATAGTAGCTAGAAGTCCTACATAGATTGAGGAGTGTTTTACGGTAATACGCTCTCAAGTTCAATTTCTTAAGTTCTCTAGGTGACGTAAAATGATTGATTCTGAAAATGAATGCTGAAGAAATAAATTGATTCCTTTCAAGTAAGTGGACCATTAATTCTTGACCTTAAAATCTCTAAAATGTTCTAAAAGGAGTTGACTTAGCAGTTACGGCATTTTATGGAATTAACTCTTTTTTCTTTTTTTGTTTAATATATTGTCTTACTGGGACTTACTACACGCTTCGTAGGTTTTAGAAAAATAGGATGGAGCATGGTATCCACCATAATGTTCTTTAATGCCTTATTTAAAACATGCATGCAGTTAGTGGTTGAAGGCAAAGTAGGGGAAATTATAATAAATCCATGGAGAAGTTCAACACTGCTTTTCAAAGCCACTTTAGAGATGGTCATTTTGGCTACAGTTCTAATTTGATCTGATTAGTGAGGCTAATCCTCTAGCAATCCCCAAGGCAGCCCGGTAGGCCCTGCCTGGCACAAGCCCTCACTGGAGTTGTACATGTTCAGACTGAGCGTGAGGCTCAGTTTTCTGCTTCATGGAAGTATCCCCCATTGTCACGGGAGATGCCTGGTGTGTGGGCCCAGACTTTCTTCACTCACTCACGCATTTATTTTACCAATGCTTATTGGTTGTCTGCTATGTGCTAGCAGACTTGCTTAACATTTGTTATGCTCTGTGCTAGAGAATAATTGGAGGCCCATATACCATATCCAAATTTTAAGTTGTAGATCAAACTGACCAAGTGTTTAGTAAAATCTTCATAACAACCTGGAGGTCCAAGTTCAAGTGTGTAGTACAAAGTCTCCTTGGAGTTCTGCATCAAAATTCAGTGTCATATAGAGAGGTTCCCCCAAATCTCCAAGCACCCAGCCAGAAACATCGCCTTCCCCCCCACTACCCCATCTCCACCCAGGTACTGAGGCACCTCAGTTGTGTATGTGGCTTCTTGACCACCCCGAGGTCTCAGGGCCTCACAGTGGTAGTGTGACCTGCCTTCTGGAAGACGAGTCCACTTCAGCCCTGAAGTGGGTTTAGGACCACGAGGTGGCAGATGAAGAAAGCCGTGCTTGTTGAGGTCAGCAGGGGCCACACCATGCAGGGCCTAGAGGAGAGAGAAATGGCCTGAGGCTTGGAAAAATGGTTGAGGTTTAGATTCTCCTGTACTAACTGGCTGTTCCCGAGCAAAGGACGTCCCTCGGCCTCATTGGCCCTGTCTGTGTGGGCCCAGACTTAAAACCTCCTGTATCCCTCGCATCCCTGTCGAAGGACCAGGTGGGGCACTGCTGCCCAGGTAGGAGACATGAGTAGCTGAGCAGTGGTGACTGGAGCCCCGAGAGCTGCTCCAGAGGCTGTTGCTGAGGAATGTTAGTCGTCACAGGAGTGTCTTGTTGCAACTTAAATGGGGGATTATTTTCAGGGCAGACTCAAGGTCATCCCCCATTTCCATTCTCAGACACAGTATACACACGATAATGAATAATGATGCACACTCAAAGCTTATAGAACATTATAAAGTGATGTTACTTTAATGAAAACAAATTTTTTTTAAAGTTTATTGCTGAGGGTCTCCCTGATGGCGCAGGGGTTAAGTTTCATGCTATGAAGCTGTCTGCAGCCACTGCAGCATAAGTGTGATCGAGGCCAGGGAGCTGACCCGCATGTCCCAGCAGACCTCTCCTGTCTTCCCTGCTGCTCCCCTCAACACTGTATTTCAATAGCTCTGCCCATTCTGCTCCCCGCTGTCTCTGGTGAAGACACTGTGTCTCTGGCTTTGAAGCCCATCTCATGTCCTAGGGGAGAGCAGAGGGTGTACAGCAGCCCACAGCGCCCATGCAGTCTGGAAAAGTGGTTCTTCTCAACCCTTCCTGTTGGGGAAGTCAGAGGCTGCAAGTGCAAAAGCTGTGAGCAATAGTCAAGGAGTGAAAGAGGTGCTATGACTGAGATCCTTGCAGACTTGCAAAGAAGTCTGCTGACAAGAGCTTCCCAGTTCTTGGGATTGAAACATACATTTCTCTGTCAGGAACAAGATAAATAAAACAAAAGTTTGTTAGATCACAGTAGAGACTAGTTACATGCAGGCAGGCATGTAGCACATGCCTGGACATTAGCACAAAACTACTGAACCTTGTACTTCTGGGCTGTGCTTTTTGTAGAAAATGACATAAGCTTGTTACTTGTTCTCCTGTTCGATAAAAGCTATGAGAAGTTGGGAGCTTTGCTATTTGCCTAGTAGAGCAGTAGCCCTCCATCTCCATACTGACATCTTGTCTGCTGGACTCATCTCTGCATCACCGAACACACAGCACAACATCAGCACAGTCGCCTCTGGAGGTTACAGTGACACCTTCCTTCTCATCAAGAAGTAAAATCAACACCCCCCAGAAGTTCCCTATTAGGAGTTTGAACTGTGTGTAAGACTCAGCCCCACAGGCGCCAAACCAAGACGTTAATGGTCAATAGCACAAAGTGTTGTGAGTCCACCACATGCTGACCAGTTAGCACCAAAATTGGGACTGTTCTACAGTGCTCCTGGTGAAGAAACTTGCTTAGCAATAGGAACCAGATCCCACCCTAGATTCACACTGTTCTTTTCTAGAATTTCTAGAAATTCTTTTCATTGTCTATACCTTGTCTGGTGAGTCAGTTGTTAGCAGTACAAACTAGGAGCTCAAACATTTCCAAAAGACCCTTTTATCATCTCCACAAGTCTTTAAGTTAAAGAATACCTTGAGATATTGTGTAGTAATAGCATAATACTTCAACAATAACAGTGGCTACCATTTGCTGAGTCTTCACTCTATACCAGACATACACTGAATACTTTAATCTAATAACTACCTTGTGAGAGAGGCACTCATTATTATCCCATTTCACAGAGAAAGAAACAAAAGCTTAAAGAGATCACATAACTTCCTCAACATCCTCCATCTAGAATTAAAGCTATGTGGGTCTGACTCTAAAATGAGTTTTTTAATTACAGTGCTATAAAATCACCTTCATCATCATCATCACCATCATCCTAATGCTTTTTTTGAGCTGAGTTTTGCACACATAATATCATTTAACAACACTACAAATAGGTATTATTATTATAGGCCATATTTGCAGATGAGGAAACTGGGGCACAGAAATTTTAAACAACTTAAGACTCATAGCTGATAGATAACATAGTTTTAAGATGAACGCCTATAATCCAGAGGGGTCAGCTGAGTCTGGGTGAGATGAAGCATCTTACCCATAGTCACATGCCCAATAAGTGGGGATTGAACTGCCTCTAGATTTGAGCCTCTTTATACTGTGCACTAAGCTGCTGAGATGAGGAGCTCCTCGTATTCCAGTGCCTGGAGTGAGAAAACATGGCTGGGGGCACAAGAGTCATTTGCATCGGCCCCTTCCTGCCTGGATGTACTGCGTGTTGCTTGAGCAGCTCGGGTGCCCACAATTCTGTGGTCATCACCCAGACTCTTCTTGTACTGGGAGTTCTAGCAAATGTTTGAAGGATACTTCAGTAACGGAACAGTTAACAAGTGACTGAAGGCCAGATGAAGAGATAAAAAAGGAAAAAGCCCAGGAGCTGAATAATCTACAACTGGATAATTAGACATTGACTAAGTCAGAATTGATGCTACTTGAGACCGTGTGGCAGGTCACGGGTTACAAAATACAGAAGTGAGAATTGGACCCAAAAGATGAGTAGCTGGTTTTCAATCAATTCTAGTCCTTGGGCAAAATCATTAAAAAAATTTTTTTTCCAAAAGCAAAAGGCAAACCGAGCACTTTTTCCAGCAAATTGGAACAATTTGGATCATACACCTGAAGATTTTAGTCCATTAATAATAGAAACAATGCCCATGTTCCATTTTACCTGAAAACGGTAGCTGTAATGAGAAGCATGGGGACAGTCTCGATTCACAGTTCAGATTCTGCTGTTCAGATTCAGATTTGTTACTGGTGAGTTACGCAGTAAAACCCATGTCCATGTGTGGCTTATGTTTCACTGGGGGAGTGGCATTAGCCAAGTACCACACAGATACTTTAAAAACTCCCACAGTCATAGGAAGGACAAGTGGGGCTCTGAAGGGGAACTTCCACAGAGTGGAGGGCTAGGAATGACATCCCACTGAGATGGAGTAAAGGGTACTGACAAAAGGTGGGAGGAGGGCACAAGCAGGTTGGGGCCACGTCTGTGAGGGCCCTGAGATATGGAAGTTGGGGCGTGAAGGGCAGAGAGAAGGTCCACGTGGCCAGAGTGGAGGGAGCAAGGTGGCAAAGGACAGAAGGTGAGTGGGCACTGTTCAGGGCAGGTGAAGTGTTCTTAAATCTAGGTCTAATAGCATAGCCAGAAAGCAGGGATGTCATGGCAGCAGCCGCGATGCCTTAGAGTGAACCGCGTGCAAAGGCAAAGCAGGTGAGGTCTGGGTGCATGGGAGGTCTCCAGTGCTCTTGCCTTAACTCTCTCCTGCCAGTGTCCCAAAGTCCATCACTAATGGCACAATTCCCTATTAACACACAGAAAATACCCCAGGACTCCTGGGTGCCGGGAAGGCTGTCAGTCCTGAGGTGATGTAGCTGTGACTGTGAGGGGTCCAAGGCTGACCTGTGGTGCTTGCAGGAGGGAGGGTGCGTGGTCTGATTGTGGAGGGGAAGGAGGCTGAACAGCTGGGTGAGGCAGGGCCCTGCGCCTATTGCATTCCCCAGGGCCGTCCTGACTGACATGTGCACTAATTGTGGATTACGTTGCTGATACATTATCCATATGGCTGAATTGATAATGTTTTGGCAGCTAAATGTTTTTATGACTAAAGACTCCCAAGGTGAAGGCAACCAATTAGGAAACATGATGGAGAATCTGTGGGAGCTTTGGCTCTCTGTGAGTGAGACCGTGGGATTGTGTCTGCCCAGGCCCCTGCTCTCAGCCTTGCTGAAACCCCCTCCCAGGCTGCATCCCACCCCAGCTCTCACCTGCTTCTCCCCAAGGGTCTTTCTGTGGAGTTTCTCTCCTAGCCTGTCCCTCAACACCTCAAGTTCTGCCCTAGAACCAGTGCCAGCTCCAACTAAGTGGCTTTATTTGTCTGAAACACTTCTTTTGCTTAAAAAATAAAACACTTTTCCTTATATTAGTGTTTGAAAGTCAACTGTGGCATTAGATTGTCACTTGTTTGTTCTAGAAAACAGCATTCATTAAATGCTCTACTCTGCCTACGAAAGGTGAACAAACATAAATCCCTGGACCCAACCTGAACTTCCCTATTCGATGAGTATCACACTGTTATACCTTCGTCTTCACTCCTGAATATTTACTCAAGAGAAGTGAATACACATATTTGTAAAAACACATTATGTAGATGCTTATAGCAATTTTATTCAAAATTATAAAAAATTAGAAATAACATCAAATGATCTTCAGGGTGAATGGTGACACAAATAGTAGTGGATTCTTAAATTGGCATACTACTGAGCAATGAAAAGGAACAAGCTTTTGATCCCATGAGCAACATGGGTGAAGCCCAAAGACATTCTGTGAGCAGAATAAGCCAGATACTAGAGCTACATACAGTCTGAGTCTTTATATATAAGAGATTATGAAAAAAGTGAAACAATCTTTGGTGTAAATGTCAGAACGCTAGTCAGCCCTGAGAAAGCGCAGAGGGAAACTTTTGGGGGTTATGTAATTTAAGACTCCTCACGGAGGGTGTGGTTGTGTGGATGTACACACAGGTACATCTCGGGTACACACTTGAGAGATGCACATGCAGTTGTAGGCCGGTCACGCTTTGGTTTTTAAAAATGTGCATTAACAGGGAGTTGTGCCTCTGAGCAGGGCCCCGTGTGGACATTGCTGAGAAAAGTCAGTGCAGATGGATGGAAGAGGAGCTGGAGTGAGGGGACTGAGGATCCTAGGGTGGCAGCAGTCACTCGGAGTGAAGGAAAAGAGAAAAAGCTGAGGCAGAAAGAAGGTGCTTCTGGTGGTCACTGCTGAGGACCTGGAAGGGAAGCCAGTCCCGTGTGAGAAGGCGGGGTCTAGATACAGGAGTCAGCGAAGAAAAGCAGTCTAGTGGGGAACACGGTGGGTGTTGGCAGGGAAGTGAGAGGGGAGCTGGGAAGCCCCCAGAAAAGAGGTAACCCTCTCGATTAGCAGTCAGTGACCTGGGAACTGGAGGACCTTGGAAGGGTGAGTTGGCAGTGATCCAGGGGACTGGGGTGAGGGAGACCTTCTCACCAGGCAGGCGGTACATGGAAGAACAAAAAGCAGCTCCTTTTTATTTTTGGTGTCTGCAGACTTTCTCTCATTATCTGATGCTCCTAACTGCGCCACAGAATGTGGTAGACTTAACATGACCTGCTGAAGCTCACAGAGCTGGTGAGCACATGTGAGTGTGTAGCTGGCGTGATTGCTGGTTAGTCACCCTGTGCGTGGAATACACAGAATAACTTTCTTTTTGTGATGTATGCCCCCCCCCCCACACACACACACATCTGCTCTGCTGCTCCTGGGTTGAGAGTTCTCTTAATGTCATCTCCACCCAACTCTGTAACTCTGCATCTTTCGTTATGAAATATTGTGACTCAGTTATTAAAACTCACTTCCAAACTCATAGTTGATTAAAGTCTTTTCCCCCTTTCTCAGTTCAGGTTAAACTCTCAGCCCTAGGTTAAACTCTGATGAGTGGGAAGGGAAGCTCTGTGCTACCCACCTCTTTTCCCAGTGCTTTAGTGAAGGAGGGGAGCTGTCTCCTTAAGCGAGAGCCTGCATTGAGGTATGACCCCCTTTTCTAAGACTGTCACCACTCACCCACTCCCATTGTCCTCCACACCTCTGCACTGCTTCACAGCCTTGGTGGTAGCTGTGAGACCATAGCTATACCGTGCCCCTCTGCAGAGCACCTTTATTCCAAGCTCAGCCATCAGTGAACTCTGTGGTCCCGATTTCCTGCTCCTTCCCCAGCCTCCAGTCTGGCCCCAGGGCTTGGGATCTCTCTGAGACCTGGGAACTTTTGTCACCCTGCTGCACCCACTGTGCCACCTCTCCAGGTGTACCTGGCCTGATCCACAAGCACCTGGACAGCTAGTCAGTCTTCCCTTCTGGAATGAAACAATCTTTCTGAGCAACTCCTTTTGGGATTTCCTCCTTACCTTCAGTGTTTAACCGGATATCTCTGAAGAACTATCAAAAACCAGACTCCTCCCTCCTCTCCCCATTCCTCCTCTAGGGCAAGAAATGCCTTCTTCTCAGGGATACTGCCTTCTCTTCAAGACAGCTTCTGTCTGCCTCATGCATTGTTCCTCTGATGTCTCCATTCTTTTTTTTTAAAAAAAGATTTATTTATTTATGCATACAAGAGCTGGGGTACAGGCCAGAGTCCAGGGAGGTGAGAGGATTCACCAGAGATAGAGTGGGAAGGGGAACAGGCAGACTGACTGAAACACACTGCTGAGGAGAGCAGCGGGTGAGGCAGGAGAAGTCTGCTATGCCATGTGGGAGAAGTCTGCTATGCCATGTGGAAGAAGTCTGTTATGCCATGTGGGACCTCTCCCAGGCCAGTGGCAGGGATCGAACTCGTGCTGTAGTGGCTGCAGTCTGCTTCATAGTGCATTGCTCAACCCACTGTGCCACCAGGGAGGCCCCTCTGGTGTCTCCATTCTAAAGGCCCGGTGCTCCTTCAACCATGGGGTGTCTCCAGCCTATAAGGGCGCCTTGTTTAAGTTAAGAATTCACTAATTTTGTGGGCCTCCCCGGTGGCACAAAGGGTTGATCACCACACTGTGTAGCTTCCACAGCCACTGTAGCATGAGCTCAAGTTCGATCTCCAGCCAGGGAGGGGATCTGCATGGCACGGAAGACCTCTCCTGCCTCACCCACTTCTCCCCTCAGCAGTGTATTTCAGTCAGTCTGCCTGTTCCCCTCCCCACTCTGTCTCTGGTGAATCCTCTTACTGCACCAACCCTCCTCCATCCCCGGACCCCCCCCCCCACCATCCTCCTGCCTGTACCCCAGCTCTTGTATACATAAATAAATAAAATCTTTAAAAAAAAAAGAATTCACTAATTTTGTTACTTGAGAGGTTATCACTGAACTACTGAGGAAACTCCAGGAGTAGGAAAAGAGTTCACTCCAACCTCTCACGAATCACAGTCACATACTGGCCACTGAAAACCCTCAATCTGGAGCCCACCCTCGAGTTTGATGTAGTGAGGGGGTCTACTTCCCCTCAGGCACTGTCCTTGCTGCTTTGTTTAGGAAGGTCAATGTTTCAGGAGGTCTATTGTGGCAGAAAAATCCTTCTAAACACCCAGCCCAACCTGGGCAGTGGCTGACTGAGTTAGCCAAGGTGTGGGCAATGGCACCTGCTGTTCAGGAATTGACAGGCAGGGGGAGAAGGGAAGGGCACCATTCCTAGTATAGGAATCTGCAGGCTCACATATAGCATAGGCTGCATGTACACACTGTGTGACTGATGATCTGTTGTCTTTAAAATAAAACTCTTGCTTTGGACTGAGATTCCTGCCCCAATGATCCCATTTGACGCCATCGCATGTACCAGGGTCAAGATAACCGGGAGGCTGATGACAAGTTCTGGGGGCTGAATGTGATAAATTCCAAGAATATCAATGATGACAGGCTGTTCTGATAAACTCAACTATGACTAACTGCTTTTGTTCAACTCACTATAGGACAGCCAGCTAGAGACGAGATGTCAGAATAACCTCTTCAGGGTGATATGCCAGCCAATCTCAGATTGTGGGCCAGCTTTCTAAATAAAAGCACTTACAGATTCAATTCCTGTCTCTGCTCATTGGCTTTCTGTAGTGAGAGGCAGCAGAACCTGGCATTTCCAGCAACAGAACTACAGATGGGACTTGCTGTTTTGTTACTCATTTCTTGGGACTTATGGAGCAATAATTGGGGGAACTATTATCTCAAACTTAGTGTCAAAGAACAGCCATTTCATGTTCCTGGTCTGGAGGCCAAGACTGTGAAACAGGCACAGATTGTGGGGACAGATTTTTGTTCCTTGTGTCTGGGTCTTTGGCTGAGAAGACAAATGTTTTGGGGTGACCTGGAGTTCCCATTCACATCTGGTGCCTGGGTGGGAGGACTTGAAGGAGCTAACTACGGATATTGCCTCTCTATGTTGACTTTTGTGTCAGTAAAATGAAGGACTACATTCAGAAATCTCCAAGCTGTCTTTTAGATCTAACTCCCACAGATGCTGATGAAAATAGATGCAAACTTGCTTCTTCCCCTCGGTTTCAAGCTGATCCCTGGCATTTGGAATATTCTGACATTAATAAACTCCAGTGAGTATATGTTGCTATCTACCCTGGTTATCCAAGTATAGCTCTTTCTTGAAGCTGAGACAGTAATTTGGGGGGGCAAGGAATAACCAAGGAGTCTTGAGATGAGACAATCCTCGGAGCAGACACAGGGTTCCATCTTGAAGCCTCTATTCCGACAGTCCTGCTTCTGTGCTGCCTTTCCTCCTGCCAGTTGGTGTTTGTGCTCTCACGTGACCTGGATTTGAGAACTTCTCCCACTTACGGATTTTTGCATGCTGCATTTGTCCTGCTCCTCTCCATCCCCACCCTGTCACTTTTCTTTACACAAACATGGTGACAGCTAGAAGTGGTGGTGTCCCCCACAGACGAGCCAAAGATGTGTGTCTGAGAATGCTCCCTCAACTTCCTCATATAATATTAGGGGCTCTGATCTTCATCTGTCAAGGAGTTAGCACCCCTGCTAACTCAGAGGTGGCAAGTCATTTGCAACTGGATCTTTTAAGCAGCCACCTTATAGTCACTCATCAGCCAAGGCAGTGGTGCTTCCTGTAGACTTTGTTTTCTTTTTTAGATTTTTTTATTTATTTATGCACACAAGCAGTGGGGTACAGGCCAGAGGTGTGGGGGGTGAGAGGATTCACCACAGACAGAGCGGGGAGCAGAACAGGCAGATCAACAGAAGCACACTGCTGAGGGGAGCACCGGGCACAGCAGGAGAGGTCTGCTGTGCCATGTGGGGCCCCTCCCTGGCCAGGGATCGAATGCCTCTGCTGTGCCGCAGATGCTTCACAGCGCGTTGCCCAACCCGCTGCGCCACCAGGGAGGCCCGCTTCCTGTAGACTTTGATACTCAAGTCTCACAGGTACATGAAAGACCTCAGCATCGTGGTAACATTTCTATAGTAACACCCCCAGGCTCACTGAGTCAGGCACCCTAGCATCTTGACTTCAGTTCTGAGGTGTGGGGGACTTATCTCTTCCCACTTTCAAACATTTAATCTGTCCCCATTATCCTTCGATCTGCCCATCTGTTAATAGCCGTGGAGAAACACAGCACCGGAAGTCACAGAGCAGCCATAGCGAGTAACTCAATTGATCATGTTAACAAAATTCACTTCAGTGATCCTAAGTCTACGCAGCTGTCACAGGGTCACACACTTTGGGCGGGAGGTTTTCCATCTTCCTGGGCACATATAGGAGACCTGGCCTCGGGATCAGGTCTCTAGAGCCTGACCCGGTCACCCAGGCCGTCGCTCCTATGACCTGGTTTCCGGACCTTCAGTGCCTGACTCAACAGCGCCTGGCTTCCCTTTACACTGTGGGTCAGCTGCCTGGATTTCTCATCTCCTGTGTAATCTGGCCTTTAACACGCACACTTGTGTGTTTTCACGCCAACCTGCTGTATGCTCAGACTCTGGTCAGTTTTTTTTTCTATACTGTTGGTGGAGGAACATAGAGGAGCAAACTCTGAGCCCGCGAATGATGTCCTGAATGAGCTCCACCCCCTGACCTTTTCATGGACTCCACCCCACTTCCACGCTGTAGAGATCTTAAGTGCCTCAGATTGTGACGCACACATCACACACTGGACTTTCTGAGCAGGGGAGCTACTGGGATCTAGGGATGAGCTGCGTGGTCCGGTGAAGCTATAGAGCATGGGAGGCAGGTGGGCTTTTGCTATTCCTGTTTTGACCTACACCCAGGGACTTGGGGAAGAGACATGGAGAAGACACGTGGAGGAGAGCCATGTAGAGGCACTTGGAAAAAGCATGTGTGAGAGATTGTTCCGAGTTTTGGGCAGAGGCAGCGGAAGCCATTATCTTGATTTGTACTTTGATTTTGCAGTTTCTTTCTCTCCTTTTGTCCCAGTTTTCTGGAATATGGCTTGCTGCTTCCTGCCAGAAGGTACCTTAGACTTGCAGCAAGCTTTTGGAGCGCAGCAACCACACTTTCTGTTTGGCTGGTCATTTGCTCATTGGGAAATAGGAAATTTTGAGGATTTTTAACTATTATTTGAGGGTTTGGAAACTATTATCAGGAACACCCTTTTTTCTTTCCTCACTCAATGCATATTACACTAAGAAACTCTTTCCTTTGCCTATGTGCAGTGGATGGAAGAATCCCTTTTAGAGTGTACACCCCTAAATTGCTTGGGGTCCCTGGATCCCCTTGGTGTGTGCTAAGACTATTGCCAATTAGTGTTAACATTTTCCGGGAGTAATCATGCTTATTATAAACCAATTCCCAGGATATATACACATCAATGCACATACATACACGTGTATGTCTCAGAGATTGGTTAACATCTCAGAATACAATATAAATGCTTGCTTTAAGTCAAACATACATAATTAGTTTTCCTTTAACTCAGATCAACTAAATCAATATTGAAATATAGAAAACAAAATCAGAAGTTTATTCACACTTTATTGTGTCTACAGCATTTTCAGAACATCTGTACAGAAGAGGTGAAAGTTATTTATTAATGCTGTGCCTGATTATTAGGATAGTCCTGCAGAGTCTTCAAATGGATGGTTAAGTCTTGCTAAGTATATCTGATGGAAACAAGCTGGCCTGGCCTTCACATTCTAAAGAGGCACGTATTCAAAGACAAGGGGAGTGTCTCTCTGGCTTGGAAACCATTTTAGAAGCAAGATGACTCTGCAAGTTGAAACCAAACAAAAGGGGCATGAAACCTGTGAGTGAGGATTTCCCTTCAAGCTCTGAAGAAAGGCTGGTTCATACACAAGTTGGTGATACTGAGTCCTTCCCAGATGAGGGTATTTCTTCTGCTAACAAGTTAGATAATGTCCAAAAGCAAACTAAATTACTTAATTTCCTTAAATCTTGAAAAACACTATGATAAAACCACCTTAATGCATGGATGTTTTCAGAGCTGTCAGATTCTTATTCTGGTTTTGCTAGTCAATGTCTTTAAAGAGAGTATAGAAGAAAAATAATGACGATAATTTGAAGAACAACCAATTCATGCTTAAAATAGTAAACATCCTCACGCCTTGCTGTAAAAGAGAGTGAAAATCCACCTCAACCTAGAACAACACACCAACAACACAAATGACATCCTGAGTGGTGCTTCCTGATACATGTGAAATCACTGAAATATATAAAACCAATTATCACCTTTGTAAGCCTGCAAAAATTCAGGGCAATAAACTGGTGTAGTAATCACAATAAAAAGCAAATATTTACAATGAGCAGGTTTTCCAAACCACATTTTAAGTAGTCACGTTTGCCCGGCAGCAGTAATGTTATTGCCATAGATTTTCCAGAGAGCATTTCATGTCACTGTTATTTATAGCTCAGCTCAGCCTCTTTCTATTATTTATAATTTAAATATAGAAAGAAATCTTTTCCCATTCCTCTTTCTTTGTTTTTTTTTTTTCAATGCCCACACAAACCATGAGTCATAAATGGGATCATGAAAGTGAAAACTCCCATGGCAGGGACGCCCCAGCTCTGGTGTGGGTTCATCATCCCCAAGGTAGGTTCAAACTGTACATGAAACCTCTATGTGAATCCCATTCAGAAAAATCCAGACATAATGAAGTTGCTCATTGTCTGTATGATCAAAAAACATATTTTTTTTTATGCAAACATACCCGATTTGAACTGTCATATACATACTGTAAAACTTGTATAACTGGGTGCAATGGGTTAGTGGGAACCCAACTTCCAGTCTCAGCCCTCGGCTTCCTGAGGGGATAATTTAACTCTGACCATCTGTGAAGCAGACATACTGTCTGTCTTGCCTCCCCCACAGGGTTGGCAAAGTAATAAAATATGTAAAAGTGTTTTGTGAGTTGTAATGTGCCATCATAATTCTAAGATGTGTTTATTACTGTTTCTTTGACTAAATTAATTGTGCAGGCAAAAGAATGGCTAGGCAGCAGAAAGAATTGACAGACAGATTATGAATTTGTCTGCTTCTGCAAACATATTTAATGCTAAACTTAGTCCCCAAAGGCCTGATAATGAATTTGGTCCTGTAATACAAAAAGACATAACTCATCACCATAAGTCAAGTCCAACTGACCCTGAATGATCAGATGATGAGAAAGCAAACGTCCACTGTACAGAGATCTATTGCTTGTGCAGCTGAACTCAGTTTACTTATATCCAAGGGTGAGCTGCTCCTGCAAAATTCCATCTCAATGATTCTGCAGCTTATGAACTGGTATTATTCCATCAACTTTAGAAGTTGAGGAATTGAAATTTTAAATAACGTTTTTATTAAGCTTTGTCTTCAATTTGATCAAGGTTTTTAATTATATGTCATCATTTTATTTAGAGAAAAGCATATTTGAATTACCTTTTTTTTACTTATGAATTAAGATGTGTTTTATCAAATGTGAGGTGAAAGGTGCAACACATGAAAAGTTTTCAATAGATGATGACATACACAGCAAACATTCCAACAATACTAAAGAATATATATGGAAAGTTAGCATTCATATTAGGACAAGCCCCCAAATACTAGTATCTTCCCTGTAAGAACATTCTCTTACTAATCTGGTGTATCAATGCTTAGATACTTAAGCAATTATATATCTATGTTTGTATTCTTTTAAAAACAAAATAGAAAGGGTAGCATGATATATATGCTGTCCTGTATATTTCTTATTTAGCAATATATCTTGGAGGAAATTCCACATTAATTCTTATTTAGCTCCACATTTTTAATAGTTTCATAGTTATCCATGTTTGGATATATAATTATTTAACCAGTTTTCTATTTATGAAAATGTTCTGCTGCTACAAGAAGACTGAAAACCTTGGTATACATCCATCTGCATAATATTTAAAAGGAAAGAATGAAGGCCTCCCTGGTGGCCTAAGGGTTAAGTTTCAGTGCTATCACCACTATGGCCTGGGTGTGCTCCCTGGCCAGGGAGCTGACCCACATGGCACAGCAGACCTCTGCTTCTCCCTTCAGCAGAGTATTTCAGTATATCTGCCTGCTCTGCTCCCCAGTCTGTCCCTGGTGAATCCTCTTAACCCTACACCTTTAGTTTATACCACAATTCTTCTATGTGAGAATAAAAAAATAAAATAAATTTAAAAAGGAAAAAATGAATTGATGCTCTCAGATTTCATGAAATAGAAATACATTACAAAGGCAACTATAAATCAAAGAGATTCTGGGGGGGATGGGAATCAAAATAGGGGAGAGAAAAACACAAAGGACTATGGTGATGGTGCAGGGGTGCACTGGTGAACTGGTGGTGGGAATACTATGGGGACTACACCTGAGAGGAGAAAGCAAACATTGTACAAAAATGAAGAATGATGTAAAATACATGTAAATAAATAAATATATTATACAAAAAAAAAAGAAAGAAAGAAATACATTACAAGATTACAAGTAGAAAAAAAGAAAAGACTGGTTTTTTTAGCCTGGAAAGAAACTCTAAAATCCTTTTGAGTGAAATGAGAAAAACAGGACTGAGTGCCATGGTTCAAATAAATCTGACCCTTTATTGATTAACATTTGTAGGTCGCATCTGACCACCCAAAAGTAAATTATTTTGCCGCCAATTTCAAGTGAAACTCTCAAGTTCAGAAAACAGCAAACTTCCCATTAAAAAGCAAACAAACTGAACTCATTTTCAGGAAACAGACTGGGAGTATGTGAGAAGGTAGTAGAGAGCTTTGCTAAATTAAAAAAAAAGGGGGGGGGATTTTGCTATTTGGACTTACTTTTGAGGGTCTTCTATGCATGTTACAGGGCATAATGTAATTAAACATTAACAGGAAAGTGAAGTTGGCAACCTCAGACTAGCTGAAAAATTTTGCATTGATTAAAAAGCAACTTTATTGGGATATAACACCACAAAATTCACCCACTTCAAGTGTATGTTTAATGATTTCTAGTATACAGCCATCAACTCAATGCAATTTTAGTGTATTGTTGTCACCTCAGTGAGATCTCTTATGTCAATTATGTAATGTCCACTCCACTTGCAGAATTCTCATTTCCATTCCAGCCCCAGGCTGTGACTGACCTAATCTTGGTGTTTAGAGATTTACCCATTCTAAGCATTTAATATAAAGAATTCATATCGATGCAGTCTTTTTGTGACCGACTTCCTTCACTTAACAATGTTTTTGAAGTTGATTCTTGTTGGACTGTTATCAGTATTTGGGTTCCTCTTTATTGCTGAATAGTATTCCCCTGTATCAATATGCATATGCACTTTTTGACCCACGGTTCTTGCACTACTAAGGAAGGAATAGATTTTACTATTTCTAGGTCATAAAGACAGCCTGACAGCATCTCTGTTTTCAGGTTATCCCATTTGTTAGTAGAAAGAAAATATTAAGAAAACCCAGCTTCACTTTGGAGAAGTAGAGTCAGGATAATTTTCATTCTTGTTGTCAAGCTACCTGTCCATTTTTTGAAGTCTAAATTAGGGATGTTGACCAGGGAGAGGCCTTCCTCTATAAATGGCGCACTAAAGACTGAGAAAGAAAAGTATTTTTTAAAGCTAAAGTTTTGTGTTTATAATACATCAAATCTATTGGAACAGTATTGTCTTAAAATATGACACTCAGATATTTTTGGAATAAATATATATCATCTCTCTATTTCAGTTTATTAATCTATTATTCCCTCTTCTTTCTTTGACTTAATAGAATAATAAACTTGGTTCAATTCGAGAGTAAAAAGGAAGCAAGGTTGGTCAACTAGAGAACATTGGTAAGGTTTGTGTTTGTATAAAAAATGAGAATTAAAATTCAATGTGGACTGGTCTTAAGTCCTCAGTCCTCTCTAAAGTCTGACACCGATTGGAGTTGAGAAAAGGTGGACTTAATTCTTGGTTCTGTAACTCAGTTACCTTGTGGAATTTATATGATTTGCACTTTACTTTTTTTTTAAGACTTATTTATTTATGCATACAAGAGCTGAGGTACAGGCCAGAGGTGTGAGGGGTGAGAGAGATTCACCAGAGACAGAGTGGGGAGCAGAACAGGCAGACTGACTGAAACACACTGCTGAGGGGAGCAGTGGGTGAGGCAGGAAAGTTCTGCTGTGCCATGTGGGTTCCTTCCCTGCCCCTGCTGCTGTGCAGGGGATGCTTCACAGTGCGGAGCTCAACCCACTGTGCCACCAGGGAGGCCCTGGTTTGCACTTTAATTCTTGCTTTTGTGACACGAGCTCTGGCTATCTCAGGGAGCACAGAGGTGACTTAGCTTCCAGGGGGGGAGATTTAGTCCTTAAGTGAGGTTGCAAGGATGGGGCTCTTTTCCCACACTCCTCTTCCCTCACTGCACATAAGGGTCTTTGTGTGTTGGGGGTTGGGGGTGGGGAGAGGTGCAGCTGAGGTGGAGGCAGAATGGAGGGAGCAGACCACGTGACTATAGTGACCGGTCCTATCCTATGGCCACACATTCATCATTCCCTCATTTATGCCTCCATTCCTGACCTTGGTTTCTGTGTTTTTTGGGAGGAAATCCTTGTGTTTTCTGCATTGTCCTTTTCTGATGGATATGTTGTTTATGTAGATTTTTGTAAGAGTTATTATTCCAATTGATTATAGGAATATCCTCTGCTAGTACCACAAACTTACTAAATGGACTCCTCTTCTCAAAAACCTGTCTCCCAGACTCTCTGGAAGAGGCAGACAGGCAATGTGGTGTGAAAGGAATGTGAAAGACTTTGAATTTTGTGGATCACTGTAAAAATGTCAGCTATCTTAGTGATTATTTATCTTTTCTCTGCTGCTTTTGTGACTCTGGAGGTTCTGAGGCCTGGTGGGAAGAATGAATTCTCTAGAGATGGATTGCATTTAACGTGTCTCTTTTCCACAGCCAAACCAATATAATGTCATAATGAACTGAATACCTTTCTCTGCTTGATGGCTACATTTCCTACCATGGAGAGAGACTTGGAGGAAAGATTTTTTTTAATGGACTTTTCCCTTTGGTCATATTTCCAAGTTACAATGCCTCTTGCGCTTCTGTGAGAGTTCTCTCAAGGAAGATTTCTAGTGTCCTCGCTTGCCAATGTCCAGCTGGCAGGAGGCTGCTCTCAGAGCCAGCCAATCATAAAGCCCCTGCTAGGAGAGGAGCAGGCAGTGGCCAGCTGGGGCAAACGCCTTCTTCAGATTGTGTGTCTCTGGCTCCAATTCTGACAGGCCTTGCTTCTTTTTCTGACTAAACAGCAGAACTTTTTTTCCCCCTTTCTTTCTGATATCAGCAGTGAATAAGTGTTTGTAAATAATTGAAACGATCCAGAAATGTATAATTTAGGAAGTCAAAAGCCCTGATAGTCTTTCTTCACAAGTGCTGCTGAGGGTTTTATTATTATTTCTCTAGGCTTTTTCCTCATGCACGTACTAACACGCAGCGATTTTCAAAAGAAGAATCAAATTAGACACACAGTTCTGCATCTTGCTTTCTCCTTTAACATTACAGATGAGACTTTTTTCATCTTTTGGTCTATTTCATTTTTGTTAAAAGCTGCATAATATTGAAGGGGTGTACCACACTTCAATTAGATTGTTACTAAAGATTTTTAGGTTGTTTCTAATGTTTCAAAATTAAAAAAAAAATTATTTATTTATGCACACAAGAACTGGGGTATAGACCAGAGGTGGGGTGTGCGTGAGAGGATTCACCAGAGACAGAGTGGGGAAAGGAACAGGCAGATTAACTGAACTCACTCCTGAGGGGAGCAGCAGCGAGACAGGAGAGCTCTGCGGCGCCACGTGGGTCCTCTCCCAGGCCGGGGATCGAACTCCCGCTGCAGTGGCTGTGGTTTGTTTCATAGTTCGTTGCTTAACCCATTGCGCCACCAGGGAGGGCCCGCATTTTATTATTAATCTATTAAAAATTAACTGTTGACAGAATATAAGTTATGTGAACTATTTAGTATAAAGATATAATTAGTGACTGCTAAAATGAAAGCAAAATACAACTTGTGGGATAAACAAATAACATTTTAGGAACATCTTAGCTCTATTTTATCCATCTAAATATTGTTGGCAGATCCACAGAGCATCCACACTGGTGCAATAACTAAATTCTGTGACCTTTGGTATTTTGCCAACTTTTTTGTCATATTAAAACCATAGCTTTATGCATAAAGTTTTTTCATTATAAAATTTTATTTACCAGTGTATGTTCATAGAATATATTTTATTCTAAGGTTTCTCATAGTGAATTATAAATTTTGATTATTCAGACATGATATATAGGCTTCTATTTGATTCCAGGAGAACAAAGAATAAAGAGTAATTTTGCTGTGATGAGTTAAAATTTTTTGCCTGTAGTATTTTTTGAGGTTAAGATCTTTAAGGTATTCCATTATTAACCAAAGATTTTTGTGATTCTCTCCATGAGATTATTTTACCTTTTTGCCTTTACCATGAGCTTCTGATGACAATATGCTTATAAAACATATTTTTTATAGAAGATGGTGTTTATTAGAACATATTTGTTACACTGCCTTTCCTGAGTTACCCATGAACTCACTACTGTGGTGTGTTACCTGACAGTAGAATGCAAGAGAGGAAAAGGCTTGGGGGTGGACAGGTAGAAAAGGTGAAGTAAATCTATGTTGTGTGTTTTGAGCTTTGGGGTGTATGAAAGCACAATAGCTAGTTCCCAGCCTTGAATTTAGGAGAATAATCTGAGCTGGATTTAGCTTTAGGCTTCATTTTGTTCGGGGGAAGGATGTCCTGAATCAGTCATACAAATAGGTTTATGGACTCCAACCTCCACTTCAGACCAACAATATCCAAGAACTACAAATCCTATAAGGTGATCATTGAACAATGGTTCACTGGGACTTGAGGGTGGAGTTAAGCAGCTGGGCTGGGTATAAAACCAGACATGTGGGCCTTGGGGACTCATTTGGAGCCAGCTCTCTTCCTTAGGAGCCATCCCCCTTCTTTCAGAGCCAGCTCTCTTTGTTAGATCTGGTAGGATATTTACGGATTCGTATCCCTCTCTACTCCCTGTGTAATTACTACTTTATTTCCCCTTCTTTTGTAAAATAAAACCCTTTATTAACCTTTGTTGTGTGTGCCAATAAGCAGCTGGTGTTTATTATAAGTGCCTTGCGAGTGTGCTGGTGAGAACCCATTTAGGCAAAACCATTTTCTATTAGGGTTACCCTGTAACAGAATTTTCCCTTTTCCTGGGGACCACCATGTTACAAGTCTAGCTGCCATTCTCTCTCTACCTCAGGAGAAGAGCAGGCTCCTGAGTTCTGTCTTCAAACTGTTAGGGGGAAAGGTAGTCCTAAATGGATTATGGGTGTGTGAACTCCAACCCCCACTCCAGACTACCAGTGTTCCAGAACCACAAATCCGATAAAATGATTATTGAAGAGTAGATCACTGGGACCTGAGGGTGGAGTTTAGAAGCCAGTCTGGCTATAAAACCAGAGGTGAGCCTTGGGCTCTCTCTCCCTTTGGAGCCATCTCACTTGATTCGGAGCCAGCTCTCAATGCGCCATTGCTTAGAAGATCTGGTAGGATATTTACGGATTTGTATCCCTCTTTTCTCTTTGTGATACTTCTACTTTATTTCCCTTCTTTTATAAAATAAAACCCTTTAATAACTTTTGTTGAGTGTGCCTGAAGTTGAGGCTTATTATAAAAGTCTTCTGAGAGTGCGGGTGAGGACCCAGTCAGGGAAAACCACTTTATATTAGGGTTGCTCTGTAACACTGTAACAGGGTCATCCCTGGGAAAGGGGGAAGTTCCAGGATCCCTGTTCTGCCCTAAGTAGGGTGGAGCTGAGTAGGGATAAGAAGATGCTGGAGAGAGGAGATAAGAGGACAGAAAGAAGGGAG
>JAGFMF010011796.1:8366358-8380637 GCA_019455555.1 Galemys pyrenaicus
CTCCCTTCTTTCTGTCCTCTTATCTCCTCTCTCCAGCATCTTCTTATCCCTACTCAGCTCCACCCTACTTAGGGCAGAACAGGGATCCTGGAACTTCCCTCTTTCCTGGGGACCACCCTGTTACAATTTCTTTCACAGTTCACAGAAACCAAAATAAAATAAAATCTGCACCATCCAACTTATACCTAAACACAAATATCAAAGAATATAACAGTATTATGATACCTAAGTTACATTAAATTATAATTTTTTTAAAAAATGAACTCTTTCACTTTTAGATGACTGCTAACTTTTTTTAAAACCATACAACCACAAGCAAATAATCAAAAGCGAGTCTTTAATGATTACTAGATTTGGTCGGTCAGGGTTTTTATTTTGTCCTATTAGTAAACTTAATTTTTACTGGTAGGGCAGAAGAGAGAGAAATTTTTTTTTTATTGGTTCAAAAGATTTGTCACTTGTGCTTTTAAAGTGACTTTTAATACTTTTTCTCTTTTCTTCCCCAATTATATCATGGAATATTGGATTCAGATTTGCATTTTTACCCTCTAGAAAGGAATGTCACAGTATCCCAGGAAATAATTTAGTGGTACCAGCACATCCCATGCATCTGTTTGGAGCTAGGCCATGCATCTGCTTAGGGTCTATCTTGCTACTGAGGGTTGCTAGAGAGTCAGATTAAATGGAATGTAGTAGGGCCATTAATCTGCATCTCTAACTAGCCCTCAGGGGATCTAGAACCTGTCACCCTAGACACAGTGAGCAGCACTATCTTATCAAAGGGTTAAGGCAACAGGTCAGCATCAGTAAGAAGACAATTTAAAAATTCATCTTCAAGACTTTCATTGCTGGTACCACTAAATAAGGAGCTACCAGCCTGAGTCTCAGAGGCTCCATGCTGGCATGAGCTTAAAACCTCTGTCTGAACCACTCATTTGCCTCTGGTTGTAACAACCGATATTGTGACTTTTGTCCTGCTCCCAGCCTCTACCAGGGATATGGAAAATCGACATGCTCAGTGTCAACCCGGGGTGCTATGTAGAGACGACCAAGAATGAGAATATGTTGGCTTAATGTTCCAGAATATCATTCACTTTGGGCCCTTCCTCTTCAGCTGTGGATGTGTTGAAGGACAGGTACATATAATTGAAAAAGGGGAGCTGGGGTCCACCCTCATGGACTGTGTGGCTTGCTGCCTCATTTGTTATAAAAGGCAGGAACTTACAAGATGATAACTGTGAAAAAGCATCATCTGAAGTGTCTAGAGAGATAAACATCTGAAAGAATGAATAAACACATTACCTGTGATGGTTCCTAATGGAGCTAGGTGTTCATGTGGGCCAGCTGGAGTTCTTAGAGTCAAAGGAATTTAAGGCCAGACCACATGATTGGCCTTTTGCCAAATCACACCTCAGGCAGGGATTCCAATTTCCAGAAGATAGTGATTTGCTAAGGTCACCTGCTTCAGTAAAATAGGAAAGGATGTGGCTGCATCGACAGCCTCATCTTATGAAGTCAGATTTGCATCCTGATAGGGAAAGGTTTACATCCTGATAGGGAAAAAATAAAAATATTTATTGTTCTTGCAACTGTAGCTGATTAAAAAGAATAAATGGCAAGGAGGGTGATTTATGTAATGAACATCTGTCTTAATTTACCTACTGGGCTCCACCCCCTCATCTGGGGGCACCACCTCTGTTTCCTCTCTGATCACTCTCTTCTGAGCTCGTCCTCAGGTCCTTAGAGACAGTGTATCCAGAGTCAGGGGCATGGTGGGGAGTGGGGAGTCAGGTCCACTCTCCTCTATCCATGCTGTGGAAAAACACACTGAGAGAACGATTGAACATAACCTCCCTGAGAGCTGAAACTTGCCCAAGGCCTGCTCCCCAGCAGTCTCCATGTCTCTGTCCATAGCATCTCCAGTTTTTCAGCTGTGTAGGGGTAAACACAATAAAACTGTTACAGGGCAGGGAGAGGAGCACCCCAGAACCCCCCAAACCTGTCCTTTCTGAATGGGTTTTGCTATTCGCCGTATTAAGACAAATATATAAAACTTTTAATGGAAAGGAACTTTAATACAATTAGGGAACAATACAGAAAGGACAAAGAATATAGTTACTAAGTTAAGCATCCAAAGTTACCCATCTCCTTGAGGGTGAAAGTCCAGCCAAATAGGATTGGCCCAAAGCAAGGCCCAAAGCCTGCCACATGTCTAAAGGACTTTTCAGTGGAGACCCATAGAAAAGGGTCAGAAAGAGTCAGACAAATCGGGGAGGAAAAGAGCAAAATCAAAATCAAGATGAAAGCTGCCATTGTTAACCTCCCCACGGGTCTCACCCACATCTGTTCCAACCAGTCCAAGACCAAAAAGCAAGGGCAGTTTCTTCACATGTGACTCTGCTCCACATGCCTCCTCCATGCCTCTTTGCTGTTCTCCATCCTGCTTCCTTCTTCCTCCCTTCCTTCTGTCCTCCTCTCTGCAGAATCTTCTTTCCCTGCTCAGCTCCACCAACTTAGGGCAGAACCAGGATTCTGGAACTTCCCCCTTTCCTGGGGACGACCCTGTTACAAAATGAAGGTGAACAGCAACATGCAATAACCCCTCTCACCACCACAGCACACATCCAGCACTCTCCAGGTGTTTCCCTTAGAAATATATTCAGAATCAGGTCATCTCAGTCTCTCCACAGCTGTCAGGGCCCCCTTCCCCTCCAAACCACCACCATCTCTTTTCCATATGGAAAAGCCTCCTCAGTGGCCTCTCTGGTGCTGCCTGCTCCTTGCAATTGATCTTCTTATGGTCAGAGTGACTTCTTCAAACATCAGTCTGTGAGGTCACCCAGTATGAGGGGGACAGTCTTCCTTCCCTCCCAGTCAGAGAAGGCCTCTTTAACAGGACCTACAAAATCCCAAGTGCTTGTTCACTTTGCAGATGCCTCCTTAGGCAGGCCTCCCTGTGGTTCATTCCTTAGGTGCCTGGTCTTTTTCTACTCTTCATTGTGTCTACCTGCTCGTGCCTCAGGATTTTTACACATGCTACCCCTAGATTCTGGAATATTCTTCCCCAAATATTATACAGTTGCTTGCTGAATTCTGTGAAGTCTTCTGTGTTTTCTCCAGACTCCTCTAGCTGTGCAAGCAAGGACAGAGTAGGGGTTGAGACTGACCATGGAATTCAAACTGGGAAAGAGAGACATGAAGGTAAGAGCAGGCAGAAGTGAAAGGGCAAAGGATAGTTACTAGTCTAGTTCCAGAGATTACAGAGGTCCTGGAAAGAGTGAGATGGAAAGTAAGGATGATCTCATGGGACTATGATTGTGGCTAATGGTGAGACAGGATGGCTCTGGGTGTGAGTATCCAAGGCAGTGGATGACGGGACCACCGATGAGAAGAAAGGAGCTGAGAGGGACTGTGGGAGTGAACGATGGAGTGTTGGAGAGAGTGACCGTGAGCCAGGAGCTGCGATCTTTTAGGCCCAAGGTTGTGTTGCAGCTGGTGGATAACTATGATCAGGATTGGTTTGGGATGTCCTGCAAGATGACCTGAGAAGCCAAGATGCAGGGATGTGCTGAACACGGAGAGTGCTAATGGTTGGGAATTAAAAAAAAAAAGAATAGGAGACCTGCTATCTTTGGGCTTTCCAAATTACAGCTGTCTGTTAGGAAAGAGACTCTATCGCAGGTCCTTCTGTAGTAAATGAGGAATGCAGGCATGAGACTAGGGTCAACCTGGAACTCAGCAGAGGTTGTCCTGTCCACGACTGACTTATTTATCAGGGCACTCTGTTTGAAACTAGAGGTATTTTTAGTTTCAAAATAATTCAGAATTATAAGTGAGATACGTCATTGGCAGGAAGAATGGTGCTTTATATCCCGAGAGAACTCACATCAATGGTTCGATGATCTCTCCTATAACATATAACACAACCAGTTTTCAGATGTATGGTAGAAGCGCATGGGCCATGGAAGCAGGGATCTATGTGGAAGCAGGGATCTATGAGAACGCAGGGGCATGTAGGCAGATAGGCGGGAACAGAGCATAAACCTTTGTTTTACTTGCACTTTTGTTTTTTGATTATTCACTGATGCATGCTTGTTAACTGCATTTATACTATTCCAACATTGGAAAGTACAGCACAGATATTGTGCGCAACTATGTACACACCATTGGGATTAAGTAACGTTTTCCCATAATCACTTTCAATGTTCACCTTTCTTGGGTTTACAGATGACTAATTATAAACTATTTTGAGAAGTGGGGCCTCTTCTATTCACTTCTTTCTGTCACTGTCTATAGTTGCTCTAAGCTCTGACCTGCCGTTCCTCAGCCTAGGAAAACTGCTTTTCTGTCAGAATTTTAGTCACCACATGCCATTGACTTCAGCCTGACCTCAGGCTAAAAGTTATTTCCTTCTTCCAACTTTTAACTTTCCTCCAGAATAGTGTCCTCAGATCAGTTTGCGTGAGTCTGTGAGTATATGTAGTGTGTGTACTTTGAGAGTGAGTATATGAGTGTGTGTGTGCGCGTTTGTGTTGTCTTCAGTTTTGCACATGGTAGTAGTAAAGTGTTGAAAAGTCTGAGGTCAGCTTGACTTAACCTCATTTTGGATGACTTATTTTTTCTTCTTGGATATCTGTAAGATTTTTATTTTCTTTAATTATGATAATTTCTTGTTTATATCTATCACCTTCTTGCAATTTAATAACGTTCTCTTTTTAAAAACCTTTTTCTTGACTGTTTCCAGCAGCATCTATTCTATTTTTGTTCTTTTTTAAAAAAATATATTTTTATTTATTTATGCATGCAAGAACCAAGGTGTAGGCCAGAAGTGTCAGGTGTGAGAGGATTCATCAGAAACAGAGAGGGGAGCAGAACAGGCAGATCTACTGATATACACTGCTGAGGGGAGGAGCTGGTGAAACAGGAAAGGTCTGCTGTGCCTTGCGGTTCAGCTCCCTGGCCTGGGATTGAACTCATGCTGCAGTGGCCGGTGATAGCTTGATAGTGCTGAGACTTCAACCCCTGAACCACCAGTGAGGCCCATCTTTGCCTTTCATTTAAAAAATGAGCATTTAAAAAATGTTTATATCTTCATTTTTCTTTTCTTGTCCTAACCTCATTTTTCAACTAATTTTGTTGTCTCATCAGATTTGTTTGTTCTCTGTATTTCTTTTTAGTTTCATTTCCCTGAGAGTTCATGTCACCTCCAGTTTCTCTGATAATGTGAAGAAATATTTGTCAGACATTTTCTTCTGTTGCTGAAATGATTCTCCTTCTGTGACCCCCTTAACTTGTTTTGCTTGTCTGTTTCTTTGATGGAGAATTTTATTATTATATTCCTTCCTCCCACACCCACCAGATTTAGACATATCTATCTGTGTGTGACACTGACAGGCTCTAATAAGATAGAGAGAATATAGACTCCAGGGTTACAGGCTGGGGTAGGATCCCAGTGCTGACACGTACCAGTCCTGCTACTTTGGACAACTAAATTGATGTAATACCTATTCATAGGGCTGCTATAAAGAGGTGCTTAGAGTGTGTGGTACGTAGTATCCAGTAAATATTAAAGATAGACATTTCTGGTTATTACTTCAGCAGGGACGTGATGAGTAAGGAAGTCTTGCTTCCTTTAATGTTATTTAAGGAATAGCAGGCCTAATAATACTGTTACCAAAAAAGCTCATCTAATTCATCCTAGTAAATTTGAAGGCCTAATTGGCTTTATTAAGTAATTCATGAATCACTTCACATCCCATCTAACAAATAGAAGGGAGTTTGAAGAGCAGCACAAGATGGAAGGATTCAAAGGCAGGATGAAGAGTAACTTAATAACAAAAGAAAAGAAAAGATGTTTCAGGCAAGATTATCTTATTGGTATTGATCAAGAAAACTAGACTGATGGGTTTAAAATTCTCTATCTGGAAAAGCCTGAAACCACAATTAGGTTAGGTATTAAGTCTGATGGGATGGCATGAATGAATAAAATTTAGACCTGTTATCTCATTATCTTCCTTAGGCAAGGGAGGCCCCACTAGCCCAATGGAGGTTCACATATGAACCCACCCTGGCCCCCCACTTGGGGTTCAAATAGCTAGAGTTCTCTTTTCTGCCAATCCTGGAAAAGTTACAAAATAGTTTTTTTTGTAATTGTTTTTATCAACCAATATAGAACTATCCCCATCTGCTGGCCACACTCAGAAATTAAAAGTACAGTGCTATCCTAAAGACAGGCAAAACCATGGGAAAGATCTGTTAGAAAGAACTGAGAACAATGGGGGTTGAGATGGAGGAAGGCAGTATGGAGGGAGGGATCGAGGGGATAGAGAGGCATTGAGTTGTTGAAGGGAAGATATGGTTGTTGAGGAAATACTGGGTTTTGCTACTGTGGCTTGAGCAATCTTTTCAACAGAGCACCCCAATTTTCTCTCTTAATGCAAACCATCCATTCACACAGCTAATCATTGCAAGTGCAGCTAATCATCGACAAGTCTATTTAGCTAAGACACACAGTTCTTTTCAGTTTGGAATTCAGATTTCTCTTAGATGTAGCTGGACTTGTCTTCTTGCTGGTTTGGTTCTTTTACAGGCTCGGTCTTCCAAATCTTGAAAGTTTGCCTCAGATGAGACTGCATCGCATGTTTGTTTTTTCTCTTTGTAAGCCTCCCTCTACCCTAACTGCCATCACCCTCAAACAGGAAAGTGTCTTGAACGACTCCTTCCTGCGCCTGTGACTAGGGCTCTCTTGTCCTCATTCCAAGGCACAAGCACTTGTGACTCACCTTCTCCCTGCTGCCTGCAGACCTTCTCCAGTTTCTCCTAAACCCCGCTGCTCTTTCTCCCTCACCACCTCAATGTCTGGCTCTTCTCTCTCTATCCTGCCCTCTGTGCCCTCCGACCCCATTGTTCTTAGTTGACATGTCTTTCTGTCCAAGCTTTTGTAACGTCAGTAGATTGCATTTTGTCCCTTTATAACATGCCCTAATTTTTTATTACTTCTCCCATAACACCTGTGTCTATATGTTCTTACTATAGCCCTCATCACCACATCTGGTCATTTAATTGTTTGGATCCTTCTAGTCCTGTTTGAGCTTCATTGGTGGTGGACTGTCTTCCTCACTGTACCCCTGTTTCCTAATCAAGCCCCTGCACTGAACAGACACACTGTATGTTGAATAAATATTTTTTCTGTTATTTCAAATTTTCATTTGTTGATTAAATTTGCTTCAATGTATATACTCCCTGATATCATATATATATATATCTAAGGAATTTTTTAACCTTTAATTTTGAAGAGTTTTCAGACCTTAAAATAAGTTTTAGAAATAGTACAAAAAATTCCCATACACCCTTCAGTTTTCCAAATGTGAACATCATATACAACTACATTACAATGATCAAGACTAGCAAATAAACATAGAAACAATGTAATTAATCTGCAGACCATATTCAAATTTTGTCAGTTAGTTGTTCCACTTGTGTCCATTTTCTTTTTTTTTTTAAGATTTATTTATTTATGTATACAAGAACTGGGATACAGGGCAGAGGTGTGGGGGTGAAAGGGTTCACCAGAGACAGAGTGGGTAACAGAACAGGCAAGATCTACTGAAACACACTGCCAAGGGCAGCAGCGGGCAGGGCAGGAGAGATCTGCTATGCCATGTGGGTCCTCTCCCTGCCTGGAGGCAGGGATTGAACTAATTGCTGCAATGGCTGCAGTTTGCTTCATAGCGCATTGCTTAACCCATTGTGCCACCAGGGAGGCCCCTGTGTCCATTTTCTTAAACAAGATCCAAATCCAAGATCATATTTGATACCAGGTAACCATGATAGCCTTTAATATTGAACAGTTCCTCAATCTTCCTTTTGTCTTTCATAACTTTGAAATTTTTGAACAGCATCAGCAAGTTGTTTGGCAGAATGCTCTTCAGACTGGGTTTGTGTAAGTTTGGCTCAGGTGTTATGTTTTTGCCAGAATGTCCTTTTCCAACTTATCAGAGGGCCCATGCTGTCTACATTGTTGATGACATGTTATTGACCATGTCAATCGCTTGGCTAAGCAGGGCCTATGTAAAAAAATGTAAACATGCTGGTTGTCCTCATTCTTCAGTCCACTAATTTTAGTCTTCTCTGATGATTCTGAACTACAGTGATTATTATCGTGATGTTTTCCAAGGGGTGGATTGTCTATGACGAAAATTTGAAATGGGGCTGGGGAAACAATTTGCCCCTGGTGAATCATCTGGGACCCAACCCCGGAAATGACTCTAAAGTTTTCTCTGTGTGAGGCCTGAGAGTTAATGCAGCACTCGGGGACACAGAACACTCTAAGCAGTTCTGCTCAGGGTCTGTTCCCTTCTCTTTTCTCCACCATCCCCTAGATCTCCTATTTGTGGATACAGAAAGCTCTTCTGGTTGGTGGTGGCGTTCCTGATGAGACACCAAAAAGGGCTATCACAAGAAAATTGATCACAACTTAATTATTAATTCATGCCCCTAAAGTACATACTGTGGAGATTAATGCTCAAGTCAAAGATCCTTGGCTTACATTTTCAGAACCGCTGTCTTAAAGGACCGCTGTGTAGGCCCTGAACAAAGTGACATGTAATAAACTGAGACCCCTCCACACCGAGCTAGGCCACGGCATTGATGGTTGGGGGTCTTTCTAAAGCCCTGGGGCAGTTACTGAGTTTGGGGTCCAGGTTGGAGGGGGTGTGTAGTCAAGAAGGGCTAACAGTGTGGATGTTCGGTGTGGCTGGTAGGTGCCATTAGCTCCTGCAATAGAATGTTTAGAAGTATTTCCAGATCCATAGGCAGCATGGCTGAGAAAAGAAAGTCTGATACAGCATTGGCAATAGCTAGTTTTCAGTGTGACCAAATTAGGTGAATTATTCTCTGGTTAGAAGCTGTGTGCTTCTGTGGGTGTCGCAGAGCAAGCCACACACATCCCTGGCTGTGTGAGCTTCCCTTGGGAAGAACAGGCAAGTGGGCACTGGGATTTACAGTCAGGACCAAGATGAAGAAAAGGAAGCAATGACTACCTGGGGCCTGAGGGCCCTCTGTGGCTGAGCAGAGTGGAGGCCTCCACTGGAGCAAGAGACATATGTGTGGTCATTCCTGAAGTTAGATTCACTATTGGGGAAAGACCTCAGCTAAGCTCCCACCCTCCCCACAGGTTGGGGGATAACTCAGGGTGGGTAACAAGATCAAGTGGGCAGAGTTTAGGTGGGGCACATACAGCACTTATGTTTTCTTCCATGGAGACGCTTGGCAGCAACTAAGGACAGTGTGGGTGGCAGTCCCAGGGTGACAGCAATGGGACAGGGAGACTGGGGATCATTAGCAAATGGGGTGTGGACTGGGAACCCCTTCCTGCTGTAATCAGAACCCAAGTCTGTGATTGCTCTTCCACAAATGGGTGCAGCTCAGGAAGACAAAGCTTCCATTCACATATGGATTAAAAGCAAGAGCTATATCCTCCTTTTTGGAATTCCTTAACACTGATCATATTATCTTTTGAAATATCTAAGAAATAATAATTGTCCCTAGGGTGGGAACAGGGAAATCATTACATTAAATAAAGGGTTTTCCCAAGCGAAACCTCCAAAACGAACCCTCTAAAATTCTGCACAAAATGTCCTGTGTTGTGAGAATGAGTTCCACACAGTGGCCTCAGGGGCCCAGCGCTGAGCGCCGTCTCTGCTAGCTCATACATCTTTGGTCAGCAGCTGCAGAGGCCCTTCTGAGGGCCGCTCTGCTAAGGAACGGGGCTAGCCAAGACTTCTTTTCATTACTCACTAGGACCTCTGGGACAAAGGTCTCTTTTTGCAGCTCAGAGGTCCAGGCTGGCAGGGTCCCTTCAGACTTCACCCAGCTGGTTTCTGGACGTCACTATGGGCATAGAGAACGTGAGTGCCAGATGGGGCCCTCAGCGGCACACGTCATGAAGGAGAACAAGTAATTCCTGTCCTGCTCATCACTGACACGGTAGACTGGCCTACGTGCGGCACAAAACACACGTCTTGGTGCACTTACTGGCAGATTCTCACAGAATTGTAGGCAAATGCTCTGCTCAGGATCTTTCCAACAGAGCTGTCTGTGGCCCTGGCCTCCCAGAGAAGGCCCTTGGAGGTGACCACAGGCCTGGGACACCTGAGTTAGAGGAGGCTGGTCAAGGCTTGTCAACATAGATTTTATTAGTGATAATAGTATGATTGATTCCTAGGTAGGGACCATTATTTAGATAACAGTTCTGGGGTTCCCAGGAGAAAAGATAGGGCAAAATAGACTGTTCACTGAATCTCTTCATTCAGCTAATTGTTCAATGAATATTTATTTCCTGAGGATCTAGTTAGGTGGCAGGCACTGGGGTGAACAATAATAGCAGTGAACAAGAAAAGTGGGGGATCCTTATATTTGGGGGCTTTTAGTAAGATGCATGCTAGATATTCAGGGTTACAGTGGAGGTTACATAGATTAAGGGAATAGAAATACTTAGTGGGGGGCCTCACAGGTGGTACAAGGGGTTAAGCACTGAACTGTGAAGAATCCCCAGCCACGGCAGCACGAGTTCGATCCCCGGCCAGAGAGGTAACCCACATGGCACAGCAGACCTCCCCTGTCTTGCCTGCTGCTCCCCTCAGGAGTGTATTTCAGTCTGTCTGCCTGTTCTGCTCCTCACTCTGTCTTTGGTGAATCCTCTCACCTCCTGCACCTCTGGCCTGCACCCTAGTTCTTGTATGCATAAATAAATAAATCTTAAAAAAAAAAGAAAGAAATGCTTAGTGGGACTGCTTTAGCCAGGATGGCTTTTTAAAAAAAAATTTTATTTATTTATGCATGCAAGAGCTAGGGTACAGGCCAGTGAGAAGATTCACCAGAGACAGAGTGGGGAGCAGAACAAGCAGACTGACTGAAACACACTACTGAGGGGAGCAGCAGGCAAGGCAGGCAAGGTCTGCTACGCCATGTGGATCCCCTCCCTGGCGGGCAGCAGGGATTGAACTCGTGCTGCAGTGGCTGTGGTTTGCCTCACAGTGCATTGCTTAACCCACTGCACAACCAGGAAAGGCCCCTGTGATGGTTTTAAAATAGTAGGTGGCAGGGGTATTGCCACACCCCTCCTTGAGGGCACGCAGCTTCCACTTCTCCCTGATACACCACAGTGCCTTCTAGGAACTTCCCTCTCTGTCGAGGAGACTACGCTGCAGGGAGCCCCTGGCACCAACAGAGTCTCCTGCTGGACTGCTGCAGCCAAGCCCCGCCCTGAGCCACGCAGACATGACATTCTGGCCCCTGTAGACAAACCTGGAACAGAGACCAGCACATCAAGGCTGCCTTCTGGATGCAGAATTGTGCTCAAATGAGCTATGTGGGTTGGAAGTGACTTGGAGGGGCCACTGCCCCTTCCCTGCTGAAGCCCAGGTGAAGCCCAGCGTAGGCAAAAGCAGGATAGGCAAGGACCCAAACTTATGATGATTTTCTTACGTGTTAACATGTTACCTGGGTACAGCCTCTCATAACATTGAGTTACTATTGAGAACATTTTTCCCTTTTTAATTCTCTTTCAATCTTTCTGATACAGTCAAAATATAAGTGTTACTAGAGTTCTAACCCCTCACTAACATTTGCTAATCTATCTTCCTTTCTTTTCATACCAGAAAGTTTAATGAAACACATCAAGCATTTGACAGGCGACAGTATTTAGACTACTGTTGTCTGATGTTATTGTTTAGTTTTCATTGTATTTTTTTTCCCCACTACTAGTTTCCTTTTCTGACCCTGACACAAAGACTTCCTTGAAAATAAATGAAGAACAGTGAGTCAGTTGAAGTGGGATATTAGCGAATAAACTGTGGCAGACGCTGCAATGCAAATGGAAATGGTGCTTTTTGACATGTCCCCACATTCTGTGGGTCCCACCATGGGTTGGCACAAGTAAGAAAAGCTGATGGACCCATGACCTGATGTCCTCTTTCGGCCTCTGTATCTGGCAAGCCCATGCACACCACAGCTTCCTGAACCCCAAAGGGTCAGCCCACCCTGCTGGGGAGGCTGAGAGATTGATGGCTGACCTCTGACACAATTTGTTCCTGGAGTTTGGTTCGTAAGTCTTTTACAGAGTCATGCTGGCCCCTGAGCCACCGCTTCTACCCTGGGCCTCCTGTCCAGGCAGTTCTGTAGGCTCAGTTCCTGCTGACCTTCTCCTGTCTGCAACTTTGGCTGCTCTAGTGCGCTCAGCACTTTTGGCTGTTCTGTGATAGTCTCAAAGGGCATGGAGACAAGTGCTTTGCTGAAATGTGCATCTTCTGCAGAAAAGGGCCAGGAACACTCAGAGAGGCAAAGGACAGAAAGATCAAAGTGGTTTTGGAACAGAAGAGGGAAAGAGGGACCATAAAATTTGAATGAAGGGCCCGGAACAAAGAAACAGGAGAGGGAGCTGCTCTGATCTGTAGTTAGAGCTAAAGAGATAAGAACTAGAGCTAGAGCTAAGGGCAGGATCCTTTTAAACAAAGGACTCTTCAGGCAAAATATTAGCACCATTCTCATCAAAGCATCACAAAGTAAGTTTCCAGCAGTGAATGTGATGTAACACTTGTCCACACCAGTGTTTCAATACAGAAGTCCTTGTCCTCTAGGATCCAAGTCATGTCACCTCAGTAATCATTCCAGGTTCCCTACCTAAACAATGCTTCTCTCGCTCTCTTTCTCACCCACTGCTTTTCCTCAGCACACTTCCCAGTACATGAAATCTTATTTGATAATTTGTCAATTCTTGATTCTCATTCACTCTTCAGGTAACTCCATTCACTCTTCAGGTAACTCCATGGTAATTCCATTCACTCTTCAGGTAACTCCACAGTAACTCCATTCACTCTTCAGGTAACTCCACAGTAACTCCATTCACTCTTCAGGTAACTCCATGGTAACTCCATTCACTCTTCAGGTAACTCCATGGTAACTCCATTAACTCTTCAGGTAACTCCATGGAGGCAGGAACATGTTGTCACTGTCTGCTCCCTGGCACAGAGGGAGGTACCCAATTAATCCATGTTGGGAGAATGGATTCAAATAATAAGGACTTATGAAGGTCCTAATAAGTGCAAGGAATGAAAGATGAGTCAGCTATAAATTCTGCCCTGGAGAAAATGTCTAATAATTTTAACGATCACTGCAAGTTTTAGAGGTCTTGGTATCTCCAAAGTTTACTTTAGAGGACTTGGACACACTGGGTACCTTACAAATATTGCACTGATTTACCTTTGATAAATTGAGGGGGATGCTAATGTGAACATACTTAACAATAGGTATTGCAGAAATATCAGGACAATTCACCAGCACTCCAATGTGAAATAATGCCCCCAAGATCTGAGAACAGGAAATGGGGAAGCCACAGTTTAAATTAAGGTGTGACTGATCCAACGTACATCCTCCTGATTCCACCATAGGAGTATCTATTGCCCTACTTGTAAATGTGTATTGAATGACTATTGTGTGCATGGAAATAACATCAGAACTGAAGGTTTGGTGGGGGGCTGAGGAGAGAACCAGATCAGAGCATCTCAATCTGGGAAACAAATGCAATGTTGTGAGCCAAGAGGCCTAAGGAGTTCCAAACAAAAGAATATCACACACACATACACACCAGTGAGACCATAATTTGAGGTTTTCATATTGGAGTGCTGGTGAGTCAAATTTCAGGTCTTCAGGTGCCCAGAGGTACAGGGAAGGGGCGGAGTAAGAGGATTCATCAGAGACAGAGCGGGGAGCAGAACAGGCAGATCTACTGCGGGGAGCAGCGGGTGAGACAGGGGAGGTCTGTTGTGCCATGTGGGTCCCCTCCCTGGCTGGGGATCGAACTAGCACAGCAGTGGCTGAAGAAGCCCCACAGTACGGCGCTCAAGCCCTTGTGCCACCAGGGAGGCCAGTAAATAAATCTTAAAAAAAGAAAAGAAATGTATTTTGGTAGCTTGATCATAAAGTAATAAAACTAGAAATCAACTATTAGAAAAACATAGGAAAAATCTAAAATATATAAAAACTAAGCAATATGCTGCTTGATAATTATTGCATAAAAAGGTAAATAAAATAGAAATCAAAAAATACTCTGAGACAAATGAAAGTGAAGATACAGTTTACCAGAATCTGTAGGATACAACATAAGTGACTTTAATAGAGAAGGTATTTTCAATGTGTGCCATTCTTACCGGTGTGAGGTGGTACCTCATTGTGGTCTTGATTTGCATTTCCCTGACTAAGAGGGATGTTGAGCATTTTCT
>JAGFMF010011796.1:8381166-8428905 GCA_019455555.1 Galemys pyrenaicus
CTCAAGGAATTGGGCAATTATAACCAAAAGTAAACAACAACAACAACAAAAACTTAATAAGACCAAAAAGCCGGGATAAACCAAAGGGACCATGGGGAGAGGAGGGGAAGGGGGGAGGGCAAAGACGGGGAAGAGGCCAGAGGGTGCACAAGGGACTGCAGTGATGGTGCACGGGTGAAATGGTGGTGGGTACCCCCTGGGGACTACAAATGATGTCAAATATAACTAATAATAATGATAATAAAAAAAAAAGAGGGAAGGTAATAGTTATACAGCCCCATAGTAAAAAGCAAGAAAAAATTCCAAATAAAGAACTGAAGTTTACACCTAAGGCAACTTGGAAAAGAGGAACAAAAAAGACCCAAAGTTAGTAAAAGGAAGAAAATAATAAAAATAAACAAAATAGAGATCAAAAAGACTATACAAAAGATCATAAAATTGAGAATTGGTTCTTCATGATGATGAACAAAATATAGAACCTCTTGTTAGGCTAGAAAAAAAAAAGAGAGAGAGAGAAAACATTAATAAATAGAATCAGAAAGGAAGGAGGAGAATTTACTACAAATGGCACAGAAATACAAAGAAATGTTAGAAGTAACTGTAAACAACCACATGCCAATAAATTTGATAACTATGAAGAAATGGACAAATTCCTAGATCAATATAATTTACCAAGATGAAACCAGGAAGAACGGAAGAGTTGAACAAAGCAATCACACGCATGGAAATCGAAGCAACCATAAAAAGTCTTGTCAAAACCAAAGCCCAAAACCAAACAGCTTCACAAGTGAATTTTATCAAACCTTCGAAGGAAAACTGATGCCCAGCTTGCTCAAACTGTTTTTAAAAGTACAAGCAGGGATGTGACCTAATACATATCACAGTGTCAATGTGACTCTAGTACCAGAAAAGAAAATTATATACGAGTAACCCTGATGAACTTTGATGCAAAAATTTCAACAAAATATTAGCAAATCAAATTCAACAAAATACACGAGATTATAATACATCATGATCAAGTGGGAATTATAGCTGGTGGAGGAGTCTGGACTTGACCAAAGCAGAGCAGACCCGTGGACATGAAAAGAAAGAAAACAGTTGAGGAAAGAGATAATCTTAGGAAAGTTTTCGACACGGTGAGTTGTATTTAAAAATGGAATTGTTTGGGTTGGGGTGGGGGTGGCATCCCTGGTGGCCTAGCGGTTAAGTCTCAGTGCTACAACCTGAGTTCGATCCCCGGCCAGGGAGCTACCCACGTATGGCACCGCAGACCTCTGCTGTCTTGCCCGCTGCTCCCCTCAGCCATGTCTTTCACTAGATCCATCTGTTCTGCTCCCCACTCTGTCTCTGGTGAGTCCTCTTACCCACCCCGCATCTCTGGCCTGCACCCCAGTTCCTGTGTGTAAAAAAAACAAACAAACCACATTGATGTGCATGCTGCTAAAGGTGCCAGCATTTGACTCAGGAAAGATGAAGATCTAGAAGACACCCCATGACCTTATTTGTCCCCTTCCTGACCAATAGTCACCCCGCTAATATTGGATGAAAAGCATATTCATGTTCTATTTAGATTTGGTGGACAGAAGAATCAAAACCAGCTGTTCTCTGGCCAATTCTTCCAAGTCACTTATCTCTGTTACTTCCTCTGTGTTAGTCTGACTGGATGGGCAATCTGATGCTAGCCTCTGTGACTACGGGCTCTTAATTTATGTCTACACTGTCCTATTTTCATAATGTTATTTGCTCATTTTTTCCCCTGGAGGATAGCTTGGGATATGTGATCAGCCTTCCTTTGGGGTCCTCGGTTGGAAGGGAGCATGGCATCTCATCTGCCTTCTGTGGGCCTACCTGTTCCTGTTTGGGTCATAGTCTCAGGGATGCAGAGCTGTTGAAAGCGGCACGTGAGGATCATATCTAAGGATTCAGCAGACACAAGTGGTCAAAACCACCTCCTTGGGTATACACTAAAGTATTAAGGTTGAAATGGGGAGGGGGTGATGTATGAGTGAAACCAGACTAACCATGACCTGGTCACTCTTGAAGCTGGCGATGATGTGTGGATTTCATTAAACTATCACGACTATTTTTGTACATAGTTAAGAATTTTCCACAACAGAGGTTAAAAAAACACACACATGCTTTTTTGCTCCATGTTGCAGCATCCAACCAGCCACTCTGTGGAATATTCCAAAACCAACTGGAAAAAAAACAAAAGCTGGAGACAGAAAAAGTGGGATTAATGCAGCCAAGTGGCTGAAGAGCAGGTGGGTCTCTGAGGAAGCTGGCCTGGGGTGAGGCTGGCAGGGGCATCTCCTTCCTGTGAGCTGTTGTTTTCCTGCCTCCTGTCTCACTGCACCTTCCACTTCTCCTTCCCCTTCCATTTCCTTGTTTGCTACTTGACTTTCTCAGAGCAGAGAGCGGCTCTCTCAGGAATCATCAGGAAGGACAACAGAACCCTCTAGGTTTCCCGTCTTTTTTTTTAAGCCACAACTCAGGGTAAAAAATAAACTTATTATCACACACAAACACATTTGAAATGTTTCACAAAATCACACTCTTACTCAGCAGACTGTCCTATATTCTGATACTTTCTGGCCTGCTCTGTTCTAAACTAGCCTACTTGATTCCAATGTTGTAAAAGGCTGTTGTGGCCTGCTGAAGAGATTTCAGGATCTCTAATGAATTGCAGTTTTAAAAACATCTTGGCTAATAAAAAGTTAGACTGGACGGGAAACTTAACATTTAAAACATCTGGCCTGGGTTGAAGTTACAGGCTGCTGGATGCCGTGCGCGTTTGGCAGGGGAAGGCCAGCACACTTTCTTCAGGGGGTAGAAGTCAGAGCTGTGATGCTGGCCAAGGACTGGCTGCAGCATCAAATGTCAGTAACGTGCTCAGGGCTGGGCCATGAACAGGGAGTGATCACGTCAGTGCACTGGGCCAGCCACAGGTCTGTGTGTTTCCATGGCTATTCGCCCACTTGGCTATTGCCCAGAATAGACCCTGCAATGGAGTGTGCTTTGGCACCAAACGGACCTGAATGTGGTCCCCATAAACTCCTAACCATGTGAGTTCAAACAGATCATATAATCTCTCCGAATCTCACTTTTTCTCTTCAAAGGGGAAGAAGAATATTAAATTGCATAATACTGTATTAAATGACAAAATACAGTGTGCACTCAGAACCTGACACGGAGGCAGACCCTTCTTACTCATGCTGCCAACCTCTTCTCCCTGAACAGGCTGTGGGAAGGCCCTGGAGAACCTGCTCAGCCCTGTGGCAGCTCTGTCAGCTCTGCTCTGCAGACCTTTGCTGAGGGGTAGCCAGGCACAACACTCAAGCAGAACAGGCATGGAGCACTGACTCGCCCAAAGAAGCCACATTTGCAGGTTGAGGGGTCATGGCAAGATCACCCACCAGCTTTGGGTCTCCGGCTCCTTCCCTGGAGTCAAGGGGAAATGCTATGTTCTTCCAAAACTTGTGTTTCTTAAAGACACTCAGTCAGTGGGTACCGACTCAGACCCACAGAATCATAATCATTCCAACCCAGTAACTCACCAAGTCCTTTTGAGTCCGCTGTCTGCTTACCTCTTCCGCCCTCTCATGTGCCCTTCTCCCTGGCCTGGTCTGGCCTGTGGGCACACTTCTGCTTTCAGTCTCGCTTGTTCTCTACCTAGCCTTAGCTCTGCCACCTGGGAGAGCTTTACAACACAAAGGTGACATAGGGAACTGGACTGCAAAACTCCCAGTGATTTCTCTGTGCCCTTGGACAAAGTTCAGACCAGTGATGAGTCTGTGCCAATGTTCACCTTGACCTTTCTACCTTTTTTTATTACCACCTGCCCCATCCCCTGGATCCCGACTCAGGGCAGGGAGGTGTCTCTCTTGCTGGTGATGTTGGCCAACATCAAAGCACGTGGCCTGGACAGAGCAGGCCCTCAGTGATGGGTTACTGGGAGCCGGTGAAGCCAAGTGCCAGTGGCCCATGTTCTGAGCATAATAACTTCCATGTCCTCTATCAGATTGTCTCTACAAAGTCCCCATTTTCTTTTCTGCTGGTTGTTTAGGGAATAAATTGTACCATAATTTCCATTGTTATATGTCTTGGTAGTGGAGTATGTCAGGGAATTTTTTTTGTAGTTTGCAAAACAAATCTAGTTTTTGGTGTCTTCCTCAGACTGCTCGAACTACTCCGCCTGGAAGCTCATGATTTCTGAAGGCTGTTCTTATACAGACTTAATGGTTGATTTCCCTTTGAATACAAATACAGAAATACAAAATACAGAGTGTGTTTCCATTATACACTGTATGATCTTCATTTCGTACATTATGGTTTTCACTTCCTTTAACTAATTTAAGTATTTTAAGTGCTTTGAGCCTTGAGTAGAGGCGTTGTTATAGGAAGTGCTTCTTGAACGCAATTGTGGATAGTCAAATGTAATTGAATTGAATAATGTTCTATAATTAAGGCAAAACCACTTCACTTAAATAGCTGCAAGCACAGTGGCACACACTGGAAGATGTCTCATTAACAGACTTTTCTAGAATAATGATGCCTGGATCTCGCTGATTCAGGATGCTGTCAAGTCACTGAGGCCTGCACAGGTGAGACTCGCCAGCCCAGGAATCAGTGATGACAAAACTGGTCACCAGTTAGTTAAGCCAGTAATGGAAGCCAACTTGTTCAGGCGAATTTATAATGGCTAAGACAAAATTTCCCCACATGATTAAATATGCAGAAGTAGGTGGTTGTGTGCATTGTTCAGGTCAGAGATGTCATGTGGGCCCCTGGCACTTTCTCTTCCCAGTATGTTGTCAGAGGGTGTTGCTGTCTTCCTTGGACTTGCCACTGTGTGAGCGTAGCTGTGATTCCAATGAAGGGTCAGCATTCCAGGATACAAAAAGAGAGAGGAGGCAGGTAGCCACATCTGTCCCTCTTTATAAAGACTGTTCCCACCTGCTTTTCCCAGCACAGCTGCGCAGTTCTCACTGGCTGGCATGGGGTGCATGCCCCCACAGAGGGCTGGGACTTTCAAATCTGTCCCCAATCCAATACTACCAGAACAAATCCCACCCTTACTTTCATCCGTCCTAAAGAAAAAAATTTTTGCCAATAAATAATAAATGCTTTACACTTTTGTATTAAACTGTTAATGAGGTGATGGTTTATACTATGATATGATTTAGAGATTTCTCTTGTTTTGTTCTGTTGCTTCTTTATCTTCCACATTTATGTGAGATCATGCATTTGTCTTTCTCCATTTGAGTTATTTCTCTTAGCATAATCTCTTCCATGTTGTCACAGGTGGCAAGCTTTCATTTTTTTTTTTAAATAACTCAGTAGTATTTCATTGTGTTATCACAATTTCTTTACCTGCTTGTCTGTCACTGGACACTTGGTTGTTTCTATAATATGGCTATTATACCTCATACAGCCATGAATATAAGTGTGCTTCTATCCCTTTGAATTAGTGTTTTTATTTTCTTTGATACCTCAGAAAGGAATTGCTGGATTATATGGCCATTCAATACTTAGTATTTTGAAAAAAATTTGATATTTTGAGAAACCTCCATATTATTTTCCCCAGAGGTTAGACCAGGCTACATTGTTGACAACAGAAGATGAGGGTTTTTAAAAAACAAAAATTTGGAATCCTCCTTTATCTTGGAAAGTTCTCACATAAAACCCATCTATAGACTTAATTTCAAAATAATTCTAAGTAATATGATAAAATGTTATGCATTTTAATGCATACTTCCGAAACAGATGATGTCATAGCCAGATGTACCTATTGATAAGGATTAGTTTGGAAAGAAAAGAAACAAGGTGAGAGATATTCCACAGACAAGAAGAATAGCAAAGTGAAAGAACAGAGTCAAGCATACACTTGAGAAAAAAAGACTTGTTTGCATATATACAAAAGAGAGAAAAGCCTTAACTGTTAAAATTGTGGACTGTCAAAATAACTGAAAGCTGATGTTCCCTCCAGTTAACTGAACCTTAGAATTCAGAACTCTGAACACTAAGAATGTTCTTAATGGTTCCTTCTATTATGACATGGGACAGGCAAATGTGGAAAGTACACAGGAAGTCTATCTCCTATCTCCATCTCTCGAGATAGTTAGCTTTGAGCACCTTAAAACTCTTAGAGGCCTTGTGTTCAAAAAGCAATGGAGGGCCTCCTTGGTGGCACAGTGGGTTAAGCAATGCACTATGAAGCAAATCACAGCCACTGCAGCACGAGTTCGATCCCTGCTGCCGGCCAGGGAGGGGACCCATATGGCACAGTGGACCTCTCCTGCCTTTCCCGCTGCTCCCCTCAGCAGTGTACTTCAGTTGATCTTCCTGTTCTGCTCCCCACTCTCTGTGGTGAATCCTTTCACCCCCACCACACACCTCTGGCCTGTACCCCAGTGCTTGTATGCATAAATAAATATGAAAAAAAAAAAGCAATGGAATAGCAAATGCTTGAGAGAAAAATCATAGAAAAGTACTTGAGAAAAAAAATCACAATAAAAGAGGCTCTAGAGAAGGTGTTCAGTGTAATTCTGGCAAGAGAATTAAAGAAGGTTGAAAAATATTGGCAACCCCAAAATAAATAAAAGTCAAATGCTCATAACAATATTCTGTATCATTTTGCTAAACTTAATTTTTAAAATATGGGTGATAAACAGGAAATTATTTTGAAGTGACTCAATAAAAAATTTGACTCTGATGCCTATGTTATCATGTACCTCCCCTTGTTTGACAACATTTGCTCTCAATCTGTTGGGAGGGACTCAAGTCCCCGCAGTCACATCATTTCAAGTAAGAGCTGCAAAAGCAGACTGGAATTGGGGTGTGGTACTCAAATACATGGAGTGTCACACCTAGTGATGTCATTTTCTGTGCTAATGAACAGTTCTTAGTAAATGTCAAAAGCTAGCACACATACAACAAAAAAAAAAAACCCCACAGTCTCTCCTCGATTTATTTAATATCTGAACAATGAACAAATACTTTGTGTTTATATGTAAAATGGAGTCAGACTGTAAGGAGCAGGTGATACAGTTTTTTCATCTATGGGAATTTCCAGAGGGTGTGAGAAGTATATTTAGGGCTGACCTCTGTGCACAGAACTCCTCTACACATTGTGAGTTTCCAGCACTCTCCCCTCCCTGCCTGTCTACCTTTCCTCAACCACTGTGACATTTGTACCCTCCTCCCTCCATCCCCATATTTCCAAAGTACCCTGTGGTATGGTGACTTGCACGAGCTCACATGACAGATGGGGAATTCCAGTGAGGCAGGCACGAGACTCCTCCTTGGTGGCTTCTCCTTGACAGTCGCAGGGGTTTAGCACTGCTGCTGCCTCAGTGGGACTCTGCCCCCCACTGCTGCTTATACATCCTGCAGTCCTGTGAGGTGGACACTGTGAGTGTTATTATTTTCAATTTGCACATGAGAAAACCTGGCTGGGGGGTCAGCTGACTTGCTCCAGCTCACACACTGGGTCCTACAACTTGGACCTGATTCATTGCATTTTTCTTTTCATTGATTCAGGACTCCCCAGAAGAGATGCTACTTCAGGCTGAATCCTTTTACTCTAAAAAAATTTGCTTCTTTGATCTCTGCTCTGTCACTGCAGTTAATTTTTTAAAAAGGTTTATTTGTTTATGCAGAGAAGAATTGGGGTACAGGCCAGAGATGCGGGGTGTGAGAGGATTCACCAGAGACAGAGTGGGGAGCAGAACAGGCAGATGGACTGAAACACACTGCTGAGGGGAGCAGTGGGCAAGGCAGGGGCAGGAGAGGTCTGCTGTGCCATGTGCGTCCCCTCCCTGGCCAGGGAGGTAACTCGACTGCTGTGCAGCGTGGATGCTTCACAGTGCGGCGCTCAACCCACTGTGCTACCAGGGAGGCTCCCCAAATTCATTTTTAAATTCCAACTACTGGAATCTCCACAAAAAACCACCTGCAGAAGCGAACGACCCTCAGAAGCCCCTGCTGTCCTGTCATGCTCACCTGTGTAGGGGAAGGAGAAAGCTGCTTTATATTTCTTTTTTTTTTAATTTATTTACTTATGCATACAAACATTAGGGTACAGGCCAGAGGTGTGGGGTGACAGAATCCACCAGACAGAGCAGGGAGCAGAACAGGCAGATTGACAGAAACACACTGCTGAGGGGAGCAGTGGGCGAGGCAGGAGAGGTCTGCCTGTGCCATGTGGGTCACCTCCCCAGCCGGCAGCAGGGATCGAACTCATGCTGCAGTGGCTGCAGTTTGCTTCATAATGCGTTACTTAACCCACTGTGCCACCAGGGAGGGCCCTGCTTTATATTTCAATGGAGAGTTTTGTGATGATTTATCAAAATTTTATTGCTTATTTGACTTTGTATGTTTTATAAAAGTTCATTTGAACCAAGAAACTTCATCTATGGAAAAAAAAACCTACCTATTTTAATTTGTGGATACTGCTGTAAGTCACCTGAACAAAATATGGCCCTTTGCTAACAAGGCTCTGTGCAGATGCAGAAAGGTACATATGTGTGGCTGGGTTAGTGATAAATAAGGAGCTGCTTGCATTAAGGTCTCTTCTAGTTTAAGAAAGAATAATCAAATTTGGTAACAAAATCATATAGAGTTATCTATGTTTTCAGGTGCAGACAGAATTAGAAAGAACTGTGAAGATTAGAGGAAACTTTAGAATTTTCTATAATATATAATGTGCTCTAGGAGGAAAAAATAGTATCAGGTTGAGGTAAAGTAGCCTAATTCTGTTATCTAGAATGTGTTCATGGGTAGAAGCTTCCTTCCATTTGATGACTAATTGAATATAAATCCCATTAAAGGGTATTGGTGCATTTTTCATTTGAATGAAGCGGCTCAGTCTCTTACCAGAACTGGTCTGCTGAGAAAACCTGAGATCTAGTGCTCAAGTGTGCACTTGGAACTCCAGGAGATGCCAAGTCTTGGGGCCTGATCTCTCACACACACTCTCAATGTTATAAAATATTAACATTATGAAATAAATTAGTTGCTAAACCTGTGTCATTAGTTTACTGGGAATTGCAAACCCTCAAACAGGAAAGTCTAACTTCAGAACTTCCTTTTTCTTCCCAGCAAGTGGTTTAGGCTTATGAAGGTTAGACTTATGAAGAAAGTGCTAAGGAAAGAAACCACCTACAGTATGCTTATTAGATTTCAAACAACTAGAGATGTTTGGTGCAAAAGAAGAAAAGAAGAGATTAAAAAGGTATCAAAACCTAGCAGCTGGAAGTTTGGGATTTTCACTGGGCATGTATTTGAACAGGCAAAATCATGATGTAAACATTGGTAAACTTGGATTTGAATATGAATCAAACCCTTATGGAATCGCACTATCATTTACTGCCTGTGATGCTGAATATTCTATTTTTACCTAAGACTGATGTTATAGCAAAGGGAAAAATGGGCATGGCTCCTCCATTCTCCCGTGAATGTTAAATGGCTATCTTTATACAAAACAGCTGTCAAGAAATGTCTGAGTGGAACTTATGATTATCTGGGGCTCTTCCCTGTGTGAGGTCCTGCCAGAGTTTCCTGTGGACCAGATTAAAGAGCTTCTGGTTTGCACTGCTTGGTTCACACCTTGTCACCCCCACAGCCCATTCTGTACTTTGCTTTAGGCTGAGCTGTCCAAGGCAGGGCACTTGGTGTGAAGAATCACTGGGGATCTGTATACAGCAACAGGCGGAATCACAGAGTTTACTTGGTCTGGATGGTTTTACCCGTGTTCTAGCCCTAATGGTTGGGAAGCTGACCTTTTCTTTCACCTGAGGGTTGAACAGCAACTTCTGGTCCAAATGCAAAGGGCCCCTGTGTCTGCCCCAGCCTGAGCCTGCATTTCCTCTGGCTAAGGTCTCTGCTCTTCCTGCTCCTCTTCATCTCAGCCTTCACAAATGAGGTCTTGGGAGCCAGGCCATACGTGGCAATGGGGAAGAGAGAATAGATTCCTTTGGACTCGGAAACACTTTCTTCTTCTTCTGTTCTTCTAGAAGGGGATGTTTGTTAGGGGTCAGGAATTATATTAGGAAAAGGAGTTATAATGGGAAAAATGAAGCTACTGTAAAAGTGAGTGTCCTCTTTGGAGACCTGTCAAAGGATCATGGGGGACTGCATTAGGTGGGGACTTTGGGGTGGTGTCTCTGACTTGTGGTTCAGAGGCTTTAGCTGTGTCACATAATAAAACAATAATAATAAAAATCCAACTGGGTTAATTTTTAAAATTAATGGGCTTTATTGAATGGCTCATGAAGTAGGCAGCATCCCACACAGCAAGTAGAAAGACTTTGGAGCAAGGGTTAAAGTCTCAGCACTATCAAGCTACTGCCAGATACTGCAGCATGAGTTCATTCCCTGGCCAGGGAGCTGACCCACATGGCGCAGCAGACCTCTCGTCTCGCCCGCTGCTCCCCTCAGCAGTGTGTTTCAGTCCATCTGCCTGTTCTGTTCCCCTCTCTGTCTCTCGTGAGTTCTTTTACCACCCCCTCCACCTGAACCTCTGGCTTACACCCAAGTTCTTGTATGCATGAATAAATAAAATAAATCTTGGGGCAAAAAAAGGTTTTTACAGTCAGAAAGAGGGTGAGACAAAATTATTAGCAAAAAAAAAAAAAAAAAAGAAGAAGAAGAATGATTATTTGACTCAAAGCCACTGTCCTCCCACCCCCCAGGGGAGGGCTGGGGTATATCTTCATGCAGATGACCTCACTGGTGCTGACCCTTGATAAAATTTGATTTGGGAGAGATCGAAAATTTGATTTTGGTTGATTAAATTTCCACTTTGGGAGAGATTGAAAATGCAGAAAGTTAGGTGTTAAGTCTTGGTGGGACCCTGCATGGACACTTCATTTTGGGCCTCCTTGGTACCCCGCCTCATTACCTAGCACCCTTGGGGGCTCCCAGCAGGGAACCGAGCCCTCCAGACCTCCAGTCCACAAGGATCCACCTGACCCTCCACTTTCTCTGATTTGTATTTTTGCTTATAGGATCACAGCGACCCCCTAAAAGTTTGACTCTTCCTTTCATTTGGGCTTGCTGCTTACCTCATGCTGACACCTGGCAGCTCAGCTCTCCTTCTCTGTGGGGCTCCTGACAGCTCCAGTCCATAAGCAGACCCCCCAAAACCATGCATCAGCCTTTCCCCTGACCAGTCTTCTTTCCCACCTGATCTTTCCTCTCACTGCGGTAAGACTCTGCAGGACACCCCAGCGGTCAGGGCAGCTCTCCTTGCCCAGCTGCCTGTTCACGACACCCCTGCTGCCACCTGGGAGGGGTTGCCAGGGGGCCACATCCCCCACTGGAAAAGGGAAACACCCCAAGTGGTAATGTTACAGGGCAACCCTAATATATAATGGGTTTGCCTGACTGGGTCCTCACCCACGCTTGAAAGGCACTTAAAACACCCCAACTGCAGGCACACACAACAAAGGTTAATAAAGGGTTTTATTTACAAGAGAAGGGGAAATAACGTAGTGAATAACACAAGGGGAAGAGAGGGCTACAGATCTGTAAATGTTCCTCGGAGCTGGAACCCAACGGCACGCTGAGACCTGGCTCCCAAGGAAAAGAGAGACCCCCAAGGCCCACAAGTCTGCTTTTATACTCAGCCTGGCTACTTAACTCCACCCTCAGGTCCCAGTGATCCGCTCTTTGATAATGACCTTATGGGATTTGTAGTTCTTGGATCTTGTAGGTCTGGAATGGGGGTCGAAGTCCATAACCTATTTGTATAATCCATTCAGAAGGGTCTTTCCCCCTAACAGTAAGAGTGCTGATGATGAGCCATAGCATTGAGGAGAGGACTGCGGTGCACCCCGCCATGGCCTTCCTGAGTTAGGATGCTGTAGACCAGGACTCTAGTGGAGCTTCTATCTGATTCAACATTATGTGAGGCCGTTTCAGTAGATACAGCAGCAAGGGCCTCGGCTCTGCATTACACCGTAGAGACTCCACCTGCTTGACTGACAAGCTGCTCGGTGACAGACACCCTCGTCACCTTTCTAGTCCCCAAGCCAGGTATGACTCAGAACTGCATGCCGATCTGCTGAGCAAGTTGGGCTCCTCAGCCCTGAAAAACAGACTCTGTAGAGCAACTTAATTTCTTCCACCACATCTCTAAGAATTTCTCTGGGGCACTACCTCTTCTCCAGCACTCGTATAGAAAGTCTGGGAGGTTCTGGGATTTCCCTCTCCATTTCTTACATCACACACCCAGTCTCAAGTTCTGCATCTTATATCTAGGCTGGGGCCGGGTGGAGAGAACACACAACTCCAATGTCTCACTGCCCCCGGGCGTGGCCTCAGGGCCAGATGCAGGCAGAAGGCTGGTTTGGGGAAGACACTTTTCTCTCACCCTTCCCCTATTTGCCTGCTGTGGTTTGTGCTCTCCAGGGTCTGAGGCGCACAGGTTCTGTTTCTACTGGCTGCGGGCTTTCTGAGGCTGCCAGGTGTGAAAGTAGAGGCTTCCTCTAGTGATGTTTTGTGGTTCTTCGGAGCGCTCTGGCCCCTCTACTCCAAACCCCCCTCCAGAAGAAAACAGATTATCTTACTTGCGACTGTTCTCTGGGTGAAGTCAGCTCTGTTTCACTGGCCCGGGATACCAGTCCCTGGAAGTCCAGTCAGACCTTCACCTCCCCTGAGCTCTGCCTCCCCCTGGGTGGCCTCTGGGGCAGGCTTCAGATGACACCGTGACAGCTGTGTTGTGACCTACATTTGGTGCACAGGAAATGTGTGCACCAGAGCTTGACAAGGTCTGTAACGTTTGGTCCTGTCACTACTGTGACCCCACTGTAGAGACCCTGTTACAGGGCAGGGAGAGGGACACCTCAGAACCATCAAATCTGCTCTCTCTAAATGGGTTCTGCCATCCGCCGCATCAAGACAAATATATAAGGCCTTTAATGGAAAGGAACTTTAATACAATTAGGGAACAATACAGAAAGGACAAAGAATATAGCTACTAAGTCAAGCATTCAAAGTTATCCATCTCCTTGAGGGTAAAAGTCCAGCCAAATAGGACTGGCCCAAAGCAAGGCCCAAAGCCTGCCACATGTCTAAGGGACCTTTCAGTGGAAACCCATAGAAAAGGGTTAGAAAGAGTCAGACAAATCTGGGAGGAAAAGAGAAAAATCAAAATCAAGATGAAAGCTGCCATTGTTAACCTCCCCACGGGTCTCTCACCCACATTTGTTCTAACCAGTCCAAGATCAAAAAGCAAGTGCAGTTTCTTCACATGTGGCTCTGCTCCACGTGCCTCCTCCAGGTCTCCTTGCTGCTCTCCATCCTGCCTCTTCCTTCCTTCCTTCTGTCCTCTCCCCTATCTCCTCTCTCCAGCATTTTCTGAGCATTTCTGCTCAGCTCCACCCTACTTAGGGTGGAACCGGAATCCTGGAACTTCCCCTTTATCTGGGGACCACACTGTTACAACCCCATAGGCTTTCCCGAGACCCCTAGTATCGGGTCTGAGATGGAGCGATCCTTGCCCCTGGTCTGGGATCAGACTTCTAGTGAGTCAATAAGACTTGTCCAAAAATCTGCCTCACCACCTCGTTCTTGTCATTTTTTATGTGCCCTCGATGCAGGTGGAAAGTTCACACATCTGTGCACACATTCCCATCAATCCTTTGGGATAAAGCATCTATTTTACCTCTGGTGTTGGAGTAGTTACACTTACATCTAAGGAACCGAGGCATAAATCATTGATTTTTTTAATTATTATTATATTTAATTGTATTTGACATCGTTTGTTTTCCCCAGTGGGTTCCCACCACCATTTCACCCGTGCACCGTCACCTCAGTCCCTTGTGCTCTTTACATCTCATCACCGTCTTTGCCCTCCCCTCCCTCCACCCACAAAGGTAAAGAATTCACCTGCTTTGTGGGATGAGAACTGACCGAGGTCAACAAACACCCCAGAGGATGCACACATGAGCCCTACAGCTTCAGGGTGAGAGGGTCCCCACAAACATAAGGCCAAGATCATTGTGGCTGGACAGTCAGAAGGGGTTGCTCCTAGGGGAGATGGTAGTGGCCACCCCGTGAGAACAGCTGGCATGGTTGAGGGGCTCCACGGCCCCTTCTACATCTACAGTCACAGGGAACTGGGGTTGATGATGGGGGCACTCCCTAAAGCCCCCGTGGCTGTCTCACTCACACTGAATGAACTTAAAAGTCCAAGAGAAACCATTCTTGGGGAGTCAGGGTGAGAGGACTTGCAGGTATTGGGGCTGCCTTTAGGAACATCTCACCAGAAATCAACTTTCTCCTGTCTGCACAAAGTCCTTGGGGCCTTCTGCTGTGTTCACAGCGGTGCCAGCTGGGATGGGAGACCAACAGACACGCTGACCTTATGGGCAAACGTGGGTGGTGACAGTTGTTTGGGACAGTGCTGGGGAGTGTCTGCCGGTGGAAGTTTTGAGCACTGCTCCATTGAAAGTTGGGGAACGCCAAAGGGGGCTTAGGAACAGAATTAATAATTTTACTGCTGATGGGATTCAGGGCACACTACCCCAAAATATGGTACCTGGCATATTGAGTATTTTATTTTATTTTTTAGAGCAGGTTTATTGAAAAGGGAAAGGAAAGTAAAAGACACTTGCATAGACACAAGTGGGCAGGAAGAGTAATATAATGAGTATTTTAAATAGCAAGAGTTTGAGAAAATGGCAGAAGCAAGAAGGTCACACTGATCTCTTTCCTGAACCACGTCATCAGACCCTCATGTCGGAGGTACCTTCCCATGCCGGCAGGAAAGGATCTTTATCTTCACAAAGGGGCATGGAGATGGTGCCTACAGACAAATCTGGCTGGGATGTCTCCTCCAATTGTCTCTCTGCTCCCTGTGCCTCCCTCCTCCAAATCTTCCAGTTCTTCTCTTCTGTGAGTCCTTCTAGAGTTCTCCAAGTTTCCAGTATTTTCTCTGGTTTCCCTGCAAGTCTCCTTGACCTTCAGCTCCTCCCTTCCTTAGGTGGGCCTGGGAACAGGGAACCTGGTGCTTGTTATAGAGACTACACTGTTACACAGAGACCACTGAGACCCCTCCCTAATTAAAAAGCAAGCTGACTGATGTATAATTTATGCACAGTTAACTGCACTTATTTAAATTGTACAGTTGAGTTTTGACAGATTACACACCTGTAAGATACTAGCAGTCAAGATAAAAGAGCACTTCCCCATGTCCCAAAGTCCCTCTGGGTCCCTGTGCTGTCTGTCCTCCCTCCACTCCTGTGTCTGAAAACCTCTGTCTTCTGTATAGTAGTTGGCATTGTTTATCACTTTATATAATTGGAGCTATATAGCATGTAAACTTCTGCATCTTGCTTCGTTCATTCAGCAAAACCATCTTTCATTCAGCAAAAAGATCATGCATCAGTAGTTCATCCTTTTTTTCCTGAGCCTTTCGAATGGATAAACCACATTTTGTTGATCCATTCACCTGCTGATGGCATTTTGGTTGCTGGTAGTATTTTGGTTGCTGATAGTTTGTGGCTATTATTAAGAATGTTTTTGGGGGCCCTCCTGGTCGTACAGGGGGTTGAGCATGCCACTGTGGAGTCTCTGCAGCCATTGTGGTGTGAGTTCAATCCCTGGCCAGGGAGGGGCCCCACATGGTGCAGCAGACCTCTCTTGCCTCACCCGCTGCTCCCCTCAGCAGTGTATTTTGGTCCATCTGCCTGTTCTGCTCTCCGCTCTGTCTCTGGCAAATCCTCTCACCACTCGCCACCCTGCCTCCAGCCTGTGCCCCAGATCTTGTATGCATAAATAAATAAGTCTTAAAAAAAAAAAAGACTTTCCCCACCCACTTCAGTAAACTGCTCTAAATGAGTGATGGGTCTTAGGTAAAGTGTTTCTCATGGATTGAATCATGTAATTCTGCAATTTCTTTACAAAAAAAAAAAAAAAGAACATTTGTGCATGAGTCTTAGTGTACACATTTGTTACTCTTCATAAATACTTAGAAGCTGAGTGACTGGGTCACATGGGACTATGTATCTTAAGAAACTGCCAAGCTCTTTGTCCAAATAACTGTGCCATTTTTCACCTCTACCAATAAATCTAAGAGTTCCAGTTGGTATACAATTTTGCCCACAAAATTGTCAGTCTTGGGGCCTTCCTGGTGGCACAGTGGGTTATGCAATGCACTGTGAAGCAGACTGCAGCCACTGTAGTATGAGTTTGATCCCTGCTGCCGGCTGGGGAGGTGACCCACATGGCGCAGGCAGACCTCTCCTGCCTCTCCACTGCTCCCCTCAGCAGTGTGTTTCAGTCAGTCTGCCTGTTCTGCTCCCCACTCTGTCTCTGGTGAATCCTGGACTCTGGCCTGTACCCCAACTCTTGTGTGCATAAATAAATAAATCTTAAAAAAATTTGCCAGTCTTTCATTTCAATCTCTCTAGTCAGTGTACAGTTGTGTATCATTATGGTTTCTTACTTGCAGGTCCTGATGACTAATGGTGTTGGACATTTTTTTCCTGTATGTTTTTGAGTTTTGGTGTATCTTCTCTTTTGAAGTGTTTGCTTGTCCATAATATTTTTACTTAAAAAATATGCTCTGAACAGAAACCAACAACTAAGAAATCTCTTCTCCAGTCAGTGACGAGGCTCTCGTGTGTGCTGCTTGTATAGAGCCATTGTATAGCGCCACAACACTCCTCACTCTGAGTTCCACTCATTCCACTCATCACTCAGCCTGCTCCTTCCCTGCCTCTGCGTTGAGCTGCCTGCCTGCTAGTGAAAACCATGGTCCTTTGTCGTATTCACTTCACAGATGGGTTGCAAACCTATCCTCTCCAACTAGGAAATCTGCTCATAGCAGAAGCATTATACCCTGGGCTTCAAAGACTCTGCTTAAAGTTCAGAGATACTATAACTAGATTTTATTTTACTTTTGTCTCTAGAGAGGAAGGGTGTAGATGGGAATGGAAGGAGTTGAGAAAGGCAGGCAATGATTACAGAAACATTTCCTTGGTTTTGTGCTCAGAGGCCTCCTGCTATATCTTGGAACTGTTTTTGCTGAAGAATTGGGCGCAATTACTCATGACCGTGTCCTGCAGGAAAACCAAACAATCAAGGGGCTGAGAGTAGCTACGAAGAAAAGAGAGACACGAGTTCAGGCAGACAATAGCAGCCAGGGGGGTCCCTGAAGAATCAGGGTGGGAGCAGGAAGACTGAGGGGCCATCAAGAGAACAATCAGCAAGATGGGAGAAATGGGGGGGGCTTATGAAGAAGAATCATTAAGAGAAAATTATGAGCTGTGCCAATAGCAGAAACTTGATGAATGTGACTGAAGTGGGGCGAAATTGTTCCACTGCTGCATAACCACGCAAGTGTTGGCAAGATTATGCATTCCGAGCGGTTACAGATTAGCATTTCAGAGGGGACAAGAGTGTTTATCACAATTTTGTGTACATAGACACAAGGCTGACAAAATTAAACACAACAGAATGTAAGAGGAATAACAGAGGAGAAGAAAAGCACTTTCCAAACCTCTTAGGGTTTTCCTTGCTTCCCATGGGGTGCCGCGGTGAAAGCTCTGGAATTCAAATTGCAGGAGTCGTAGGCCTTCTTGGGGCACTGGTGGAAGGGTGACCGATGGCAACTGCCCTGAGCTGTTCCTGGTGACTACGTAGAGCCAGGGGACCTCTAGTGTTTCAGTCTACCCGGCATCCAGGGTTTTCTTCATGACTCACCCCTCCCCCAAAACATGCAGTCTGCGGCACTGTTAATAATGTCTCTGCACCACCACCAAGTGGTGTATGTGTGTGGAACTTACTTCTAGATCAGTTAGACTCCTGGCCACACTTAGCACATGCTTTTTGCTGCAGAACTCATTCTTAGGGCTTCATTTATATTAACTCATTCAATCTTTAGAACACCTCTATGAGGCAGGCACTTCACAGGTGAACAAAGGAAGGTAAACAGAGGTTAAATGACTCCTTCAAGGTCACACAGCAGGGAAGAAGCAGAGCAGATTTTTAGCCTGGGCCCTCTGGTTTCTCCTGGCAGGCAGGGAAAGAGGTTATCTCAGCTTTCCGAGGCTCTAAATTAGAGATTGGCAAGGAAAGAGGGTTTGGGGCTGCTGAATGAGTCACATACATTGTCTGCCAAATCTGTCTGGTCAGTTTTCTCTTTCTCTGTTATTAGCTGTTTCCTTGCCCTGCAGTGGCTCTGCATGATTCGAACAATTCTCCAGTGTCAGATCCAATGCTTCACAAACCTACATCTATTACAAGACTTGCAATTTCATTTTGCAATTGACTTCACTGTGGTCTTCGTCATTGTGGACGTCATCTGACAATGGCGGCTGTGTTGCTGTTTCTGATGGCCGTGGAGAGAATGACCACAGTCCTTGAGTGACAGCTGGATACTAGTGTGCCGAGAGGGTTGACGGAAGTGAGTGAGCAGCTCAGGAGGGTATTTTGACATCAAAATACTTGATTTCTTATCTAATCTAGTATCCCTGATTCTTTTAGAATGAGTGCTTGGATCCTGAGAAGCGCCTTGAAAACAGTATAAGGTCACCTAACCCTTTTCATCCCACATCTCCCCTTAAGGCCTATATTTTTAAAATGTGAGTAACATTAACAACAACAAGGAAAATCTCTAGGTGTCTAGGAAAATCTCTAACCACTGAGCTCCCAAGTTCAGTCATTCCTACACGTGTCCACAGCTGGGTCTGGCGTCCATCAGAGCCCTCCAGTGACAGTGGAAGACATGGCTCTCCTTGACCCACTGCAACTGTCTGGGCTTCTTCTGAGGCTGCAATCCCACTTCTCACTCATTTGTTAAAGAAGAAACAAATAAACAAACAAAACCAGAAGTGGCTGGTTCAACATGGAGTCACTCATGCCAGACCCAACAAGACTCAATATTTAACCTATTTGTGGTTTCAGCCACACCCCAAGTGGAAATTTAAATCAACCAATTTAAATCAACCACTGGTTTCTTGGCAAGCACTAGTGAGGCTGCGTAGGATGCTTTACCCTAATGGCAGCTGGCATTGTCTAAAGTCATCCTTCTTTTCTTTTGCTGAAGACTTTATCCCACCCTTTTTATGACTATGAAGCCCCTCCATTTTCTTTTTGAAGATTTATTTATTTATGCATACAAAAGCTGGGGTACAGGCCAGAGACACGGGAGGGGAGAGGATTCACCAGAGACAGAGCGAGGAGCAGAACAGATAGATCAACTGAAACACACTATGGAGGGGAGCAGCGGGAGAGATAGGAGAGGTTTGCTGCCCATGTGGGTCCCCTTCCTGACTGGGGATCGAACTCGTGCTGCTGTGCAGTGGATGCTTCACAGTGCAGTGCTCAACCCACTGCGCCATCAGGGAGGCCCTGCCCTCCATTTTGTAAGACTTCTCACAGTGACTTTCTGCTTGCTAGGTGGACTATACCTATTTCCTCATTCATTTAATAAAGCCAATTAAAACTTTAAAATTAATTTCTCTGGATTTCTCTTATTTAGCACTGTTGACATTGACAAAGAGGAATTAGTTAGGTGCTGGTCTGCTCTCTAAGTGAAGAAGAATTCCTTCACTAAAGACTTACAGATCTCTGTAAATCCTGAAGTAATGACATTACACCCTTGATCTCCCGCAGCTCTTTGAGTCTGAGACAACTTCTCTGGGTAGTTTTGGAAGAAATTTGTATAGAATCAGATAGTGTCTTCCATTTATTAAAAGATAATAAAAATTAAAATCATGACATTATAATTGTATATAAGATTTCATTTTGCTTCTTGGTCAATGAAGGAACCAGGCAGGAATTAGAATTCAAAGAACAGACATATTTATAGATGGAAATATTGAAACAAATGTGTAAATGGAAGCAAACTTTTCCACAAAGGATAGTGAAATCATGTGGGGCCTCTTCCAGACAGGACCTACATCTGTCTTGTACATCTATGGAAATGACTTTGCATTATTATCAATTACTTACAGTGAAACAGGTTGTGAACTACTACAAAGACAATGAGAGCCTAGAATCAGCTATCTTTAGGGGCCTCTTGATGGCCTGGCCCCCCAACATGCACACACAGAATTTCTTCCTTTAATAACCAAGCAAGTTTGGGCCCCGTTCACCTTGAGGCAGTCTTAATATCAGAGTTCCTGGGTGTTAACGTTAACCCCAACTTTCCTTTTTCTTTGTCTCTCCCAGGGGTCCTGTATGCCTGCCACAGTTTGCCAGAGTCCCAGTACAGGGCAAGGAGACCAGGCACCCTCTGGGAACTTTGCTATACTGACAAATGCTTGATTTAACTTGATGTACTGAATGGCAGATAGAAAATTCTGTCCACATACAGTGAAGACTGGCAAACAACCCCTCAGCTAGATGGTCAAGGTCACACCAACAATGACAGGTATGTTCACAGCCTGTCTGTTGGAGTGGCCTGAAGCAGATGAGTCCTGTACTCCTGGGTCCTTGGGGCAGTCAGCAGGTCTCCTGGGCTGCATACAAAGCCACTTTCCCCACCAGGATGAGGGTCAAGCTCTGCTCCCTAATATCTAATGAAGACTGCACAGTACTGTGGTCTGAACCTGAAGTTCTGAGCAAGGGGGCTGCTGGGAAGGGGATGGAACAGTGTGGCTATTTTGGAAGCCTTTAAAAGGGAGCCATGAATGTGGGTTCGTGCTCTTTGTCCTTGGAGCTGCTGTAGATGGTTGTTGCTATGTGAGGTGGACAGCAAATCTTTGCCCCTAGGTGGGGGACTTTTGGGGGCAGCCTCAGCAACAGCAGACCTCTGCAGCACCCTGCCAGCTCCTCTATCTGGTGCTCCATCACACCATCTGTTGGTAACCGGACTTTCTCCCTCTATCCCGCTAGTTCTCCCTCTCCCTGTGGTTAAAAGAAAAAGGAAAAGTGTTCCTTTTGCTGCACCAAAGACCATTTTGTTTGCATTTGTAGAGGTGGGTGATCAGACCCAGAACTGATGAGAGAGGTTCTAATTCAGTGACAGTTTTTAGATGATTTGCCCAGTAACCTAGCCTTCATGTGATGAGAGTGACACTTGACCTCTGTGATCTTCCTCCCCAAACCCATAACCCCAATCTAATCATAAGGGAAAGTCAGACAAATGCCAATCAAAGGACAATCTACAAAACACCTGATCAGTCTTCCCCAGATTGTCAACTTATCACAAACAGAGAAAGTCTCCGAAACTGTCACAGCACACAGGATCCTAAGGAGAAGTGATGATGAAATATAATATGGCATCCCAGGTAGGGCCCTGCACCAGAAAAAAAAAAAAAAGACACACTAATATAAGATATAACAGGACACCAAAGTGCAGAGTGTATGCGAACTCTCCATACTATCCCTGCACTTTTTGGTAAATCTAAAACAACTCTAAATTTAAAAGTTTATTTTAAAAAATTCTATTTATGTAGCACACGTACTAGTGACTTTGAAGTCAGAGAGACAGGTTTATTATCCAGTTTCTGTTTTTTAATCTTGCAACCTGGACAACTCTTAGTTTTTGTTTTTTCTTCTTCTTTAATATGAGACTAATCAGACCTATCTCTAAGCGTTGTAGGAACGGAAGGGGATCCAAAATCTGTCATCACAAATATGCCACTTGGCACAGGTTTATTTTGATTACATTAAATTAAAGCCAATTGAGAAATAGCAAACACAGGACAAGTGCTGTCTTCTTTCTGCCTAAAAGCAGAGAGTGAATTTCCCTTGTACAGGTATGGTCCTCTTCATACTCGGAGGCAGCTGGTTCAGCCACAGGGAGCCACCTGAAATCATAAAATAAATACCTCAAACAACCCTTATCTACCATTCATCCCTCATCGCCCTCCACTATTACCTCACTGCCCTGTAGGAGCTGAACTCCTCTTCCTGATATCTCACTACTTCTCCACAATTTATCACCCTTTGTTAAAATGGTAGTCACTTCATTAAGCTTTCACCTTTCTGTGAGGTCTCTCCTACGTGTACACGAAAGGATGAATAACATCTGTTTGCCTTTTCTCCTGCTCATCTGTCTCTAGTCAGCTTAATTCACGGGTCCTACCTAAGAAGGTAGAGGAAAGTTTTTGCTTCCTTACAAATCAAGTGAGGTAATATTAACTGTACGTGGGACTAAAGCTGGAGCTTCACTTTGTTTCCTGCTGTGGCAACTAATTTCTTAACAATTCAGTTTCCTCATGTGTATTCCAGAGGTAACAATAGTACCTTTACCTCAAACATGCTGGTGTGTAATGCCTCACAGCAATTATACACACTCCCTGAGGCATCACTGATCTCCTCAGAGATCCTTCCTGTCCTCTGGCTCTCCTAGTAGAGGTTTCCTAGCTTCATTAGTTTAAAAACCACACCTTTGTTGATAGATGTGATCTAGTTACTCCTAGAGACTAGCTAGAGGTTAGCTTCTAAAAACTCCCTAAGGTTTCAAGTTTTCTCGAGGTTAGCTCATAGACCAGAAAGATGATGCATTGAGTTTTTTGGGGAAATAAAACAGAGGGAATGACTGGCTGTGAGTTAGAACATCCTTCTGGAACCCATCTCAGGCTCAGCTGCCTGCTCAGAAAGGATCGGGATGGAGCATAGAGAACATTGCCAGTAGAATGCGGCAAGGACCACAGTACCGTGCAGTCTTCATTAGATATTAGGGAGCAGAGCTTGACCCTCATCCTGGTGGGGTAAGTGGCTTTGCATGCAGCCCAGGAGACCCGCTGACTGCTCCAAGGACCCAGGAGTGCAGGACTCATCTGCCTCAGGCCACTCCAACAGACAGATGCTGTGAACATACCTGTCATTGTTGGTGCCATCGATCTCCTTGGTCTTATTTCATGCTCACATTCCTACATTACATTAATCTCTGCTGCTGGACTTTTTTTTTTTAAGATTTATTTATGCATACAAGAGCTGGGGTATAGGCCAGAGGTTTTGGGGTGTGTGTGAGAAGATTCACCAGAGACAGAGTGGGGAGCTGAACGGGCAGATGTAGTGATATACACCATTGAGGGAAGCAGCAGGCGAGACAGGAGAAGTCTGCTGTGGCCTGTGGGTCAGCAGCCTGGCCCAGGGATCTAACTCGAGCTGCAGTGACTGCCAAAAGCTTCATAGTGCTGCAGCTTCACCCCTTGTGCTTCCAGGGAGGCCCTCTGCTGCTGGGCTTTTATATTAACCCATCTCTTCCCATTCTGTACCATATAGTAACTGTTTGTCTTTCTGTTATTAGGTAAAGGATTTGTTCTTTGTCCTTTGTGTGTACATGTGTGTATGTATGTGTGTGCTTGTGAGTGGGTAAAAGGTAATAGGTGATTTAGAGAATTCTATCTAAGCCTGTGTGTAGGGGGCCCCAGACCAGCACTGGAGCCTTAGCAGGCAGAGGTACTTGGCAGTGATCACACTGTTTAGAAGAAACTTCTTGGGCCTCAGTTTTCCCAGTGATGAAATCATGAGGCAGAAGAGCCGGATTCCATAAATTGTAAGGTACCTTTTCTGAAATCATGGAACCTGGGGCCCAAAATTTGAAAAATAAATTTACTCTTCCTGCATTACCTTTATGACTTGAGTGGTTCATTACAAGCTAAAGCAGTAAAGACCTCTGATTCTTAGTCCCAGAGGCTCATCTTTGGCTGGAGTCTTCTGATGTAATGAAGATAAAAACATTTCTTGTGGGAACAGATTCCAGCTAGATGCATTGCCCACACTTGTATCAGACACAACTCCTGCCTCGTAATTGTAGCTGCTCCTTCCACACTTTTCTCACTCCTTTACATCCAGCTGTGGTGAGAGAATTTGTAATATTTTTGAAAAAAAATTTTTGAGCACTTTTTGTAAATCCATGTGGACGCTCCCTCAGTATACAGCCTCCTTCTTGGCCATAGTTGTCCAATTCCTTCTTTTATTTTAGGGTAAAATCAGAGTCTGAACATTTTCATTCTTGCATTTTAATACTGAGAAAAATCACAGTTTATCTTTTGTATCCTTAACCATTTGCCACAAAATAAAACTTTGTAAAATTTGTAGCTGCTGATACTTTCATTTTTTAATTTCTTTAAAAGTTCTATATGCAAACTCAATCCTACTAAATATTGTAGCCTGTTGCAATATTTCCTTTTTTGACAAAGTCTCTGACACACTTCCATGTAGCAATTAGTGTGTGAACTGGTAGCTTGTCTTTGTGTATAATCTATAGTCACTATGCTAAATGATTTCTTTCAGAAGGAAAAATCTTGGAAAATAGCATGCTCCAATTTGTCTCATCCTTCTTGGGAGAGGAACATTCAGCTTATTATTTGTCATTTTTCTTTGTTTTTCTGTAGTCCCAGCTAAGAAAAAAACTTTCATTTTGTGTGTTTGTCAATTCCTCTGGGTTCACTTACATCAGCTTTGGCTGGGTTGAAGTTTAAAACATTTTCAGACGGGTAAATAATTTATTTGAAAGCTAGTAGAGAAAGGCACTTTTAAAAATTAAACCAAGTAAGTGAAGTTGAAAAATGTTACTGGGAACCAAAGAATATGACTTAAAGAAGAGAGAGAAATGTCCACTTCAAAAACAAAAGTAAATATCATTTACATGTTTCATTAATCTTATTGGGGTATGTCAATAAGATGTAACTATATGTGAGTATGCGAAAATGCTTTTAAAATATTGGCTTACAGAAATCTGAGTTTGCCTTGTGGCTTATATTTATACCACGTTGTGATTGGGAAAAGATTCACGAGCTATTTAAATAATTAAATATCATAAATACCCACTTTACACAAGTTCTCTGGGATTTTGAAAATGTATCCTGGACTTTTCTGACTATTTTTACTCTAGACTCATCATCTCTTACTTTATCCTGACAATGTCTAGGACTGACTCTGTTACACTTAACAAGGTTTTCCCTTTTCTAGGAACTATCATTCAGGGGTGTCCATCCTTAAAATTTCTTATTGCTTTGCCAGAAAAAAAACTGAGACCTGTGTTTGGGAGCAGAGGAAACTTCTCCTACACCTCTGAGGTTGGTCAAACAATCAAACATTGGACAAATTAGAAGGAGGAAAGAACAAATTTAATTACACATATTAGCATGGATTCCAAGGTCATTGAGGAGAAGTGGGGGCATTGATCCTGAGTGAAGGAATGAGATAGGGGCTTGGAGCTTCAAGGAGCGAGGAAGGGGACTAATGTGACTAGGAGAGGGGTACCCGACGATGAAGACGAGATGCTCTGTAATTTGATGTTTGCCCTGACATATGGATAGTTTTTCAACAGAAAGTTTTATTCTGGTAAAAATCGTAGTTCTGGGCAGTAACCCCTATCTTTATTCCTCTAGGTAGTTGCAGGCGTGGGGAAATTTCTCATGAACCTGCAGGGCCTCGATTGACTTTATTTATTTATTTATTTTTGCATGGAAAAGAGCTGGGATATAGCCCAGATGTGTGGAGTTTGAGAGGATTCACAGAGACAGAGTGGGGAACAGAACCGGCGAATTTACTGAAATATACTGCTGAGGGGAGCAGTGGGCAAGACAGGTTAGCTCCCCGGCCAGGGACTGAACTCAGGTCATCGCAGTGATAGTGCTGAGACTTAACCCCTAGGCCACCAGGGAGGGCTCCCCTTGATTGACTTTAGCTCCAAATAACCCACAAGGCTGAGTGGCATGAATTGGGGAGGCCTGTTCTGAAGTTCTTGGGGAGGCCTATCCTATTCTCTGAATGAGTTGTCCCAGTACACACAGAGGAAGAGCGAAATCCAAACCAGGAGGCTTGTGGGGCTTAGTGGAGTGACCCTCCAATTGCCACGGGCAGGCCCTCGGTAGGCACAATGGCCTGGGAAACCCGGCATGAGACCTGCACTTGCCCTTGGCAACTTCCAGGTTAGTGTTCTGCTCCTCATTTCAAAGTCATGGTTTTTGCATATGTTTTTTATTTGAAAAAAATCCCGAGGCCAATCTGCAGTAGGAGAGTTGGTCTATGGTTGTCCTTCCTACCTGTGCTCCCCACAGGATGACAAAGCTCCTTCTTTTCCCTCCCAGCTGTGGCTCTATCTGTCCTGCACCCTCAGCTACTAAGGGATCAATGACTGGTGAGAAATTGCTTGATTTGTCCCACCAGCTCTTAATAGAGCCCTTGAGGTAGGCTTTTTAAAATGAGATTTTGACCTCTTCCTGCTAGAAGGTTCTGAGTTCAGTCCCCTGGGTGAGTCCTGGAAATCCGTGTATTGAAAAGTCCTTTGGGTGACTCTGGTGCACAGCCTGGTTTAAGGACATTCCAAGGGACACAGCATGTAGCTCTCAAAGAGATGGAGTGAACAGCATACCTCCCACCTCCCAGGGATCCAGGGGGAAGTAGGGAAGGCATCTGTCCATCAGGTAGCTGGGGCAAATTTCTATGATTGCAAATTAAACATTTTTGTAATAAAAATAAACAATCTGTTAAAACATAAATTTGGATAAAAAATGAGAAATAACCCCACTCCCACTGTTCCCGACCCCTCACTCCCATGTGGACTTTTAGGAACTTATCTCTTCTGCACAGGACAGGGGTTCTCATTGCTGTCTGCAGTCTGGGGATCTGAACAGCGACGTAGAGCTACTGAGTCACAGTGCCCAGGAATGCTGGCAACTGCATTTTAAAAATTCTGCAGGGGATTTTGGTGATCTAGATTTGCAATCAATGGTTTGTATCCTCCTTTATGTTATCATTTATTTATAAGGTTATCAGCTTACTTGGATTTTGCTGGGAGGCTTTATTTTTATGCTAAGAGCCCTCAAAGTTCTGGGCTCTCATTTTGGCATTTGGGGGAATCCACACAAATCTGGGCAAGAACCTACTTGCTCCACAACTGTTTATGTACAACGTTGGATCTCTTGGCTCTAGAGAAAACATCGTGCAAGAAATATTTGTGAGAATGGTTGTGAAATCATGTTAAAAGTAGCAGCATTAACATAAATCAGAAGAAAAAGAAAAAAATTACTCATAAGTCCCCCACCCATTATAATAAATCAAACCACTTTCTGTTTGTCCTGTGACTTTCCCTATCTCTGTAAGCACGGATAAATAAACAATGAAAATGTCGATTCAGTGCTGCAGTGTATGTTTACGTCTCTCTGAGATCAGAACAAAATAATGAGAATTTCCAGAAGTTTAAGTAATTACCCCAAATTATTTGGCTTTGAACTTCCTAAAGGAATTAAAATACACACACACAACTTTTCAAATATCTTCCACAAGAAGCTAAATGTGAGTGTTTGATTTCAACACAGCTACTTAAAGTTTCCAAAGAATGTATTTTAATGTTCTCTCAACTTATGTTTTACCAAGGTTTCAAATCCATCTTTCTCTTTGTCAGAAGTGGATAGGTGTCTAATAATAAGAACATACTGGGAGCTTTGTCTGAGAGTATGCAGTTCTGGGTTTGGATTTTTTTTCTTTTTTCCTTTCTTATAATGTTTGCTTTCTTTTCTAGGTGTAGTCCCCATAGAATTTCTACCTACCACCAATTCACCCATGTACCATCACCATAGTCCCTTGTGCTCTTCCTGGCCCTGCCTTAATCCCAATCCCTCCCTCTTCCCTGCAGAATGTCTCTGTTTTGTAGTTGTCTGTTTATTTTTGTTTTGTTGTATTGTATATTATTTGTTGTTGATGATGTTATTTTTCCCCCTTGACTCTCCTATATTCCTCCTGTAAGTCAGGATATCTGGTATTTTTTTCCCCTTCTGATTTATTTCACTGAGCATAATCGTTTCAAGCTCCATCCATGTTTCTATGAATGGTTCTAGCTTATCTTTTTTGATTGCTTTTTTGATTCCATCGTGTATATAAACCATATCATCTTGATTCAATTGTCTATTTTTGGACAGTTTGGATTTTTTTCAAGATTTATTTATTTATGCATATAAGAACTGGGATACAGACCAGAGGTGTGGGGGGGTGAGAGGATTCACCAAAGACAGCGTGGGGAATAGAACAGGCAGATTGACTGAAATACATTGCTGAGGGAAACGGCGGGGGAGGCAGGAGAGGTCTGCTGCACCATGTGGGCTGGCTCCCTGGCTGGGGATTGAACTTGTGCTGCAGTGGCTGCAGATAGCTTCATAGTGCTGCAGCTTAACCCCTTGCACCACCAGGGAGGCGTCTGGGTTTGGATTTTTTTTAAGACATATTTTCAAATCCAAATATTTCTTTAATTTAAGCTCATAGCAAGCAAACGTAACAATAAATATTTCAGACCCAGAATTTGTTTTTTTTTTTTTTAAGTTATTGGAGAGACTCAGGACTGCTCTTAGTTGGAGCCTGCCCAGTGGATAGTTTATGATTCTGGGACACGTGACCAAGCAACTTGACCAAACCCACAGCTTCTGAACAAGGGGCACCTCTGCTATCATCTTCCAGGTTCTTTTTGGGCACATTATTATTTCATCGTTTACTATTTGCTTCATGGTTTGAAGGGCTTCCAGCCTTCTGCCCAGCCCAATAAAACTCTAATTTCCTGGAGCTGTTGCTGTTGCTCCAGCTCCAGGAAATAGGGGGCAAATTCATAAGGGTATCAGAAAATGGGGGGTGGTGAAGGAGTCTAAACCTGTAATGAGGTGAATCTTTTTATTCTTGGGCTGTCAAAGGGAGTTTGAAACACAGGAGACCATGCATTTTATAAGAGAAATATTTTCTGGTTCATACAGAATTTCTGTGTTTCTTACATGAAACTGTGACCTTTAGAAAAAACCACAAATATGTTTAAGAATTTGTAGGCGTACTCTTGACACAGGTGCTAAAGATAGTAAGTGGTTTATTGCATCCTGGCTTTATAAACTTACAGCATATATTTCCTTGATTACTTACTCATAGAAATGTCTTTATCAGTGACTTGGATGGCTTTTGTCATTATGAGCTACATAATAGGCCTTTCTAGGTTTCTCTTTCATGCCAGTAATAAGAAAACTTTCTCGTCATCTTTTTCTTTTTAAAATTTATTTCTATTTATTTATTTTACAATGTTTGCTTTCTTTTCCAGGTGTAGCCCCCACAGAGTTTCCACCACCAATTCACCTGTGCACCATCACCGAAGTCCCTTGCGCTCTCCCCATCCCTGCCTTGATCCCAATCCCTCTCTCTTCCCTGCAGATGACTCTGATTTGTAGTTGTTTGTTTGTTTGTTTTTGTTTTGTTCTGTTGTGGTTTTTCAATTCTCTTCATCTTTTGATGAGAATTGCTCTTCATTGGAATGCTACTTAGATGTCAAAAAAATATGAAATAGTGCTTTTTGGGAAAAATGAGTGGGTCTTCAGGTGATTATGCTAAGTGAAATAAGTCATAAAGTGAAGAAAGTTACTGGATGGTTCCACTCATTTGTGAAATATACATAACCAAAGCAAAATATAACATAACCAAGCAAAGCAAAAATAATTCTTAATATACATAACCAAGCAAAGCAAAAATAATTCTTAGACTATGAAAAATATACTAAGGGAGTGGGGGGAGCTTAGGAGGATAAGAGGAGGAGGCAGAAATTGTAGGACGTTAGCACAGTTTTAGTGGAGGCTAACTGAAGCACATGCACATGTGAAGGTGTGAAATTGAACCCCCCTTGGCACAGTTTTAGTGAGGCTAACTGAAGCACGTGCACATATAGAGATGTGAAATTGACCCCCCCAATTGTATAATTATGTGAACAACTAATGATTTAACAAAATTTGACAATCTCCCCTCAAAAAAGTCCCAAAGTCCAAGCCAACTCAACTTGTCCCTCTGGCCTGCACTGGCACCTCTCTCCCTGGCTCCTGCTCTGTCACTGGGTCAGGCTCTCGGGCCCTCACGCATGGTTTTGTTTGTGCTTCAATGGCCTGGGTGCAATTAGGATACACATTTTGTATGAAGAATGTGGGGTCCCCCTTACCAGAGTGAGATAGGTGGTAGTTGCTACTAAATGTGGGCTCATCTAGCTGTACCCGCAGACCTCCCATAGCCTTCAACCCTTGGTATGGCTGTTCTTGGGAAACTGAATCTGCAGTGTGATGCCTACTGCTTTATTCCTGTCAGGAAATGCCCCTTTTCTGATCAATAGCTTGCCATCACAAAAACAAGCACATGTGTGTTTGGGCTCTGTGGCTGGGGCAAGTCGCTGCTGTATTTAACCACTGTGATGGAGACCTTCCTATGCATTCCATCACTGAGGTTTTTTGTTACACAATAATCAGTCAGCCAGAAGCATTGCAGGATGTGGTTAAGCGGTCCAATAGGAGAAGTTCCCGGAAACTCCTAACTTAATGGTATCTTTGCAGTAGATGTACCCTGAAAATAAGAGCAGAAGATACAAGGCATTGCAAACATTCTACTGTATCATTAACAACTGGTTCATCACTGTAGCTGATAACTCAATGCCTCCCAGAGCAATGTGACTCGGATTTTCAGATTTGAAAATTGACTGTCAATTTCCAGAAGCAGAGGTGGTCTTGGTAAACTCGTGGCTTTCTTTGTAGGCATTTGTTATGACTGTGCAAAGAAGGGTTAGTGTCCTTCTGTGCTCTGAGTCTCTCTAGAGGCACACATGCAAAGTTGCAATTCTCTGTTACAGAACCAATTTTTTTTTTTTTCCATTTCTTTAGTCCTTAAACCACAATGACTATTTTGCAACTGTGGGGCAGGAACCTAAAAGTCGTTCTGCTGGGTTGTTGGCTTAAAGTTTCTCACGAGGCAGAGGTCAAGGGAGGCAAGTCAGGAGGCTCTACAGGGTGGCAGGATCCCCCCAAGTCATCCACAACAATCCTGACACTAAGTGCAAGGGTAAAGGCAGATGGACGCATGGCAGCCTGAGGAAGGCTTTTCACAGAAGATGCTGCCAGAGGTGGAGGGCCCCTTGGATGCCTGGGGAGTGTTCTGGGCAGAGGGGAGAGCTGGGCAAGGCCTGCAGACTGAAGAATGTCCTGCACACTGCAGAGAGGGCCTGTTGCCTGGATAGCTGGCTGGAGAGAAAGTGTTGCAGGAAGTGGGTAGAGGTATATAGTGGTACAGGGGGTGCAGGGAAAGTATAGTGAAGGTGCAGGGATTTCAGAGCATCAGGTATAGGGGCACAGGGAATTCAGGGAGGGAGAGCACAGGGGGATGTATGGAGAAGGCAGAGAGAGTGTAGGGGGATGCAAGGAGGGTGTTCAAAGGTACAGGAAAGGTGTGGCAGATAAAGCCACACACTAACTGGGAAGCACATGACCGAGGAGCATTTATGCATGCAAAGAAGTCTGGATTTTATTTTAGGATGACTGGGATATTGAACTTTTCTAATGAAGGAACTGATCAGGTTTCTATGGGAATGATCCTTCAGTAAGGGTTGGAGAGAAGAGACTAGTTAGGGGGTGAGTGTAATACTCAGGAAAGATGTGATGAGGTCCTGCACAAGTATTTATTAGGCGTGTCTGGGATGCCAGGCAGTTTCAAGGCACTGGGTCAGGTCTGGTCAAAACAGAACAGGTTCATGTCCTCCCTTGGAGATTGCCTCAGCCATTCGAGGGGGGTTTTGTGAGTTGGGGGAATGGTAGAGTCTTCAGGTTTCCAGCTCAGTGGACAGTGGGTGGAGGAAGAGGCAGCTGTGGAAAGGTCCTGGAGGAGGTGGGGCAGGTGTTCAGTCAATGGAGTCTTAAGTGGAAAAAGGGAAACACATCTCCGATAGGAATATGGAGATGGCCAGGTGTGGTGCTATGTGTTAGGGGGTCTTTGGGGAGCTGGGATCTCGAAGGACTTTCTGTGGGAAGTCCTCAGCCATTTTGAGGAAAAGGCAGGGAGATTGTTTGCTGAGAGTACAGGGAATAAAGAGAAGCTGCGTGATTAAATGGGGCTACTCACATGAAATGTATTGGCAAGTAGTCGGTGTCCAACATAAGACATTTTATTGCTCAAAAATTCCTGATTTCCACTTGGAAATACAGTTTACTGCTTATAATACCTATCTCATAAACCACTTTCACAGGAAACTAGGAACTCAGTAAATCCACAGAAACACTATGATCTCATTTGTCATTCACTAAATGACATTTTCACATAGATGAACATCACAGATGCAGAAATTAAAATTTTAGCTGTTTCAAGTGGAGACATTTCATTCACCTAACTGAATGCAATGAACACAGCCTCCATGTCAGTTTTTGAATGATGAGGTAATACTAATGGGTGTCCTTTTTTTTGGGGGGGGCTAATTTGCCCTTTTTTTTTGGTTTCAGGTCCTTAACTGACCCTCAGCTTCCTGCCGATGGCATGCCAGTTCCAAAAGCTCGGCGGCGTCTGACCACCAGCCCTCCCGTCTGTCAAAGACCAGGAAACAAAACCCACTAAATACAACCCACAAGCTGGCTGGAGAGAAGGAGTGCAGAGGCTCTGCCCTTGCCTCCTTCCTATGGTAAACGTGTAGTGACCACCTACTGTGTGCCAGAACTGGGCTAGATGCTACTGCACTCACCAGCTCATGGAAAAGTCAGACAAGGGAGCAACCATGCTTACACTGGGTAACATAAATCAGTGCAAGGCCGCTGACCCCACTCCACAGATTTTTAATTGGTCCAAGAAACCATTTGGGGCCTGAGATTTAAACAAGTCCTTGATGCTTTAACGTGCGAAATACAGGCTTATTCCACCACCCTGACAGTGGGGTCCCTCTCGGCACACAGGCAGTTAGATGTGAAACCTGGCACAGAATACCAGGGAACTTGGTGATCCTAAGAATCACGAAAGGGGGAGGTGTTTCGTGGTGCCCGTGAACATCCTCAGATTCAAGAGTACCCGGTTCCAACCAGGTGTCTTAAACTCTCATAAGCTGTTTCCTCCAGCATGGCGCTGATCCTTCTCAGCAGCCACGGAGGTAGTGTCACGAAGCCGAGTTTCCCTGGGGAGAGGGTGCTGACCAGCAGCCACGTGCAGCAGGGTGCACACGCGAGCGCGCGCTAGTATGTTCCTTGGTGCGTGTGCGAGTTGCACGCCAGTGTGTTCACGTGGACGAGTGTGCAGCCGGTGTGCACGCGCAGGGCCGCCGGTAAGCTGCGCTTCCGTTAGGGAACCCTGGACGCCGCCACCACCACGGCTGCAGATTCGCGGCCGCGGTCGTCCCTTCCCTGTCACCCCCCAACCCCCCCCCCTCGGTGGCTCCGACCGACCCCTCCCGCCCAGTCCCCACCCCCGAAGCTCTCACTCGCCTCCTCCCTCCCTCCCGCCGGTGGGTGGCCGAGCACAGCCTGAGCTCTGAGCCGCGCTGTGCACGCGATTTCCTCTAGCGGCTGCCTCCGCGCGGGCCGAGCGCGGAGCCCTTCTCCCAGCCTCCGGGCGACGATGAGCCACTGCGCGGGGGTAGCGGAGAGCAGGTGAGTGGGGTCGGGGCTGGGGAGCAAGAGGGGTCGAACTGGGTGGGCGGCCGGGCCCGACGTGGCCGCGGGAAGGAGAAGCTCTGCCCGCTCCAGCACCTCCACCCGGGCTCTGCCCGTGCCCTGTTTGGACTGCCGAGGGCTTCCCGCCGTTCGGTTTCCCTTTCAGGCCGCACAAACAAAGCGCTTTCGGCGGGGGCATCTTCTGGCAGTCGACTCGGAGCGCTGGGCCACGATGCTGGGGCGCCCGCCACCCCTGCTCAGACGCGCGGCACCTGGGCAAGGGGGCAGCACGGGGCCGCGCGCAGGTGCCCGGGCGGGAGGCGGCGGCGCGCAGCTCCGAGGCCCCGCGCGCAAGTCGGGGCGGAGCGACCGGACGGGGCGCTGCTGTGCTCGGCCTCGCGTGTCTCCGCCCCTTCCGCCCCCGACCGCGCTGCCTCGCCTGCCCTCTGCCTGCAGCGCTCCTCGAGCCCGCCCGCGGGCCCAACGTGCTGGGGTCCCGGCCTCCTGCTCGGCGGGAGCGGACCCAGCGCCTTGGCCCTCCGCCGCCCCACCAGGTCCGCGCTCCTCGCTCCGGCAGGTGGCGGCCTAGGGCCGGATGGGCTGGACCACCAGTCCTCCTAGCCCTTGGAGGAGCGGGGTGCGGAGTAGGGCGGGGCGCGCCCTGGCGTCCTCGCTGTCCTTAAGTGCCCCGAGCTCTTGGGTTTGAGCTCTAGGGAGCCCCAGTGCACTTTGAACTTGAAGGGTCGCCCGGGGGGTTTGCCGGACAAGGTCTGCGCTCTGACTCCCAGGTCGTCAAATTGGTGGAGTGGGGGGGAGGGTAATTTCCCTTAGTCACTGTCTTTGCCAACGCATGGAACCCCCCCCCCCCCCCCCCCCCCCCCCCCCCNTCTGACTCCCAGGTCGTCAAATTGGTGGAGTGGGGGGGAGGGTAATTTCCCTTAGTCACTGTCTTTGCCAACGCATGGAACCCCCCCCCCCCGCCCCGCCCCGCCCCAGCACAGTGTCTTAAGCAATGAAGGAGCGAAATCATCATCGCTTGGAACCAAGGCAGCGGCCATAACTGCCCATAGACCTTTAAAAGCAGATGCCTTTTACAAGAACTGTTTATTAAGAGCTGCTTTGTGATGCTCTAAGGGTGTTGTGGAATCCTTGTCAATCGCAGAAGGGGGCTGTTGGCGTCTTGTAGTTCCGCTAAAGACCCACGGCGGAGGTTTGTGAAACTACCCTTTACCCTCTTGCAGCAAGTCCAACTCAAGCACAGAAATGTTCAGCAGAGCCCCAAACGGCTGAAAAAGTATCTGGGACACTTCTAAACACTTCTGTGTGAAAACAACTAGCGGGAGCTTGGCAAGGTTTCAAGTGCCAGTTTTTGTGACTATGTAGACATTAAGCCTAGCTTCTGGGGGCGGGGGTGGGGGGGGCGGTAGGGCTTATTCTTTTCCTGTCGGTTAACACTGTTGCAATCAGGAAGATAGCCTGTGTGATTTCTTGCCTTTAGGAAGGTGAAGATAATAACCGCCCTAGGCCATGAACTGATTCCACTTTGAATATTAAAAACCTTCTTTTAAAATTTAAGATTTTATTTATTTATGCATACAAGAACTGGGGTACAGGCCAGAGGTGTGGGCCTGTTCAAAAACTTTTCACATTCACTCAACAGCAAGAGTTGTAAATGGCTGTTAAACAGCATTTCCAGTCAACTTACAGCCCCTTTCCATCATACTTTGCTAGTCTGCCCTCTGATGGCCGGCCCATATGGGGAGGTAGTTGCTAGTGTGACAAAAAAGCCCATAAGCTTTGGGTCAGAGGGTGCATTTTTGCTAAACTAAAGCACCACACGTTTGCTTCTGTTGCTTGTGATTTTTTGTGACTGAGTAGTATGCCACTCTGATACTTAGTGTTCTCACTTTTTTTTTTCTTTTACTGCTGAGGGATAGGATCTTTATTTTCTGTGTAACTCGCCTGATTAATCAGTCATTTATGTGTCCATTGTATGCTTTTTTGGGGGTGCAAACTACCAAACAATGCCTTGGATTGGACTCCTTGGCCCCTTTCTCATATGCTGTCTTTTTAGTTTCCAGGGCTGTCCCCGACTTGCAAGCAAAACATAGCAGAGCAGTGCAGTAAATCCCGTTACCTAGATGTCTACAAGACATGGTTGGCTCACGTTGGGGAGGAGAGAAGGGATCTGCCTCAGTCATGGGAGTCTCCCTTACCCTGTATGTTGCCAGGCCAAGGAGCTCTCCTTATCTACTCTCCTCATTTCCCCGTTGTGTCCTCTCCCTCCTGGAAATGTTCCAGCTGCCTCCTTTTGCCCTGCCAGCCTAGTTTAAAAATTTTCTTATACTGTTCATTTTTATACAGTATTTGATTTCTCCCCTCATGCATAGTTCCCATAATTTTTCCACCATTGAGGCAACCATGAACTGTTATCACGGTCCTTTGTGTCTGACACCCCCACTCCTCCCCTGCTATAGGCTTTAGGTCTATGGTTTGCCTGCAAGTTTTATCTTTTTTTCCTGATATTTTGTTCAGTTTCCCTATATTCTCCTTTTAAGTGAGGCCATTGATATTTTTATTTTTCCTCTGACTTATTTTGCTTAGCATAATCCCTGCCAGCTCCATCCATGTTGCTGCAAATGGTATGAATTTCTCTCTCTTCATTGCTTAGTAGTATTCCATTTTCTAACACTACAACTTCTGGAGTATGCCACTGGCTTTTATGGCCTTGGGAACTAAAATTGCCTTTAGGGGAATGCCTGCGTCATTTGGCTTCATCAAAAGCAGTTCTGAGCCTGCAGGTTGTTGGAGGTCTCCAAGGTCATAGCAGATTCTGGGATTTTCGTTGCATTTCTTCCTCTGCTCCACTTTAAACCCTCTCAGTGTGCAAACAGAGACTTGGGTGATGGCTGCTGAGCCTCCTACCTTTGCCATCAGTTCATTTGTGACAGAGCCAGTTGCCCCACGTCCCTGCCCCCCTCCTTGTTCCTGTACTACACGTGCCTTCCTGCCTTTCCTGGACCTTGAGCACCTGCTTCCTGCTTTAGACAGAAGCAAGCCTCACCCTGCCCCAGCTTCTCTCTTGGTCATTCCTGCCTGTCCTTTGTAGTTCACCTTCAGTGCAGTGGCCCGGGAGCCTTCTCAATTTCTCAGTCTGAGAAGCACAGAAAGAGGCCTACGGTTGCTTTCCTCTGTCACCATGCCTAGCATGTAATGCACATGAATCTGTTTAATGGAAGAATTGAGGAGCACACAAGGGGCCCGAGAGTAGCTGTAAGATTGTCTCTGCTTTGCTCCTTGCCTTATGACCTTGGGTGCTTATTCACTTAACTGCTCTCAGAACTCCATCTTCCCCTCTGTCAAATAATGCAGGTGAGGAGCAGACTGTGTGATTACTTTCACTTTCACTGTTTAGAGGAGCCTGTTTGGGGATTGGTAACCCTTTTGAAAATGCAACATGGCTTTAGGATGGTGTTTAACTAGCCAGGTAGACTCATTGGGATAATAAAGTGAGAAAATAAAGATCTTAAACACCCAACAGAGAAATAACAGGAGTGTTGTTTTCTTCCTGCCTTTTCATTAATTCATCAAAGATGCTGACTCAGTGGACCAGAAAAACTGATCTTAGAGGGCACCCCATATTGTTCTAGCAGTCCTCAGAGTGTCCCTTGAGAAGAGCTGTTCTTAATGGCTGAGTAAAAGTTTGGGTGCCAAGGGGGAGGTCAGTGCCATCACTCACTGTTCTCTGCCTTGCGCAGTTCCAGGGGGAGCCCCAACATCATCGTACTTGTCCATGGAACACTTAGAATTGGGGTGCATGACCTGCAAGGCCACACACAGTGACCCTGGTTCAACTCAGGGAATGGGGTGTGTGCTTGATAACAGGGTGTTCTTGGACACTGGACATCATTCATTCTGGGGAGCACGCTAGGTGGGAGGCAGTAGGGTGCTGAGGAAGCAGGCTTCAAACAGGAAGCAGAGAGAAGCCATGGAGAGGTGCAAGCAAAATGTGGTTGGACCATACTGATGGTCACATGAGGGGAAGCAAGAGGGCGAGGCTTCAGACAAGCACGGTGACAACCACCCAGCCACGTGAGAGCCAGTGAGCGCGCTCGGTGAGTGTCCAGGGGCTGGGCGGATGGACAGCAGGAGAACCAGGAGCAGCTGCTTGATGGGAGGAGAAACAAGAGCTGGCGGTGACCTGGTGGCTCCAGGGAAGTGACCCCACGAGGGGTCTGCCAAGGCAGGTCAGAACCTGTTAAGTGTTTATGAAGTGGGAGAGGCAGAACTAAGTGGAACTGGGAAAGAACCTTGGGGAGGAGGTCAAGCTGTAGGGTCTGAAGACTGTATCTGGAGGCCTGCACAGAGGCAGTATGGAGGGCGGGGAGGGCGACCTTGATCAAGTGCAATCCAGGAGGCTGGATATGGAAACAGAAGCTGGAGCCTAGGGGAGAGAAGGGGTCCCTGTGTGAGGGGGGGAGGAGGCCAGGAGCAGACCCGGTAAGTGGAGTACGTGGGCAGTGTCACCTGCGTTATCTGGAGAGAGGGCTGAAGTGGCCATTGGTCTGCAGGCAGGAGACTGGCTCCAGCTAGAGTGGTTTTGGTGACGGGAGGGTAGAAGCTAAGTGGCTTTTAGTCTAGGAGAATGGGGGGTGGGGGAGGGTGGGAAAGTGGGGCCTAGTAGTAGAGCTGCTTGTTCCAGAAGGGCAGCAAGTTGAGGGTGGAGCAGCAGGCCCAGGGAAACCCTTTCTATGCATTGAGAACTGTGAAGTGGGAGCCCTTCATTGCCCAGGCCTGCTGCTGCACTCCCACTGGTGTTTAATGATGGGGTACTTTATTTTTTCCCAGAAAAAAGCATTCTTTGGTGATTTTGCCCTTGTGCAAAGGCCATATAGCATGTGCACTAAAGCAGACCTAGTTGGTAGCGCCCACTTCTCACCTGGGCTGCACGGGGACCTCCATCACACCTGCTCCGCGTGGTGACTGTCGCTGAGCGGGGAGGCCCTGAGAAGCCATGGCGGGAGCCAAGGGCTTACAGAGCAGGTGGTGCTCCCAGGAGCGGGTGGGGCTGGAGGCCTTGAACAGTGAGGCCAGTGATGCAGATGACCCAGATGAAGAGGGGACTTGAGGGAGGACTGGCCGGCTGCCTGGGGGCTGCTGTGAGTCAGCAGTGGTCCTGGTGTAGCGGCAGAAGGAAGAGCCCTTTATCAGATGGTTTGGAGTCAGGCACAGGTGGAGGGGGACAGTGTGGAGAAGAAACTTCTCTAACCCCCTGGAGAAACATAATGTGATCATTTTGGGAGGTAGTCATAGTTTTTTTGGTATAAAATTAGTATCAGTTTATTAAATGGTTTTTCTTTTCTTGTTCTAGCGATGATCACAATGCCTCCTTGGAAGAAAAAGGTATAGTTACACTGAGTTATTGCAAAGTTTATACTATATATTTGCAATTTTAGAAAACATTTTCTTTATCAATTCAGTGGCTTCGTCAGATATACGTCTTCGCAGACTTACAGAAATAGAAATATACTGAACTAGTCATTAGGTTAGGAGGATGGGATAGTGACAAATATTTAAATTTTCTTTGAGATTATTTTGCATCAGATTTTCAGAAAAGTAAATTTTAAAGAATTTGGGCCTTTGTAGCTTTTTACAGTGTGAGAATAGAAAATAAATGCTATTCTGTCTTATTCCTTTTAAGCACTAGGTCTAATGTTCTTTTTAGTCATAGTTAAAATTCAGTACAGGCACACATTGTAGATATTTCAGGCTTGGTCCCAGACCACCACAGTGAAGCAAATATCCCGATACTGTAAGTCTCACCGGGTGTTTGGGTTCCCAGGGCCATAGAGAAGTTACGTCTCTATGGTGCTGTAGTCTGCCATGTATGCATTCACACTATGTCTGAGCGAACAATGTGCACACCTTAATTCAGTGTGACATGGACATCCTGTGAGCACATGCTGTAGAAGAACCGTGCCATCACACTTGCTCACCCAGGCCTGCCCAAACCTTCAACTTGTGAAAAACGCATTATCTTTGCAGCACCAAAGAACCTAAGCACAATAAAGTTTGCCTGCAAATATAAAGATTATAAGGGCTTCCTCAAATGGAGTTCTACAAACTTAGCATATGCATTAACTATCTTCTTTAATACTGAAATGTTGTTGTCAACTCTAGATACTTAGTGAAAATAGCAACATATCTCCACCCCTCTCTCCACCTTTTACTCCCCAGCAATATATAATCCTATCCCTGAAACTGGGTTAAATAAAAGCCTCTGATTGTAGAAATAAGCCGGGTCTTGATCAGGGTTGGGTGGGGACTATTGAGGGTTAAATTTCCCTTTGGGCCTTTGTTGTTTTGTTCCTGATAGATATTTCCTGCTTTGACCCATTCTCCTGATGCCACTCTGTGTGGCCGAGAGCCCCTCTGGAGGCTGGTTCTGGGGCCACTTTCACTTTAGGTTTTAACCTTGTCACTTGACTTAGAAAGCCCTTAGCTCCTTGTGGCAATGAACTGTGCTTTGCAAGTTCTGGGACCTTTTCATAGTTTACTTTTCTAACATCATGCAAAAGTATCAAGATAAAAATCTAGTAAAGGTTTCCTGTGGCCCGCGCGTGGACTTGTGGGATTTCATTTATCTGTCTAAAATCAGCAGAGTCTTCCGTTTCTGTAGTGCTCAGCTGAACTTTACTGCCAGTAAACACCTTTCTTTCTGCTTTCGGTTCTGCTTTAGTCTGCCTGACATTTGAAACGCCTCTTCCCACATGCTTCTGCGACTTGTTTCAAGGCTGTTCAGCTGGTCTAGAAGGTCCCTCGCCTTCAGGGGTGGTCTCAGCTTCTCTCTGAGCCCAGCAAAATGCAGCCTTCTTTTGTATTGTAATGATTTTGTGCAAAGATTTTTCTAATGCACAGCTGCTCCCTGCCCCCACAATTGCATCGACCCATTAGCTGTTTCCTGGGGTGTGGATTTTCTCCTAATTTCTGCAGAGTGCTCATCGTATAGTGGACACTAAGTCGATGTTGGTTAAATTGAAGGGACAGCAGTCTCTGTCTAAGCCCAGAGGTATTAGTCATCCAGAACTTGACCCTAGTGTTTACCAGCTGAGTGTGGGCTTATGCTCCCTGTGCAGGCGAAGTGGAAGGCTGTGGTCTAATGGAGCATGCCATTCATACAGACGAAGGGCATAATGACTAGAGCAATCCTTCCCTCATGGATATTTGACATTGTTGGTAACTCCTGCCCCTCCCTCCATCCTCTCCTTGATCTGTAATATCCCATCTTTTTCCGAGTCTACATACATTCTTTGTTGGCCATCCGCTCCAGCCTAGATTCAACATGTTTATGCCTGGACTGCTGCAGTAGTCTTTTGCGTCAGACCCTCTGCATCTAACCCATCCTGAATGCCAGCCCTCCACCATCCCCCTAAATCCTGGGGACACCAAGGCCAGTGCAGCCAGAAGCCCTCATGGAATTCTATGACTGCACGATCCCTGTGGGAGATCCATCCCAGATTCCAAATTGCTTTCCCTGGTCCCACCTCAAATGACCAACTTCAAATCCTTATCTTCAACCCACTGGCACCTTCCTTTCACTTAGTCATTGACCATTGTTGCCTGGATTGCCTTTTAATTGGGGAAGAACAGACTCTTCGGTATAGTAACTCCATTGTCTGCCATTCATTTGCAAAATCTAAAACCAGGTGCTTTTTCTTCTTTCTGGTATCAAATTACTTCATTGCCAGGGATGGTTTTAGGGAACTGCTGAACTATCAAAGAAACAATAATGTTCCTTTGGCACAATATTGAGAGATTACTTGGGAACCAGCCAAATATAATTATGCAGTTTATGGTCTTCTGTCCTCCCTCTGTGGGGAAAGACTGAAGGTGTCTCTTGGTCTAAAGGTTTCTTTTGGGCTCTATCCCCTTCCCAATAGGGCCTCATTTGCCACAGTGGCTTTTCAGTAGTTTGACATGTGAGGTTGCTTGAGTCTAAGGAGGTGATTTGATTTCTAGAAGAGGGAACTTAGTAGTGACTTTTACAAAAATCAGTCTCTTTTATTTTTTTCTTATGTTTATGCTGTTAAACTTTATTTCTTTCTCAAAATTTAGATTGCCCTAGTCCCATCCTAGACACTTCAAAGGACTCTAAATCAGGTAAGGGTTATGTTTAATATTGATAAATGCCCAAAATAAAACTCTGATGAAGTAACCAATTCACGGCAAGAGACAATGTAGTTCTATTTTGTTTAACTTCAGATTTCTTTTTAACTTGTGTGAAAGGTAGGGACCTTCATCTTCTATTTGAAAGAGTCATATTTCAAAGTTTTATGATTATCTTGCTTCGTGAAATCGATGACTTTAAGATTTGGTGACAGAACTGTACCTTGTGAAGCTGGTATGGTAATTAGACCGTTTTGCGGATCCACTACACTAACCTAATACAGAACCCGCTGTGAGCCCACCTAGTGGTGGACACGTAGCTGGGATAGTCATGGGAGGCGTCCTTGAGGAGTGATGGTACATGAACTTGGAAGGATGAATTGGGGGTAACAGGGCAAAGGCAGCGTAAAGAACTGTCCTAGTCCATGAGACCGGCAGGTGTCAGGCCCTGCAGTGGGAAAGCTTGCCTCAGAGGCTGAGACGTTCCAATATCTGGAATCTGAGTGAGTGAAGCAGACCGGGCCCTGGTGTGTTTGCAGAGATGGACAGGGGCTGGAGTCCAGAAATGTGCAAATGGCCAATAATTGCTTGAAAGATGTTCAGTATCATTTCAGGGAAATGCAAAGCAAAAAGAGACCCCTTCGTACTCATGAGGATAGTTATAGTAAGCAAGAAGTTGGGTATCGGCTTTGTAGGTGGAGATTAGCACGGCGTTGTCAGGAGCAGCCCTTGCAGCTGCCTCCGCGGCTGTCTGTGTCCTTGACCCTGTGGCCAGTGTCTGAATGGAGATGTGAGCTTGGGGTGTCCGAGTGCCCAGCAGAGTTCTGCAAAGTGTCACTTGGATGCTCGGGGGTGTCTGTTTGGTGGGTCATGTGGGACTGGATTCATCAAGGAATATGGGTGGACCTTGTGAACAGAGGACAGCTGATGTGGCAGGAGGGTTATAGGGCAGGGCAGGGAGCCCCAGAGAAGGATGGGAACAGCCCCTGACATTGGCCCCTGGGAGGCAGGAGAGTGCTGGGCAGGCTTGCGGCTCTGCCCGGCTGTGGGGGGTCTCTGTCCAGCTGTGGGGTCTCTGTCCAGCTGTGGGGTCTCTGTCCAGCTGTGGCATGCAGAGGAGGCTAAGGTCTGCATCTTCCCTTCCCTGACCCCTGCCAGTCTGTTTGTTCTCAGCTCAACCCAACCCCGGCGGGAGAGAAATAGAGGTTCTCTCCAAGTGAGGAAGGTTGGCTGTGATGTGCTCCCTCCCTTTCAGAGTGCTGCTTTCGATTCGCACTTGCTCAGTCACAGGAAGGGTCAGTGCTTCTCCAGCAGGGCTGGCCAGTGCCTGCTGGGAATTAGGAGTGCGTGTGACCTGGTGGTGAAGACAACCACCACTTAATTAGGCACCTACAGTGTGCCAGGCCCAGGGCTCCTCGCAGACGTCTCATTTAAGTACTTCTCAAATTTGTGCTGTGGGACGGAAAAATGATCCCACTGAGGGGCTTGTAGGGTGAGGCAGTGGGAGAACGCAGAGTCAAGGACCAGATAACTGTGAAGGTGAACTAAAGGGGTGGCCCCAGGCTCCCCCTTTCTCGTGCTGCTGGGGTCTCCATAACAACCTCTAAGTATGAAAACTAAAGTCATTCATCAGAAAAGAAAAAAAAAATCCCCAAAGCCTAGGGCTGCAGGTGAGGCCTCCGCTGGGGTTAGACCTGGCAAGGCCACCTGCTGCAAAGGGCCCAGACTCCTAGAGGGAGCCCTCAGAGTACAGGGGGGTCTTTGGAGGGGCCCTTCACATGTTCCTTCGCTGAGCATTGTGTGTGGGAGAATCAAACTCACCTCACTGGCAGCTGTGAGCACCAGTGTGTAAAGTACTTATATAAATATGCATAGAATAAATGAAAAGTGGTAAGCAAATATAAATGAGTACATTTATAGAGATGAGTAAATAACACCAACTGCTATTAGCAGTTACTATTGCTATTCTCATTATTTTTAAATCTTTCCTGCCTCCATGTAACTTTTGCTCATCTTTGGTTCTGGTGTGTGTAGGGGTGAACGATTTGAGAATAGGACAATAGCTTTCTTTGTTTGCTCACTGAATCCCAGTCTGAGTGGAGGGTGAGAAAATAGATTTCATAGATTTGGAAAAATAGAAGGAATGATGGGAGTAGGAGTGAGGGGTTGGCCTTGGCTGGCGGATTGTGTGGGGGGTGTTTCTGTGGTCAACCAGGGGAAATCTGGGTGCCCCGGAAGTGGAGTAGGATACACAGATTTGAGAGTGGTTGGAAAGACCACAAAGGGCTCTCTAGGTGGAAAGAAGGCAGGGAGTAGAAAGTGGGATCTCGGGCATTAGCAGTGGGGGTGAGGTAGAGAGCAGGTGGGAGGCAAGTGGGAGCACCCAGGAGGGTAGGAGACTAGCCAGACACCACGAGAAGGTGGGCCTAGCAGGAAGGGGGAGTGGCCGGGTGCTCCCTGTGGCAGCCGTGGGTGCAGGCTTTAGCAGCGAGCCTTTGCAGGAGGGGGAGGGGTTTCCTAACTGGCTGTGGGAATGGAAGTTGGGTTGCAGTAGGCTGAGGTAATGAGTTGGGGTGAGGTGGGAGGGCATGTTCTTGGGGACCACCCTTTCCAGAGTAGTTGAGGAATGTGGATGTTTTGCTGTGCATCAGAGGAATGGTGTCTGCACCCCAGAATTCTGCCCTGTCCGGCCCATGAGCTTGTGCCCACGCACCCGGGTGCACGGGCAGGACCAGGACCAGGTAGCTCCCAGAGTGGTCGTGCAGCACACGTGTCTAGGTGACCCGAGTCTAGCATCCATTTCCAGAGAAGAATCCGCTCCTTTTTAGGCGAACCAGATGAGCTGTGGGCTCAGTGAGAGTTGACTGAAAGAAGCTGCTAGCTGAGCTCTGTCATACAGCACTTTGATTTGTGTTCACTTGTGTGCTTGTTCAGGGGAGGACAGTGCTTCTGAGAGCAGCTCTGAAAGTGAATCTGGTAAGTGATGCGTTTCCTTAAAGGTGGAATCCCAGGTAAACACACAGGCCTTTGTTTTCACTTTAAAATAATGGATCCATCGTTTATATTGCTCTAGGACATGAATTGTACTAGCATGGTTTTGTAGAGTGCTGGGAAGGTACTCACGTGGTGAGTCATTTCTGCTTGGCAAGCAAAGTGTCATAACAGGATGGGCTGAAGAAGACACAGGAAATGGTTGCCATGGGTAAAAGGCAAAGATTTCACCTCTTCTCTCTTTAGTGGTCACATGACTCTGAGTTACACTCTTTTTTTTTCTTTTTTTCTTTTCTGTAGATAATGAGGAAACAAAACCAGAAAAAACAAGTGAGTATATCCTTCCTAGGAATTTTCCTTTTTTGTTGTTGAAAAGAAGGTGAAGGCTATCCTTTAGGATTTTTGAAGTGGCAAGATACTTATACATTGTCCTTTGTGTGCAAAATTCAATTGAATGTTACAAGACTCCTAAGCATTTTTTTTGAAACCTGAGCTCAGCAAAACTTGGGGTGCGAGGGCTGTGATGTGTGACTGTGTGGCTAGTCCCCCGAGCAGACCAGAGGGAGCGCCAGATGGAACCTGCATGTGGCGCTGCGCACAGTATCACCGGGTGAGCTTTTGCTGCTGAAATGTACCGTTTGTGCGTTGAAGTTCCTGCTTGCTGTTCTGGCTATTTGTGAACAACTGGAGAATAGAACCAACTTAAGGACAGATGCTAAGTATAACTTGTGGTGTGTGTCTACAGTTTTGTGGGTGACTAAGCTTACATTTTAACCTATTTTACTTCAGTGTAGGATTTCCCCCACCCCCGTTCTCACACTCTGATCTGCCTACGATAACTAACACCACAGCAGAGCATAAGCAGGCGCCTCTGTGACCCTTTGATACAACCCTACAGTCACGTGTCCGTCCACATTTAATCTGGTTCTCTCTGCAGCTCTCCAGCCAGGGGAGCCTGGCTCTGCTGTGCAGTGTTTTGTATACATTTCAAGGGGTTCATGATTGTGAACTCCTTGAATCATATCGTGCGTGGATAAGAACCCGTGATCACCTTGCCGGCACAGTCTTGGAATTGGTGTTGTTTTCTGATACCCATAAAGAAAAATGTGTGCCAGCTCTCCTACTCCCAGTCCCCTTCATGCATCATGGATGATTTCATCCTTGAAAACTTGCATCCTTAGTGCAGACTGTATATTGGATGAAGACAGAAATGAAATTAGAAAACTGTGTATTAGGACCATGGCTAATCCCAATCCATGTTGCTCCTGGATAATAAAGGGGTAAACTCCATGGGGACACCAGAGTAGAGTCAGCGCTGGCTAGGGCCTCGCCAGGGCAGGCTGTCCCAGTGGAGGGTGTTTGGGGTCCTTGAGGTCACCCTTGGGTAGGAGCCTGGATCAGACAGGGCATTTGTGGACTAGGGAGCGGCTGGCCCCAGGGCTTGGCTGAATCAGCTGCATGTTCCTTGACATGGAAGCGCCCTGGAGCCTTCTGTGGGTAGGCTGAGGATGCTCGTCCTTGGATGCAGCTCCATCCCAGTGGCCTTGACTTCCCCCACGGTCGTCTTTCTGTCGAAAGGCCTGTCATCCTCCACGTTTAGGGGAGACAGGGGAGGCACTCTCCTGTGCCTCTACTTTCACAACAGATGGGATGGCCAGGGGGGCTGCCCTGGGCTGCTCCTTTGTAGGCTGGCCGTCCAGTCTGTCTTCTGCTATAAAGTCACCTGCCTCATGTAGTGAAGAGAAGTTGTGGCTTATAAACTGGGGAGAACTGCATTCCTTGGGGGACCTAGAGAACTGTTGCCTGTGCTGGCGGGTTCCGGGTTAGGATTCTGTAACCTTCTTCTTTTCCTGCTCCCTAGGCAAATAGCAAGACAGAAGCACTTGGGATGTGGACTAAATACTATGTAGCTGTGCAGCCATATATATTGTATCATTTAGAATTTTATGACTCTTTGTCAGACAGAGATGAAGAAACATGACTGGGGGGATTGTATGGTGAAGGACTTGGGTCAGTATTTCAGAACCTTCAGAGCTATAGTATTCCGAGTCCAAAGCTCTGAACACTTTTAGTCTCTATTTGCCATTTCACCTTAATGCTGTTTTTTAAAGCTGATTCTTTCTTGGCTTTCTGGGTGCCGGACACAGCCCAGGTGCCTGAGACCAGGCAGCAGTGTGGCTGGGCAGTGCCCATCTTACTCGTGGGATGACCCTCTTGGAGGCTGTTCGGCTTTTAAGATATGAGCCCAAGTATTGGGCACATTAGCTCTTCCCCCAAGGGCAGGGTAGAGGTTGTCTACTTTAGAATTCTTGGATTCTTAATGATTGCTACCATTGCCATAGGAAAATGGTGTTTACTGTAACAGGGCTTGCTGAGTGCATACCAGGCACAACCCCTCGCCATGATTTAATTTTATAACTTTGTGGGGGCAGTCTTATTCTAACCCCCATTTAACCGGCAAGGAACGTGAGACAGAGACTTACTGTCATCACTGGACAGCCAGAGACCATGCCGCTGGTGACCTCTGTGGGTGACTGGAAAATCCACCTCTGTTCCCTTTCATGATACGTTACGTACCCTGGAATTCTAGGGTTCAGAGATAGTCTTCCCAGACCCAAGGGATCTAGTCCTTGACGCTTGCTTTTGGTGGGAGAGACAGGAGCAGGCATGCTGAAGTGTGTGCTGTGCCAGGTGGGGCGGGGCTCTGGAGGGAGAATGAGCACCCAACGGGCTCTGCCCTAGGGGCGACAGGAAAGCCTCCCTGAAAAAGTAGCATATCCGAGCAGTGACAAGGCTGAGCGGGAGCAGCAGCAGGAATACTTATGGGAGGCACGGAGGGGAAAGAGGCCCCAACTGGTGTCAGATGGGGCATGTTATGGTGTTTGGAAATGGAGGCTGGTAGGGATAAAGGGACGGGGCTGACCTTCTAGGGCCTGGAGCCACATTACAGAGTCTACATGCTAAGACAGAGCCCCTTACAGTAGTCCTAGTTTAAAGGTGCACAAAGCCAGATGCTCCTGTTTTGTTTCCAAGTTTAGCTCTGCTCACCTGCAGGGTGATCCCAGCAAGCACCATCCTGGGAAATGACTCCAGCTGGGTGTGACTCCTAGCCCCAGATGCCACCCCCTTGGGCTGTGGCTCTCCAGCTGTGCTGCTTGTGGGGTGAAGATAACCAATGACAGGATCATTGGTGATGTCCTGCACCCTGACTCTTCTTTTTTTTTTTTTTTTTAAAGATTTATTTATTTATGCATACAAGCACTGG
>JAGFMF010011796.1:8439242-8460745 GCA_019455555.1 Galemys pyrenaicus
TCATTTCTGATTGCTGAGTAGTATTCCATCGTGTATATGTACCACAGCTTCCCGATCCACTCATCTGTTTTTGGGCATTTAGGCTGTTTCCAGGTCTTATGGTGCCCCTTTTTTACCTAAGCAGAATAATCTCTCACCAGGAATTGCTATAAGTGAAGAGTCAAGAGCAACAAGTGAGTTTTCATTTCTTTATAGAGAGCGTGAAGACCAGACCGCACTTAACAGACGTTCAGCTGATAACCCTTGCTGGGAAGTTGGGGGAGGAGTGGGTAAAAATTGCGATTGCCAACCTGGAGCTGGAGATCAGTGATATCGATGAGATCCAGGGGAAGAAAGAAGATGCTACTATTTGTAAATTTAGGATGTTGAAGAAGTGGCAAGAAAAGAAGCAGAACAACGCAACGGCCCGGACCTTGTATAACTGCTTGAAGAGTGTGGTTTCTGCTGAAGCCCAGAATGTGCTGGAAGGTGAGTGGGAAGCTTCCACATTGGTGCTTTCGTATTTGGAATCCAGCTGTGTCTGTGAACAGCAGGCTGCTAGAAGTATTACATGGTTATGCGTAAGTCTGGGTTCAGACAGACTTGCCTTGCAGTATACGGGCTGCTGTTGTCTCAGTAAAGGTGCCGCGTGGCCTTGGAGTCTGAGGAAGGATCCAGGCCCAGCTCTAGTGCTAGCTGGTTAAACCTCTCTGTTCCCATCTGTCAAATGGATGCACTCCCACCTCCCTACCAGGCAGGTGGGGAGACCCGGTCAGGGGCGTAGGCAACCATCATCATGAGCTTGAGACTGAACTGATTGTGTGGGGTCCCTGGACTCTTGGGGTACTAATGCAGTGCTGGGGGCACTGGGTGGCCCTGGGAGCCTCCAGTGGCAAAGAGGGGTGGAATCGAGTGGAGCCCACAAGTGGCCAAAGGAGTCAGTTCTGGTCTCCATCCAGAAAGCCACAGGCTGCTTCCTTTGTTTTTAAAAACTTATTTTGTACCTCGAGTTAGCACCTGGTTGGACCCAGGGTCAAACCAATTCAAAAGTTTATTCTTAGAGATGGCTACCATATCTAAAAATATGGGGTGTTACTTCTCAGGCAGAAGCCTCAATGAATGACAGAGGTTTTATTTGGAATTCTACTTAGATTTTTGAGTCCCTGAAGGGTGTGCAAGGGTGTTAATGCATGAGAACTGGAAGCACGTGTGGGCTCCCTGGTGCTGTCAGCCCCACCCTGCTCTGTGTACGCAGAGGCCCAGGCAGCCAGAGCGGCTGGTTCCAGTAGAGTTTTTTCATTCATGCTCTTGGGTACATTGAAATGATGTGAACCGCGAGCCCGCCTGTGGGAATCTGCTTATTTGATGCCTGTTGACAGGGAGGGTGGAGATGCTGCCGTCAGAGGAGGGCCTAGAAATCTCTCAGACCGTCCAGAGGCTAGTTTGTTTTCTGTTTCCATCTGCTGCCGACCTCAACGGTCACTTGACTTGCTGATGCTTTCGGACTATAAAAGCGTTATGACAGTGTTTGGTAGAGACGGGGACTTAAAAAGCTTACTACTTCAATTCCCTCATTAAATAGGAAAAAAAAAGTATGAGACAGAAACAAACCCCTCTGTCCAATTTACTGACATCTCATCATGTAGTTAAAATATCGGGCTAATTGGCTGACGTTGGTATTTTTATCAGAATGTTTAAATGTTAACGCATTTAAGTTGCGCGACCCATTGATGGCTCAGGAAGCCACGGCTGCCAGTTCCTTTTTGAAACAGACGAGGATTTTCTGTGACAGCACATCCCTTCCCTTCCCAGTGATGGATCCCCGAATTTAATTCTCTCTTTTCTTGTTGTTGTTAGGTTTTTTACAGGAAACATGATGCTTGGAAGGTGAGCCCAGAAAGGAAACCTCAGGAACTTGGCCTGGGGCTCACGTTGTCCAGAGAATGCAAAACATTTGGAATCCTTTGGGAAGAAGAAACCTCTGTCTACCTGGATACTTTGCACCTCCTGCTCACACTATCCCCCCTACTAACCCGCACACAAGTTTTCTTACAAAGACACTTTAAATGACTGAGCTCCTTTAGGTGAGAAATGTGTCATTTTCTTTTTGGAGTCTGTGAACTATGAAATTTGTATCAAGTGCTTGAAACATCTTTAGCCTGCAGTGGCGTACCCTGGGCCCGGGGCTTTTCCTTGTTGACTTGAGTGAGCGAAGGTTCCTGTTTTAGTTGCCCCCACTCAGACACTGAAGATGTGGTTTCCATGTCTGGCATGACTGACCTCTCAGGCTAGAGGACTGTTAGACCCTTAAAAAGATCATGATACCTGGGACTGGAGTGATTAGAGGGTGTGCAGCCCCAGCAAAGGTAGTGCACGCAGAGAAGGGTCCTTATAGAGCCCCATCAAGTTCCATTCTGGGGGCAAAATTGTCACCCAAACACTACATTTTTTGACTTCTGGCCTGGGATCATTTACTTTCCGGGGGTGGGGGTGGTAGGAAGTGCTACTCAGAAAGAGCCTTCGCAGAAAGAGGAAACCAGCATCTCATTTTGGAGAAGACTTGCCCCAGGGCATTGGGCCACATTGGCTCCTGTTAATTTGTGAAGTTTTCTTGGTACTCACATACTCTCCCAGAATCATGCCTATGTTGATTAACGTTTTGGACCTATTTTGTTAACTTATTTGAAGAAACTACAAACTACCATTAATCTTATGTAGATGTTAGCTGACGAGTAAAATAAATGTAAATGAATTAATTCTAGAAACACACATTAACTGTAGCTTTGTCTGTGAAGAACGAATTCACTTTATAGGGGGGAATATATTTTTAACTATCAGAGATCCTGTGGAATTCAAATCAGTGTCACTTTATGAGATTTTTTTTAACTGTACTATATTTTAGGAAACATGAGTTTTTAACATTCAGAGATATAAAATACTTGAATTTTTTTTAATGTTTATTATTTTATATAAGTTGTTTTCCAAAGAACAGTGTCATTTCAAAGGTGTTTTGTATATAAGCTTGTTTCCTAACACTTTTCAACCTTTTTCATACTATGGATGAAGGGAAGAAAAATAAATCTGCATTTGTACAGCGCTAATGTGTCTCCTTTGTATTATTTACTTACAAATGACTTTAAGGCATTGTATCCCTTGATTGCTATTGTCTTGGCTGTTTGGGCACCAGTTGGTTTTGTTCCTAGCTCTGGGGTCCTGGGGCTGAGTCTTCTGGGGCACCCAGATAAACTAACTCACCAGGCTCAGGTAGAGACCTGCACTGCCCTAATCTTCTCACCCAGGAGCTGAATTTCCTCCTCCCCTACTCTGATGGAAGGTGTGTGTTTATTTTAAATCCAGGGGATTCTCACCTGTGCAGGTTTTCAGGCCTAGTCTCCCAGGCAGGAATGGACCCCAGGCGGCAGTGGTAGTGCTCAGTCCCAGCCACTAGACCGCCAGGGGCTGGTGTCTCATGAAGCCGCAGCAGGAACTTCACAGACGCCCAGGCAAGCGAGAAGAGGCAGCTTTGTTTAGAGAAAGAAAACGTTTATTGAGGAGAAAAGGAACAGAAATAAAGTGGGACTTCCAGGCTGGTAGAACTGTTACAGGGCAGGGAGAGGGGCACCCCAGAACCCCCAAACCTGCCCTTTTTGAATGGGTTTTGCCATTTGCTGCATTAAGATAAACATATAAGGCCTTTAATGGAAAGGAACTTTAATACAATTAGAGTATAATACAGAAAGGACAAAGAATATAGTTACTATAAGTTAAGCATTTAAAGTTACCCATCTCCTTGAGGGTAAAAGTTTAGCTAAATAGGACTGGCCCAAAGCAGGGCCCAAAAGCCTGCCACACGTTTGAAGGACTTTTTAGTAGAGAGAGACTCATTGAAAAGGGTCAGAAAGCGTCAGACAATTTTGGGAGGAAAAGAGTAAAATTAAAATCAAGATGAAAGCTGCCACTGTTCACCTCCCCACGGGTCTCTCACCCACATCTGTTCCAATCAGTCTAAGACCAAGAAGCAAGCGCAGTTTCTTCACATGTCCCTCTGCTCCACGTGCCTCCTCCATGCCTCCTTGCTGCTCTCCATCCTGCTTCCTTCTTCCTCCTGCCTTCTGTCCTCCTGTCTGCAGCATCTTCTTTCCCTGCTCAGCTCCACCCACTTAGGGTGGAACTGGGATTTTGGAACATCCCCCTGTCCTGGGGACCACCCTGTTATAGACCAGGGAAGGGCAAGGGAGCCGCAGTGGAGTATGTCTCAGGGACTACATACCTTCTTTCCCTAATTATTCTAAAGCTCCACCAGCCTCTGTGATTGGTTAGTTCTTGGTGGTCTCACTCACTCTGCCTTGATGTCTCTGTGCCCAAAATTAAGACCCTGTGTCCCAGCCCTTTTTCTTATCTTTGTTCCAGAATGTCCTGCTGCCCTAAACCTGGGTGTTTGATTAGTCCCCTGTGAAGCTTGTTAACCTCATCTCTGGAGCCTTCCTTATTCCTCTGAGGCTTTTCCTGTTCTATTCTCATCCTAGAAGCTGTCTGTCCTCTTTCCTTGTGACTCATCTCTAATGGGATTTATGTACATTTGGGATTCATGTCGTATTATTTTGTTATATTGCTTTAGAGGAGAAATGTCTCCCCTGAATTTTCATCTGGAAGTGTTACATAAATTACTCTGGCCCGTAACCCAGGCTATGGGCAGATAAACCAGGCGGTACTCAAGGATTTCTGGAGACCAGGCTGTTTATTCTAGATTCATGTGCATATGGACCCAGACATGGACCTTTCTCCGAAAATCTGGGCCCTGAACAAAGGCTGGGAGCTCCTTTTATACCTTACTATCTCTACATTGCTACATGGGTAAAAAAACATACAAACCATAAGTTTGAAGGCTCGTTCCCAGAGGAAAGGGGGAGTTGTGCGGGAGGTAATTGTCCAAGGACACAGAGCAGCCTGACCTGTCATCTGCAGCTCTGTTTAGGAGTGCTGAGACTGGGCCAGGAATCTGACTTGCTAACTGCGCCTGCGTTGGTATGTTAACTGCACTTAGGCTAAACTCTGACTGGCGAGGCATCTCCAGCCCATTGTCCAGCAATATTTCTCCTACAGAAGTATTTTTTACTCCACCTTCTCATGAGGCCTCGGTGTTGGCTTATTTCTAAGTACGTTCTCATAGGATGGGGGTTTTCAGAGGTTGCCAAGCCAGTTGGTTGGCTGGAAAGCCCTGGGTGATGCAGCCCTGCTCAGGGGCTAAGATGCCGAAATGAAACCACCACGGAACCAGGCTGACTTGGTGGACATCCGTGTCTCAGCAGGAAAGGCTGAGATCAGGCTGCCAGATTCAGAGACTGGTGAGGGCTCTAAGCCAGTGTCCTCACGTGGTGGTGGTTGGGGGACGCTGTGTCTTCGCGTGGTGGTGGTGTTTGAGGTTTGTCTATTTTTCTTCTAGAAGTGTTACAGGGTAGGGTGAGGGGCACCCCAGGACGCCGAACCTACCTGCTCTGAATAGGTTCTGCCATCCATTGCATCAAAACAAAACATTCTAGTGTGTAAGACCTTCAGTAGAAAATAACCGTGTCTCTCTTTGAATTGTCTCTTTCCATGTTCCCCAAGTCCCAGGTACCAGTCCAAGGCCAAGAAGCAAGAGCAGCTTCTTAATTCTAATAGAAAAACTCAATCTAGATTGCAATCTAGAATTTTGGTAAACAACTGGCTCAAAATTTAATGATTAAATTTGAAGCATGCATGCCTTATGGTTATAGTGTTGGGTGTGAGTAGTTTAGGGTTAAATGTATTTACTTTGAAAAGGAAGCTCATGGTATTTGGCAAGAAAAAGTAATTAACTTGAGCTGTGTTAACAGAGATGAATTTGATTTTTTTAATAAAGATTTTATTTATTTATGCACACAAGAACTGGGGTACAGGCCAGATGCGCAGGAGGTGAGAGGATTCACCAGACAGAGTGGGGAACAGAACAGGCAGATCAACTGAAACACTGCTGAGGGGAGCAGCGGGCACAGCAGGAGAGGTCTGCCGCGCCATGTGGGTCCCCTCCCTGGCCGGCAGCAGGGATCGAACTCGTGCTGCAGTGGCTGCGGTCTGCTTCATAGTGTGTTGCTTAACCCACTGCGCCACCGGGGAGGGCCCTGAATTTGCTTTTTAAAAATTTTTTTTTTTAATTTATGAATACAAGAGCTGGGGTACAGGTCAGAGGCGTGGGGTGGAGGGGATTAAGAGGATTCACTGGAGACACAGTGGGGAGCACAACAGGCAGATCGACTGAAACACACTGCTGAGGGGAGCAGCAGGTGAGGCAGGAGAGGTCTGCTGCGCCATGTGGGTCCCCTCCCGGGCTGGGGATTGAACTCGTGCTGCAGTGGCTGTGGAAGCCCCACAACCACTTGCGCCACCAGTGAGGCCCAAAGATGAATTTACTTTTAATGTTTTTTACTAAATTTCTCTCCTGTAAAGAACTTTCCTCAAAAAACTAATCCAGGGCCTCCCTGGTGGCGCAGTGGGTTAAGCAACACACTATGAAGCAGACCGCAGCCACTGTAGCACGAGTTCGATCCCTGCTGCCGGCCAGGGAGGGGACCCATATGGTACAGCAGACCTCTCCTGCTGTGCCCGCTGCTCCCCTCAGCAGTGTACTTCCGTTGATCTGCCTGTTCTGCTCCCGCTCTCTGTGGTGAATCCTCTCACCCCCCACACCTCTGGCCTGTACCCCAGTGTTTGTATGCATAAATAAATAAATCTTTAAAAAAAAAAAACTAATCCACTTATCTCTTCCCCATGAAAGAGTGTCTTTGTTCCCAAGGTAAAGACTCTAATTGACTTCTTTCTTTTCTTTGTCCTAGCCAAAACATTTAAGATGGCATGTAAAGCCACATGGATGAGTTACTGAGAATCTCACACATATACAGAAAATATGTATGCTATTAAGTCTCTCTGACTTTTTTTCTTGCCTTTGTCAATCTAGTTAATTCTTGTTTAGTTGTTCACCAGCCTGTGAAGAACCCTAGTATATGAGATAAACTCCTTTACACCCATAGTTATAATAAGTTGAAATTCCAGCCCTAAGAAAAACTAAAGCTACAGTTGGTATCTCTATTTTAAATCTATTCTTGTCATTATTAAATTGTGGCTAAATCTCTTATAAAACTAAGATTAATAATGAAAATTTATTGACTATCTAAAGTCATTATTTAAAATTATTGAGCCTTCAGGTTCACTTCTTGTTTTTTATTGTAAGGAAACGAACATTTCATGTCATATCACCTAAGGAAAATTTAAGCATGTGTTTATGTATAAGTCATCCAGTCCAAAGAAACGATAGCGATGGAGTTCAGATGGTGGGGTTCTGTGCATAGGGTTCTTGGGTCCCTCTGAGAAAGATTCTGGCAGATGTTCCCATTCATCTGCACATGGCAAGTTTATAGAGAAAAAGACAACAATGAAGGAGATAGGCTGCAGAGACATAGGTGGGCAGTCTTAAAAGGCAAGAGCGGCATTTTGCCAAGGCAAAGGCTAGTCTTTTAAAATGTTCTTTAACTATCCCTTTGGGGTCAGATTGAGTTGGTTTTCTAAGACTGATAATCCTCTCTGCCCCCATCTCTGGCTAAAAATCGTTTCTGACCCCACTTTGGATTCCTGGAAACTTCCATAGCCAGGTTTAGTCCAAGATTCATTAATTATCATTACCCCCATCTCTGGTATCTGTCCGTGTGAGACCTTCCATCCTAAACTTTTCTACTTAAATATTCCATCAATAGCATAATAGCTATTACAATGTCTTACAATCTAGAGATTAAAAACTAGGATTTAATAACTATGAATACAAGTAAAGTGAGGTGTGTTGAAACAAAATGTATTTAGAATGGATATCTTAAAAGTCTAGAAAATAATTTAATGTTGAAGTAAAATAGTCATAAAATATAAAAGCAAAAAAAACATTAAAGAAGAGTATCTTAGGAAAAGACATTTTATGAGCTCAAATGACTTTCAATAACAATATTTAATTTAATATTAGTAAAATCAAACTTTAGTCCTATTTGCCTGTGAAAAATTAAGCTATTTTAAAACTGCTTTCTCTAGTGTTTCATAGCAAATTAAAGACTGTTTAGGTAATCTGAAAATCATGGTGTTATTTTACCTTCAGGTTAACTGAGAGAAATCTTATTCTGTCAGATTGCTGAGCCTTGTCAAGGAAATAGATCTATTCTTAAAAATCTTTGTCACTCCGGGTAATTAAGTATTTTATAAAAATCTGTAAATTTGTTAATCCAATGACAACTTCCCTGATACCACACATTCTAAAATACTAACATCTTTGTCTTAAAAGGACTAGTAATACAGCTGATAAAAGTGTTTTCATCAAATTGCTTAGAAACCCTAAAGTCCTGCATTATTTCAGGCTAAATGTGCTGAGGCCATGAAAATGTATACTAATCTAGACCCAGAAACTGGAAGGACAAGCTATTCTAGCGATTTGCTTCATTCGCCACGCTTGCCAGCCTTCAGGTGTAAGCTCCAGACTCTGGATCAAGACCCCTCAGACCCCTTCCGTCCACACTTCTGGCTGTGGCCTTCAAGGTCTACAGTAACAGGGAAGAGACTAGCCAGGCCGGGGAAATAAAAAAGGTGTTGGGGGTAAATGTTAAGAGACGGGCTCAATACGTGCCAGCTGCCATTGCCAGCACCCTACCACCTGAGACTCAAGACCCCCATGGCATTTGGGAGCACAGCCTCTTAAAGGGCCACCAGCTTGCTTCCACTGCCAGCAACAGGGACACCTCAGCTGAGAGTGTTAGAAGAAGCTGCTCCCAGGACCATGCCCTCTGTGCCACTGCGCATGGCACTGGGAGAGGGACTGTAGCACTCTCTAAGGGAGGGAGGGGCCAGCCCAAACCACAGGCCAGGATGATCATCAGCTGCCTCTGACTATGAAGAGCCCAGTGCCAGAGAGAAGACCTCCTGTTCTGAAGAAGCCCAGAGTTGGGACATGTTCCCCTATTTGCCATCTCTGAACAAGTCTCAGGTGACCCTAAAAGTGGCAGAGAAAGAGATCACCTTACTCTGCCTTGCTCCAGTTCTCTGGACTGACCCACTGATTGAATGTCCTCCTCACTGATAAGCCAAATGCTTTATAGCACTGCTACCTCGCTCACTGCAAGGTCAAGTGTTTACACATTTTTTCAGTTTTGTTTGAAAGCTTGAGGGGATTACAATCCCATGCAAAATTTCTTTCAGTTGACTGCTTTAGCCCTTGCATTCCTAAACTTTTTATTTAGTTTTATTTTGTTTACAGACAATCAAACTATAGCTTCCATCAGAGTAAAGGTCGTGGAGTAACAAGATTAGAGGCACAAATGGTTGCAGAATACTTGGACCTAGATGCTCGGGCAGTATTTTGGATAACCAGCAACACTACAGTCCTTCAAAACAACATGTACAGCTACAATTGACTGAGTGCAGCCGAAAATGTGGCCATTTCCTTCCCTTTCAAACCCCTTTCCCCTGTCCTGACATGACAGCAAGCTGGGTAGGTCTAGTCCTACACACCCGAATTCAACCTGAAGAAGCTACAGAAGAAGCTAGACCTACACCATTTCCAAAGATTTGTCATTGTCCTCTCTGCAGAGGGAAAAATATCAGGGTGTCATTTAATAAGGTGAAAGCTAAACCCCCACCCCATGCCCAGAAGGAAGTTTGGGGAGGCTTGAGTTGAAAAAGGGAATTGATAAGTGTCGGGTTAGAGAAATCAGGTCTTTCCACCCTCCCACCACTGGTGTGATGATGGACACCTGTGGTGCTGTGAGCATTCCAGGGTGGGCATGCGCAAGTGGGCGCACCTGAGTTGGGACACGGGCTTAAGTGGGTGGCGTCATGAGGACGCCAGGACCGACCAACAGGACCGAAGGACTGACCAACGCAAGCATCAGCAGTAGAAAGCAGCTGAGAGGGTGAGATGCGCCGGGGGCTGCCAGCCTCCCAGCACCCCTGCCTGCCATGTACCTGGCCACCTCTAATAATAAAATGCATAAAAGCCACCGAGGGCTCCAAGACTCCCTTTCCTTGACCCATCTGCTAAGAACCATACTGAACCTGCCCAGTGCCACCCTTCCTGCCGCTACAAGAGAAAGGGAATCAGATTTAATCTGAATTGAAGATTTCTAAGGAAAAGCAGACAAGAAAAAACTGTCTCTCCCCTGCTTAGTCTCTTCCCCTCCCCTCTCCAAGTTCTGGCGCCAGCCCAGGGTCCTTTGTCTTGGTCTGTGGTACTGCAGGCAGAGGAGGGTGGAGGCACACCCCGCAGCACAGCTCACTGGACTGGAGCCAGTCACTAGCAGGGACCTCCTGTGCAGCCGCACAGCGTCACAGTGGCTGGTGTAGGGGCTTGGAGGGGCCGCAGGAATGGCCCAACCATGGTAGGCACCTGGCTGAGGTGGGGTTGGCCATGGACCCCCACAACCGGCAAGCTTGCTGTGGCAGCAGTGGCAGCTTTGGTCTCCTAATTCTAGGAGGCTGAGGCCAAACCCTGGAGCAGGTATAGGGTGGCACCCTGTAGTGGCAGGAAGGCGGCACTGGGCAAGTTCGGGATGGTTCTGGGCAGACGGGTCAAGGAAGGAGTCTTGGAGCCCTCGGTGGCTTTTACACTTTTTATTGTCAGCGGTGGCCAGGTACATGGCAGGCATGGGTGCCGGGGGGCTGGGAGGCTGGCAGGCCTCCCAGCCCCCCGGCGCATCTCACCCTCTCGGCTACTGTCTTCTCTCTCTTTCTGCTGCTGCTCTCGCTGGTACTGTCGGTCCTGGCATCCTCATGACGCCGCCCATTTAAGCCCGTGTCCAACACAAGTGCGCCCACTTGCGCATGCCCACCCTGGAATGCTCGCAGCACCGCAGGTGTCCATCATCACAGTGGTGGGAGGGTGGAAAGACCTGATTTCTCTAACCCTATACACTCCTACACTGTACCTGGGGGTGCTGACAGGGCACAGAAGGTGTCTGGGAGTACAGAAGCTTCATATTGCTGAGGGCTCAGCTCTGCTCCCCAGTCCTCAGCGTCCCTATGCTCCTGCCTGGATCCATCCAGAAGGACCAGAGCTCCAGGGGCTGTCCGGCCACCATGCGAAGACCCGTTGTTCACGGCCACCAAAGGCCTTTTCTCAATTCCTCTGCCCTATGGACCCTGACATAGGCCTCGTCACCCAAAGTACGGCTGTGCTTTGGTTTTATTTTATTTTTTTAAAGATTTTTTATTTTTTTTATTGATATAAGAACTGGGGTACAGGCCAGAAGTGCAAGGATCCACGAGACAGAGTGGGGAACAGAACAGGCAGATCAACCGAAAAACACTGCTGAGGGGAGCAGCGGGCAAGGCAGGAGAGGTCTGCCTCACCATGTGGTCACCTCTCTGGCCGGTGGCAGGGATCGAACTTGTGCTGCAGTGTCTGCGTTCTGCTTCATAGTGCGTTGCTTAACCCACTGCGCCACCACAGGAGGGCCCTGTGCTTTGGTTTTAATTGTAATCCTTGATTTGCTTGTAAAATACATTGGTGGTAGATGCTTTCCATTAATTTTGTGTGTCTCTTATGAAGAACATACAGTTGAATTTTTAGTTTTCATGCAACTTGAGTCTTTTTAGTACAGAGGTTTAATCCATTACTATTTGTCAATTACTTAATCCATTACTATTTATGTCCATAACTGAGGTACTTTGTCTTATTCTGGCATGCATTTTCAAATAGGCAGCTTTAGAGAAAGCTTTGCAAGCCATGGGCGCAGAAGGGTCTGCCACGGAGGTGCTGTGAATGAATGGCCGAGTCTGGCTCTCTGGAGCTGCTGTTAGTGCAGTGCCCAAGGCTCAGGGGAAGGCGCAGGAAGAAGTCGGCTACCACGCTAACCCCAAGCATCGAATGAAGCAGCTCAACGAAAGGCCGCGCAGCACATCAAGTGGTTTCACAGCCACGTGCCTGGGACCAGTCTGTGCAGCAGAACCTGGCTGAGGTGGGGCTGGCCGTGGATCCCAGCAGCACGGTACCCCTCTGTAAGAGAGTGGCGAAGGCCACGGTGGTGGACATAAAGAAGGGACCTCGGCGCTGTGTGCTAACTGACCCTGGGGCAGGAGCCAGCCAGTCTCCAGAAAATAGAGAAAATGCTGTCTCAGACCTCACCGACTACATCCGATACATGGTGCAGAACCAGGGGGAGGGTGAGAAGGCGACAGCGCAAGAGAATGACAGTCAAGATGCCACCAAACAGGTCCAGAATAAGATCAACATCTGTAGACGTTTTAACCCAGCAGAGTGGCAAACCTTCATGGACTCCTCGCAGAAGAGGAAGCTGGAGGCCGAGGGAAGGGTGTGTGCCTGCCACAGACTGAGGCCTCTGCCGGTACCAGCAAAGCCGGGGCCATGGCCTAAGGCAGGAAGGTTGTGTGTCTGCAGACGACGCTGCCAAACTCCGTGGGACCAAAGGAAAGCACACGCTCTCCCACACTCCTTCTCTGGGGAATGAGCTGGCTCCCAGAGGTGCCAATAGATACCGTTCTGGGAGCTCAGGGCAAAGCCAGAAGCTGCTGTTTTCAGAATTGGTAACTTGTTTGAATAATCTGTACATATAACACAAGACGATTTTACGTCAATAAATAAATGTCTGCTTTTTTTACGATAGGTAACTGCCTATCAGAGTTTTGAGTTTTAAAAATCTCTTATTGTGAGCGGTAAAGTTAAAAAATATATGTGTACAATATAAGGAAGCAACTTCTGACACCATCACTGTAGCCCCAGATCTATCAACTCCAATTATCATCCTCTCCTAAGTACATTACTGCACAGAGGGTCTAAAAACTGCCATGGCTCAGAACTTCTCTCACCAGTCCTGCACCAGCCCGTTCGCCACCACACATACAAAAGGGACTTCGGTGAAAGAAACTTTTTCCACTAACAGAGGAGAACTAGCGCGGGAGAGGGAGGTCCAGTTATCAGGAGATGGTGTGAAGTGGAGCTGAAGCTGCAGGAGCTGGCAGGGCTGGCGAGGTTTCCCACCTCTGGGACCCAGACCTGCAGCTACCCGGGCGACATTCCGCCAAGGTCAGCTGCTGAAACAGTGCCAAGGTAGGGGCAGGGCACTGTGGGTCGTCACCTGTGCGCCGACAATTGCAAGGCCACTCAAGCTCAGAGGGCAACAACAATGGGGCTTGTTAACCAGGGGGCGGTGGGGGGAAAAGGAACGAGATTCTAGGGCAACAAGTGGGGACTGTCTCACCCCAGGTAGTGTCCATAGTGTCCAATAGTCCAAAACAAAGACTGCTTGTGCAAGCTGGGACATCTGTCCCCTCGACAAGACCCCGGAGCTGTGGTCCATGGGTAAGCAGTGGACCAGGGTCCAACCATGGTGGCAGCTGGATGTCCCAACTGAGGGCTAATATCAGAGGGACTCATTTTTGTCCTCCCCGTGTGCAACCAGCTTCAGGCTCTCAACAAAGGAACGGCAGACACCTCCCATGCTGCTCCTGGCTTGGGCTCTACCACACAGACACTACCTGTTGTAGGACAGACTGCGCTGGCCGCACGCCTGCCTATAAAGTTTGTCTCTCTCAGCTCCCCCTATCTTTGCCTCCCTAGAAATAAAACTTGTTGCTTCTTCCTGCACATCTGTTTTTGAGTTGTGCCCTGCAATTGTAGCATGTGGATGAGAACCCAACAGTCGTCTCCTTCTGTCTACCCCCAAGTTGCTTGACTTTAGTGTATTTGTAAAATTGGTTTGTGCAGGTATATGTGGTTGCAGGTCGTTCATTTTCATTGTTGCATAATATGCCATTTTATGAACATGCCAAAATCATTAAATACAGTTCCTTTTGCATATTGGTAGCACAGTATTCACTCTGTTGAGTTCAAGGTTAGATCATCTGTTTCTTTTATTTTCAACTTTGCTCAAGAGATGAAAACACGAATATTTAAAAGCTGAAGTTCCCTCATTCTAGACAATACATTTAGAAATTTGTGCCTTAGGTTTGGAAATTGTGGGCACTGTTGGGGTCACCTCTGCCTCCCTCTGGCCTTAGAAACTCTGTTTCTCCCTGCTTGTTAACTAAAAGCCATGTTCTTTTTCCTCTGAGCCTATGTGGTGTTGGAACTGCACAGGGTTGAAGAATCATAGAAAATGACCTGTGTGCCCCTGGTCACTGTCCTTTGGGGCTCTAGCCCTGATCTAGCCCTCCCTGGCCCTGTGCTTACCACTGTTTCAGACTACAAACCCCAGAGAAAATGTGCTACATCAGGTGGAAGGGTGAGTAGCTTCCCGCTTGGCAAGAGGAATCCAGTGTGCCAGGCCTGTGGGTTCCCTTGAAATAGTCATGGCATCTTAGACGCCGTAGCTGATGGTCATTCAGCGAGTTACCGTCACACCGAGAGGCGTGAAAGTAGCGCCATAGTTTACCTGCTTACTGATTTATGAGCAGTAGGGGGCAGCAGATAAAACCTGCTAAAAGGAAAAAAAAAAAAAAAAATGAAGTGAACCAGCTCCTAGGGTCCAGCAGGGGTTCCTTTCCTGCTCCCCTTCCCCCCGCCACACCCTGGACAGAAGCTTCTAGAAACTACATTTAAGGCTTTCTTTCATAATTTCTACAAGGATTTGTTGTATTAATGTGATATTTATTGGAAGCTAGGTGAGGTGGCTGAGATTTTCAGTCTGCTTCTCCTCAAGTAATTCAGTCAAGATTAATCCTGATGCCAAAGTGGCATGTTTTGAGGTGGCATATCGTAACCCTCAAGGTTTTTCTCCCTATAGGAGCCATCTGACTGTGATGAGAATGTCTTTACTCATCCTGTTGTCCTGGACTGGCTGACAGCTCCATCCCCGTCAGTGAGTGAGACCCCTTCATCTCCTTGTTCCTGCTCACTGCTGAGCTCCTGTGTTGTTCACACTCTAACCCAGCGGGGAGAGGGGGCCGAAAAACAGCACGCCTCTCAGTGTGACGGTAACTCGCTGAATGACCATCAGCTACGGCGTCTAAGATGCCATGACTATTTCAAGGGAACCCACAGGCCTGGCACACTGGATTCCTCTTGCCAAGCGGGAAGCTACTCACCCTTCCACCTGATGTAGCACATTTTCTCTGGGGTTTGTAGTCTGAAACAGTGGTAAGCACAGGGCCAGGGAGGGCTAGATCAGGGCTAGAGCCCCAAAGGACAGTGACCAGGGGCACACAGGTCATTTTCTATGATTCTTCAACCCTGTGCAGTTCCAACACCACATAGGCTCAGAGGAAAAAGAACATGGCTTTTAGTTAACAAGCAGGGAGAAACAGAGTTTCTAAGGCCAGAGGGAGGCAGAGGTGACCCCAACAGTGCCCACAATTTCCAAACCTAAGGCACAAGTTCAAAATGGTGCTGTGCTGTCAACCACGACCCAGGGCTCTTGACAGGCTTGCAACAGTGGGCCAGGATCCAGCTTCCACAGGTGCGCCGAGGTGGGACCCTGAGAGGACACCACAGCACCCCAGCATGTGAAGAGTGTGAGGTTATGCTGGACTGTCAGGAGAGCTGGGACAGACAGCATAGATAGATGGCACGGAATGCACAGTTAATAACTCTCTGCAATGAATCAGGTCAGAGGCTAAGGCTAACGGGGTGGTTTCTGCAGCCTAGGGGACACCAGCACAGGACAAGCTGGGGTTCCAGAAATGGCAAGCAGCAGACCATGATCCAACTCAATCCAACTCAAAAGGGCTGTAAGTGTTTACAGGTGGGCAGCAGAGCAGCACCCACGGCATAGCCTAATGTCAGGCTGGACAGCATCCTGTGCAGTACTACAAGTGTGCATTAGGTGGCACCAGATACAATGTGTGAAAACCACAAACCTCCCCTCCCCAAGTGAATCAACCCTTGGGGCCATTGGGGCCTCCCTGCCACCTGGGGAGCCCCCACCCAGGCCCAGCTGGGATTCACCAAAAACTCAATTGTGAGCTCAACTGGGCTCACTCAGATGTAATCATTACACATGATGCTCATGTAGATCTTAATAGTGAGTTATTTTTTTTAAAGATTTATTTATTTATGCATACAAGCACTGGGGTACAGGCCAGAGGTGTAGGGGGGTGAGGGGATTCACCACAGAGAGCAGAACAGGCAGATCAACTGAAGTACACACTGCTGAGGGGAGCAGCGCGCACAGCAGGAGAGGTCTGCCGCACCATGTGGGTCCCCTCCCTGGCTGGCAGCAGGGATCGAACTTGTGCTGCAGTGACTGCGGCTTACTTCATAGTGCGTTGCTTAACCCACTGCACCACCAGGGAGGTCCTCAATTGTGAGTTTAATTGGCCGTTTGTCTTGGTCCCACCATCCGTCCTGATCTCAAGCAAACTCAGCTGTGAGTTGTTCGTGCTCACTCCCATGCCGTTATTACATATGTGCAAAGGTAGAACTCAACTGTGTCTTGACTTAGCTTAGCTTTTCTCACCATTGCTCACGTTCATGTACTTCTCCACTGCGAGCTCAATTTGCCTTTGCTCCTCGTCATAACTGCACATGATGGTGGAACCTGTCATGAGCTCAGGGAGTCATCAGTGTGTGCATGCGCTCTCATGTCGAACACAACTGTGAGCTCAGGTAGCGTTCTCGTCAGTGTGGTTACTTCACAGGGTTCTCGTAGAGCCCAGTGTTGGCTCGCTTAGCGTTTTATCAATGTGGCTATGCACATGTGCTTGTGCACAACTTAGTTCTGAGTTGAACTAGCGCTTGCTCTGTTGTCACATTGCACGTGTCTCCCACAGAACTTTTTACTCCAACTTTTCAATCGGTTTTGAAAACAGCATGTGTGAGTCTCCAGCTATATTTTTTGCTTCTCCAAATTGTTTTGCCTACTTGGACTTCCTTGAGATTTGGTTTGAATTTTATGGGTTGTTCTGTTTCGTTGAGATTTAGGCTTTGATAGTCGAATTCAGAGTTCTCTGCAGAAACATGGTACAAATGTCTTTCTCAGGAATGAGTGAGAGTATATATTGCACCTCACTTTGCCAACATTTTGCTCTCTCTTTCAAGGGTTTTGATGTAAAGTTTGCACTAGAACCAAACACACAAAAATGTTTTAAAGTGTCCAAGAAATAGTTAGCTCTCTTAGACCCTCAATAATAAGCAGCATTGGCTGAGGAGCACCAATAAATGAAAAAATTAAAAAACCCCTGAATTTCAGGAGGCAAAATGGAAAGCGAAGGAACGAAACGGTAGCAGAACAACCAGGCGCTGTCCAAACATGTGTCCTCTTCCAACCACACCGTGAGACTCCATGAACTGGGCTCCCTTGCAGCCGGACACATAATGGACTTGCAGCCACCTGAGTGGGTCCCAAGAGAAGGCGCTGCTAGAACCTCAGCACTGCATCCTGCTTTCTCCTGCCCTGTTCTTCGGCAGCATGTAGCTGCCCCATGGCCACAGTGGAGGGCAACATCACCAAAGGAAGAGCCTTCCTTTGTAAATGACCACCGGGAATGCCACCAGCCAGAAGCCACGAGAGGGGTGGGTGTTATAGGATGAAGCATCTGGAATTGCAGGTTTCATGTTATGGCAGCTAGGTTCACTTACTGCGACTACTACAGTTATGCCTTGAGTAATAACTATCTTCTAGACACCTTGTATTGTGCAACCCTCCCAGGGCAGGTAGGTCACCGACAGTTCAGGCAGCTTAAAAGAGAACCTTGGTGCCTGTGGCATCATCTCACAGGCCTTTAAACAGTAAGCAGGGGAAACAAACAAACCAGCAGGGGGCAACAACTTGAGTCCCCACCCCAGTGCAAATCTCTATAGGCCTCTTTCTCTGGGCCATCTTCGGCTGTGTCTCGTGGCCCTTTCCTCCAGGTGATCGCCACCACCCTTCTTATAGCCCTGACCTCCAGGCTCAGGTGTGCACACCTGCGCATGCCCACGCCGTACTCCAGGTGTCCACCATCAGACATGTGTGCCTGGAGCCCGCACTTGCAGGCGCCTCCTGCATTAGCACAGTCAGGGCCTCAGGTGATAGCCACAGAGGCCAACGACATAGACACCTGAGCATTCTTCACCCACCCCGCGCTCGTTACTGTGTTATCTTCATCTGCGTATCCCGTGCACCCGTCCTATGCCTTCTTATCATCCCATCTAAAAAAGTGGCGGTCCAACTTGTGACTTCGTCCTAAACTGAATTTATGCCTCTCTATAGAGCTCATTCACATAACTGTCTGAAACTTCTTGAAGTTCTTATGAACCTGAGGCCTCTACTTGGCCCTAAACAACAACTCCAGTTTCACTGTTCCCATCATTTTTCCCCAACAAGGAGAAATGAGAACACGGCCCCTGGCTCGCGTGGGCTGTTCAGTTGTGGCCGCCACGCGGCGATGCTTTCCCTAACTAAATGAGAAGCCAATCCTACGGGAAAGGCGCCTCAGCCTAGTCCTTCAGTGGCCCAGTGCGCTCTCCCTGGGAAGGAGATGGATGTAGAGAAGACCCGGGAGGACACGGAGCAGAGACCGGGAAGAGCTGTGCTGTTTCTCAGCCCGGGCCTCGCACCAGGGACTCGGGGGACCTGGAAAGAGACTTGAAAGGGATAGAGACGTGGGCGAAACCTGTGCGGAGCCTGACAATGGCGGCCTTCCTCTTGGCCTGGATTTGATTTTGCTCTTTCGATCTACACTTGCCTGGCAACTCTGCCCCTTCCGATGGGATCCCACCACAAGGTGACCCCAGAGAGGGTCCGGGTGAGGCCGGAGGTTCGGGGGTGAAAGCATTCACCATAGACAGAATGGAGAACAAAAAGCGGGGTGTAGGGTTAGAGAAATCAGGTCTTTCCACCCTCCCACCACTGTGATGATGGACACCTGCGGTGCTGCGAGCATTCCAGGGTGGGCATGCGCAGGTGGGCGCACCTGAGTTGGACACGGGCTTAAATAGGTGGCGTCATGAGGATGCCAAGACCGACAGGACCAACAGTACCAACGAGCAGCAGCGAGAGCAGCGGGAGAAAAGAAGAGCAGCAAAGCAGCCGAGAGGGTGAGATGCACTGGGGGCTGCCAGCCTCCTGGCCCCCCGGCACCCCTGCCTGCCATGTACCTGGCCACCTCTACTAATAAAAGCATGAAAAGCCACCGAGGGCTCCAAGACTCCTTCCTTGATTCGTCTGCTAAGAACCATCCTGAACCTGCTCCTGTGTCGCCCCTTCCTGGCCTCTACAGGGGGTTTACTGAAATACACTGCTAAGAGAAGCAGCGGGCAAGACAGGAGAAGGCTGTCCGTGAAGGATTTGGGGCTCCCTTTTATAACATGTTTTCATGACAGAGGAGTCAGTTTGGGCCAGTTAGTGCTGAGCTGTCTGGTGTGGTCTTGGCGTTGACCTTGGACACAGCATGTGTCCTGGCCCTGCTTCTGCTTTGGGGTCAAAGCGACCAATCTGTGACCTGGATCCCACAGCAAGCTTGTCCATTCCCTTTTTCTCCTCAAGCCTCCCTGAACTTCCTTCTGGGCATGGGGTGGGGGCTTAGTTTTCACCTTATTAAATGTTATCCCAACCAAATGCCTTAGAGTCACGACAAGCATTTGAGCCTCATTCTCCCTGCTTGGTCAGCTCTGTTTGAGTGGCATTTGACCCCCAGGAGAGGGGAAACTGGGTGCTCAATTTGGAAACTATATTCAATCTCTCTCTTCTCTTTATTACACATATATAGTATGTGTTTGTTTGTTTCTAGTCATTCATTTGAGGCTGGATTTTGTTAAGTTATTCTGTGTGCTGGCATGTTACCCAACTATGCCTAGTGTGAAACCACAATGGTAGGTCAAACTAGAATCGGCTCCCAAATGGTATTTGAGTCTCATAGTGAGTTTGGGACTAAGTAAGCAGTTTTACTCAAAAGATGAGACAGTGCATTGCTGTGACTTTGGACAGAAGTAAGGAGATGATTCCTTTTAATTAAAAATTAACTCAATATTTTCATTTTTCTCTTTCAGCTTCTGTACAGAATATTCCTTTACTGTGCAGAAAATGGTTTTGTGCTTTCTACTAGTGTCAGGGCTTGGTTTGGGGTAGCTGAGAACCCTGAAACCTGCCTGCTCTAAGTAGGTTCTGCCACTGCTGCATAAAGACAAAATATACTCTAGTGCATACGATTGTTAATGGCAAGGAGTTTTAATACAATTAAGGTTCAATAAAGTGAAGAGAAGGGAAAGAATAGTGGATAGTTTTCACACAAAACACCCCAAATTATCTCCCCTTGTGGGTAAATGCCCAGCCCAAGAGGGTTGACCCAAAGAAAGACCACTTTGCCACAAGTCTAAAGTAACTTCTGGTGGGTGCTTATAGGAAAGGGATAGAAGGGACCCCACACATCTGCAGTCAAATGCTCTACCACTGAGCTATACCCCCACCCCGCACATCTGGGGCAGAAGGAGCAAAATCAAAATCGAGATGAAGGCTGCCATTGTTAACCTCCCCACGGGTCTCTCACCCACATCTGTTCCAACCAGTCCAAGGCCAAGAAGCAAGTGCAGCTTCTTCATGTTTTCCTGTGTTCCACGGTACTTCCTCTAGATTACCTCCTTGCTCTCCACCCTGCTCCCTCCTTCTTCAGGCTCCTCTGCAGTTTCTCCTCCTCCCTGCTCATCTCTACCCTTCCTTGGGTGGGGCAGCGAACCTGGAACTTCCCCTTTTCCTGGGGACCGCCCTGTTACATTTTTTTAAAAGATTTATTTATTTATACATATAAGAACTGGGGTACAGGCCAGAATCCAGGGCAGTGAGAGGATTCACCAGAGACAGAGTGGGGAGCAGAACAGRCAGACTGACTGAAACACACTGCTGAGGGGAGCAGCGGGCGAGGCAGGAGAGGTCTGCTGCGCCATGTGGGTCCCCTCCCTGGCTGGAGGCAGGGATCGAACTCATGCTGCAGTAGTTGCAGTTTGCTTCATAGTGTGTTGCTTAACCCACTGCGCCACCAGGGAGGCCCCCTGTTACATTTTGTATGTGCGATGTGCCAGGCACAGTCTGAGTGCTCTGCATGAATTGTTCCATTTGGCTCTTGGTCAGATCCGTGGAGGCAGATTCCAGCATTATCTTCATTTCTTTGAAGAGTGAACAGGTAGGGAGCAGTTCAAACAAACTGGCCTTGTTACATAACTTGGAAACTACAGACACAAGCTTAAAAGAAAAACATGGAAAACTAACCACATAATGAAGGATGGAATTAGTTAGTGAAGGTGTCTCTCGGGTCATTTGTATTTGTCACAGTAATTTCTAGAAGCAAAGTAACCCTGTCTTGCTCGTTAAGAAGCTGTCTTGGAACAGATGACCAGCTTGCCTCCTTGTGTCTGGCTGTAGAAGGTGGCAGTCGCCTCTCCATGGGACAGTGGCAGCATGTAGTCCTGTTACAGGGCAGGGAGAGGAGCACTTAGAACTCCTAAGCCTGCCCTCTTTGAATGGGTTTTGCCATCCGCCGCATTAAGACAAACATACAAAACTTTTAATGGAAAGGAACTTTAATACAACTAGGGTACAATAAAGAAAGAACAA
>JAGFMF010011796.1:8460795-8477260 GCA_019455555.1 Galemys pyrenaicus
GGCCCAAAAGCCTGCCACACATCTAAAGGACCTTTCAGTAGAGACCCATAGAAAAGGGTTAGAAAGAGTCAGACAAATCTGGGAGGAAAAGAGCAAAATTAAAATCATGATGAAAGCTGCCATGGTTAACCTTCCCACGGGTTTCTCACCCCATCTGTTCCAACCAGTCCAAGACTAAAAAGCAAGCACAGTTTCTTCACATGTCCCTCTGCTCCACGTGCCCCATCCAGGTCTCCTTGCTGTTTTTTATCTTCCCTTCTTCTCTTCTCTTTTCTGCAGAAATTTTCTTATTCTCAGCTCCACCCACTTAGGGCGGAACCAGGATTTTGGGAACTTCCCCTTTTCCTGGGACCACCCTGTTACAGTCCTACCATGGCCTCAAGCCCACTTCACACAGTCAAAGCCTGCACCCCCAACCACAGCACCCACAAGGCAAGAAACTTGCCTGAGAATTATTTGCAGGTCACCCAAGCTTGTAGCCGAATCTCCCTGAGAAATGGGCTCCAGCTCCTGACGATTTCTAACTAAATGCATATTAAGTGGGGTGGAATCTAAAAAAAAATGAGCAAAATTGCCTCACCGATGGCCTGGAGTGCACGTCTCCCCTTACAGTTCACAGGCATGACAGTTGGGGTCTGGTGGGACAAGTCACATGAGGGAAAGGGGACACTCCACATGTTTATTCTTTTGTGGCCTTTTTATATCAAGAAGGAATATGATATCAGAGTGCTAACATTACACCGTATTCTGTCAGGTGGATCTTTTAAATTCACATGGTTTAGAGAATTAAAAAAAAAAGCAGTTTAATATCTGGGTCACTAAGAGCATATCTCTTCAGCCAAAGCAAGGCAATTATCCATGTTGTTCAGGCAGAAGTTCTATTCAATTTAAAGCACATGGAGGGTTTTTCTCATTGTAATTTAGAAACAGCTTCCCCTCTGAGAACCCAAAGGGTCACAAAATTAGAATAATTTAACTAGGAGGCCTCTTGATGATATTTTTCCCAGTTGGAGAATACTATTATGTAGTTGCCTAATGTGAAGTATGTTATGGGGTTGTGGTTAATAGGGAAATACAATTTTTTTTTTGTATTTTAGAGTCAGATGTTGGACAAAATAATATCATATTCTCAAAAAACATAAATCATTGGCCTTAGTATTAAAACATATTAGTTCTACTAGGGCTCCCTTAAAATGTGAGATTAAAGAAACAAGGAAATGGATAAGAATATTGTGGCTTTTCCCCAAATTATGTTTAAATTTCCCCAGTTTCCCCACAGTGAAATCGTTAAAGTATTCCAGTTACATTAGAAAAATATGAGAATTACTTTAGTTCAATCATTTTATTTTAGAACAAGGTATTTCTGAAATCCACATGGTAATAAATATTTTAATAAATATAAATAAATATAGCTTAGTTCTCATGCTTTCATGAACACAGACTATATAAATAAATATTTTAAAATACATTATGCCTGAGTGTTTGTTTCTACAAACACTTTGGTACAGAAATAGCTTATAAATTTTTGCTCTTCTATTAAAAAGAAAAGCACTTAGGGAGGACATTTTCCCTCTTTACCAAATTTCTTATGAAAATCTAAAATCAACTTATCCATAGCAAATGTGACATATATGTAATCAAAGGTATTAACCGTCACACGCTTCAATTTTGGGTGGTGATGAATGTAAACAAGCATAAAAATTATTGTACTAGCTTAAGCAGGACGGTGCCAGCCACCCCCTCCCCAGTTCCCAACCTACATCCTGTTACAATTTCTTTGGTTCCAATTTTCATAAAAATGATGTTAAGGCCGGTTGTGACCTCAGCTTTTTAGGCAGACAGATAGCTCATCATTCTATCGATAGTGACGGCACGGATCCTGAAAGCATGCAGAAGTATGCAGAGCTTGGTTTTGGTTTTATAAAAATCCAGATCTTCAAGGGAGGGTTTTTGTTCCAGTTCAGGGGGGTCACTGTTCAAGTTCAGAGCCTGGGAAAATAAATATTGAGCATGACATATATGGTATTCCAAAATGGAAACACTCATCTGAAAAGAAGGGTGAAGCCAGTCATGTCTCTGAACCCACAGCCCACACCTTCATTAGAGCCCCTAAACCCTAACCTAGATCTACTCCCCACCAGATGGCTGGGAAGAACTTGAGAGAAGAAACACTCGTTGTCCAAGCACAGGCATCTTCTGTCAGCTCTGAAAAGACCCTTTAGAAAGTCATCTGTGGGAGTTGCATGTTAGAAAGGAACAGATCTGGTAAGATGGTGTCTGCCGTAATACCTAATTAGTTTTTGTGATACATTAAGAATCTCAGTCTTTTTTAGAACAGAGAGGTGATAGATTACTATGGATCAGAACTCTATCAGAACCTACTCTTAATAAAGTCACTGACATAATAAACCTGACAGTGGATTTCCTAGCTTTAGCCCTTATGTTTGAAAATGCAGTGCAAGTTGCATAATAATCAATAGTCTACTTGATCTCACAAAGCCTATAAGAAAGACAGGGCAGAAAAGAGGACAAAACTGAGGCACAGAGGGGTAAATGGCTTAGGCACAGTGGTCTGACTACTAGTAGGATGGAATCTAGTGCTCAAATCAACAACTCTTGGTCCTGGAAATGAAATATTATCTACAAGTTTCTAGATTTTTTGATAGTTGCATAAATGTTCACCACTTTTCAAACAGGCCACTTGCCACCAAAAACTAAGAGTAAAAGAATGAGATTAAATAATTCCTTCCAAACAATGGTTCGTGACATCAGTTTTTACCCCGAGCCCCACTCACTATGTATCCACCCTGCTCTCCTTACATGAATATTTCAGTGTTCTGTGTTAGCATCATGTGCTCTGGTGATTGAGAAAATCACAGCAAGTTCCTGTAACACTGGTGTTCCCAGGTGGTAGGACATCGCTCATATTTTAGTTCAAATGGGTCAGCTACCCAGGCAGCAACCCCACCTGTTCTTTTCAGCAACACCCTTCGGTAGGGTAGGCGCAGTCTGGAGCCATTCTTGAGAGAGGAGTGAGGAGGTGAGTGCAGTGGAACCTCTTTGCAGTGGATTTCAGATTCTGGACCTGTCTGCTACTCTCTGTGACCTCAGGCAAACGGCCAGCTTTTCAAAGGTTTATTTATGTATAGAAGAACTGGGGTGTACATCAGAGATGGGGGGAGTGAGAGGATTCACCAGAGATAGAGTGGGGAGCAGAACAGGAGGATCCACTGAAATACACTGCTGATGGGAGCAGCGGGTGAGACAGGAGAGGTCTGCTGTGCTAGGTGGGTCAGCTCCCTGGCCGGGATAGAACCCAGGGCGTAGTAGTTATAGTGCTGAGACTTAACCCCTCTGCCACCAGGGAGTCCCCAGTTTTCTCCTTTGTTGAACAGAAAATGTATGAACTTGTGCAGAGGCTGCCACGTGCCACATGGTCAGCAGGTGGCAGTCTGTCTTGCCTAGTGTGACTGACGCACATCTGCTTTTTCTCTAGAGGGCACTCTTGGGGCTAGTGCCTCTGGGGATTTCGAAGGTTTCATGGCCCTTCATGGGGCCCTGCTGACCGTCAGCCTAAGGAAGCCTTACCTGCATCAATTCTGTAATAGCTTTCAGAAGGTTTTGATCTAGAAAGATCTGCCTCTTAGGATCCATTAAAAGTTTTTCATTCACGGCCTGGAACTCCATCTGGTACATCTTCAGGTCCTCAGAGATACTTCTAAGGCACAGGGCCTGGGATGACACAATGAGTCAGGGGCCACTGAGATGGACTAAAAAACATTTCCTTCCATTTTGTCTGAGGAGAGTTTTGTGTCTTACCATCATAAAAGAAGTGTTTCTGGAAGGAAGACAACTCTCAATCTAGAAGAAAAAAATAACCAGGCATCAGATGTGAATTCACCATATGGCTGATTGGTTTTCTGACTTAGAGTTATGACAGTGTACTCTCTGCTGGCTTTGTATTTCTCATTCCAGAAAAACCAGGTAGCAAAGATATTAACTCTTAAAATTTTTCTTCTCAAATATTTTTTCTTAATTGTGGTTAAAAAAACCATCATAAAATTTACCATCTTAACTATTTTTTTAATGTACAGTTCAGTAGTAATTCATTATATTCACACTGTTGTGAAAAAGCATCTGTTTTTATAAATTTTCTTCCAAATCTAACTTCTGAAATAGGACCTGTTCAAGTCCTATGACGATAAGAAACTTGCACATCTCTGGAAGAAGCTGAGGTTTGGTGGCCGGGCCTTGACTTTAGCACAAGCTTTGGGAGGAAAATCATCCATACCGAGGCCAATTCCAGGGGCAAGCAGGCCTCCATCGTGCTGGTTTTATCTTTTGTGATATCTTCATGATCAATCTCTTCAGGGGTGCAGGGGTAATATACTAGGGTTTCTCTGGCCTGTAAAAGACAGAAGGAGAACCTGGTTTAAAATATTAATGAGGGACCGGGCTCCCTTAGGGCTGGCACCTCTGGCCTAGGAATGCTGGCTGCTCCACCTCTTTGACCTGACCTGTGGGCTCTTCAGAAGGCAGGGGAGACAGGTCATCTACATCCCCCACCTCCCTCTGCTGAGATGGTTCTCTGGATGATACAGTCTCATTATGTAAACACTATAAATCATTTCAGCAGCCTGTGCTAATCAGCTTCTACGCCACGCTGCGACACTTGCTTCTGGTGAAACAGCTTTTTGCTCTTGCCAAAGTGCCTGCATGTTATGAATATCTACTTCAAGTATAACTTCTTAAGGGAGGCCTGTTAGGTCACAAGTTATAACACCCTAAAGACAAGAGGAGATTTAATCTGCATCTCTCTCTCTCTCTCACACACACACACACACACACACAGAGTCATCATTTATCCTAAAGAGTCCATCGATGGCAGTTTGGTTGAAGACCATAATACTTTTCCCCTTCAACAGTCTAGGTGTGCAAGTACCACGCTCTGTGACAGAGAAGAGGATGTGTGCATCCCCAGGGCTCCAAGTACAGCTGTGGAGACAGGCAGGCAAGCACGGAGTGCCTAGAAGACATATCAGCAAGTGAAAGTTCTGAGACGGGAGGATGTGGGGTGAGGGTGGGAGGAAAGAAAGAGGAGGCATTCAGGCAGAGGGAACTGCGTGAGCCATGAATCGAGGCTTGAGAGTGCAGAAGACATTTGGGAACATAAAATCCCTGTCTGCAGGAGGCAGAATAATGCCCCCTTACCTTGACCTCTGAACCCCCCAAAAAGATATAGACCTCCCAATCCTTAGAAATATGCCTTTCTTGGCAAAGGGGGAATCAGTGTTGCAAACTAACAAAGACTGACCTTAAAGTGGAGACATTAGCTTCAATTATCTGGGTTGGTGGGATGTAATCACTGAGACCTTCCAAGTAAGTGGGGAGGGAGCAGGACAGTCAAGACAGACTGTTGTAGCATGAGAAAGACTAACCAGTCACTGCAAGTTTGAAGATGGAAGGGGCCACAAGTCGAGGAATGTGGGTGCCTCCAGATGCCAGAATAGGCAAGAAAACACATCTCCCCTAAAGCCCCAGATAAGGGCTGGGCTCTGCTGTCACCTTTATTTATGTCTGGGAGAACCATCTTAGATTTCTGCCCTCCAGAGGGGGAGAATAATACACATGAATTGTTGAAAGCTTCTAGCTTTGCGGTCACTTGTTACAAATTTGCTGCTTCTAGAGCTGTCCGAGCAGCTATGGCAGTTGCGCTCTTAAATGTCGGTCCAGTATTGCCATTCCCAGGTCTTTTCAAGAGAAGCTGGAAATTTGAATTTTTAAGTGAAAGAATTCACTTAAGAGGAATCCACTTTTTCAGTGGCATCAAACTCAAAAGTAGATATAAAATATAAGTCATGGGCCAAATGCTACAAATCTGTGAACCAGATATAGCCTGGAAATGGTGTGCATCTCCCACATCCCTTGTTTCTGCAATAGTCAGCTGATATGTTCTGGCAAGTCTGACAATGCAATGGTATTAAAAAAAAAATCAAAGTAAGTTCTTCAATCTTTTGACCTTTAGTGCTGCATTTGAGAGTCAGAGTCAGTTTTTTCACATAAAATATACCTTTAAACCAGAGCTCCTGAATTTTATCCATATTGAATCTTTCTTTAGGAATCCAAGCACTTACCTCTGCAGTTTTCACTTGGTGAGCCACAGTTTTAATTAAGATTGATTGAACTGTAAAGAGGAATTGGCAGCCCATTCCAAAAGATTAGAGAAGAAAAAGTTCTTTAAGAAGGCCTTGTGGCATAGAGTTTAAGATTTTCATAAAGCAACGAGCGAGAAAACATTCAAGAAAGATTTACTAGAGAGCAGCAAGCAAAGGGCATTTTGTGAAACATTAGGCTGTGGCTGTTGCAGCAAAAGCAATGGCTGTTGGAGAACTTTCCTAGGAAAAAATTTGCATTCAAATATGAAACCTAAAAAAAAAATGAAGGAAGCTATAAATAAAGTTAGATAATGCTCTCCCTAGAAAATAAAGACTGGACACATATTCACAGGTCCCCTGAATTTGATTCCAACTGTGGACTGCAGGGAGAGGCAGGTCTAATTCATCTCTGCCCCCAGAGCAGATTCTGCACTAACTGTCTCCTGGATTGATAAGTGTGTCAGAGAAAGAGTGTGGGTCTGACACCATTCCATCTCTGCTGGCAGGCTACAGGGACACTGTAAATATCCACTATCCTCTGTGTAGACATAGCCCAAACACATGCCATTATAATTTATTACCACTCTTTCTTCCTCTGGAGACACAATTTCATTGGGATGCTTTAGTCAATAGTTGGGTCATTTGTAAAGTCCTTTTCTCTCTCTCTCTCTCTGTGTGTGTGTGTCTGTCTCTGTCTCTCTCTGTGTCTCTGTGTCTGTCTCTCTCCAGCTCCTGATGAACCCCCACAATTTCCCTGCAGTTTCTTCAGCAGAAGCCCCTTCCCCAGAAAGGCAGCAAAGTGGGAAGAGGTACTGGAAAGACTCACCTTCTGCAGCATGTTGCTGACGGCCTGCAGCAGACTCTGGGACTGGTTGAGGCACGGGCGTATTCCTGGGTCTGTGGTGGCTGTGGGAAGGCTCCTGGCCAGACTGGCTTGGACCAGGGAGCTGAGGAGCGCCACAAGGAGGAGGCCTGCAGGGCAGTGAGGGACAGCTTGAACTCCATTTGGCCTCCTCTGCCTTCCACCTGTGCCCTGCACTGTGGCCCATCACCTTCTCTGGCACCACCCAGCCTTCCTTCAGCCCCTAATGGATGGGGTTCTCAGAAGGCATCTTGAGTCTCTGACTAGGTGTCAGGGCTTTAGGGAACCCCTAAAGAGCCCAGAGCACACTCATTAAAAGCTCCATTTTCCAGCCGGGAAACTGAGGTGAGGTGGTGAGATGACTGACCCAGATTCACATCCCACCTCCCGGTGTTTTGGAAGCAGCGGGGGCGACAAAGCCACACTTTGAAGCCGCTTGGTGTCTGCCTCATAGCTGAAGCTGAGGGAGCCCGGGCTGTTTCTCTCTGGCCTATTTCCAGAGTAAGAGAAATGCCCTACTTGGGGCAAAGCGCAACAGGCCTTCCCTTCCCGCGGGACACTGCAGTTCATCTCCGGGTCTCCCAGCAGCCGCCCTCACCACACCCGCGGGGCCAGGGGCGCCGCCGCTACTCACTGCGCGGGGGGCACATGCCGGTGACCGCGGGGCCGGTGCTGCGCGGACGCTGCGGGCGCTGGGCGGACGCCGGGGCTGGGCTCCGGAGGTGCGGTGCGCGGAGCTCCTCGGGGCACGGCGCTGACGCTGCGGGCCACGCGCTGAGCAGGACCGCAAAGCAGCAGGTGAGGGCAGTGGCTGGCAGACCCGCTCAGAGCCACATTTTTATAACTGCCCCGGGCGCCAGGACTTTCCCTGATGCTGCCTGGCCTCCTGTTTCTCTCTCGTCTTTGCATTAGCCTGTCAGTGAGTGACACCCGCCAGTCGACAGTGCTTTCGGGTTCACCGGGTGCCCGCAGCAATTCCGGATATTACCGCCCCGCTTCCCCAATGCCCCCTCCTCCCCCCGTTGCCAAAAGTGAAATTAGCTCAAAGTCAGCGCGGGGACTCTTGCCGCACACCATAGGCCCCTCTACCTGCTGTTTCCCCGACCCCGCTTAGATGCCCATTCCCTGCCTCCAGCCTTGGCCACCGCCTTCTTACCCCCAGCCCCACCACCCCGCTGTGGGCCGCCCTTGGCAGTTCAAGCACCTTCTTTCTACATAGTCCGGACCTCCTGCCTGATTGTGAATGGGGATGAATGAATCATTCATTCGCTCATCACTTATTCACCAGCCCCCCCCCCCCCACCTTGGTGTGCCCCAGCGGGAGTCAGTGTGTTGCTGTGTAGATATTACCTGTGCCACAGGGTGAAACCAGCCTGGCTCTGCAATACCTACAGCCTCAGAAAACCAGCTCTTAGCAGGTCTAGAAGGGAACCTTTAGAATTTAGTGCAGAGTCCCTGGAGGAGGGAGGAGAGTCCCTGGAGGAGGGAAGAAGAGGGGAGAGGGAGGGAGGGAGGGAGAGAGAGAGAGAGAGAGACCTAGTGGAGCTGTGGACCCATGAGACCACTGCTATGGGCCCCAGGAACAGGGTCCCTGTTGCTTCGGGTTGCAGGATGAGAGGCGTAGACACTCCAGTGGGATGGGACACGGGAGCAGGGAGAGAGGTGGGGGCAGTGGGAGGTGACCTGCACTTCCTGCTCTCAGAGGTGAGGTTTAAGGGCAATGGGGCAGTGCGCTCAATGTCAACGCCAGGTTAATACATGTGTCTTTTGCTCTGAGGGTTACAGGCAGGAAAACATTGTTGGATTTGAAAGAGGGGAAGACCCCTTTAACAGTAGAATGAGGATGGGTTCAGCGGTCTGAAGTGGGGCAGAGGTGGCCAAGAAGCCACTCATTATGGAAAAAAGGGGCGAACTGGAGGGGCCAAGACTTAGTACCTTCTAGGGGTAAGAGGGGAAGACACAGAAAATGGCTGAGTGGAGGTTGTTTTGGTTTCTGCACAGGGTTACTGTAAGAAGGGAGTGAATCTGGAAGAGACCGTGAGAAGTTCCACTTGGATGTGCTGGGTTTGAGTTCCTGTGGAACTTTTCAGTTCAGTTATTTCTACTACAAGTGTTAGTCACCCTGGGTGTGTGGAGGGAGGGGTCTTCTTGGTCACCTACTCAGAGCTCCCAAGCATCTGGCTGCTCTAGGGTTTCGGGCCTTTGCAGAGGAGCTGAGAGGCCCCCTTTGTGCAAGTGCAGCTGCCCTGGGTGGGGGACTCTTTGGGGACACTGGAGAAGAAGAGTGGCACTTCCTCTTCCTTTCTCTGGGTCCCCATGGAAGTCAGGATGAATGAGGTTACTGTTATACTCTGAGCACCAGGCAGGGAAAACCTGCTGAAGATGGGATGATGAAGTAGAGAAAACTCTGTTAGCCCCCAGTCAGATTTGTGCTCTCCTGGGCTGTTGGCATCAGCTCTCCAGGGAGAATCATCTGCTCCAGGGTGTAAGGCACCCACATAAGGATTTTCAAATGTTTGTAAAGTGTGACTCTCTAAGGTTCCTCTAAGGCTGTTGTCTGTGACTTCTTCTGGCAATAGAGACCTGTGCATTGTTAGAAACAGTTGCACTTGGCATTAATGTGAGAAGCAAAGGACAGGTGCAGGACTGTGTGATTGCCATAGGTGTTTAGGATGGAGCTTCATGTACTAAAAGTCAGAGTGAAGTTCATCACAACAGCGCTGTCTCTCCCTTGGAAGGGCTGTTTCCTATGGAATAGGGCTTTCTATGACATACATGAACACAAGGTCTCTGCTCAGAATGGATTCTTGGGCACTAAACACAGTTTCTAACTAACACTTTTGTGAAACAGTTCTCTGATGTAGGCACACCCTGTAGTCAAGATAAAATGAAAAGCTTCTGGGGTAATGCTACTTTACTGTAAGATGAGTTCTTAGCCCACAATCACTACTACATAGTGGATAACATAGTGTCCAGCATCGTAGGACAGGTTTTGGACAATTCTATAAGCAAAGAAAAAGAAATGAGAGACTTAAAAATTGGAAAGGAAAGGGCAAAGTTGTCATTATTTATAGTTAAGATACAAGCAATACAACAGGAACAACAGATCAAATACTGGAAATAATAAGTGGATTCAGCAACATTACTGGATACAAATATCAGCCTTCAAATATCAACCAAATTTCTCTACACCTGCAACAACCACTTAGAAAGTATCATAAAAAGAATATACAATAAATAGATAATAAAGAAAAGATATCATTCACATCACAGTGTCCTGTAGATGGAGAGGCAGTATATTGGGCAACAGTACACATACACTATCTGTAACAAGGTTCTCTTACTTTCTTGCTGTGTGTTCTTAGCTAAGTTACTTATCTTTCTGGGCTCAGTTTCCTCATCTGGAAAATGATGATAATAAAAGAACCCATAATAGGATTGCTATGATTTGTAAACAAGTTCGTCTTTGTAGAAAAAGTTAAAGGTTTTATCAAGAACATGAAATGATTTAATTTAAATGGAAACACACTTCATCCCCTGGGTGGAAGAGCTTGTATAAAGAATTAGGACTCTTCTAATTAATTCATATATTTAATGCAACCTCATTGCAAATTACAAATAAATTTCCTACAGAAGTTAATAATAAACCTACTCTAAAGTGTGTAGGTCAGGTTTAAAGTTCGTGAATATCTAAGTTACTTGTATCATAAAGTGGGGGAGTAGCCCTCCTAGACGTAGACATAGTTCAGAGCAATGGCAATAAAAATGGTGACTGGCAAAAGCAAAGAAAAAAAACCCAAAACAAAAACAACCAAAAAATCCAACAGCCAGCTGACCACTGAAACTAAATAGAGAAATTAGAGGCAGGCTTTTATATGTGGGTGTTTACTATAAGAGGCAGATGACATCCAGGTCAATGAGGGAAGCAGGGGTTGTTTAGTAGAAAATGCTCACTGAAACAAGGTACAGAGCTGAAACCACTTGGAAACGGATTAAAGACTAAATGTGAAAAGTAAAACCATTACAGTAGTAGAAGAACATGTGAGACTATCTTTGTCACTCAAGAGTGGGGAGGAACCCAGGCAGACATCAAAACCCCAAGCCAGAAGGTACTGATACACTGATTATAAAGATTAAGACATTGTGTGGAAGGAATTTCTGTTAACTGTGATAAAGTTAACAGATTGGGAAAAGATATTTTTCAATGTTAAAAAACAAAAGGAGGATATGCTAGGAACTCCTGTAAGAAAAATACAGAAACCTTAATGAAAATGGACAAAGTTCACGAACAGGCAATTTACAGAAAGGAAGCTCCAAAGGCTATCCAGCATCATGAGATGCTCAAATATTGCAACCAGAAAAAAACGCAAGAATGAGAGCAAGAATGAGACATTACTTTATATTGGTTAGACTGGCAAAAATCAGGACATTTATGCTGATAAGTGCTCGGGAAATGCGGCACTCCACCATCCTTCTTATAATGCAAGTAGACTCGTTTGGCTGTCATGGAGACTTTCTGGCGTTGCTTGGTCAGATTAAATGTGGGCACACCTGGCGACCTAGGGCTCTATCTTGGGTGTACACTTCGGAGAGTTTTGGATACTGGCCTAAAGGGGTATGTCTGAATATGTTCATGAAGTCATTGTTTGAAGCGTTGGGGAGTTAGATGCAATGTACCTGGCCCACCACTGGGGGGCGTATTGTTAAAGTGTGTGGGATCTACTGAGTATTCACTGCAGTTGGAAAAAAAATGAATTAGAAGTACACGCAGCAACGTGGATAGATCATAAACATAATGCTAGGTAGAAATATAAAAATAAAAATTGAATAAGATTTATATATAATGCTAGAGGTAGATGATTAAATTCCTTGGAGTCAGATTTGAAATTTAAAAAATTTGGATTTTAGAAAGAGGCAGCATAACATAATGGAACATAATTTTCTGTAGCAAAATGTAGAGATAGTTACACTAAGACGGTCAAGACTAGAAATAACCTCATGTGCCTTGAGTCAGATTTTGCTACTAAGTGAGTTTAAGAAATGGCTTCTGGTATCCAGAGCTGTGTAGGTTTTTGAATTATGGATAGGGGATCGTGGGCCCCTACTTACCTGAGTGAGAAGGATATACTCAAAAGTATACATGCTACACAGGCTTCTTACAAATAAAGGAATGTATGTGAATTATATTAGAAACGATCCATTTGAGGAGTAAAGGGGATGAGAATGAGGGATGGGGAAAAAGAAGTATGTAAATAAGTTTAACAATGTTAGAAAAGAAACTAATGATGTCATGGATGACACAATGTGAGCAGCCCAGTCCTTCTCATCTGAAATCTCCCCAGAATGTAGATGAATAAAGATACTCTTTCTAAGCACATCACTTGAGATGTCTGCAAACTTCAGTTGTGGTTTGGTACATTCAGATAGTTTCTCCGTTAGTCATTCCTTTGCCATTTAGTTTGAGCAGTGGGCCAATCTGGCATCTCACATAGTTGTTCCATCAATGGAAATGAAGGGTCTTTCAAGCATTTGGCAGAGTATATTAGGAGTTCGAATAAATTAGAATATATGGTTAAAATCGGGGATTATAAGTGTAAGTGATCTTGCTCCCGGGAGACCTTTGGCGATGTGTGGCAATGCTTCCACTTATCACTGGGGTGACAGCTGGCATCTAAGTGGTAAAGGAAGGCTGCTAAGTAAACGTCTCTGCACACCCTAAGTACACAGTCCCTCTGCCCACCAAAGAGCCACACAATCCACAATGTCAACGGTGCTAGGTTGAAATACTGATTGAGAGCAGCAGGTAGCTCAAGGTGCTTGTCTCCATATTACTCTTCTTGACCAGTGGACAGTAGTCATGGGTCCAGAAGAGAAGATTTGGGACTGTATCTTTGTTGCCATAATTTGGAGGGCAGTTCTTCCTTGGAAGAAGTGATATCCCAAAGAGGTTTGTGATCAGTTAAGACTATAAATGTGATTCTGAAGGTCAGTGTTTGGACACCAGGATCCTTCATAACATAGAAGGCTAATGGCCTTAGTATATAAACATGGATATTGATAAGAAAGCAGCTAGTACTCCAATGAAAACAGGCAAATTATGCTGTCAGCTTTCCTGTAGGTCCATAATCACTGAGCATTAAGCGGCTGCCATCTGACAGCCTGGGATCTAATCCTAACAGTCTAATCACGAAGTGACCCAATATGGTTTTGAGCAGAGTCTTATGTTCCTGCTTGTAGACCAACCCCAAGCCTGATATGCTGGTGAGGCTGGACCCAGGGCACAATCTCCTTTGGCGGTGAAGTGTTTCAGCAGTAAGGAGAGAAATAGTGGGCGGAACTGGAAAGACTATGGTAGACTCAAAGAAAATTTGGACCTGCAACAAGAAGACCCTTCCTGCTACCTGGTAGCGATGTGAACTTGGACAAACCACTGCCTTTCCGCATGTCCCTATCTACAATGTGGACATGGTTAACACTAGTTGTCTGGCTCTGGCACATGGATCAGATTATGTGATGAACAGCTCAGAATTGGCTAATGTGGCAGAGTTTCATCACTATGGGCAGTCACTCTGCAACAACAGATGGGGTTATTGTCATTATACTAGGATTAAGACACAGACACACACACACCAGTTTCTTCCACAACTGTCTCTTGCATTCTCTGGCAACTTTCTGTGGGGAGGGGCACCCACAAGAATGTGATACAGCCCCAGGATTGCAATCTCATGAATAAGGTCACCTAATGCTTAAACATTGTAAAACTCAAGATTGGTAAATATTTTTGAACAAAAAAACAATCTTTTGATTCCTCAGTATAAAAATTGAATATTTCTGGAAGGAAAAAAACACCATAAATAACACTGAAAGACAAATAATAACTTAGGAAACAAAACAGCATTTGCAAGAGCATACAACAAACCTAAAGCTAATGGCCTCAGTATGTAAATATGGATATCGATAAGAAAGCAGCTAGTACTCCAATGAAAAAAAGGCAAAAGACAATTCAAATTTCTTGAAATAAATTATGAAGATGAAAATATGCAGCTGCGAATTAAGATCCCTAGATATGATATCTTACCTCCAATTCATGAAGCTAAAAAGTTCAATGGCATATGGACAGTGTAAGTATACATGGAAAGGGGTTGCCATATTCTGTTGGAAAGAGTGTAATCTAGAACGTTCTATTTGGAGGGTTAGTTGGCAACAGCTATCAAAATCAAAAATGAACATGTGTTTTGGCTCTGCAGTTCTACCTCTAAGAATTTATCTTGTCAACTATTTTCATGTATGTATAAAGACTGATTTCTATTAAAATCATTATTTTTAATAGCAAAAGACTTGCAGCAAGCTAAATGTCTATTAATAGGGAACTGTTTAAATAAACATGATTGAATTTTTCAATGGGTTTCTATAAAGCTCTTAAAAAGATTTAGCTAGATTTATGTGTGTAATAGAAACAATCTTCATTGTGTGACAAATCATATGAACAATGCTTCTGTTTGTGCAAAGAAAAATTATATACATATATGTATATATACATACACAGAAATAGGTATGGTATGGATATGAATCTAGACACGTAAGAACATGGAAAATCAATGATTAGTCTCTGGTGGAGGAGATGGGATATTGGAAGAAGGAGGAAATCTGTTGTTTTTTTAAATATTTTTTTAAAGATTTATTTATTTATGCATACAACAGCTGGGGTACAGGCCAGAATTGCGGGAGGTGAGAGGATCCCAGAGACAGAGTAGGAAGCAGAACAGACAGATAGACTGAAACACACTGCTGAGGGGAGCAGCAGGCACAGCAGGAGAGGTTCACTGCACCATGTGGGTCACCTCCCCAGCCGGCAGCAGGGATCGAACTTGTGCTGCAGTGGCTGTGGTTTGCTTCAAAGTGCGTTGCTTAACCCACTGCACCACCAGGGAGGCCCGGGAAATCTGTTTTTTATTGAATACTGTCTGCACTACTGAATTATTTAACATGTAAATATATTACACCTTTATTTATGTTTGTTTTACTTTGTTTTATATGCACTTTAGATAACCTAATGGCAGGTGAGTGAACTGCTAAGACAGCTGCTGGGCCCGTTCTGACAGCTTCTGAACAGAGAATTTCTTGCTGGATTTACCATACAAACACTGAATCTGTGAGTGGATTAACTCTGCTTCCGAAGTGGGGCTTTTGTGTCTGACTCCATCATCTATCCATCTACCAGTCCTTCCCTCCTTCTCAATTATCCATTTTCACATTCTCTGTTGAAGAATATTTTGTAGATGTGTTATACACATTTTATCTTTTCAACTTTGTTATGTGTGCTAATGTTATTTCACTGGCTGGAGCCTTTCTAGCTGGAGACTAGAATGGAGGATATAGACTTGGCAGTCCTGGGTTAAAAGCCAGCCCCATCACTTTCAAATTCTTGGGCAATCCTCTTGACTTTTCTGTACTGTAAATAGGGAGACAAAACCCACCTTATGAGATTGTGGGGAGGATTTCTTGGGATAATGTACATGCTATGGGACAGAGAGAGGGTTGCTGTATACTGCATCACTGTAATGGGGCAACCAGGTGCAGGGCAGGCAGGGAGCCAGGTATCCAGGAGGCTGATAGGCCTCCAGCCCCTGGTGAATCTGTATGCTTTTGCTTTTGGGCTCTCTCTGGTGTCAACTTGTAGTCCTGCCTCTCTGTCGTCACTCATCCTCTGTATCCCCGCCTTCGCCATAGCCATTCTCCTGATACTGAGTGAAGCGGCACTTACAGCCTCGGCCCCTGGGCTCATGTGTGCACAGCTGCACATGTCCACACCATGTTCCAGGCGTCCACCATCAGGCATGCGTGCTCCACGCACATGCTCCCAAGCACCTTCCGCATTCAGGGCCGCAGAGGATAGCCACAGAGGCCAGCAGCGTCAAACAACTGACTAGCCTAACAACCACCCTTATCATTTTGCTAATTTCCTCAGTGGCACTGATCTCTCAACAGTGACTGACAAGGCTTTAAATAACTCAAGAACTAGTCACATGCCCGGTTCTTCAATGAGGAGAAGGGTTAGGATTAGTGTTAAGATGATGTGTGGCCTGTCATGTAAAGGAAACGGAATATTCTAAATCAAAATCCTTTCGTCTCTTTAAGAAACAATGACATCTTTCTTTTTTTTTTTTTATTAGTTATATTTGACATCATTTGTAGTCCCCAGGGAGTACCCACCACCATTTCACCCGTGCACCATCACTGCAGTCCCTTGTGCACCCTCTGGCATCTTCCCCGTCTTTGCCCTCCCCCCTTCCCCCCCGCCCCAATGGTCCCTTTGGTTTATCCCGGCTTTTTGGTCTTATTAAGTTTTTTGTTGTTGTTTACTTTTGGTTATAATTGCCCAACTCCTTGAGCTTATTCTTTATTGTTGTTGTTGTTCTTTCATATTCCTCCTAATAGTGAAGCCATC
>JAGFMF010011796.1:8477738-8502547 GCA_019455555.1 Galemys pyrenaicus
TATTTTTCTTGAGTCTTGTGAGTTCTTTGTATATCTTTGTGATCTGACCCTTGTCTGTTGTGTGGAGCGCAAAGATTTTTTCCCATTCAGTGGGGTTTCCTTTGCTGTACAGAAGCATTTTATCTTGATGTAGTCGCACCTATTTATCTTCTCTCTCATTTTTATTGCTTTGGGGACTGCCACCTCGAAGGCACTGTTGAGATGTCATCTTTCAACACAAGAGACCTAGAAGGCAGGCTGGCTGGCACTAGCTTTATAAAGTCACTATACTGGGCCTCCCTGGTGCCGCAGCGGGTTGAGCGGCCGCACTGTGAAGCATGCGCTGCACAGGAGTGCAAGTTCCATCTCTCCCACAGCAGACCTCTTGTGTCTCGCCCGCTGCTCCCCTCAGCAGTGTATTTTGGTTGATCAGCTTCTTCTGTCCTGCTCTGTCTCCAGTGGATCTTCTCACCTACTGCGACTCTGACCTGTACCCCAGCTCTCATATGTATAAATAAATAAATCTTAAAAAAAATCAAGTCACTAAACAGCTGTTTTTGCTGTTTATTTAGTCATTGGACATTTATGTTGAGTTTCCAGTGTTTTCCTTTCTTTCTGCATTTACTTGCTTGTCTTCAGAAATAATTTTTCTTCTAACTGCAGAACTCCTTTGAGATATTTTTTTCAAAAAATACAGTTCAGCTACACCAGATTTTCTCACCTTTTGTTTATATTTGAATGTTTTTATTTAGGCTTAATTTTTGAAATCTGTTTTTGCCTGGCAGTGACATCAGATGTCGCTTAATGAGTGGGTAAGTTTGGAGGAATGAGGTCGTTGAGGGGTTTTTGTAGTTATTCTCCCAGGGGTACTTGTCCATTTCACTGGCATAGGAATTCAGGAGGGCATCTTGGAAGAGGAGCTGGGTCATCCGTGACTTCCGATTGTTTCTGTAGGACACTGGCAGTGGGTGCCATGGTGTCATCAGGCAACAGAGACTTTGGGACCATCATTGTATGTATGTCTGTCTGGACTAAAACATCATTATGTGTCACATGACTGTATTTCTTTCAGCACTTTAAAGACATCCAGTGCTTCTGGTTTTCGCTGTTTCTGTCTGTAAGTTGCTGTCTTATTGTTGTTCCTTTGAAAGCAGTTTATTTGGGAAGATAGCATGACTGCTTTTAGGAATTTCTCCTCTATATAATTTGGTTATATAAACATTCCTAGCTATGTTTTTCCTTATATTTTTCCTGCTTGAGGTTTTGAATCTAAATCCTGATCCTTCTACTAAGTTTTGGAAAATTCTCAGTCATTACTTCTTCAGATATTGCTCTCATTGTTCTCAGCTCATTCTCCTCTGGAATCCTTGTGGAATTTGAATTATACACATATTATACATTTTTCACAATACCATCTATGTTTTTTTATGCTATTTTCTGTACTTTTCATCTTTTTTCAATTTTTGCTGTAACTTTTTCTATCTGGATATTTTTCATTAATCAGGCTTCCAGACCTTTAATACTTTCTTCATCTGTGTCTAAACTATTATTAAATTCATGTACTGAATTTTTAATTTGAGTCATTGTATTTTATAGTTTGAGAAGTTCACTTGGTTTATAATTTTTCCATACATAGATTTCAGTGCTCTGATGAAATCCTTCATCTTGTCATATATTTTATTGAACATATTAATCACTTGTTTTATATCTGCGTCTGACAATTCTAGGTCTAGATCATCTCTCTGTTCCTATTGCATGCTTTGTTCTCGTTGTAGGCCTGGTGACTTTTGACTGGAGGCCAGACATTGCATTTGAAAAGTTGTAGAGCCTCTCAGTGATGTTCATAGCAATGAGGTTAAAATCAATCAGGGAACGAGCTGACTTGAGGCTAGGTTTCAATGCTTAAAAAGTCTGGTGGATATCTAAAACTCTTGTTTCTACAGTTCAGCCCTATGGGTTCTACCTGCAAGCTGTATGTGTTTACTAAGGCTGCCCTGTTTTGCCTGGTACTGAGGCTCTCAGAAACATTAGTCTCTGAGCACTAATGTTTATTTATCCAGCACTGTGGGATTGTCACTAGCTCTGCTTAGTTTCTTAGTAGCCACTTTTTGTTCTGTGTTTCTTACTCTTGGTCTGTTTTGCTTACAAACTGGCAACTTTGTAGAGGCAAAAAGCAGCTTATTCTATTGGAATAACTTCTCTACACTCTTTCCCTTTAAGATCTTGGATCAAGTCCTGGTTGCTTTGGTGACCCTTATTCAATTTTGTCTCACCAATGATTCTGCCAAAACCTCTGCTCACCTTTTCCTTTTCTTAACAGTCACTTTCTGCTGGGCTTGTTCCCCTACAGTCAATGGTGTGAATCAGGAAGCCACTCAGTGGGGTGTGGAATGCAGGCTCATCTCAGGGGAGGTTTCTTTCTTTCAGGGCTCTTGGCCCTTCAAGCCCTGGCTGCCTTGGTGGCTCTTCAGTACTTTCAGGCATTTGGGGGGAGAATTTTATTTGGATTTCCTAGTTGTTCTCATGGGAGATTTTCCCCTTACAAGCTAGTCTTCATGACTGGAAATCAAATCGCCATTTTAAGTATCGGGTGAACTTAGGGCGGCAAAACTGAGGCTCAACTTCACAGTGAGTATAACAACTGATGACCCCTTTTATTATTTTTGTAAGATTTATTATATTTATTGATGCATATAAGGACTGTGGTGTGGGCCAGAGGTGCGGAGGGAGGTGGGGGAGAGGTAAGAGGATTTAGCAGAGACAGAGTGAGGAACAAAACAGGCAGATGGACTGGAATAAGCTGCTGAGGGGAGCAGCGGGCGAGGCAGGAGAGGTCTGCTGTGCCATGTGGGTTAGCTCCCTGATCCAGGATTGAATAGCAATGGCTGTGGATAGCTTCATAGTGCTGAGATTTAACACCTTGCGCCCCCACCCTCTTTTAAAAAGACTACACTCTCCTTGGCTCTCAGAAAGCTATCATTGAGATTGATATCAAGAATAAGGTAAGTATAACTACATCATCTATATTTTAATAGATGAGACTAAGTCAGTTACTGAAAGCCATGTACTACTAAGTCACAGAGCTGGGTTCTAAAGTCACATGGTTTAGGGCCTCCCCGGTGGCGTAGCGGGTTCAGGTTGAGTGCCACACTGTGAAGCATCCGCAGCACAGCAATGTGAGTTTGACAGAGTGAGTTCGATCCCAGTCAGGGAGGTGACCCACATGGCACAGCAGACCTCTCCTGCCCTGCCCGCTACTCCCCTCAGCAGTGTACTTCAATAGATCTCCCTGCTCTGTTTCCCACTCTGTCTCTGCTGAATCCTCTCACTTCTCATGCCTCTGGCCTGTACCCCAGTTCATGTGTGCATAAATAAATAAATCTTAAAAAATAATAGCCACAGGGTTTACTCTTGATGTCACTCTTAACAGGAAGATAGACCTTCAAACAAGTTGTCACTGTTGAAAAGGCACATGACAACTTTTCTACCCCCACCCCAAAATCTACACTGAGCAATGAGAAGTATATAAGAAGGTCTTCACACCATTGCATTCTTGAGACGCGTGGGCTCCCTCTCCACTGTGTCCACTGTGGGCTTTGCACAGGACTTGATGCACACAGATATAATAAAAACATTTTGAGGGCCTCCCTGGTGGTGCAGTGGGTTAAGCAACACACTATGAAGCAAACCGCAGCCATTGCAGCAGGAGTTCAATCCTTGCTGCCCCGGGGGCTGACACGCATGGCCTGGCAGACCTCTCTTGCCACGCCCGCTACTGCTCTCAGCAGTCTGCTTCAGTCTGCTCTGTTCCCCACTCTGTCTCTGGAGAATCATCCACCCCCCCCCCACCTCTGGCCTGTACCCCAGTGCTTATATGCATAGATAAATAAATTTTTTGAAACACAGATTCAAAGAAATACCTGCACCCCTATGTTTATTGCAGCACTATTTACAATAGGGAAGACAAACTAAATGCCCAAAAACAGATGATTGGATCAAGAAGATGTGGTACATATACACAATGGAATACTATTCAGCAGTCAAAAAGGATAAACTATAGAGTCATTCATAGAAACATGGTTGGAGCTGGAAAGGATTATGCTCAGGGAAATAAGTCAGAAGACAAAGGAAAAATACAGGATGGTTTCTCCCTAGGAGGAATATAAGGGAACCAAATAAGTGATCAAGGAAAAGAACAACAACAATAATAATAATAAAAACACAACAAAAACAAAAAGACAAGGACAAATTGGGGACACTTGGTGGGGAGGGGGGAGGGAGTGGGTTGAGGGCAAAAAGGAGCACAAGGGACTGAGGTGATGGTACACTGGTGAAATGGTGATGGGGAATCCATGGGGACTACAATTGATGTCAAATATATATAAATAAAGAAGAAGGAAAAAAATCTAAAAAACAAACACAAAAATAAATAAGTCTTTTTAAAAAACCATTCTGACTCCTGGATTAGTGCTGATGTCTGAAGTTATATTTTTTCATTTGTCACTGCTGTTTTTCTGGTGTTACTCTAGGAACTCAGCAACACGTTTGTAAAAATCAAACCTGGGATTGCATAGTGCAATTGTGTAGGCCAGCATCAGAGTCTAGGCCTGTGCTTTTTGCTGGTGAAGCTGTGATCCCCGCCCCAGTGTGAAGAAAGCAGTGCCTTCCTCAGGACCTGGGCGACTCTAAGTCGGAATTTTCCCCTAATATATCTCAGGGGGAATCGCCATCATTTTTGGTCAAAACAATTGGACAGGAAGCACTGTTCGTTATCACATTCCTCTGTTTATGTGGTGACCCAGTGCATGGAAAATTTACAGGTTCTGATAACACTGATTGCAGGGGAAGGAAAGGAGGGCAGGATAACACTAGGTATATTTGTACTTCAGAAAGGGAAGAGTTGAATCAGTTTTCTTTTCCTGAATGCTACCTTTGGCATCAGGCCAGAGCTTTTATTTAGTAGATTCCCAGAGAAGGAACTTCGGGGAAAAGTAGCAGCCAGGATCTTTTTGATATGTTACAATTTCATTTCCTCTGTTGCTTTTATAACATGAAATGTTCCACTCTGTCTCTCCTAAATAATGACACACATTTACTCTGTGTCAAGGAACTCTAAAAAATTTAGGAGAGTATATTCTGCATATTTTGTCCACTGGTAATAAGATCCTTCTAGACAATGGACACACAGCAGCTTTGAGTGGCTTCTCTCCAGAAGCTGAACACTGATGTTTCCGGGGAACTCTACTAGGCAGTTTCACATTATCACTTCGCTTAACCTTGTAACAACCATGTGAGTCGGATATTATCACTCTCATTTTATGGAGGAGGAATCTGAAATTCAGAGAGGTTAAATAACTTTACTGCAGTCCCAACAGAGCTGGGATTTGAATCCCCTTATCCTTGTTTTGCTCTTAAAATATATTGGGGGAAGAGGTGGTTAGAGATAGTAGGAGAGAGTGTAAATTAATATAAATTTTTGGAAAACAGTTTTGAAATACTTAATAAAAACCTTTAAAAATAGGATAATTTTCACTAAAAATTCTACTTCTGAGGCTCTAGTTTAGGGCATTGATCAGCGATGTGGACAATGATTATGTACAAGGATGTTCACAACTGCACCACTTGTGAGAGTTTACAATTTAAGTTGAAAACAACTAATTGTCTATAACAGGTGCATAATATAGATTATGACAAAGACATAGTTAGAATATTGTGTGTCTTTTGGTAATAATATCACAGCACATATTTTTGGAAAATGCTAAGAACTTATGTGGTAGAAGTCAGACAGCAGTAGAAGGAGGCAGGACCAAGCCTGCCTTCCTAGAATGATATGAAGGAGTGGTGTGGGGAACAGATTCTAACCAAACAATGGAAAGAATGATTGATGGTGGACAGTGAGGAACACCGGAACTATGACCGTGCAGAGGTGAGCACCAGACTGTGCTAGGGAGAGAATAATTTGTCTTATTAAACTCCTTCCTGCATAAGATAACCACAGAAGTCCATTAGAAGAATTATTTTTCTGGATTGCAGTGATCCCAAGCATGTTACACTAGAGGCTGAAGAATCAAGTCCATTTAATGGGTTCTAATTAACAGCTGTGTCTTGAGTATTTGCTACAGATGAGAGTGGGTTAGACACTGTGGGGGCTGTGGAACTTAGAGATGCTTCTCATCTTGAGCAGCTTATACTCCAGTGCAGGAGAGAGCAGTATGACTGTGCCCATATGTGACTGTCCCCAGAGTAGATATGTCCACAAAACCCAAGGGGAAAGGAAGATGAATTCTAACTGGGAGGTCTCAGCGCCTTGGGGAGAAGTTTCCAGTTGACTGAGTGGCTATGGGATGGGGCAGAGGGACTCTTAGGATCTGGAGCAAAAGGTGGGAGTGTAGTGTTGAAGGACTGACTTTTGGTCAGATAGAGCTGATGGGATGATGGGGGCAAAGGGGTGAGTCCAGGAGCTTCCATGATAGATAGTTCTGGAAAAGCAGATGTAGATCTGGAGATTGCAATGCTAAGGACTTTGTTTTGTGGCCATCTTTGATTTAATTATCAGGTGATCTCTGCTTTTGAAAGTTCACTGTGGTGAGGGGGAATGTGGAGGCAAGGAAACTAGAGAGGAGGTTTTCCAAATTGGCTGGACAAAGAAGATCACAGATAGGTGAGTAGGTGAGGAGGCATCATCAGGTTGAGCCTCCAGCTAAATGCTTGCAGGGGTGTGTGGGAAGGGGGAGCACAGTGGTGAAACGAATTGAATGGTTGGGAGGTGGGGGGAAGAGAAGGACATTAGAGGCTCAGGGAAGAAGGCGGAAGGCAATGGTGCATAGATCCCCAACATCTACCTTAAGCTATGTCACTGCTGTTTGCTGAGCTCTGATTTTGTGAAATGTCCCGAGCTGTCCCCAACCCCTGAGGGATGTCTCCACCGTTGAAGCCAATCAGCTTAAGGCTTTCCCTGCTGGCTGCTTTGGTCTGGGGTAGACATGGAACAGACCCCACGCCAGTCCCACAGTGGTCTCTGGGGGGCACACACAGGCACAGATCTGAATAGCCTGTCACAAACTTCTTCGAAAACTGGACTGTCACTAGAACTGTAACCCACAGAAGGTTGCTAGGGAAGTGTGGCCTGGACTCAACCAAGTCAAGTGCCTGCTAAAACAAGTATACTAAACTCACCACAAGATTTAAATCAGACCAGGAGTCTCGTAACACAACATTCAGAATGTTGAAGGTACAATGCAAGATTTGCCATCCTACGATGAACCAGATAAATGTCAGCTCACATCAGAAAAGATGCGCAACAGACGCTAATGCTGAGCGGATGCCCATTTGGAACCGCAGCTTTAAGTAACGGTTGTAGAAATGCTCCACGGAGTAAGGACAGCAGTTTTGGTATGAATGGAAAGGCAGAAAATATCACCAAAGAAATAGAAAAAGAACAAATGGAAATTTTAGAACTGAAAAGTACAACAAATTAAAAAGATCTCCAGGACCTCCCTGGTGGTACGAGGGGTTAAGTAGCAGCACTATGAAGTTCTCTGCAGCACTGCAGCACGAGTTCTATCTCTGGCTAGGTAGATAGCCCATATGGCACAGCAAACCTCTTGTGTCTCGCCCACTGCTCCCCTCGGCAGTGTATTTCAGATCTGCCTGTTCTGCTCCCCGCTCTGTCTCTGGTGAATCTTCTCATCTTCCCCTCCACCCTGGCCTTTACCCCAGCTCTTATATGCATAAATAAATCAAATAAATCTTTTTAAAAAAAGGCTTCCAAACACACTGAAGAACAGATCAGAGATAAAAAAGAGTCAGTGTCCTTGAAGACAAATCAATAGAAATTATCCAGTCTGAATAAGAAAGGAAAAATACTTTGTAGGGGTAGGAGGAACAGAGCCCTCTCTGCTGAGAAAAAACCAAAATGAGAATAACTCATGTTATCAGAATCACACAGAGAGAGAGAGTAGAAGGAATGAACTTTAGAAAAAGAAGTTGAAAGAGGAGACTAAAAATTTCCCTAATTTTGAAAATGAGCAACAGAGATATAGGATAGGAATAAGGAACAAGGCAAACAAAATGTCCTAAAACACAACCGGAGACTAAAATGCTTTTGAAACATATAAATTCCCTAAACTGCCCCTTGCTTCTGGGCATTTTATTTACTGTTCTGAGTTTCTGTTTCCTCATCTATTATGGGTAAAACAAGATCCACCAAAAACCAGGTTACCGTGAAGGTTAAATGAAACGACCTAACCTAAATAAAGCGCTTGGCACAACTGCTATCTCACAAGACTGCTGAATAAATAATAGAGTATAAGAAGGGAGAGGAGAGGCGGCCAGCAAAGGTATCAAGTGTGGAGAGGACGGAAAAGAGATGACTTGGCGTCCCAGCCACAACCTGAGTTGGGTCACTCTGAATTGAGGAGGAAACCAGAGCAGAAGATGCAGAGGAAGTAGTGTGAACCTTTTCACAAAGTTGGGTGGTGAGAAGAGGAGAGAAAATAGTCGCTTGAGAATGCAAACCTTGTGGAACAGTCTTCCTTTTTTGAGATGGGGAAGTTGAACCTTTAGAGATTGAAGGGAAGCAGCAAAAAGAGGAAGAGATACATAGTCCAGGGATGGCTGATGGCGAGGGGCTTCGGAGAGGACGGGATGTGATCGGATCAAGCCCATAGGTGTGTGGAAGGTCTTATGGATCAATGCGTGAGAGAAGAAATAAAAAGCCTAGTTGTTGAAGAGGGCCCAAGGTGATCACAACTTGCAGATGATGGAATTACTGTTCTAGACGTGATTCCCAATCCTTTTACATGATGGCACTTGAAGGAAAGATAATAACCTGTGAGATATATTTATGTAGATCATGGGGGATTTTGAGGCACTTTCTTGTGATTTGGTGAAAAAATGATCATGTTTTATTTTTTGTAATTCTGATAGTAAAGGTAAAACAAAGTATTAAGGAAGACAATAAATGTTGAATTTATACAAAACTCCCAAGTAGAATGTTTTCAAGTTATTTACTTAATAATTTAGGCTTACTTCTGTGGCTATAAGTTTAATATGTGTTTATATGCTTTGAAAGAGCTACAAACACTTGATTTTTTCATGATCATCTCTTGTGAGTCATCATGAGTGAGAAAAATTGTTCTTATATAAGTTGTTAATTTAAAACATTTCTTTTTTTGATCTTTAAAGCTTATAATGGTTGCCAAGGGTATCTAATGATTATTTCATTCTTTCCTAGACCATGGTGATATTGAAATTTGTTGTGAAGATGAAAGATTTTTCAAAGCAACAGAATGTCTTCATACCACAAATTTTATGTGGAAAAATAGGGGGGCCAGTTATTGGAGGAATCACCTTGCCAGTAGCTAGAATGGCACTAAAAGAACACAATAGCCAAGAAAGAAGTAGCAGTATCTGTTGTGAAGGTCTTACTATTATTTTTTTATTTGCTTACATCATTGTTCATTTTGTACAATATTTCATTTCTCCCTCAGGTGTAGTCCCCATAATCCTCTCACCACTGAGGTACCTGTGACCATCACCATAGTCCCCTGTGCTCTTCCTCGCCTGCTCTGACACTGAAGGAACATTTCAATCTGCCCCTGGAGATGCGCCTGCCCAAACCCCGCCCATGCCTGGACCACCACTCCTCCAGCAGCTCGTGGTCACGACCACAGATATGCCTCTGCAGCTGGGACCGTGGGACTGCTGGCTGCAGACAGCCCAGCTGTGTTGAATGAGTTGTCACGAAGCAGAATGTGTCATCACTGAGAGTGCCCACACTCCGTCAGAGATACTCCACTGAAGACTTCAAGGAGCTTTGTGACTGTAGTTGCTGGTGGCCATGCCAGGCCGTCCCTGACTTGTATGGTCAGAACCTCGGAATCCCTGCAGTGAGGACACCAGCCGATGACTGTGCAATGTCAACTGGAAAGCTCCATCTGGATAAAGCATGACAGTAATAAAAGATTGAAAAGGATGACTCAATAATGTATGAAAGACACACACACATAAAGATAAATATCTGAAAATTACTGGATCTTTTCTATCCCGACTATAATCAGTAAGGAAGCAAAATGGAAAAAAAATATTGCATTCCCAATAACCACAAAAGAAATGAAATACCTAGGAATAACTTAGCAAGAAATATGAAAACATCATGTGAATAAATGACAAGATTTTACTATAAGATATAAAAGAAAACCTAAATACAACCTCACTGTGCTCTTGGATGGGAGAGCTGGATATTACAAAGACATCGATTCCTACGAGTTAGTTTATAGCTATATTATAGATCCAATCAAAATCCCAACAGGGTTATTTCTGGAATATGAGAAAATCATTCTAAAGGCATCCAGAGGACAACAGGCATTAGTAAATAATATATCTTCAGAAAGGAAAAAAAGAGGTGTTTTCAGAAAATAAAACAACAGAAAAGAACAATAATATTATCAGGTCACAGTCTTACTGCTAGTATAGTTAGTGGCACTAGAAGTGATCTGTAGGGCAGATCAATATGTGATGATAAAAGAGGCTTCACTGTGAAGCCATCAATTGGAAGAAGTGTAGGCTTCTCCCAGAGACGATGCTAAGTATCAGTGGGGTTAGGAGTGGGGTTGGAAGAGGTATTAGAAACTTTTCCTGGGTGTGTTTCTGTGTATAGTTTCTTTCACCAGAGTCCCTAAGCTCTCCACTTCTCCCCGGGGCAGGAGTCGGGGAACAGCTGCAGACAGAAAGGAGAATCAATGTGTATGTGGCTCAAGCCTCCTGCCTGGAATCTGCCACAGAAGCCCACAGAGCAGTTGGAAGCTGTGGTGTGCGCTGCTCTGTGGTCCCTTCAAGAGGAAGTTCCTGCTTCCACCTTTAGGGATTTGGAGTCCAGCAAGGCCTGAATATGGGTGGGTGAAGCAGCTTCCTCAGGGATGTGGTATATATTACAAGTGTTTTGACTTTAAGTTACAAATTCTAATCAGCTTTACTTAGAAATAAAGAAGCAACACCTGCCCACATTGTGCTTTATTTCTTATTTGACTTTAAGCTCAGGTGGAGGAAAGGGTGGAATTGGTTGTTTCAGCTAAAACTCCAAAACTAGAATAACTGGTTGACCATTTGGGGGCAAATTTATGCCAATATATGAAGAATAACTTTCATAAATATCGAACTATTAAAAACAAAAACATTTCTGGATCAGGGAAGATTCTGTAAGGTTGGAAGCAAATGTTCCAAAGGCAGGATATGCAGTTCTAATAAGATTTTTAAAAAGCAAAAATGAATGAAAATGCAATTATTGAACTGGAATTTTTTTTCCAGTAAGTATTACACCTAGTTACAATGCTCAGTTTATCAGGAACACAGACAAAGTGATCTAAAATCTGTAAACCCCCAATAGATGAACAGGGAAAAAAACACTAATAGGCAACTCACAAAATGAAAGGTACAAATAGCTAATGAATATGTGAGAAATGATGTATATATTAATGAGCAAAGAGAGGCAGTTAAAATTTTAAAAAAATAATAACTTGAGAATATCTAGTCCTGATGAAGGTATAATGAATAAGTGGGACTATATATGTGTTTCCATATTAGAAAAGACTAAGCACATTATCTTATAATGGAATAGTATACAGCCATTACAATTAAACTGCAAAGGACTTTTTTAAATCATCTAAGGATATTAAATATATATATTAAATTCCCTCTATATTAAAACCAAACTTACTAAAGACAGCTTATAAATAATATTTAAATTCAGAAAGAGTGCCCAAGTTAGAGTTGAGGGAAAGAGGCCAACAAAAATAGAGATAGAATAAAAGCTAGAAACAACCAGAGACCCAATAGCAGAGATGAAAAAAACAGCTGAACATTGGTTATGGGAGGGCCACAGTTCTGACTATATGTAAATTCAGAAAGGAAAGTTGTTTCCAAACAACACTGTGTGGTTGTTAGGGAGGCAACATGAGGTCAACAGCTTGGTTAGGCCTGACTGAAGGCAGATGTGAGGGTTAGCAATGGGGTTTTTGCAGTGGACCCATTTGGCAGCTGTGCTTTTCTCGAGCCACTCTCAGCAGCCTGGAAACAGCAGAACCTACAGCAACAGAGATTGAGAAAATGAGTGTTGAGTGTATTTAGGTTTGGAAATGGACACATGAAAGTGGGAGAAAGGGTAATTGCATCTGCATGCTTGTTTGAACAGTAATTACACATGCAACAAAATGCATGGACATGTACAATATTCCAGGCATGGTCTTAGTCGTTCTTGGGCTGCAATAGTGAACATAACTAAAATCCTGAATTTGGGGATTAGTTGGGGAGGGGTCACAGAAAAGATAATAAGTACAATTAAAAATGTGTAATTAGAAACCAAAGAACTGATGGAGCAGGGGCAGGATTGGGAGTGTGGCTTGGAGTGGGCATGGGGTGGTGACTGCACTGTGGTCTCAAGCAGGTGAGAGGTGGGTCAGGAAGGTTGGCGGAACAGGTCAGGGAAGTGGGTTCTGGACCACCTGGAGCTAAGGGAGGATGAAAGGTGTCAGATGGAGAGATTAGAGAGGATGTGGGTAGAGTTCACAAGGGAAAGAGAAATAAGGAAGCCATTGCAAGAATGGGGAATGCCTGAGCTCACAATCTTTGTGCACAAATTTGGTTTTAAACTCACTCCTTTTCCTCTCAGAACCATTATAAAATTACACAATCACTTATGTCTTCCGAAGTACCAACGTTTTCCTGTCTTGACTGAAGCAGTGTGATGTGGGTGGAGTGAAAATTAAAACTTTATAGGAACTCATTGACAAAAAATGTAAAAAAGAACTCCGTGACTTACACATGCAAAGATGCCTTCTTCAGAGATTTAAAAATATGGAATTGTAGGTCACATGGTACAAACAGGACGATCACAAGTACCATAATAGCTACTGTGACTGGTTATTTTAGGTGATGGGACGACATGAGTTCTCTTCTTTGCTTCTTTTACTTTAAGGGTTAGAGACTAGACTAGAGAATCTTTTATTTAAAATAGGCTAGGATTCCAATTATAAAAACTGCATGGTATTGGAACAAACACACACACACACACACACACACACAGACCAATGGAATTGAATAGAAAGCCCAGAAATAAACACAGATGCTTATGAACAACTAATCTTTGACAAAGAAGCAAAGAATATGCACTGGAATAAAGACAGCCTGTTCAATAAATGGTGGTGGGCAAACTGGACTGCTACATGCAAAAGAATGAAATGAGAATACTGCCTTTCACCATGCACAAAAAAAATCAACTCAAAATGGATTAAGGAATTAGACATAAGACCTGAAGCCATAAAATATATAGAAGAAAAAGTAGGCAAAACTCTACATGACATGCACCTCAGTAACATCTTTAAAGACACAGCACCCAAAGCAAAAATAGTGAAGGAAAAGATAAACAGCTGGGACTATATCAAACTTAAAAGCTTTTGTACAGCCAAAGACACACTAACCAAAACAAAGCGACACCCCACCAACTGGGAGGAAATCTTTGCACACAACACTACTAACAAGGGACTAATCACAAAGATATACAAAGAGCTGACCAGACTGAACAAACTAAACAATCCAGTCAAAAAATGGGCAGAAGAGCTAAAAAGACATTTCTCCAAAGAGGAAATGCAAATGGCCAACGGGCATATGAAAAAATACCCAACATCTCTTATAATCAGAGAAATATAAATCAAAACCACTATGAGATACCACCTCACACCAGTGAGAATGGCACATATATAAAAAAAAATTAGCAACAACAAATGTTGGCGAGGATGTGGAGAAAAAGGAACTCTACTACACTGCTGGTGGGAATGCAGGCTGGTCCAACCACTATGGAAAGCTGTGTGGAGGTTCCTCAAACTACTAAGAATGGAACTCCCGTATGATCCAGCAATCCTAGTCCTAGGAATATACCCCAAAGACACAAAAACACTGATTCAAAAGAATAACTGCACCCCTATGTTTATTGCAACACTACTTACAATAGGTAAGACCTAGAAACAACCTAAATGCCCCAAAATAGATGCTGGATCAAGAAGATGTGGTACGTATACACAATGGAATACTATTCAGCAATCAAAAAAGAAAAACTAGAATCATGCGTAGAAACAGCTAGAAGGGATTATGCTCAGCGAATTAAGTCAGAAGGTAAAAGAAAAATACCAGATGGTTTCATTCCTTGGAGGAATATAGAACCAAATAAGGGACCAAGGAAAAGAATAACAACAACAACAAAAACCCAATAAAAACAAAAAGGACAAATCAGAAATACTTTGTGGGGAGGGGAGGAGGGAATGGGATGAGGGCAGAAAGAGCACAAGGGACTGAGGTGATGGTACACTGGTGAAATGATGGTGGGAAATCCATGGGGACCACAAATGATATCAAATATATATAAATAAAATTAAATAGGCTAGAGTTTTGTCAACACTGGCTTAAGTATAGTCCTGCTAGAAAGGTTGGAAGTGCAGTGGATAAAGGACACAAAAAGATAATTAACATAGAAAATAAAAATCGTAAAGATATGAAAAGAAACACTGCATCACTAGTAATCTAAGAAGTGAAAACTGAAATTTGAAAAAATTACCTTTTTGTTCATATTTTTGCAATTAAAATTTAATGGGAAACTGCAAAAAAAAAAAAAAAAAGAAACAAAACAAACCACAAACACCTGGAGAGAAAGAAAAAAAAATCAATGAAATTGTTTAATGTCATGTCCTAGAATGAAAGGAAATAGAAAGAGCCCACTGCCTCTTTTGGTCATCAACAGATGTAGATTTACGTCAAGGCTTATTTTCATGAAATTTCACAACACAGGGGCATAGATATAAAATCCTACAAGTTTCTAGAGAGAAAGTTTATGTAAAAAAGGATAATGATTCAGAACAACTCTTTTTCAACAGTGAAGTTGGAAACTGAAAGTGGAAGAATGTTCTCAAATATGTCAGAAATAAAATGTTTCTAACTAGTAATTGTATACCCACCAGATCTGTCAGTCTAATGAAGGTGAAATAAAGACATGTTCAGGATCTTATAAATTTATTTCTGATTCATTCTTCCTTACAAAAACCAAGGAATGAACCAAGCCAGAGACTACTGAGGTGATATTAAAGGAAGACACCCAAATAGCAGCCAACCCCCACCAGAACAGGCAGAGCCTGCAAGAGAAAACGCTTCAAAGGTGTGATTTGATAAATATCTGAGGTTTCTAGACATCTTGAATGGAACTGAGATGATTTTTGGAGACTGCTGTTGGATCAGTAGTATGTTGACAAGCAAGTAAAACTAGGTTAAAGACAATGTTAAAATAAACATTAGGAATATAAATCATAGTATAACTTTTGATTCAGTTCTGAATAATGCCTAAATGTTATCAGAATATAAACAACAAACGGCTCTGTCATAAAAATTGTGAAGTGACTCAATAGGGAGGATGGGAAAAGTGGAGAGGGCCTGTGTATGGCAGAAGAAAGCTCAAATTTTTTCTTTCATAGAACTTAAAAAATCACGCCGTCAGTCCCAGCTTCCCCCTTTGGACACTCATGTCTTTAAAGGAAGTCGTCCTAAGCAGGCGGTCTGAGGATGGAGTTAACACTTAGCTTCACAGCTTGGCCAGGGAGGGGACCCACATGGCATAGCAGACCTCTCCTGCCACACCCAAGGCTCCTCCCCTCAGCAGTGTGTTTCAGTCAGTCTGCCTGTCTTGCTCCCCACTCTGTCTCTGGTGGATCCTCTCACCTCCCACACCTCTGACCTGCACCCCACCTCTTATATGCATAAATAAATCTTTAAAAAAAAAAAAAGATGGCTCCTGGGTCTGTGGGATCCTAGCACTGAATCTGCAGTCCTGGGATAACTTACAAAGTACTTAGTGACTGATCCCTGGAATCCACATTTAAGCGCTTTGCACAATATCCTCATAAACTCTGTGCAAGGCATATAGAACTCTAAAAGCAATGACAATGTGAAGGTTAGAGACAGTATATATCGTCTTTAGGTGCTGGCGATGTGCCCCACCGTCAGCTTACCTGAAAATGGAGGTTCCTTTCCCACTGTGAATTATGAGGCTATGGCCTTAAATTTTTGTACCCACAGAATTATTTGAAAGCAAAAAATGACCCATGAAAATAGCCCTAATATTTAATATTTAGAAGTTTATACTTTTAAGGAATAATGGTAACACAGGTTCCCATTCTAGAGAAACTTTATTATGTGTTAGTTATTTCAGGAATGCTAGAGTAAGAACATGTACATTTTTACAAGAGCTTTCAAATATGTAAAATTATGAAAGACTACTTTTGTTCTTAACTTCACAGAACAACAAAAAATAAAGATAGGTGGATTTTAAAAATGTCATGAAACTCACCTTTAAAGTAAACATGATCACAAAGTGTTAGAATTAATCTTAGCAATATGCTCACTGGTATTGGTGGAGATTCAAGGAAACAGACATAATCTCTAAACATTTGTCTTCAAATAGCCAGAAAGGAATTCACCTCCAACCTAACATACAATAATAGCTTATAATTACCAAGTTCCCTGACTGTGCTCGGCACTATGTTCAGTGCTTCGTGGTCTTTTTTTTTTTTTTTTTTCATTTGATTCTCACAATTATCTTAGGAAGGAGGTGTTGTTATTGTCTCCATTTGGCTTGAGAAGAGTATTGTTAGAGGAGGTAGGATTTGGACTCAGACATACTTGGTTCCAGAGCAAAGTCCTTAAATATTGTTCTCCATGCTCTTTCATTAAATGGGAAAAATTTTGATACCAGACTCAAAAGTGACACCTCAACTATTTTGCATAGATTCTGGTATGGGTGTTGATGTGGGTTAGGGGTGTCAAATTGCAGGTGCACATACCTGATACCTGGCCCTGGAAACACTGCTCTCATATTTCTTGAGAGCATCTTCTGTCTGTGGGTCTCCACTCAATCACCATGTCATGATGTCCAGTTTTGTTTGCATGCTCCAAGACACCAAGGAACATGACTGTCTCACCTGCCCATTAGGGGATTCTGTCTCAGGCCTCCATTTGCAAATTGTTCATGCAATCTGCTGTAAAAAGTCCTCGTTAGCAGGAGGGACTAAGAGGTGGTTCGGCCCTCTCAGGCATGGATCCTGAGTACCTCTGTATCAAGTCTGCAGGGGAGCATAACCCTCTTGGCACCAAACCCAGAATCAGTCTGAATTCTCCTGATAAGGTCATAGCTGGCCTGCCACCCTCCAAAGATATTTCACTTTCTTGCCAAGGGAATCGGTACAAAATGGCTTGCAAACAAAGTGCCAGCATGCTCTTGACAGACCCCGAGATGGGACTGGAATGCATGAAACAGGATTGGATTGTCAACAAATGATATGTAAGAACACTGGCATAGGGAGCTTTTATGTCTGTCTCCATTATTTAATCTCTGCTGGTTTAGATGCACATCTTCCCTCCTGGTGCTAACACACACTGATGGTTGAGATGAAGTGGGATGATGCTGTCTCTTTGGAACTGGCAGTAGAGGTGCCCAGGGAGTGCAGAAACTAGAAATGGGGAAATACTGTTCATCACAATAGCCGTTGATTAAAATTAGATAATACCACCAGGGCTGGGTTGGCCTGTGGGGCCTTCTGGGTGGTACAGTGTTTATTGCTCCGATGGTACAAACAGTTCAGAAGTGCAGGCCATGTCTTTGAAGATGCGTTTTGAAGCAGAATGCCCTCTAAAGCTCAATTCTCTCCAAATTTCACTTTTATGGCTGTATTAGGAATATGGGTATTCTATATAGGACCTTACAAACCATCAAGCTCACCCTTCTATTCCATAGAAGAGGGACTAACGCCCACAGAGAGGAGGCAGCTTGCAGAGGTCAAGGTGAAGGGTTAGTTGGTGTTCAGAGCAGAACTCAGGTCTCAGTGCTCCCTGGAGTCCCTTCCACTTCATTAGTAAAACTCCTTGTGTGTGATTTGTCACTCAGGGGCAAGGAACTTCTCACGTGGGGCAAGATGAACACCCTTTGTAGGTGAAGGATGTCTTGCAACCATCCCAGACCGGGTAGGAGGTTCATCACTGGTTCAAGCAGTTTCTTTGTCTTCGCCGCCATCATGCTATCCATCACACTCCACCGCACCACACCACCACACCGGCGTCCCCGAGACGCTAGCTTTATACACCTCGTGTGCCAGCCCAGGTGCATCTACTTGCGCATGCCCACCCAGGCATGCGCACAGGTTCCCATCATTACACCAAGGGTGGAAAAACCTGATCAACCTTTACCCTACAGTCCACCCCCTCAGGTTTTTCCACCATACAAATTAGACATCAATAAAGCAATGCAGCAAAATACAACATAACACAAATAAACTCAGGCAGGGCACCAACCTAGGGGCAAAAGACAAGATTATTGGCACCAGCAGATGATCTAACACGTCTGCTGCTGAAGGCACCAATCATATGAGGCAGGAACCACTCACAGCATCTGCTGTCTCACGCCAGGAGCTGTCAGGCTTCCTGGCCTTCTCTGGCTGTGGTCTCAGCCACAAGCCACACACTGCACCCACCCCCAGGATGCTCTCACTCTCGGGATTGGCAATTCTATACTCTGGGGGTAATCGCCCAATCTCCAGGGTACTCTCTTCTGTCACTCCAACATTCGGCTTTTCATAGACACATGTGACACGCATCCCCTGCACTCAGGTCAACCCTGTGCACACGCACCGGGGATCCGTGGATACAAGCTCCACATGCAGCCTCTCTTGGGTCCCCTTCTTCAGCTGTGGGCTCCACCACAAGCCACGTTCCTGTCCTGTCCCCCAAGGACGGTTCCTCAGCTCCTCACTCTCACTTAAAAGCGGGGCATCACCTACGGGTGATTTTAAGAAACTTATTGGCCTTCTCTAACAAACAGGCTGCTTACCGGCCACTCTGGGTTTCCTCAACTTAGCATCAGCTTTTGTCTTCTCTAGGTTTTTTCAGGCTGCTTTTGGCCATCAAGGTCACTGGCCATGCCTCTATTTCATCTCCTGGGGTGTGCAAGCAATCATCCACCCCCAGGGCCCCATAAACATAACCTGCCAAAGTTCCCAGCCTTCTGGAGGGATTGTCCATTAGTCCTTTCCTTGTGTCAGCAGTGGGCGAGCTCTGAATCGTAGTTCTTTTTCAGTCTGCTGCCTCAGGGGTCCTGGGCTGGTCCTCGCAGGCGTCTCCTCCTCCACTTGAGGTCTTGTTCCACAGCTCCTGGACCTGTCTACCTCCTGCACTCCTGCAGCATCTCTGGCTCTTCCCGCAGCGTCCTGGTTCTCAGCCACCTCCTGTACTGCCATTTCTCTGCCAACATTACATGTTCGTGGCCTGCCACCTCTCAGTCCCTCCTGCGGTCTTCTTGGGGCTCCGCACCCGTCTGCATTGAACCATCCTGCCAACTAATGCCAATTGTAGCGGCAGGAAGGAAGCACAGGAGCAAGTTCTGGACAGACGGGTGAAGGAAAGGAGTCTTGAAGCCCTCGGTGACTTTTCATACTTTATTTAGTAGAGGTGGCCAGGTACATGGCAGGCATGGGTGCCGGGGGAGCCGGGAGGCTGGCAGGCCTCCCAGCCCCCTGCACATCTTACCCTCTCGGCTGCTTTCTACTGCTGCTGCTCGTCAGTACTGTTGGTCCTGTTGGTTCTGGCGTCCTCATGACACCGCCCATTTAAGCCCGTGTCCAACTCAGGTGCGCCCACCCTGGAATGCCCACCTGGAATGCTCGCAGCAACGCAGGTGTCCATCATCACAGTGGTGGGAGGGTGGAAAGTCCTGATTTCTCTAACCCTACAGGGAACATGCCCCCTCTTTCTCTCAGGCGTCAGTCTCATGAGGTGGGGCTTTGGAGTCTAGTTTTACTTTGGCCTTAGTCACAGTCCCCCGCTGCCTGTGCCCTGTCTCCTGGCATTCCTGGGACAAGCTGTCCCTTTAGGAGATGACATTCTCCTGTTACAGTATCATGTGTATTACTGAGTTGACTCCCAGATAGCACCCTGGTCATCGGGCCATTTCCCTCACTTCATACCTCTGGCCACTCCTCATGGCCTCCAGTTCTCCTCCTTGGTGTCTTACAGCTGGGCTCTCACTGCCGCCATTTCAATTCAGGAATGGCCTCCAGAACTATTTCCCTATTCAACAACCTCCAGTGGTTGCCCAAATTTTTAAAAAACTATTTACTTATTTATTTTTTACAATGTTTGCTTTCTTTTCTCAAGTGTGGTCCTATAGAATTCCCATCACCAATTCACCCGTGCACCATCACCACAGTCCCTTGTGCTCTTCCTGCCCTTGTATTGATCCCTTTCCTTCTCCCTCCCCTGCAGAATCTCTGATATATAGTTGTCTGTTAATTTTTGTTTTGTTGTGTTGTGGGTTTTTTGTTATTTTTTTCCCCCTGGATCCCCTATATTCCTATATAAGTGAAATCATTTCGTATTTTTTCCTTCTGATGTATTTCACTGAACATAATCTTTTCAAGTTCCATCCATGTTTCTGTTTATCTTTTTGATTCCTGAATAATATTTTTATCTATTTTGGGGTTGCCCAAACTTTTTTTTTTTAAGATTTATTTATTTATGCATACAAGAACTAGGGTACAGGACAGAGGTGTGGGGGGGGGGTAAAAGGATTCACCAGAGACAGAGTGGGGAACAAAACAGGCAGACTGACTGAAATACACTGTTGAGGGGAGCAGTGAGTGAGACAGGAGAGGTCTGCTGAGCCCTGTGGGTCCCCTCCCTGGCCGGGGATTGAACTCTTATTGCAGTGGCTACGGATGCTTCATAGTGTGGTGCTTAACCCCTTGCGCCACCAGGGAGGGCTGGGTTGCCCAAACTTTTAATGCAATATTGCGATACATTTAAGCTGACATTTCTTAGTGTGGCAGTGAATTAAGAGACACACAGGCAGCTGTAGGAAAAAGACTCTGAACTTGGTGGGATAAACAAGATGGAGGCTTTTTTTAATGAAAAAATTTGAGTAGATAATTCAGAGCTGATAGGTGGCTTGACAGTCAGAGGGACCACAGCAGCTTGACTTACAGAAGACGCTTGGTAGTGGCAAGTTTGTACAGGGCAGGTTTTCTATCAGTTGGGGTAGATGGATAAAGCATAGTCCTGGAGCCCTCAGTGGCTTTTTCTGGCTTTAATGGTTTCTTCTATGCCAGTTGTTAATGGGGCAAGTCCACAGGTTGACAAGGCAGAGAGGTAGGGGCAGGACTGGGGAGAGGCTTGGAAGGGGGAAGGCTACAGGCTTTCCAGCCCCAGAGAATCTTTACTCTTTCTTTGGGCTTTCTCTGGTGGTCTCTCCATCTCGTAGACCTTGCTCATCCTTTTGTAGCTGTTCTGCAGTAGCCACAGCCATCTTTTTCTCTGGGTGATGCCGCCCTTATAGCCTCAGCCTCCAGGCTCAGGTGTGCACACGTACACATGCTCCAGGTGTGCACACTTACGCATGTGCCAGGTGTCTGCCATCACGCATGGATGCCCCGACCCCACGCTCCCAAGTGCCTTCTTCATGCAAGGCCATGGGTGACAGCCACAGAGGCTAGCTGAGTAAAAGCCTGATCATCTTCACTTATGCTCCTTGAACCCCATTTCTGCTTCCTTGTAGTATACTCTGTGCAATCCCTTCCCACACAATAGCATTGAAAATACATGAGAACAATATTTTTATTTATACTGTATAAATAGAAACTGATACCCACAGAAGTCACATGACTTGATTAATATCACAGACAGAAAGGACAGGAATTGGGTTACCTGATATCAAATGTAAGCTGGTTCATCTCATGAGCCTTTTCCTTTGAAGGAGAGGACATGGAATGCGGGAAGGCAAACATTCTCTACTCATTCAAATGGCTGTTTACAGGGAGAGCAGGGCCCAGTGGTGGACATACACATATTTACCCTCGGAATTCTTTTCAGTCAAATACAGTAATAAGAGATGGGTAATACAAAGGAGGTTGTGTACCCACCCCATCTGCCTTTATTTTTTTAATTAATCGACCCCCTTTTCTGTTGACTCAAAGATGGAAAGATTTGCATAATATCCTGGTTGCCAAGGCTTATAATGTCCTCTTTGTTAGTTAACTCTTAGAGGCAGAATCATGTAAAAGTCTGTAAATGACCAGATGAATTATGCATGAGCGACTCAGCTTCAGTCATGCATATAAAATGGGCATTAAGAACATAACCTAGACTCTTACTCCTTAGCAAAGAGCCCCATACAGAGCTTGCTAGCCTGGTCTCCAGCCCTCTGGTAGCACAGAATGGAGTGTGATTTATTTATTTGAGTGACTTTACAAAATGGAGATTATTAACCAAGAAAATCAAGTTTTGTAAACACAGTTGATACCTGGTAAATGTGTCCCTTGTGGAACATGGTATAATCTTGTGCACACACAGTCATAGACTCTAATCCTTTCTCCCATCTGGTTTAGACAGATGAGGGACCTGGGGAAGAGGAAGAGATACATATTCAGATCCTATCTCCTGTTCTCCAAACTTTTCTCTACGGTGCCTTTGGGTCATATGGGAAACCCTACAATGGAGGGATTGATTTAGGGGCAGAATTTCCCTTGCTCTGGGGCCCCCCTGGTGGCGCAGTGGGTTAAGCAACACACTAGGAAGCAAACTGCAGCCACTGCAGCATGAGATCCCCCCCCCCCCCCCACCCCNTCCCTTGCTCTGGGGCCCCCCTGGTGGCGCAGTGGGTTAAGCAACACACTAGGAAGCAAACTGCAGCCACTGCAGCATGAGATCCCCCCCCCCCCCCAACCTGTACTGACTCTGGGGTACAGGCCAGAGTCACGGGAGGTGAGAGGATTCACTAGAGACAGAGTGGGGAGCAGAACAGGCAGATCAACCAAAATACACTGCTGAGGGGAGCAGCGGGCAAGGCAGGAGAGGTCTGCTGCGCCATGTGGGTCCCCTCCATGGCCGGGGATTGAACTTGTGCTGCAGTGCAGCAGATGCTTCCCAGTAGGGCACTCAACCCACGGCCACTATGAGGCCGTTTTCTTCAGTTTCTTGAGCAGCACCTTAGCATTTGCAACCCTTCCTTTTGCTAGAATGATCCTACTACCCTGCCTTTGCTGCTTGTTCCTTTATAGTATTTGCATTTCCCATCAAATGTCACTTCCCCCAGAGAATCCTTCTCTGACCACTCGGTCTGAATTAGTAGTTCTAGAATGTAACTTGGTTTTATTTTCATTCTGTGACTTCCCGACATTTTCTTGTTTAGTTCATCTGTTTTATTATCCATCTTTCTCTTACCAAACTCTAAGTTCCAAAGGTGGGAAATTCCATGACCTCTTCTCCCCAAGTCTCTAATACTCAGACACTGATGCCCAAATAAGTACTCAAGGCTTGTGGAGAGACAAATGGATGAATAAATGCCTTTGTTTTCATTTGGATCAGTATATTAGAAAAATGTCATTTTTTAAAAACAATTTGAATTGATTCAGTCATCTCATAAAATCAAGTCTTTGCCAGGCATACCTCCAGGTTAAATAAAAATGAAGATGTGAGCCAGCCCAAGCTCCGGTGAGCTCATTTTGTGACCCTGACAGCACAATTCAGACGCCCAACTCAAACCTAAGAATGCCATTCAAGTTACGAGTGCTGGTCTCCAAGGACCCAGAACCAGTACAGTGCACTCTGCAAGGGAGCTGTGTGGGCCCTTCCCCAGGCCTGCCCTCCTTCCCCCTCCTTTCAGACCCTCGGCACCACCTGGAGACACTGTGCACTATAGTATCTGTTCTGGCCTGAATTCGCAGGTGGGCGGCTACATCTGAACTCTGGTGGGGATCTGCTGTTAGTCCTGGGCTCTGTCTGGGATATTTTCTGCAGCTTTTGTGCAATGGATGTTCCAGTCTGTAGATCAACTTTGGTGACTCTTTTCCAGTTCCGTTTTTAAAATGAGAGTCTTCTCCTAGAGGGGCTGGGCTGGGTTTGGTCTGGTGCTAATTTTGGTCAGGGTCAGAGGGGACTCTTCCAGCAGGTGTAAGGTACTTCCCCTTTTCCTGAGCTCACCCAGTGAAGTCATTCTTAGCCAGAAATGGGTTGTAAAAAGGCAAGAACTACATCCCTTTACCTCCAAAAATAGCTTTCCACCCAAGAGGGAGTTCCTGCCAGCTGAGATAAAGTCTAATTTTAGTTGATGCTACTATGTATGACATCCCCATCTATAGCCAGGAGCCATCAGCAACTCTCTGTTTGTTTTTTTTTTTAAAGATTTTATTTATTTATTTATACATATACAAGAGCTGGGGTACAAGCCAGAGGCGGGGGGTGAGGGGATACACCAGAGACAGAGCAGGGAGTAGAACAGGACCAAAACACACTGCTGAGGGGAGCAGCAGGTAAGGGTCCCCTCCCTGGCTGGGGATCGAACTCGCACCACAGTGGCTGTGGAAGCTCCACAGTGCAGCACTCAACCCCTTTGTGCCACCAGAGAGTCCTGCCCCGCCCCCCTCCATCAGCATTTCTTTACCAGATAAAAGAAGAAAAACAGACCCCTGACAACTTCCTCCCCTCACAGGGGTCTGAAACTTGAGGGAAATCATGTACTTTGAGCCAATATACGATAAACGTTGTACTGGTCTCAGCAGCGACAACCTACCCCTCTCCAGAGAGAACTACTTCGTGACTTTTTGGGTAAGACTTGGCACGGGGGTCTCCCTGGTGGCGCAGTGGGTTAAGCAACACACTATGAAGCAAACCGCAGTCACTGCAGCACAAGTTCGATCCCTGCGGCCGGCCAGGGGGGGACCCACATGGTGCGGCAGACCTCTCCTGCTGTGCCC
>JAGFMF010011796.1:8502889-8584170 GCA_019455555.1 Galemys pyrenaicus
GACCTCTCCTGCTGTGCCCGCTGCTCCCCTCAGCAGTGTGCTTCTGTTGATCTGCCTGTTCTGCTCCCCGCTCTCTGTGGTGAATCCTCTCACCCCCTATACCTCTGGCCTGTACCCCAGTGCTTGTGTGCATAAATAAATAAATCTTTAAAAAAAAAAAAAAAGACTTGGCACGGGGGTGGGCTTCTGAGTTTCGATGTTGGTCCCTGAGACTCTGCCCTTCTCAGAAAGGTGGATTCAGATGATTGAAAAGTTCTAGGAAATTTCCTGCCCCCAAATGTCTCCCACTGGTAAGGAGTGTTTGCCCCAGGGATCAATATCCTTTCTGACTTGAAAGCCTCCTGCCCTTTTCTTAAAACATGACTATCTTAGCAGGGAGTAAATTCCCTGGCCCACATCAGGTGGTGGTGGATGGGTAATGTGACACAGAATGTACCCTGTGGCTTCTTTCACATCTGAGACCCACCACTGGATGGGGCCCTAGAAAGCAGACAATCTATGGTGCACACATTTTCCTCCCTCCAGCCCTCCCTCTGTAGAGTGCTCCTTAAGAGATGCTTGTGGGAGGTGAGCAGCAAGGCCGGGTGCCCCAGAGCTGCTTCATGGGGAGGTAAGAGCTCTCACGTACAAACACATACTCTGTCCACAGGCAAGTCACGGCCCTCCTCTGTGACTCCTCACTAACTGGCAACATGCTTTCCTTCTAGAGAATTCTAGAGGGAGAACTGGAGCTGCCCCTTCAAAGAACTGAAGGAGTAATGCGGGCTGCAGGTGGCTGTGCCTATGGTGATGGAAGTGGGTTTTCTTGGGTCAGCATCCCCCTGGAAAGAAGAAAGTCAGTTCCTTGCCACTTGCTGGCTGGTGGCAGGGACCAAGGCCTGCAAGGCTGCAGGACCAGCTTCCCTCCATGCGCTGTGCTGCAGCAGGCATCCACGCCGGGGGTACCGGGGCGGTGTTGCAGCCACCAGGGCTTGGCCAGAATCCACAGAAGGGGGTCGGGAAGCAGGATGCATCTGCAAAATCTTTCAGCAGACCATCAAGAGGCATGTTTGTCACCAAGCGGTGTTAGATTCCGCTGGTGCTTTCTAGGAGCTTTGTGCCTTCTGGCCACTTTTAGTAACAACAGTAAGGACACCTAGTCCTTTTTAAGCAGCTACTTTGTGCTAAGAATAGTTCTAGGTGATCATGTCATTCTAACCGGTTCTTGCAATGGACCTGTGGGACAGCTGCTATCACACCCCCATTTTACAGAAAGCAGCTGTGTAAACAGAGGCACAGTCCTCTTCCCATTGAGATGTTTTATAAAAGGTCTCCACTGTTGGGTTTCCCAGCTTTGAGGGTCTCTGCCCTCTTTTCTCTGATCTGCCTCCCTCATCTTCCTTGACCGAGTTGACCTTTTGTGTGTCTGGAATTGGTTCTGCCCTCAGTTTTTCTGACGGCCCATGCTACGGGCCGGCCCCGCTGGCCCCTGGGGCCTAGCTGGCCTCTGGATCCCCTGCCTGGGTCAGAGGGGGAAGATGGTGGTTTCCTGAGTTATGGGGCCTGGGAGTGGAGTGTGTGGTTGGATGGAAACGCTGGGTCCACTTGAGAAACCAGAAATTTAGCTCTAGGCAAGTCTCCATTCGTGGAAACAGGAAGTGAATTAACGGCTTTTTCTTGGGGTTTGGGGTAAGGAGGACTCCTCATGTTCTGAACATTCAGAGTCTAAAGTTACTTCTTCAAAAATCCTCCAAAATACCACTCACGATTCAGTGTTTCTCAGACATCTTCACATGAATCCCCCAAGGTGACCTCCGTCCCACTCTGCACCTTTCATCCTTGACCCTCTTATTGAGCTGCCAGCACGTGCCACTTGCCGTCTCATACCCGTGTCACCAGCCACCCCACACCTGCCCTCAGCCATACACTTCGGCAATCCACCGTCTCCTGGGCTGGGCTGCCCATCCCCCGTGCTGTGTGCTGTGTTCGGTGAAAGTCCCGGAAGCTAGCCACGACCTCCGTGTTCCCAGGATCCAGACCATGACTGCAGAGAGCAAGGGGCTCAGAGACACTTGTGTGGGTTCCACTGCACGTGCTTCTAGGGCTCTGGGGCAGGCCACCGCCGCTCAGAGCTGTCGTTGCCTCTATTTCTGTCTGCCTCTCCCCTGCACAGTCTAAGAGTGTAGACAATTGACTTCTTAGATTTTACTCTTAGAGTAGTTTTAGGTGTTTAAGGATGTTTAAAAAGAGCAACTCTAGGGTCTCCCTGGTGGCGCAGCGGGTTGAGCGCCACACTGTGACGCATCCATGACACAGCAGCGCAAGTTCAGTCCCTGGCCAGGGAGGGGACCTACATGGCGCAGCAGACCTCTCCTGCCTTGCCCGCTGCTCCCCTCAGCAGTGTATTTCAGTCGATCTGCCTGTTCTGCTCCCCACTCTGTTTCTGGTGAATCCTCTCACCTCCTGTGACTCTGGCCTGTACCCCAGCTCTTGTATGCACAAGTAAATCTTTTTTAAAAAAGAGCAACTTCACATTTAGTGCAAAACTGAGTAGAAGCACAGAGTTCCCATGTACCCCCTTGTCCCTGGTACCCACTTTGCCCCTCCCGCACCACCAGCATCCTCACCAGATGGTATGTGTGTTACAACTGGTGAACACTGACACGTGATCACCCGGCGTCCATGTCCATAGCTGACACCCACTCACTCTTGGTGGGCATTTTATGTTTGGACGAATGTATAGTGATGTGTATCCATCAGTAAGGTATCGGGCAGAATATTTCCACTCCCCTAAAAATCCTCTGGGCTTTGCATATCTATCTCTCACTCATCCCCAAACCCTGGTGTTACTGAAGATTTTGTTGTTGCCACAGTGCTGCCTTTTCCAGAAGTTCATAGAGTTCTGAAAGTTCACAGAACTTCTCAGTTTAACTTCTTACTCTTCATCTTTCAGTCACCTCTTTTGTGGACTCTACCAACATGGGTTTGGGTCCTGGACATCTGGATAACCACACAGAGAGCACAGGTTCTAGGGTACACATACAGAGGAAGGCCAAGGAATATGAGTGCAGCCCTAGGGATCCCCAAGGGCTAGAAATCCCCCTCCCACTCTCTGATGGTGGGGCTGCCCTTGGTTAAGACGTTGAAGTTCCCAGTTCATATACAAACATAGTACCTAGAAGGAATGACACATCATTGAACACTAACATGCTGACTCAAATCCCATCAGCAACTAAGGATAAAAAGTGTCTGGGGGAAGGTGCCCTAGGGTCGGATTTCTGAAAGCCCAGGAGCAGAAGGAGGGGGGCCTTTAGTATATTAGTTATCTATTTTTTTGTGTAGAAAATTACTCTCAAAATGCAGTGGTTTCAAATAATAAATATTTATTATCTCATAGTTTCTCTCTCAGGAATCTGAAGGCAGCTCAGCTGGGTGGTGCTGGCTCAGAGCCTCTCAGGAGGCCACATTCTCAGCTGACCCCTGACTGGTGGCTAATCCCCCACCTGTGGCTCACCTGTGCAGGAGCAGGGCCTGTTCCCTGCTGGCTGCTGGAGGGTCTCTGCTCTCTGCCTCGGGCTCCAGGGCCCTCAAACATGGACCTCAACCGTTAAATCCACAAGGGCAAGAGGCGGCCATGAGGTTTCTCACGCCATCACTGCGTGGTTATTTCCACCATATCCCTTCTCCCTGCAGGGAGTCGCCAGGGCTAGTTCATACTGAAGGGAAGAGGAGATGGGCTCTGCATTTTGCCACCTTTAAAGGAGGTCTTTTGAGGACTGTGTGGACATGTGAAAACCACTACACTTACGTTGTGTGTATTTGTGCAGCTATGTTGTGTGTATTTGGGAAGAATGGAAAGAGAGTGTGGCTCGTGCAAAGAATAACCTACTCGGCATCAGAGTGCCTAGCGTGGGTGCCCACTCTTCTACCCTCAGCTCCTAGAAAATCATAAATGCTCTGCAGCTTACTGTCCCTGATCAAAATGATACGCACACTACACCATTTCTACAAACTACAGAGAGCCTCTGGAGGGCTAAAGCTGATGTTTGTCCAAGCGTCAAAATGCTACATGGGCCGCAGCTACTTTTGTGTTTGGGCTGATGTTACGGGAGGTGGAGAATCTCACCCTGTGTTGTCCTTTTCCCTGTGGGCAGAACCCACACCTCCCCCTTCCTCACAATCACACACAGTCTCAGGGCTCCACCCAGTTTTATTGCAGGACCAAGGAAGAATTCAGAGTTAGGCCTCATTGTTACAGGTCCTTTCTGGAGCCCCTCTGGGAGAAACTTTCCCCACAGGCTGGTGCTTTCCTGTAGAAACAAGTCGAAGGCATCCTAATTAGGGTCACAAAGACTCCAGTTTAGAGAGCACAGCCTGTGGTTTTGTGCCCACAGGACATTTTATGTACAGCCTTTGTTCTCTGCAGCTAAGCCATACTTGATTTTCCGTTTTGTTTACTTACTGGTGGCACATTTTCAGATGGGACATTGAAGTGATATAAGCACAGAACTGTGTCTTGACGGTGATGTAACTTTCTTTTAAACTCATTTCCATTGGCTATTGCATTTCAGGTCTCCTCTTCAAAGAATTCTTTGTGATTGAGGATGTATACCTTACAGGCTTGTACTGAGAAGTTCAAATGATGTGTTTGTTCCAAGGTTTCGACCTCCACCCACGTAGCCATTTTTCCATGTTGGAAAGGACCTTAGAAATATCAAAGAGAGAGATTCAAATGTTAGGGACTAGCCAGCGTGCTCGGTGTCCACAGTGCAGCCGTCAGGGTATGTAGTATCTGAAAAAAATTCTCTAGCTATACACTTCAGAAGGAAGAGAGCACCCCCTGAAAACTAGTAATGGGTTTCTGCAGTCACGGGAACCCTATTCTCACCTCAGCCTGAACCACCGGGAGACCTTGCGTGGCTTTCTGTGGTGTGAGGCCTGAACATGACACCAGTTTTTAGGTTCTTGGTCTACCCAGAATTTCCACTGTTTTGGAAGATGAAGGACCATAGCAGATAGATCCAGATTATCTTCAGGATAAATTTCCCCTTGCAACACAGGGATTCTTGTAGTCTCAGGCTATTCAAAACTCTTACAGAAAAATCAGTTTAAATCCTCTAGAAAATATTTAATAATAGATGATAAATATTTGTTTTTTAAAGTTTGGGGGAAAGTAGAGGAAGTGAGAGAGGTGAGCATGGCTCTAAACTGGAAGTCATTCATTTCTTTTTTTAGTTATTCATTTCTGACCTCATTCCCTTTCTTTTCTGTGGCAAAGATTGTCCTCTGTCTGGCATTAGAGCCCTTCTGTTAGTCTCTAGGATTTGTAGAAATAAGCATTGGCTTTTAGCTGGACACAAGGTTACCCAAAGTCACTGCAGCTGGGTATGTCATGACTAAGAGCTGGATGGCAGTATGGAAGTAGAAATAGTATCTATACTTTTTATTTTTTTTAAAGATTTTATTTATTTATGCATACAGGAGCTGGGGTACAGGCCAGAGGCATGGCAGGGTGTATGTGTGTGTGAGAGATTCACCAGAGCCAGAGCTGGGAACAGAACAGGCAGATCGACTGAAATACACTGCTGAGCGGAGCAGTGAGTGAGGCAGAGAGGTCTGCTGCACCATGTGGGTCCCCTACCTGGAGAGGGATTGAACTCACACTGCAGCAGCTGTGGAAGCTTCATAGTTCAACGCTCAATTCCTTGTATCACCAGGAAGACCCAGTATCTACGTCTTTTCTAATGTTTCCTTGAAAGGAGGAATCTGCTCTTTTCTCTTTTTCCTTTTCCTGGTGACTGGGATGCAGATGTGATGCTGGAACTGAAGCAGCCATCTTGGGTCAGGAGATGATATGGGAGTGGAAACCACACACAATAGAGCTGCAGGGTGAAAGGAGCCTGGGCCACCATCAGAGGTTGTCCAGCCCCAGCCTGTTCTGCCCACACATCCATTGAAAGGTAGTCCAGGGCCCACTTCTCCTACCATACTTACTCAGTGTTGTGACCACAGAAGCATTGTCAATTTGAAAATGCAAGCTCTTAAATTCAGGTGATTTGGGGTTGAAATCCTGGCTTCCCCATTTACTTACCAGCTATAAGGCTTTGGGAAAATTGACAGTTATGAGCACGTGCTGCCATGTAATACACCCGTCTCATATTGTGTGTTCATAATTTTAGGATCGTAAGTTTAGGAGAGTTTGTTGTTTCTAGTCCATGATGCCTGGGGACTTCGCTGGAGACTCACAGACGGGACTGCAGGGTGATTTGACAGCTGGGGCTGAAGTTGTCTGAAGGCTATTCACCCACTGATGTCTGTCAGTGGGAACTTGGCTGGGACTGTGGGCCAGAGCACCCATATTTGGCCTCTTTGTATGGCGTGGGTGTCTCCCATGACTGGTTATCTCTCCAAAGTGAGTGTCCTGTGAGAGAGCTAGGTGGAACTGGAGCACTTTTCCTAACCTGGCCGCAGAAGTCACACAGCATCCCTTTTGCCATTTGTTCCTCAAGGCAGCTACACACATTCACCCTGGTTCTAAGGGAGGAGAGACGGGTACAAATATTTCTGCCACTAACTGGGGCAAAGAAAATTTTGTGCTCTCTAAATCTTCTGGCTCTTCACCCTCAAAAGAAGGTAACTATATTGACCCCATAAACAGGGGTGAATGTTCAGCTGTGAGTATATCACGTACACTGGCCAGTCATGGGCATTAACACTGGCGACTCCAGGGGAGGCAAAGCAGGTTTGGGGAGGGGTGTGCATGAGAGGAAGGGGCTGTCAGAGGGAGGTGAACGTACACTAACCAGGAAAGAGGGAGTTCGCAACCCACTGGCTGAATGTCGGCTTTGCTCACAAGAGCACTTGAGGACTAAGACTTTGCATACAAAGCACTTCGCACATGTTAAATTCAAAATAAACAACCGCTGTTACTGTTAGATAGTTCTTTTTGGTACTTTTCCATTCTATCATGCAGCTAGAAATTAAAATTTAAAAAACATGATGCCTCTAATTTTTTTTTTCTTTGAATGTGAAAACACCCTGTCTCCACTTCCCCACTACCTTCTACACAGTCTGAGCACAGAAAACAAGCGGGTGACCTTTTAGTGGATAGATTGTTCCAAAGTACAGGAGTCTGGGTTTTCCCTCTCGGTGGAAACCATAAGCTAATGACAGCATTGCTCTAAGTTTTTTCAGCAGAGGCACCAAGTCTGAAAATGTCCTAGATGCTTTGGTACATGCTGTCAGTGAACTCATGTGGAATGGAAATGAGAGTATCACCGGCTGTAATCTCAGGATGGTTTCAGGTGGTTTCGTAGAGTAGCGCGCTCTGCACCGTGGGAACCACATCCTGCAGCCAGCAATGGCTGGGAGGGTCAGGGCACTCGGGGTGGCTGAGAACTCTCCCGGAGCCACCAATTATAAGATGGGAACACCAGTCTCTCTGATCCTTGACAGTAATTTGGAGACCTTCACTTGACTGATAATCAGAAGGTGAATTTTAATTGGCTTTAAAGCCAGGCAATTATTATGCCAGCAAGTCTCATTAACCCATTGTTAACACAAGGGCTGAACCAGGATAAGTGTGGGCTTCACCCCGCTGATCTCAGCTGATAGCACGGTCACTCATTTATGAAGTAAGTGCCACCCTGAGAACACTGGGTTGTGGGGATGCAGAGACAGAACGCACAGCTCCAGATGCCAGGCGCGCACAGAGTGGGAGGCACAAATGAAGAAACTGCGAGATGCCCAGCAACAGGCTCCCACGCAGTGCGGGCTGCTCTGTCCATGTGGCCCCCTGGAAGTCTGCATCCAAACGGCTAAGACAGCTTGAAGTCTTAAAGGGCTCAGGAAATCGGTCAGTGGTGTGTCTCTCCTGCCTCCAACTATCCACCGTAGTGATTTAACAGAGAACTGCTGACTCTAAAAAGCACAGTTCTAGAAGATTAAACCAGAAGTCTTGATGCCAACCACCCTCTGAGTGGCTGAATCACTGTCATCACACATCCCATCCTTAGCCCGTCAGGGTGGTGTGTGGTATCGTTTAGGCCCTGAGCTTGGACAAGCCCTGAAATAGTCTGAGCCTCGGTTTGCTCATCTGTTCAAAGGAGGCTATACAGCCCTGCCTGCGTGGTGGTGTTGTGAGGACGGCATGGCTGTGTGTGATCACCCCACAGCACTGCTCCAGACTGCCTGCTCAGGTCGCAGTGTTACAGGGCAGGGAGAGGGGCACCCCAGAACCCCCAAACCTGCCCTCTCTGAATGGGTTCTGCCATCCGCCACATTAAGACAAACATATAAGACATTTAACGGAAAGGAACTTTAATACAATTAGGGTACAATACAGAAAGGACAAAGAACATAGTTACTGTAAGTTAAGCATTTAAAGTTACCCATCTCCTTGAGGGTAAAAGTCCAGCCAAATAGGATTGGCCCAAAGCAAGGCCCAAAAGCCTGCCACAAATCTAAAGGACCTTTTAATGGAGACCCATAGAAAAGGGTCAGAAAGAGTCAGACAAATCTGGGAGGAAAAGAGCAAAATCAAAATCAAGGTGAAAGCTGTCATTGCTAACCTCCCCATGGGTCTCTCACCCACATCTGTTCCAACCAGTCCAAGACTAAGAAGCAAGGGCAGTTTCTTCACATGTCCCTCTGTTCCACGTGCCTCCTCCAGGTCTCCTTGCTGCTCTCCATCCTGCTTTCTTCTTCCTCGCTTCCTTCTGTCCTCCTGTCTCCTCTCTGCAGAATCTTCATCCCTGCTCAGGTCTACCCACTTAGGGTGGAACTAGGAGTCTGGAACTTCCCCCTTTCCTGGGGACCACCCTGTTACAGCAGTCCTGCCCATGGCTCTGTGAGGCTCACCTACAGGTACCGGTACCTGCACAGGTACAGGTACTCCTGCTCAGTTCCTGCGGTGACCTCCTTCATTGTTGAAAGACAGCAAAGCACTTGATGAGGACAGGTGAAAAAGGGAGGTGCTCTGTTTTTCAGTTTTCAGGACATGCAAACAAAGGTGCCAGCGTCAAATTTCCCATAAATATTTGTATTTGAATTTTTTCCTAATTTAGATTTCTAGCCAGTTTTGTCATAAGCATTAGGAAAATCTTTACTTTTTACTGGAAATCTTTACTTTTAAACTAAAGAACCTGCATTTTGACTGACATGGACAGACTTCTGTACCCAATATCAAACCCAGATGGAAGAGAAAAAATTATATTCAGAACAAATTATAGGCACACGTATTGCAAACCAACTCATTAAGTTTCAAATTAGTTTCAAATAACCAAGATTTAAAGGCCAGGGGCAATTAGTGACAAAGAGGAGGACAGACATACAAAATAATCATATATGTACCTGCAAAAATAGTCTTCAAAGGGGCGAACAGGAAAAAAAAATCAAACACAGGCCCATAAATGAGACAAAACGTTCACAGAAATCAACATTCTGAAAATCAAAAGTTAAGAAGAAAAACCAAAGTCAAGGGGCCTCCCTGGTGGCGCAGCGGGTTGAGCTCTGCACTGTGGGGCTTCTGCAGCCACTGCAGCACAAGTTCGATCCCTGCCTCCGGCCAGGGAGGAGACTCTCCTGCCTGGCCTGCTGTTCCCCACAGCAGTGTGTTTCAGTCAGTCTGCCTGTTCTGCTCCCCGCTCTGTCTCTGGTGGATCCTCTCACCTCCCAGTACTCTGGCCTGTACCCCAGCTCTTGTATGCATAAATAAATAAATCTTTAAAAAAAAAACAAAACCAAAGTCAAAATCCAATTTTGTCTATAGAGACAAAAATCACATTCCTAAAGCTGGAGAGAAAGGTCACGCGGTTCCAGATGTTATCCTACACATCTGGACTTTGGAAATGGGGGTGGGGAGAATTTCAGTTAGAGCAATTACCCAGGCACACTCATGGCGTTAAGTACCATCACGGGGTTTCCAGGGTTCATCTCGCCTGCAGCATCCTGTAACAGAAACTAAAAGCCAAAATCAAAATCAAAATGCAAATGAAGGTTCCTGGATGACAGCTGAGGAGTCAAAACCTAGGGTAACTGCCTCTTGCCAAGATGACACAAGGTTCACATGAATCAGCACTGGCCGCTTTCTTCCACTACCACCTCTTGTACTTTCTCTCCTCAGGGGTGGCCAGAGGGTTGAGTTCTGAGGCCAGAAGAAGCAGAGAAGCAGAAAAAGGCAGATATGAGTTTCTCACACTCTGGGGGTGGACTTAACTGCAGTTGTAAGGACTGGAGACTGACCTTCACCTCCTCCTACACTCACACTAGGGGCTCAGTGGAATCTCCACCCACCCAGCCCACTATCATGGCTTCCCTGGCATCTGCATTATGCAGCCCCTCCCAAAGCACTCACAGCATATTAGCTTCTTTGAAACAGACAACAGTCCTGGTTCTGTGCTTTATTTTCAGATGAGGCAAATGCAGCCCAGACCTGGCCCCTTTGCTGAACCAGCCCACCTCACTGGCCTAGGAAGCTGGTATTCCTCTCTCCAGAGCAAGACACATATTCCTGTATGTGTAGAAATGGGCACTTTCTCAAAAAATAAAGAAAACAGGCTTCATTTTTTCCCCCTAGTGCCATGGAAACTAAAATGCTTGTGCTTGCCTTTATATGCAAAAATAACCGGACAATAGAGAGAAATAAAATCAATTCAAGAGGCAAATACATCTGTCAATAGGTGGGAAAATCCCCACTTCTAATGTTTAAAAGTCAGATAACCAGTTATATATAAATACATATCTGAATTCACTTCTTCATATGGAATTTGTTTCAATAAAAACAATTCCTTAAAGGCACCACTAAATGTGATACATATTTCATGTACATTTTCAAGTCAGAAAATCACTTAAGACTTCATAGTCTAAAAACTTGCAGGCTGAGCACAGATCTGAGGTCTACAACAGGGGAGGGGAGGGGGTGGGGTCAGAAGAGGGGAGGAAGGGCCCAAGGGACTGTGGATCAAGGGTGCTATGGTGGTGGGAGAACTACGGGGACCACACCTGAGGAGAGAAATCAGATACGGTGTACAAATTAAGAATATCAATCGATGTAAGAATATCAATCGATCAATAAAAAAAGACTTTATGTTCTACTTTTTGGTTTTGAAAAGTAGAGTTAGTCATCAAGAAGGAAAGCTTTCAAAGGTGAAAACATGAGTGTTCTCATGTAGACCAGTCCTGAACTTACCCCACAGGGGACCAGAGGGGGCAAGGCCGGGAGGTATCCAGAACATGGTAGGCCTCAGGCGGTGGATATGGGGCTTCACTGTAACCCACAGGATGCTGAGCCCCTTGGAGCTGGCCCCTTGCACTTGAGGGCTCTCTGCCCTTCCTGGGAGGAGTGACCCAGGTGAGTTCAGCCAGACTTAGAGCTGCTGAGAGAGCCACGGCCAGCAGAACAAAGGGACTTATGTGGCCCAGAGTCCTTATGTGGGGCCCTTTGTCCATTATGCTGAAAAGCTCAGGCCTCTGTTTTATAAAAAACTTATTTGAATTTTAAACTTGTTCTTAAACTTTACAAGAAGTTCTTAAACTTGTCAGAATTGTGTGTGACATAAAAACAGCTCTGTGTGAAAATGAGTGAGCCACTCAGTGAGGGGGGTGAATAAATGTCATGGTATAAACCACAAAATAGTGTCTGTTTTGGCTACTCTGAGACCACTTCAACTTCATGTTTCTTGTCTGCATCTGATAAGTGACTTCAGGGTAGAGGCCATATTTTTTTTCTAAAAATTTATTTATTTATGCATACAAGAACTAGGGTACAGGCCAGAAGTGTGGGCGGTGAGAGAATTCACCAGACAGAGTGGGGAGCAGAACAGGCAGACTGACTGAAGTACACTGCTGAGGGGAGCTGTGGGCGAGGCAGGAGAGGTGCTGTGCCCTGTGAGTCACCTCCCTGGCTGGGGACTGAACTCATGCTGCAGTGACTACGGATGCTTCATAGTATGATGTTTAACCCCTTGTGCCACTAGGGAGGCCCTGGTAGAGGCCATAGTGTTAGCATGGCTAATTTATTAGCCAAAGATCCATGAAAAGTAGATGGTTTTATATCTGTCAGTTCAGGCACTTCCCTAGACCTAGAGAAAGCAGGAGGAGGCAGATGTTTGAATGAAGCAGGAGAAACCGAGGCACAGTTTTGTTAAATGCTAATTTGGCTTTCAAGCTCTCTCAAGCCCCTCAAAGTAAAGCTACTGCATACACTATTGCATATTAAAAACCATATTGCAATTAAAAACTGTGATGACTAATTTTATTTGAATCATGTATTTTTGGCCAGAAAATAACGACAAATCACCAAAATCCTCCGGTTTGTAATCTGATCAGTGAGTCATGAACTCTATGCATGTGGCTCTTCTAAAGAACCAAAATGCTTCTCCTGTGGTACTGTTTTGGGAAACTAGAAAAACACATTGCACAGGCAGAACACTTGTTTGTGGGTTTGAAAACACATGCTTTATAAAAATTATTGTTATTATTGTTACTTATTTTAAGTAGTTTCACAGAAAAGGTACATTGGCTAAGTGTAGTGGATAAATCATGTTGGAGGGAAAAGAGGAAGTTCCTTTGTATTTCACATACTGAGTTCGTTCGTGTATCTGAGTTCCTTGGGAGGGTAGCTGGTGTTTGTGAGAAATGAGATGCATATCTTGAGCAAGTTCTCTAAATCCCCTTTTTCTCTAAATCCACCACTCTCCAGCATATCACATTTTCTGAGAAGTCCTGAAGATGTAATTAGTTCATGTGTTAATCGGCAATGACTGTTGACTTATTATATGCCTGGCACTGTTCTAGACAGAAGGGTAGAGTGATCATTTACACCAGCACCCCCCACTTACCTGACCATGGATCCTGGCATGCATGTGACCTGATGTGACTTAGAAGTCTACCGTTGGTCGGATGTGAGCATTCCAGGTGCAGTACTCGTGGCTCCTCCAGCGAAAAGGGACCTTCCTAGGGAGTTGTGTTGGAACTGATGGATAGTGTTGGATGACATTTACCCATAGGCTGAAAATAGGAAACTGACGATAAGACAGCAAGTGCACTGGGATGAAACAGAAGAAGCAGGACTGATGCTTCAGGATGCTGGAGTTATCCACCAGAGGCTCCAGGTTTGGGACAGAAAGGCATCTTAGGAGATCCGACCTGAGGGAGAGGACTTGGGTCCAAGTGTGGGTGGGAGAAGCCCAGAGTTCCTGTAACTGCTGAGGTCTGTTCATCATTTCTGAAAGGCACTAGTGACCTTGCCATGGGCAGAAGGGGACTTTGGGGTAGAAGAAGACTTAGAACCTGTGTTTACTCTTCACCTAATTCTGTTAAACAGTGGTCATAACTGATTGGCACTTATTCTGAAAAAATGGTAACTCCAGACATAAAACCATAGAACATGCTAGGAGCATATGTGGTCCCAGAACACAAGCCCTATAAATCACTTCTGGAGCCCATGATAGTAGCTGGGCTGGAGAATGTAAAAAATGGGCCATGACTGAGAGACTCCTGAAGTGCATTTTCTCATTTTCTGTGTGGATTTGCAAAGACCTTGCTCACCACCTTCCCCATAACTTTTCATATATCTGACGATGCTCTCCTCCCCAAAGCACTGCAAGCTTCTTCATGTTGCTCTTTTTTGACCTATTTGTCCAGACCAAAAAAACTAGCTCAATTTCTAGAGCTTTCCTGTGTAATGATAAATTTCCACTTGTCATTTCATTGATCACCAATGGCTTATGGCCATGTATTTTTTTTAAAGCTTTATTTATGTACGCATACAAACACTGGGGTACAGGCCAGAGGTGTGGGGGGGGTGAGAGGATTCACCAGAGACAGATTGGGGAGCAGAACAGGCGGACTGACTGAAACACACTGTTGAGGGGAGCAGTGGACGAGGCAGGAGAGGTCTGCCTGTGCCATGTGGGTCACCTCCCCGGTGGGCAGCAGGGATTGAACTCGTGCTGCAGTGGCTTCGGTTTGCTTCATAGTGCGTTGCTTAACTGACTGCGCCATCAGGGAGGCCACCGGCCATGTGTTTTTAGAAGCCAGATGTAAGCCACGCCATTCCAGGTGAGTCTTACAGGCATCACTGACACCGTCCTCTCAAAGCAAAGAGCTCAGGTTGGCAGCACCTGGGTGTTCAGCCATAGTGTTAGAAGAAAGATGATTTTTATTTTTTACACATCTGTGAAACACTCACTTCTTACTTGTCATTCCAGACATGGCTAAGTATCACATTTGTCAAATTTCCATCAATCTTTCAACATGGCCTTTCAGGGGTAAAGACCACAGGCAACATCTGAGCACTAGGCCTCCTCTCTCCTGGGGGTCTCTGAGGAGGACCTGACACAGGCATGTACAGTGTGTATGGTGAATCATCGCTTTCTGTCTTGTCTAGGGAGCTGTCACATGAAACCCTCATTCCTGAACAGCAGGAGGAAATTCCGCTCACAGCCAAGTTCATACTTGTGGGATTTTCAGCTTCCCCCTTTGTGAAGGGACCTGCTTCTTTCTTCTACTCAGCTCTGTGTTGACGCCTCTTTTTCAATTTTGACTTCCAGGTGTACGGGCCCTGTCTCACAGAGAGGTTTTGGACTCTGCTGAGCCAGCAGGTCTTCCTTGCTCTCACTACTCCCCAAGTCTGCAAAGACCTGTGGGATTTTAAAACCACTGGCACTGAGTATGAGGATGGGGGTAGGGGGACGGCGCAGAGCTGTTGTTTGTGAAAGTAACGCTGATTCTGGTGAAAAATCTCCGTGTTTTTGTGTTGCTGCTCTAAGATCGCGAGAAATTAAAGTTCATATTTACCCCTTTATGTGAAAGGCCCCACTCTCTTCAAATGTCTTAGCAAACACCTGGCTTTGGTTCCCTTGGGTGCTCCCACCCCAAGGAGCCAGGCAGGCCCAGGCCTGGTGGCTTAGCATCAAGCAGAGCATTGTCCATTGATGATAAACCCAGTGGCTTTAGTTTTCTGAGAGCTGAGACTGAATGAGACCTGTGAATTCCTTCAGAATTCTGGTCAACCAGGTTCTAGAACTTACCTATCATGGCTTTGGTCAATCAAAATTCTAGCCTTCATTCCCCTCAGGCTCTGTCCTACTCTTGGTGCAGGGAAGGCCTTTCTGAGGAGAGGATGTGACTGAAAGTGCAGGTCTCCGTGATTTGCACTGGGGCTGAGGTGCAGTGGGATCACCGAGACACACTCCTGCTGACACAAAACCTAGTAATGGGTCTCCTGTCTTCACAAACTTAACTCTGACTGACTTGGTCTACAAGCCCTCTGTGATCTTGCCGGCTTTTTTCCCCCATATACCGTCATCATCCTGCCCTATGTTCTTTACAACATCGTTCTTTGAGAGTCAGGCTTGTTGTTGTTTGTTTTTTTTTTTTCATCAAGACTTCTTCCTATGTTCCTCTTGATCTTGAATACACACTGTAGCGGCAGGATGGGGGCACAGGAGGCAGGTTCAGGATGGTTCTGGACAGATGGGTCAAGGAAGGAGAGTCTTGGAGCCCTTGGTGGCTTTTCATACTTTATTTAGTAGAGGTGGCCAGGTACATGGCAGGCAGGGGTGCCGGGGGGCCGGGAGGCTGGAGCCCTCCCAGCCCCCAGCGCATCTCACCCTCTCGGCTGCTTCTTCTCTCTGCTGCTGCTGCTGTCGGTTCTCTCGCAGTTCTGTCTGTTGGTCCTCACAGTTCTCACAGTTCTGGCGTCCCCATGACGCCGCCTATTTATGCCCGTGTCCAACACAGGTGCGCCCACTTGCGCATGCCCACCCTGGAATGCTTGCAGCACTGCAGGTGTCCATCATCAGTGGTGGGAGGGTGGAAATACCTGATCAACCTTTACCCTACACACACTTACTTCCTCTTCTCTTTCCTTCTGTTTGCTTAAGCTGTACTAATTCTTCAGCTCTCAGATTAGGTGACTCTTCCTTCAGAAAGCCTTCCCTGACCACCCAGGCCAGGTTAGGCTCCCTAGACCCGCACTTGTTAATCCTTGTAGTGATGCATTGTGTCCTCATGGGCCAGAAGTTTCTAGTGAGCAGGGAATATACCTACCTCAACTGCCACTTGATCTCTGCATTGAGCACAAGTCTGGCACATAGTACCCTCAGTTAGTGTGGGAGAATAGATAGCTTGAAAGCAACGGTGAGTCACAAGAGCAGAAGCAGAGTTTTTCCTGGCCAGTTTCTGTGGACACAGGGGCACGAGATGCTAGTGCTGATGCAGGCAGGTCCTGGAAACCTCAGTGTAGAGGAGACCAGAATCTCTTCTCTGGCTGCAGGAAGTAGTTGCAAAACTGAGGGGAAGAAGAGAATTTCTGCAGCAAAAACTCAGGGCTGGTGCTTAAGGTCCTCTCCAGATTTCACACTTGCCATGCCCAGGGCCAGCTGGAGCGTGCTGCCTGGGAGCCCCTGGAGGGGCCTCGACACCACATTTCATGAGCCCCTGGATCCCATCAGCAGATCTGTCTCAACCCATCTGTTGCCATTTCTCCACTCAAATGTCAGCCCTAATTGGAGATGGATTACTTGTTCCTTCAAGGTCAGGTAAAGGGCAAAGGAGGCTGAGGGACCTGACAGAAGGAGAGTGGAGCAGACTCAGCTGCAGGATGGGTTATTTGCTTGGTTCCCCGTTGTGTCTGGGGGACTTTTCTGTGACTGGGAGATGCTGGCAAACCAGTCTCTTCGGCTGACTAATGACTGGGAAAAAGTGCAGAGAACAAGCTCTTGTTAGTCCGTGGGAAATGTGTCCTCTCAGGCTCAGGACTGGGTCTGCCTGCCTGCTGGTGATGAGGGCCTGCAGGGAGGGGCTTCTGGGGTGGGACTGGCAACCCGGCCCCCAGGGGTTGAATCCTGCCCCTCCTCAATAAGAGCCTGGCAATGTGGGTGCTGAACCTAGATGTCTGGGTGTCATGCAAGCAGGCACAGGGCAGGTGCTCCATAGATCCGGGCAGATAGATAAAGGAGAATCCTGGAGACTTCAGTGGCTTTTTCAGGCTCCAATACTCTTTCTACGTCACTGCTGGGGGGTAAGCCTGCAGGCTGGCAAGGCGGGGGTCAGGGAGCTGGGAGGCTGGCAGGTATTCCGGCCCCAGCTAATCTTTACTCTTTCTGCTTGGGTCTCTCTGCATTCTCTCGTGTTCTCTTCCTCTCATAGCCACTGTTTGTCCTCTCGTAGCCCCTGTGCTGTGGCTGTCTGTCTGAGTGATGCTGCCCTTATAGCCTCAGCCTCCAGGCTCAGGTGTGCACACTTATGCATGCCCACACTGTACTCCAGGTGTCCACCATCAAGCATGCATACTCCACACCACGATCCCATCCACATTCCCTTCCACAGGTGATAGCCATAGAGGCCAGTGGCGTAAAAGCCTGACCATCACTTACCCTACGCTGGGTTTGACTTCCAGCCCTGCCATTTTTGCCTGGTGCATTTTTGCCTGGTGCCTTGTGCTATCATACACTTTAAAATCCTTAGAATGCAATGCTGCCTGGTACCTAGAAATGCCGAAGCAACAATTTGCTTGTAACGTGGGAGGACTTGGTCCTGCAAACTGAGAATTCTTTCAATATAAAAATCATAAAAGTTACTGGGGTCAAGTCCCACCTTTTCCACTGACCTGCTGGGAGTTGACTGTGCTGGGTCCACTCTGTACCCCGGGAGCCTGGACGGTGCCTGCCACCACCCCGCCTCCCATATGAGGCGCTTGGGAAGTGGATGTGTGCTCGATGAGGATGCTGTGGAGAGGCAGGATGGCTGCCGTGAAGCTGCTATCACTGCTGCCAGCTTGTGAGGTAACTGGAAAAGTGATCAGGCTTTTCCGCCCTCCCACCATTGGTGTCAATGGTGGACACCTGCGGGCCTGCACGCACGCCTAAGTGGGCATGCGCAAGTGGGCGCACCTGGCCTGAGACACGCGGCGTTTAAGCGCAGCGTCATGATGACGCCAGCAGGGGAGGAGAGAGCAGAGAGAGACCAGAGAGAAGCTGCATACAGAGTAAGCAGCCGCAGCCCAGAGAGTGAAGATGCATTGGGGGTTAGGAGGCCTGCCAGCCTCCTGGTCCCCCGCATCCCCCCCACCCCCCGCCCCCTGCCTGCCATGTACCTGGCCGTCTGTGGTAATAAAAGCCCTAAAAAGTCACCAAGGTCTCCAGGACTCCTCCTTTTCTCGTCTTCTCGGAATCACTGAGAACCTCTCGATGCCTTGCTGGCACTACATAGCGGTACTTCAGCCCAGGTGCCAAGGCCCTGAGGAAGCAGGGAGGCCTCTTCTTCATGAACAGACAAACTTGTGGTCTGAAGTCTTGGTCTACTCCGTACCCCCAGGTGGAAGAGAGGCCATAGAGTAAAGGGGGGGGTGACCATGACTTGGGTGACTCAGTAGAGGGTTATATGGGGAGCCCACCTCATACTCTGGCCTGGCCCAGAAGCAGGGAGATCAGCTCCCAGCTGACCTGGAACCCAGCTGTCCAGTGGAAGGGGCATCTAGAGGACTCGGAGCCCCGAGCCCAGTCCAGCTTTTCTTTCCACTGTGCCTCTGCAGAGTGTGTCAGATGGCAGATGATCCATTTCATAAAGCAGGGAGCAGACTGCATAGGGGGGAGACTTTAAAGCACGTCTCGTGATAGTGAGGACTAGATGGCTAGGAGCACTGCTAAATTCAACATCTCTATTCCTTGCGTAAGGTTAGTACCTTGCCATGGAGATTTTTAGTTTTCAAAATGCTTTAAACGTGCTTCCCAAACCCAGAACACCCGAGGGCAGGAACCTTCCTGATGCACATTTTGGAGATTTGGTTCAGCGTGCTGCTAAGACCACGAAACTGGTCGAACCGGGTTTTGCTTGCTGCAGGTCTTGCTTTATTCTCTCCTCTCTGCTTCCCAGGGTGCTGCTGCAGTCCCCTTACTAACAAGAGATCTTTCGTGGCGCTGGAGAAGGGAGAAGGTTGGAGAGCCTCTGTGTGGGCAAGGCGATTGTGACTCAGATACAGAGGCGGTGTCTGAGTCTCCTGCGTGCAGGACACAGAGCATGGGCATCCCAGCTTCCATGGCTTAGGGCATCTGGCTTGCTCAGGGCTGAGCAAGGACGGCATGGAGAACTTGGCTCCAGAACCAAGGCAGAGGCTGGACTCAAAGCAGGAGAATTCTCCTAAAGAAGGAAAAGCACTAGTTATTTGGACCATTGCATGATCTTGATACTTAATGTGTCAATAATAGAAAAAAAAAAAAAGATGGATGACTATATCACAAAGTTGTTTTTAGAATATCCCTAAGTGTGTTTTCATATAGTTCTTTGGTAATGTATGTATTTTATTTTCTGTCTTTAACAACCCAGAAGAGACCTAGAGCTTTACCAGACTATGACACAGCATGAAATAGACCAAGAACCCTGGAGCTAGAGGCAGATTTATGTGAAGCAAATAAAGTGTTAACTTCCACGTGCCTCACTTTCACTGGGCCCTGCCACGACTCTGTTCCTGAATTCGTATTTGTTTATATCATTTTTCTAAAAGATCCCAGCATTTTTATACATTTCACCCCATAACACAAAACTTGGAGCCATCAAAACTTTTTGCTGGGCCCTGGGCGCTTGGTAGATTTTTCAATGATTAACTTTTGGTTGAGAGGTTCTGGGAAATGTGAATGATCCTTTATAACCTCCTCCTCTCCTCTCTGTGAGGTGAGACCACTAAGCTGGGAGGGAGGAAGTATGGGCCCTACACAAGGCTGCATGGAGGGCTATGGGGCAGGGGGAGGCACAGCAGGAAAACAAGTGCCCTTGCTGGTAGCCCCCAGCCGCGTCTGACAGGCATCTCTGGAGTGTCCTCTTGATTTAAATTTATTTCTATTTTTCAAGGTTATAATGTTCTCTTATAGCTTTACATTTTTCTACTGCGCTTGTGTTTATGTCTTTCCCTTTATTCCTAAGGTTGTACCTAATTCATGACTTCTCTCTTTGTTCTTTGTCAATATAGCCAAGGGCTTATAGATTGTCTTTTCAAAGAACTGGAGTTAAGCTTCATTGATCATCATTCATTTTTGTTTATGCATTTATTATTTTTCCCACTTGCTTTGAGTATACTTTGAGTCAAATGCTTTCTGGGTTGTTTTTCGTAGAGTATTTTAACATATAAATTATCCCAAGCATCCAGAAAAGCAAAAGAAAAGAAAAAAAAAACAAAAACAAAAACCCCAAACCAAAAACAAACAAAAAAAACCCCCAAACCAAAAATATATTATCTAAATAAATAATGAACATTTATGTTGCTATTACCCAGTAATGCTTCTGCAGCCAATGTGTTTCCCACACAACCAGACAATTCTCCACCACCATCTGGCGGTCCCGGCACCGAGGGTAGTTCTGACAGCACCTCCTGGAGACAGCATAAGAGTCCACATGCCCAGGACTGGACAGGACTGCCACCCTCTCACCCACCCTCACTTCATAGGTCGGTCCAATTCCAGGTTTCTCCTGGGCTCCTGACCCATTAGTTATGAATCAGAACTTCCTACAACCCCTTCCTGGGTTCTATTCATTTGCCAGAGCAGCTCATAGAAAACTGAGAGAGAAATTTCACTTACTGGGTTACTGGTTTACTACAGGATATAACCCAGGAATACCCAGATGGAGGAGAAACCTAGGGCAAGGTATGGGGAGAGGTAGGAGCTTTCATGCTCTCTCCAAGTGTACCTTCCTAAATTCTCATGTGCTCACCAACCGAGAGCTCTCCAAGTATCCTCCTTTGGATTTTCCAGAGCCTTCATTATATAACCATGGTTGGTTATATCACTGGTGCAATCACCAATTCAGTCCCTCTCCTCTTCCTGGGGGTTGGAGACAGACTGAAAGTTCTAACTCTCCAATCACTGGGTTGGCTCCCTCGGTAATCACCACATCCTTGCGTTCCAAGAGTGACCTCATCAACCTGATAGAAGATACCTAATAGAAGATACCTTGATCGCTCTCCTACCTAGGAAATTTCAAAGGTATAGGAACTCCATGCCAGAAAGAAATGAATACAAAATATATATGTATTATTATAAATATAAATAAATATTATAAATCGCAATGTCACACCCAGATTTAAAACATCACATTATTTTCAATTACTAAAGATTTATTTGCTAGTAAGTGCATTTAAGATCACACATCTCCATATAAATAATAAATACAACATTCAATCTATCTTAGAATTCTTAATTTGCAGAGCTTCGATGATGCCTTTAAAATATATTTTCTGCTATCAGCTCATATTGATTTCTAATTTTACTGTCCTGTGGACAGAGAATATTAAACCTATTCTTTTAGATTAGTTGATACGTCTTTCATTGATTTGTAAAGATGCTCGTGACATACTGTCAAAGATTGTGCGTGGTTGCAGGGAGAAAAGATGAAGGGGGACAGAGCCAAAATATTTATCTGCCAAATAATATCACCGAAGTGAGAAGAGACTAAAGAAGCTTTTTTGAAATTTCATTGTGCTTGAATGTCTAATAATCTCAATGACCAAGTATTCTCTTTTAAAATTAAAAATTAGTTTACATTTTTTAAAAATGTCTTTCTTTGTAAAAATAATCGATGCCCATTCAAAAAATAAAGAAATAGATACTACAGAAAGTTGTTGCTCAACACCAGGACATAGAAAAGATACATTTATTAATTTCCAATGGTAATTTATATAATTAGATATAGATAATTATATATATATATACTCCATATACATCTAGTAAACATTCCTGTAGCTTTTATTCCTTAAATTGCACTACATAGGCTTTTTTAAATTTATGAATGTATTAATAATATATCCAATGTAGCAGATTTATACACCAATTGCCTTCAAATTTCATTGAAATGGCAGCACAGACATACCTCAAAGAGACCAAATTACGAGAATAAATTCTGAAAAAGCTAACAAAAATAGAACATTAAAATAAAACATTGTAGGGGCAGGAGGACCCGATCTGAGCAGATTGGTAAAGAAGGAGCCTTGAAGCCCTGGAGCCCTCGGTGGCCTTTTCAGGATTTTATTGATCTTTCTGCATCATTTGTAGGGAGGTGACCAGGAACAAAGCAGTTGGGGTGGGGAGGGGGGTGGCACAGGAGGGCCTCCTAGCCCCAGGCGAATCTTCACTCTCTTGGCTCTCTGGTCTTTGCTTCTCTGCTGCCTCTGCTGCTGCTGCCATTCCTGCTGCTGCTGCTTCTGCTGAGCTGCTGCTGCTTCTGCCACTCCTGCTGCTTACTGCTGCTCCTGGTGGTCCTGTGACGCCGCCCTTATAGCCCAGTCTCTTGGTGCAGGGGCACTCACCTACGCATGCTCACACCCTACTCCAGGTGCCTGCCATCAGGCATGTGTGCAGGACCGCAGGGGTCTATCATTGATGCTAATCGTGGGAGGGCAGAAAAACCTGATAATTTTCATTTACCCTACAAACATATCAAAGAGAAAAACCCTGTCAAGTCTCTGGATATGGTGGTATCGCCACCCAGAAAGGTGGATTAGTAGCTTGGGCATAAACCTCAAGCGTAGGAGGAAACTGACCTTCCCTTCCTTCTTGGTTCCCATCAGGAGTTAATTCCTGGAGGAAAATGGACCAGGGATGCTCTGAACTTTGTGGCACCAGGCATGGACATTTTTGACATATTGTAAGTAAAGCAAACAAGTGTCGTGGAAGACACAGAGAGTTAATGCTGTGTATGCTGTAAGCAAAACTAAGCCTAAGCACGTAGGTATCCATGTGAGCGTGCAGACAACAGTGAGGCAGGAACAGTGGAACAACTTTAGTGACGTTGGGTCCCCAAGACTTGGTGCTGGGCACTTCTCTGTCTTCAACTCACGTGACCTTTTCTGTCTTTTTGTGGTTTGAAATGCTACCTTCATGCTGAAAAACTCCTCCATTTTTGTCTCCTGTGGATTCCAACTTTGACTGAGACTGAGCCAGACATGGCCCTTCATCCTGTGGCCTCTGTGAGTGGTTCAGGCGTATGACTCTTTAAAGCCAGAGGACTTGAGGCAGACACTGTTCCAGCTGGCTTTGAACTTGAGAGGAAGAAAGGTCTCATAGCGTTCTTGCTATGGGCTCTACCAGTTCACACTGCCACCAAACTCTTACTAATCCTGGGTATTATCAGTTATATTTATCTTTGTCGCTGTGTTAGGAGTAAACAAACTTAATTAACATTTTTTAAAAAGATTGATTTATTTATGCATACAAGAACTGGGGTATAGACCAGAGTTGTGGGGGGAGGGTGAGAGGATTCACCAGAGACAGAGTGGGAAGGGGAACAGGCAGACTGACTGAAACACACTGCTGAGGGGAGCAGTGGGTGAGGCAGGAGAGGTCTGCTGCGCCATGTGTGTCACTTCCCTGGCTGGGGATCGAACTTGTGCTGTAGTGGCTGCAGATGCTTCATAGTGTGGTGCTTAACCTCTTGCGCCACCAGGGAGGTCCCCATTTTTTTATTATTATAAGAATCTTTTCATGTTATATAGTCACTTGTATTTATTTGATAATTTGTCTTTTCATTCTTGTTCAAATTTATAAATTGTTAGTCTGTTCCTAATTGATTCATAAGATTAAGATACCGTGAATATTATGCTTTTGTTATATGTGTTAAAATATATTTCACATGCTTATTAACTGACTATTTTCTAACTATTTTAATGATGCTGAATGTTTTCTGGGCAATCAGTAAACTACTGCACCTATAAATTCGCATGGGAATAAAACAGTGTCACAGTCTCTTTCTCAGTGCTTGTTTCCTGGCATCCTCTCTGATAGTGCCTTAGTGTATTGATAAAATATGAAAATTCTCCTTCACAAGTTGTTAAAATGATAAAAGCATAGACTACATTCTTATTAAAATTTTCATTGAAAAGAGTAAGACATTTTGGATCAATGGGATAGAATTGAGATCCCAGAAATAAATCCACACATATATCAACACTTAATTTATGACAAGGGAGCCATGATCATACAATGGAGAAAGGAAAATTCTCTCAACAAATGGTGCTGGAGAAGCTGGATAGGCACATGTAAAAGAATGAAAGTGGATTACAGAAAATAAATACAGAAATGCAGAAAAATAAATTTAGAATGGCTTGAAGAACTTGAATGTAAGACCTGAAATCATAAAACATATAAAAGAAAACATAAGTGATGTGTTCCAAGACTTCAATGATAAATATCTTTGGGGACACGATTCTAGTGGCAAGGGAAATGAAAGCAAAAAAATAAATTAAGATGATATCAAATTTAAATTTTTTTGCAAATTAAATGAAAATAATAGTAGACTAAAAAGACTGTGTACTGAATGAGAGAAGATATTTGCACATTACACATCTGGTGAAGGTACCCAAGGTATATAAAGAACTCATCCAACTTAACACAATGTAAAAGCAACTCAATTAAAATATGGGCAGAAGCTCTGACCAGACATTTTTTTAAAGGAGGACATGCAAATGACCAACAGCAGGAGCAAAGTGGCCAATGGGTCATGTGAGTGGTTTTGGGAACAGTTCTGCCTTTGGATTCAGCACAATTCTTTTTGTGAAATGAAAGTAACATTACATTACAGCATTACATTCATTTCAGGTGTGCATCACTGAAAATCAAAAGGTGTACACACAATGTTAAGTTCACCGCTAAAAGTCTAATACTATGTGCTTCACCACACAACTGGCCCTGTTTACCTGATTTACTCTCCCCCCTTCCCTCTGGTAACCATCAATTGGTGACCTAGTATGAAAGTTTGTATTTGTTTTATTTACGTCATCCTTTTGTTTTCCTCCATATGCCATATATGAATGAAATCATATGGCATTTGTCTTTCTCTTTCTGGCCAACGATAATCAGACTCACTTGAATACTACAAATTTAAAGGAAAGGATGTGTGCTCGGGGACATTGTATATCAATAGTTTTTGAGTCAGAGGTGAGGAGGGGCCACTATGTGAACATAACTGCCCTTGGGGCTTATCGAGTGTAACGTTAGCTGACTTACAGTGACACTTCAAAGTCAAATACAATATTACTACTAATGGGATGGAATTGGTGAAAAATGAGATGCTGCCAACCATATCCGGTAGATTAGAGAACATCTACTACATTCCTTATTGTATTCATTTAGTCCTCACAGTCCTTATGGTATTGCCAAAAGACAGGGCCACAGAGACTCAGAGTCATTCAGCAACTTGCTCATGTGCTCAAGGTCACATGCCAAAGATGAGATTTGAATCCACATTGCTGGTTCTCAAGCAGATGTTGATGAAGGCCTGAGATCACAGATGCATGGTTAGCAGGGGTGTAAAATGGTACAGTTTCCATGCAAGAGAGCTTGGCAATGTTTATCAAATGAACAATGCCTTTATGCTTTGTCTTAGGAATTCCACCTCTATGATGTGTATAATACAGTAGAAATGACCATCGATAAGGATTTAGCAAAAGAGAGCGCTGTGTCTAAAATGGAATACTGTGCAGTCACTACAGGGCTGTGGTGGAATATATGGATATAGTGGGATATGCAAGATAGATTATTAACTTAAAAAAAAAAGCTGCTCCCCACATTTTCTTGTTTTAAGAGTTAGTCTGCTTAAAGAGAGGTGAAACTGTAGATAGTATTACAAAGCCAGCTACACAACTTTTAACTGAGGTCTGTGATGAATTTTTTTAAAATTATGTTTATTTATGCATACAAGATCTGGGGGTGTAGGTCAGGAGTGCAAGGGGTGAGAGGAATTTACCAGACACAGAGTGGGGAACAGAGCAGGCAGATCTATTAAAATACACTACTGAGGGGAGTAGTGGGCGAGGCAGGAGAGGTCTGCTGTGCCATGTGGGTCCCCTCCCTGGCCTGGGGATCAAGCTCGTGCTGCAGTGGCTGAGGATGCTTCATAGTTCAGTGCTTAACCCCTGTGCCACCAGGGAGGCCCAGTCTGTATTTGTTTGTATTTTGTGGTTTAAGGAATTTTTTTAAAAATTTTTAAATTTATTTAAATTTATTTTTCTTACAATGTTTGCCTTCTTTTTTTGGTGTATCCCCCTAGTCCCCATAGAATTTTCATCACCAATTCAGACAGGTACCATAGTCCCTTGTGCTCTTTCTGTCCCTGCCTTACGACTTGGAATCAACCTAAATGCTTAAAAATAGATGACTGGATCAAAAGATATGGTATATATACACAGTGGAATATGATTCAGTGATCGAAGATAAACTAGAGCCATTTGCAGAAACATGGATGGAGTTAGAAGGGATTATGCTCAGTGAAATAAGTCAGGAGGTTAAAAAAAAAATACTGGATTGTCTTACTTATCGGAGGAATATGTGGTTTATTTATTTTCATTTATTTATTTCAAGAGCTGGGGTACAGGCCAGAGGAGTGGGAGTGAGAGGATCTACCAAAGACAGAGCGGGGAGCAGAACAGGCAGATTGACTGAAACACACTGCTGAGGCGAGCAGTGGGTGAGGCAGGAGAGGTCTGCTTCGCCATGTGGGTCCCCTCCCTGGCTGGGGATTGAACTCTCACTGCTGTGCTGTGGCTGCTTCACAGTGTTGTGCTAAACTTGCTGCACCACCAGGGAGGCCCGATATGTGGTTTATTTTTAACTGGTGTCTGTGGTTCCCGTATTTGCTAGTAGCAAAGCAGTGAGCTGTTGACCAGGATGCAGGACTGCTTGTGATACAGAAGTCAGTATTTGTATAACATTAGTTAGAAGAGATAATTCTTGACATTTCTTGCTATATTCTGGAAGTTATTTTCCAACTATTGAAATCTTTGGTTACAGGGAAGCTTAGATATTATAGTTCAGTATCTAGTCACAACCTCCCAGTGAGTTCTGAAATCAAGTCTGTGTGTCACAACCAGTATTATTTCATTCATTAAAAATTTAAAAATTAAATAATACAGAGTACAGTATACATAGTCAGGTACCTGTTAGGTTGGGAAATTGTTTTGCGCTATGATTTCTGTGTATGTATGTGTGTCTGTGTAGTGTGTTTATATGTTTTCCTGTGTATGTGCATGGTCTGCATAATAAGTACTTGTTTTTGTGTGTACTGTGTGCTTATGCACATGTGTTTTTGTGTGTGATTTAAATTTATTTCTTATTGTTAGTCCTGGACTAAACAGTTTTAAATTCAATATTATAGCTCAGAGTACTTATTGTATGGGTAGGAAAGTGGGGTTTCAGAGAGGTGAGTGACTTTCACGGCTGGAGAACCCGACTGGGGTCCAGACTTACAGGTCTCCTCCTGATTCGTCCTGTTCCATGGATGCTTCTGTCGCAGAGCCACTGAGGACTGTAAGGGGTGGAAAGGTAGGTGAATGGGCTTTCTTTTTTGAAGAGTATGAGAAACGATGTGGAGGAAGGAAGAGGGGACCTGGCAGAGTTGGGACTCTGGGAGGGGGTTTTATATCAGCCTTAGTGGGAACTGACTACTCCAATGAGGCATTGGCCCTGGGCCTACTGAGGAGGAGAAAAATGTGGGATTTATGAAAGCAAGGGTGACAAGGCCTAGTGAAGATTGAATGTGAAGTGTTTGAAAAAGGTATCAAGAAATTCCAAGTTTCAGACTTGGAAACCTTGATAAATCTGGCTCCTGGATGGGAGGAAGGGGAACAGGAGCAGTTACGGGGTCAAAGCTAACAAGAAAAGTCTTCGGAACTTTCAAAAAGAGACTTCTAGAGGAGAGTGACAAACCAGTTGAGAATGCAAAAGAGAGCTCAGGGATTAAGTAGGCGCTGGTGTTGCCTGTGGGGGTGAAGGACAGCTGTGAAACAGTCTCTTCTTTTGGGTCCTCTGGTTCCCACCCCTGAGTGTGATTTCCAGGGTTTCTTATTCGAATGCCATGAGCAGAAACTTGTCACGACACATTACTGCAACCAAATGCCACAGAAATGCAAAGTGAAACCACTGGGAACAGTCTCAGAAACCAAACCAACAAATTCTCCTCCCAGAGGCTCTTTATTTACTTGCTTGGTTTTCATTTGTCCGCTGTATTTAAACAACTTTTTCTTTTACTTTAACCTCTTTATTTGGCCACTAGGGACTTCCCTCTGGTAGAGGCAGTGTCCCCTCCAAGGACTTACCCTGGAGATCTCAGAACAGAAGTGAGTGCATTTCCACTTGAACTTATTTTTCTACTGAAGGAATTTTCCTGATCAATGATTCTGCTGACCCTTTATGGGAAATTCAGCCTCTGGGCTCCATGATGGATAGTAAATTCACAGTGAAACTGAGGAAGACTCCCATTCATTAAAAATTCCATCCACACTCCTTAATCTGAAAGCAAGAAGTCACATTCTGGGTTGCAGAGGTAGCCACTCTAAATGACCCAAATTACCAATTGTTTGTTATTACATGTGTTTCCTGTGAATTCCAAGGGAATTCATGAGATAGAAGGAGAAACATTTTCTTATTTCACTTTTTATATAGATGCTAAGACTAGGTGGGGGTGCGATGGGTGTGGGGCAGAGACATTTCTTCATGGCAGTCTTCAAACCAGGGCTGCACTGACAGATCATAGATGCATAAAACTAGGACTGAAGGTATTTCAATATTTCCCACTGGCCACAAACACAGGTTCTGTCACTGGCTAGATTCTGGATCCTGAAAAATTTGCTTCAGTTTTCCAGGGTTCATTTAATTTCTTCCAGAAAGGAGAAAGGGGATCAGGTGACCACAGTCCTTCCTTCCTTCCTTCCTTCCTTCCTTCCTTCCTTCCTTCCTTCCTTCCTTCCTTCCTTCCTTCCTTCCTTCCTTCCTTCCTTCCTTCCTTCCTTCCTTCCTTCCTTCCTTCCTTCCTTCCTTCCTTCCTTCCTTCCTTCCTTCCTTCCTTCCTTCCTTCCTTCCTTCCTTCCTTCCTTCCTTCCTTCCTTCTCTCAGTCTCTCTCTCTTTCTTTTAAACATTTTAAAAGGACAAATTTATTAGGAAAAGGAGAAAGAAAAAGAGAGGCACCTGGTCAGTCACAGATTGGCAGAAGGCTCCACTATGTTTCTGTCTGGATGAAAAGTGCTGTGGCTTTGTGAAATACGTTGCAGTAGTCCTCATTTAAAGGGTGATTCTATCAGATACTTTGGAGAGTTCTTTGACTTGCAACGTCACCCAGTTAATTAGAGAACATGTATGGAGATCCTGTCATATGCCTGGTCTCTGCTTGGTTCAGGGGAAGCTTAGGATACAGGTGATGGTACCTGCCCTCACAGTCCAGGGGAAGACAAGGTAGCTGTGTTCCAGAACCAGCGATGCCTGAGCTTCCTGTGCTGAACCTGTTCCGTATTAGTTTGCTCAATGTGGAATCAAATCCTGATAATTTATTGTCTATCTCCTCCACTAGCTTGGCGCACAGGAGTTTTGTCTCTTTTATTTGCTGTTGTGTCTTCAGAGGCTGGAAGAATGCTCAAGCCCTGGCTGGAGATTCATGGACAAAGTGTAATGATGGGGCACAAGACTCAAGATATATTGAAAGGTAGTGGAAGAATGGGCTAATATAATGGTCTTCAAACTGCAGTTTAATTATCCCAAGAGAGTTTCCAAAGATTTCCCAAGGGATATATGGGTATGGATTGCTGTAAGAGAATTGATTTCTAGATCCTCCCCATCCACGTGAACCATTTCTCAAAGCTGAGCTGCCTGAGAGCACACTGAGAAGGCTGTCCTCTGGCTTCTGTCCAGACTTCTCTTCCATAATCATTCTTTTCTTACTTCATGAATGAATGGGCTTTCGCTCCACTTACACTGAGATGCATTACTCCATGTGATAAACAACAGCCAAGGAGAAATCCTTGGAGGTGTAAGGACAGGTTTGAGACAGTAAATGGTTCTAATGGCTGGCTAATAACTTTTTATTTTATTATTATTATTTTTTGCAATTCAACTGGTTTCCAACTAGTTTCTGTCAACAAAATCCAAGTAGAACCAAATAGTTGGATCTGGTAGATCACACAAAATGGCTTTTGATGATGGATCACAATGATTTGGGCATATGATTCAAGGGCAATCAGAGAATTGATTGACATTGCTATGGATATAATAAGAAACCTTCCATTTCCACCTACTTATTTATGAATGTGTTTTCTCAAGGTTTATGTCTGTAACTACAAATAATGGGAAGCAGAAATGATGGACAACTGCCTCAGTATCAGTAATATTCATGGGCAGATATCTCAATGAATTGTAAAAGTCAACGTCTTTAAATAAAAAGGCATGTTTACAATACATTTCCCTTTTTAGTCTATGTAATACTCCACCCTTCTTTACATGATGTCTTTCAAGCCCCCCCAGGGGATGCCTGAAACCACAGGGAGTGCTGTTAGGGGGCAAGCAGGTATGGGCAGCAGGAGGACCAGGAAGCCAGGGAAGCAACTGAGCCCCCAGCCCCACGACGACCTTTACTCTCTTCCTTGGCTCTAGGGCCCGCTCTTGCGGTCTCCCCTCTTCTGTAGTTATTCCTCCCGCAGCTGTCTCTGGAGCGACACCGCCCTTATATCCCTGACCTCTAAGCTCAGACTTGTGCACGTGTGTGCACACATGTTCCCGGTGTCCACAATCAGGTACAAGTGCCGGGACCTCGCTCCCAAGCACCTTAGGCATTACCTGATCAAGGCTGCAGGTGATAGCCAGAGGCTAGTGGCGGAAAAAGTCTGATACAGTCACTTACCCTACAAGTACCGATCCCTGTATGTGCTTTGTTTTTCCCTCTAGTGTACAGGTAGCTTGATAAACCATGATTTAAAAATTAGGCACAACAAGAGATTAACAAAGTGAACTAATGATAAAATGGACAAGTGTAACAGTGCACTGCATTAAAAGCTATGTGAATGTACTGACTTTCTCTCTAATATGTAATTGGATATCATACTCTCAGAGCATGGCTTTGAGAAACAAATTGCAGAAATTGAAGCGATGTCTAAGTGGGACATTACAGTAATGACTCATTTTATATATAGTTTATCATCTATAGTTTTATACATTTTTTCTATTGTATTTAAATGGTTACAAAATTGATCAAATATTTGTTGTTTCAGCCAATTGATTAATGATAGCATCTATAACAGTAAATCGATATAGAATAGTATTCCTTAGAGTCTTATGGTTACAAAAGTTACAAAACTTTTAAAGATTTAAACTGATATTTACATACATATTTTGTGATAGGGTAATCAACAAAATATTTGTAAAAGTGAAATGAAATTACATTTAACTAATTAAATTCTGAGGGGTGAGAAATGGAATGGAAATATAAGTTCAATCACAAGTAAAAGATAAAATTTCTAATGGTTAATGAAAAACTTGCTTATAGGTTTAATTATTTACTTTTAATGGATGTGATAACCAAATTGTTTTGGCATTTAAATTCTATTGGATACATTCAAAAGATATACTTCAGTGGTTATATCATGTTTACTTTGATAACATTTATATTTACAAAGTTCTGAAAATAATATTCTTTGCAATTATTTAAAAAATTTTGAGTTCAACTTAAAAATGTATGAGTTGTATATAGTTTTTAAAAAAGTGTTAATCTTTTATTTTAAAAAAAATATTTTTTCACAAGGTTTTCTTTCTTTTATCAGGTATAGTCCACATAGAATTTCTACCATCAGTTCACCTGTGCATCATCACCATAGTCCCTTGTGCTCGTCACACTCTTGCTCTGGTCTCTTACCCTCCCCCTCCCTCACAGAATGTCTCTGATTTGTATTTGTCTCTTTAGTATTGTTTGGTTTTGTTGGGTGTTTTTTTTAAAGATTTATTTATTTATGCATACAAGCTGAGGCACGGGAGGTGAAAGGATTCACCAGAGACAGAGTAGGGAGCAGGACAGACAGACTGACTGAAATACACTGCTGAGGGGAGCAGTGGGTGAGGCAGGAGAGGTCTGCTGTGCCATGTGGGTCACCTCCCTGGCCTGGGATTGAACTTGCGCTGCTGTACCGCAGATGCTTCACAGTGTGGTACTCAACCTGCTGTGCCACCAAGGAGGCCCCTTGTTGTGTTTTTTGTTGTTGTTGTTGTTGTTATTATTATTTTCCCAGTTGTATATAGTTCTAAGCGTCTCTCTAGGGGCTACGCAGAAGCCAGTTTGAAGACCACAGGACTAAGAATACAAGTGTGACCTTCTACCCATTGCATAGCTGCCATCAAGCCCTGGGAAATGCCCTTCTTACCCCTCTGTGTTTCTCTTTCTGCAAGATAAAAAGCGTACCTGTTTGTTTTCCCTCATTCTCAAGAAAAGTCTGAGATCATATGTAATAATGAAGTAATGTAGAAAGGTCTAGATTATTTCCTGGGGGTAAGTTGGCCCCCTCTGGGAACTTTTAGTAACTTTTTCAGGCTTCTAGGATACTGGTTAGTTCCCCAGGAAGTATAAATAAAAGGTATTCTTATTACTACTTCTTTTTTAAAAAGTATTTATCTACTTTTGCATACAAGAGCTGGGATACAGGCCAGAGGCATGGGGGTGGTGACAGGAGTACCAGAGGCAAAGTGGGGAGCAGAACAGGCAGATCGAGTAAAATACACTGCTGAGGGGAGCAGCGGGTGAGACAGGAGAGGTCTGCTGCGCCATGTGGGTCACCTGCGCCGCCAGGGATCAAACTTGTGCTGCAGTGACTGCAGAAGCTCCACAGTGCAGCACTAAGCCCTTGCACCACCAGGGAGGCCCCCCAAATGGCTGAGGAGCACTTGTACATGTCCAGAGAATGCTCACTGAGCTCTGGTACCACCTCCTTAACTACCTGTTGAGGTAACAGAGGATGTCAATACACACCACAGGCCCCCTCAGCTTGGTACATCATTCAATTTCTCTTAAAGGTGCTTGTAATTTTGTAAACAATTATTGGGAGGTTAAAACCTGAGCCGCTTGTCCCAGTTCATAAAACCATTGGGTTGTCTAGCAAGCCTAATGTGCTTCAAAATTGGCTTTTGCCTCAGAGGTTTTATGAGAACATTGAATCTCAATTGAGGAGTTTTAAGACACCTGTGGTCTGGATGGGACATGGTCTTTCCTGTTAGTATGTAAATGGTGAGGAACTGTATGCAGGAAGAGAAGCTAAGGCAAAGGTTTTTTTCTGTAAACAGAATTGAACTTTTATTCACTCACTCATTTAACATGTATTTATTTAACTCTTATTAAGCGCCAAGTGGTGGGCTGAGCATGAAGACACAGCGATAAATATACTCTGAGGGAACATACGTTCTGGTTGTAAAAAGGCAAAAGCAATGACAATACTATCCAACTACTGTAGTGAAGACATGTGGGAACAAAGGAAAATGAAGACCAAATTCTGTCTAAGGAAGCAAAGGAAGATGGCACTTGAGCTCCAAGCGGGGAGGACATTTCAGGAGTAAAGTGTGTTCTGTACAAAGACCTGGGAGCCAGGGAGAATGTGAGGCCAACAGAACCTCACGTTGGAGATGTGAGATCAATCTATGGGGAGACAAAGGGAAAATCATAGTTGATCTTGAACGTCATGTAGAGAGTTACATTTTATCCTGTGGGCAACGGGCTTTTAGGGCATTGAGAAACATCTCAAGGTCACTACTTGTGTGGATGGTGCATTGAGGTGCTAGGGACAGGGCCACAGAATTAGGTGGATGAGAATACAGACAGGACTCCTCCATTCTGACAGCAGTTCTAAGCAAATGAATATGGAATACAATTGGCTGCATTACCAAAAATCTCGGGGGAGGAGGGGGAGAAGAACTAGCTCAAACTGAATCCAAGGACAGGTGACATTGGGGCCTATCCTTCCTTCTCACTGTCTCCCTGTGGCTCTCTTTGACTTCTGATGAAAACTGTCCCTCCACATGGGGCAATGAGATGGTTGCCAGGCTCTCCCCTCCCCCACTCCCCTTTTAGTTATCCCTTAGTTGTGCTAGGGAAGCTTCTGATTAAACCTCCTGGGGTTTAAAAAAACCCATCATCAATGGGGGGATTGACGCTCTGATTAACCTGTCTGGGTCACTCTTGGTAGAGGGGGTAGGGCACCAAATGTGACAGCTCCGGCAAACTACAAGAGTTGGGAAAGAGCCCCCAACAGTAATCAGAAGAATAGGAATGTGCACTGGCATGTAAAGATGGTGGCTGCCTCAAATTATAATAGTAGAATTTGATGCAGTATGATAGTAGAAATGTGGAAGAGAGGACAAGCAAAAGCTTGGGGGATATAGTTGATTTCAGGATTTGTTTTTTATTCATTTGATCTTCTAAAAATAATTTCTGTTTTTGGCAGTTGCTTCAATCCAAGTAGAAGATTCCAGGCATTGATAGCCAGAGAGGGCTAAATATAAATAGACAGATAGATACATATATAGATATGTCTATTTACTTATGATATTTTTCCTGACACCCCACAAAAATCTGAGATGACTTATTGGGATAATATGTTGAACTAAGAGCCATGTTACCCAGGCCCTTACCCAACTTGTCATGGTGGGCTGCAGATATAGTTTTTGGCTTCCTGGACGCCAATGCTAAATGGGCAGTGTTATCAGGACATTCCCAACAAGCATCAGAAAACATGACTATTGGTGCTGGTACGTGGAAGGGAAGTCCCTCCAGGTGCTCATGGGGTTGTCGTTGTATAAATGTCACTGTCAGTAAATATAGCAGCACGTTTTGCAGCACTCTGTATTAGAATGATGCGCACTGATGGCTTATGTCACACAAATAAAATATTTATTAATACAAGTAATGCATGACATATAAATCCAGACTTTTTAAAAAAAGTTCATAGGGAATTATAAATAAAAAAAAAATTCTTTTTTGTTAAGTAACATTAGTTTCCGATACTGTATATGATACAGAAGTATGGAGTGTTTTGAAGTCTTAGAAAGAGCTGGAAGCCCAGCAGATAGATTAGTAGTTGGTATTTACTTGGCCAAACTCCTGACTAAAGAGTTACTGTGAACCCCTTTAATCAGGGCTTGTGCTCCATTATTCCTTGTCTGACACCCAACTTGGTTTACAACTTGTATTACAAGTTTGGCCCCTAAATGCATTTCTGGAAGATCAGTACAGAACCAGAGGTCCAACTCCTTTCCCTTTGCATATCTCAGCTTGCACATTAATAGCTCTTGGTGTCAGAATTCTTTCGCCTTCCCAGCTGTCTCTTGATACCAGTTTTGTCAAATGTCTCTTCCATTCTCCTCCAGCTTTCTTTGGGCAAAGCTCACACTCACACCCTCCCTCCTTGGTTAAGGACTTGGAAGTTGAAGTTATTCTTCCTCGGGACCCAGAGCCCCTCTTTTTCTTGTGTGTAGAAGAACTGAGGTGTAGGCCTGAGGATTCACGAGAGACAGAGTGGGGAGTAGAACAGGCAGATGGACTCAAATACACTGCTAAGCGGAGCAGTGGGCGAGACAGGAGAGGTCTGCTCTGCCATGTGGGTCACCTCCCTGGCTGGGGCTCGAACTCAGGCTGCAGTGGTGATAGTCTGAGACTTAACCCCTAGGCCACCAGCGAGGTCCCCCAGCTCACCTCTTGCAGAGTGCTGAGAATGGCCCATGTTCTTGGATGGTTTGCATGACTGGCCTGGAAACTGAAGCCAAAGGAATTCCCTGTGAAATGCTTTCATCTTGAGCCAAGAAACCTGAGTAAGTTTGTGTTGGGAATGGCCATAAGTACTTGTGTTAGAAGTCTAAAGTAGCCCTCAATTTGGCTTTCATTTTCTGCTTGATGTAAAAGCAATGCTGCTCGCCTGAATAATTAGCAGTGGAGGAAAATCCATGCAAGCACCTGAAATGAGAGTCACTGCATGTGAACTTCCTGCTTTCTTTGAAGTTCAGATTCTGAGGACAGAGCGTTGGGCAATGCAGTAAAGGTTCCTCCACTCTGAAATCAAGGCAACAGTTGTGTCTCAACAGAGCCGTTAGCTGTCTCAGACAAAAACAGGCTCTTGGATGTTCTTATAGTCCAAACTTCTTTGCAGTGAGTATAATTTAGGAAGTGATACATATTTGTGTACTTTTGGAAAGAGGAAGTGGGCATTTAGAGTTTTTATTTCGCTGAATTGGGGAGGGCACTGCTAGTACTACATTGGCACATTATGCAAATCAGGGGATTGGGCTGATTCTAAAAGAAAAAGAGAGAGAAAATAAGACTTGAAATACACTACATTTCTAAGCCAAGATAATTTTGCTAGGACTCTTAGACAAAACAAATGGCCAACAAATTTAAGTGCAGCCAAAGAGCTGTAATTCAAAATGGTGTTTTAATTTTTGTTGTTGTTGGATTTGTCCCTTTTATCCAAACCCCATAATTGATATGTCCAGGATGATTCTTGCCCACGTGTTGGGGATGCTGTAGGCCGAGATCAGCTTGGGAACTGGAGGAAACTCGAGTGTTGTTTCATTGTTGACATGTTGCCAACAGAATTCCTAAAACCACAGAACTCAGTCCCTTGAAAGCTGCCTTTGACAAATCCTGTTCAGGCCCAGCCCTCATGGTGGGCTGTTGAACTCTGCTGGGTTCCACCTTGGTGACTCTGGTCTATGGTGGTGGCCTGACAGGGGACTGCTTGGTGGGTGGGCTCTGGGTTCCAAAATGCACTGGAGAAAATGGTCTTGGTAAGGCCTGCCTGGAGCCACCATGGCCTGTGGACACATGCTGCTCCCCAGGCCTCACCGAGCAGCACTTCCAGTCGCCCCACGCTCTGCTCTTGTTCCCACTCAAGGCTGAGCACTGGGAAGTGAAAGCTGTGGTCTCCCAAGGACGCAGCACATTTACCTGCAGAGGGGAGACTGGGCCGGGAACTCCGAGAGTCTCTGTTCTTTTTCTCTTACACTCTGGGTTTAGTCAGAACTGCCAAAGATGTGTTTACCCCTATCTTCCATGCCAAGCAAACATCCCCACATTTAATTTCTCTTCCTGAGACTTTTATTACTTCCCTTAGATACTGCTCATAAAGCTGCCTGGTGCTTGAGTCTCAGCCTGATTTGCATCCGAGACAATGACACGTGCTTTAGGATGAGCCCTAACTGCAGGGACCAGGGGCTTCAAATCGCTGGAAAGAGGAAGTGTCGTTTTGCGATACCTTAATGACATCCTTTCTCCTCGTTACCCGTCAGAGTCCACACCTTGGAACCCTCATCACAGTGCTCTTGAGATGAGGTTTAGGATCCTGCTGCTTTTCAAATTCCATTTCTCACACACAGAGATACTCAGATAGCGAAAAAGTCCCTTGCAAGGTGAGGTGACATGTCATTACAGATTGTAATTTCCACTAAGAATGAACAGACATTTCGAAGGAGTTAACTTTATGAGGCAGAAAATTAAAAGAACTCACTTCCAGCCCTGCCTATCCTTTCCTGGGAGTCGGGACACATGCCGCTATTGCCTGAAAAGTCGAAGAGCAAAGAAGGTACTGATTGAATAGAAACGAAAAGAGACTAGCAGTAAATAATCACCCAGAAAGTTTGAGTGCCTCACCCAGAAAGTTTGAGTGCCTCAAAGTAAAATCTCTTTCCTGTAGTTATCATTTCTCAACCCTGTGCTCTTGTATAATGATGCAGGAAAATGGATTGACTCATTGCTTTTTTTTTTTTTTTTAAAGAGTTATGTTACAGCCTTGTTCTAGAACAAGGTGGAGAAGGATGCTATGGGAAAGAATTTCTTAGTGCCAATTAGTTCTCGTGAATTGCTCCACCCAAGCTGCCCGATGAAAGACCTTTTGGAGTCTCACTCAGAAATTAGGAAAACACTTTCATTTTGCACAGACAAATCATTAATTCATAAGTTATTTAATATAATATAATTTATACTGACAACTGACTGTAAACCTCAATTAAAATATCCTGGAAAACTCATTACTGATCAACCCAGTTCATAATGAATATGTCATGTCTTATTTAGAGCAAATAAATCCATGCAGTGCTGAAGTGCAATTTGAAGCATCAGGATTTAGCTAGGTGGTAATAATCAAGTGTGGTCTTAAAGACCGAGGAAACCCAAGAGTCTTCCAGATGGACACCACATAAATCTCCTGTTGTCACTTGACAAATATTTGTGTTTCTGGCATCACAACAAAATCCATATTCATGAACAGGCCTGAATTAATTGCCTGTTCATGACAAATCTCATTTGACTCACTTCTGATTTCTACTCCAATGACTAAAGGAAAACATAAAATGAGGGGCAGGAATTAAACTGAACTCAAGAGACCAGTATGAGAAGATTATGAGCGGAAAGGCAAGACCTACAGGAGTTGACAGCCTGGTGACCAAGAACGCGGGACTTTTCTGTAGAGACCTGGGTTTGTTTACTGTTCTCTTAATGAATGCGGTTGTCCTTGTTAAGGACTTACATTAGCTGGGGCAATGCTAGCTCTTGTTGCAAAGAGATTGAGACAGCCTAGTGGCTCAAACATAATCCTGGTTTATTTCTCACTCTTATAACCATGTGAGGCTGCTCTCCTGGAGGCAGGTTCTACTTGTGCAGTGACTCAGGGCCCAGACTCCTTCTGTATTGTGGATCGGCCATCATGCTCGTCCAAAGATGTAGCTTGTACAAGGAGAAAGCGCAAGCATGAAGAAGGCAGCTTCTTCAAACCCTTGGCTGGATGAGGACACTTTAAACCCACTCCTCCCACTGGCGAAATCAGTCAAGAGGACAATGAGCAAGTGTGGTTCTGTTTAGCTGCTTCCCAGGCTCAGCTCTGTGAGCAGGGACGTGGCCATGGACTCTGGAGAGATGGCCAGTTCTATCTGCCACAGGGCTGCTTATCAGGGACAGCAGAGGTAGCATTTTGTAGAAAGAACATCTCCAGATTGTACATCAGAAATTTGGGAAGGTGAGGATGTATGGAAGCAGCACTGTCATGGAGGGCTGAACAAGAGCAGTGAGATTCAACTGTCATGAGAGCCAGGCAAGAGGCTCCCTCAGCAGAGAGGAGTGGGGTTGGCTTCAGGGGGAGCAGAGCACCCTCACAGAGGCAGGTCCTAAGGATCTGAGAGTTTCTCTTCAGGAGAGGACTCTGCTTGGTTCCCTGCTGGGACAGTTACAAAGGTGGCTGAGGTTTGACTCAACAGGAAAAGACAAACATTGTGCTCAGGGGCCAGGAGTCCTGGGTGTGTGTGTGTGTGTGTGTTTGTGTGTGGGCAGGGGGAGGGGGAGAGGAAGGATGGGAGAGGTGTGGGGGGTGCCAAGAAGGTGACAACCATGCTCTTTAAAGACGAGAATGAATCGTTATTTGTCACACAAGAGGGGCTGGTTTGATTTTGTTGCAAGGAATTGAACTACGCTAAGATGGCCTTGCCTTCTCTTCCTACCCTAATTAGCTCTTTGTTCTCTGAAGTATCTAAACATAATACCCAGCAATGACTAAAAGGGAAAAATGAGTCAGTCATAGAATAAAAGCATAGGATAAGTACAACTACCACTAAAAGCATGGGCGATGCTGCTTATAGTGAAAGAAATCTGGAAAGATCCTTGATGTCCATCATTACAGGCGATGGCTGAATGGAGTACACCACCACCCTCTGGTCACTACGCGGCAGTTGAAGAGAATGCTGTGGACCTGCACATGCTGACCTGGAGGGCACCCAAGGATAACGCATGGTCTCACCTTTGCACAAACACACTGAATACAAACCTCCTGAAACATTTGCTTCATTAGTGACTAATAAACAATGAAAAACCCACGAAGATGGACTGTCTCAAGAACTAGTAAAGTATCAAGTATCTCTGCCACCTTCTCCTTCCGATAATCTTCCTTCAGGTGATGAAGTAAGACACCAAGAGCTCTAGTAACTCATGCTAGGAAGAACCACTAGCTGCTGGGCACTGTGCTGGTCCCATCTGCCCGAGCCCTGTGCTCTCCCCTACACCGTGCTGTCTTCTTAAAATCGAGACGAGAGCTGGTCCTATTTTCCCAGGCAGTGTTCTAAATAGACCAGGTTAATGAGGAAGGGTCTTCATGTACACCTGGAAGGGAACCCGATGGAGATAAGAATCCTGCTGGGACTAATCTCTGGACTTTCTGGAAAAGCCTAGCACAAGGGCTGGAACAACCCAATCTTGAAAGGATCCCCTGGTTGTTTGGGGACATCCCTTCCAGGGACAGAGTGTAAAGGGGACACAGGTCATGACTCACTCTCTTTCGAGGGGCCCAGTGATGGGGTGATGGGAAGAACTTCTCTACTCCTCAGCTGGTTTTGACCTCCAATGTGTTTGGGGGTCCTATCTGAGTGTGATCCCACTGTCTTCCTTTTGAGTTAAGGGTGCTTTATTTAGGATCACTGGCTTCAAGATTTACTTAAAGATGTCGAGGTCACACTTTCTTCAGGACCCATATTTCTAGTCAGAGAGATGGCACTGCTTAAGATGCACAGCCAACTCCTACCTAAATTGTTATTGGCCTTGGCGACTTTGGCAAGGATTTAAAAACTTAAGTCTTTCACACAAAAACCAGAAATGAAAAGAGAAGGACAAACTGGGGACACTTGGTGGGGAGGGAAGAGGGGAAGAGTTGAGGGCAGACGGGAACACGGGGGACCGAGGTGATGGTGCACTGGTGAGATGGTGATGGGGAATACATGGGGATTACAATTGATGGCAAGTATATGTAAATTTTAAAAAAATTATATAATAAATAAATGTTATAAATTGTCAAAAAACCCAACTAAAATTAAATCCAAGTATAATAAAAAGCTATTACTTTTTGTCTAAAAAAAAAATAAAATCTTAAGTCTTTCTTGGTGGGTTTGTAGTGTTGGGACTCTTGGTTGTGCAACCCGCTGTTGGAGGCCAGGTCCGTTCACCTTTTACTTGGGGACTTTTCATAGCACTCTCTAGGTTGGCTTTCCCTAACAGTTTCTAATTAATACGCATATATTTAAATTATGAAAAATAACCTAGATACTTGAAAAAGCTAAAAAGAATAAAGCCAAAGGCAGTGGTTCTCAATATCAGTATCACCAAGTGACCTTTAAAAAGTCCCAATAGCCAGGCCATCCCCAGGAAGAATCAGTGCGGTGGGACTCAAGCCCCAGAGGTTTCCAAGGCCACACAGTGGACTCATGATTGATCAGCTGTCCTCTGGCCGGAGGCTTAGCAGCTGGGCAGGTCTCCCAGGCAGGTCACTGGCCTACTGGTGACTTTTCAGGGTGCCCTCCACTCCAGATCACGGTGTTGGTGTAGGACTGGGGCTCAACAGGCTTTGGCAGAGAGGACTTTGGGCTCCATTAACTCAGTCTCCCGTAGCAAGCTCACAAAGAGCAAATGTATCTAGTGGCTGCATGGTTTTTCATTCTAAGTGAAAATAGCCATACTGAGGTCCATAAGAACAATTAGTGTTAAAACCTAAGACCGCTCATTTTGCTAAGTAGAAGACTATTTATGATAGTTGCTGACTCTTTTAATACTTAAGGTGCCTATCTGGGTATTTTTGAGGAAGGAAAATGGAGACAGCTGCTTCACTTCTACTTCAGATTACATCATGGAGCTTGCAGTAAAACCAGGTAGTCTGCAGATGGTTCAGGAAAGTTTATTGTGCATCTCGACTTTAGTTCATGGTTTTCTAATCCCTGCACGGACATTGAATAACTGAATTTATTTTTATTATCGAGACTTTAGTTCATGGTTTTCTAATTTCCACATGGACACTGGCTAACCGAATTCATTTTCTGACACTCTCTACTTATTGGGGAGCAACCTGTGAATGACTTTGACTTGATATTTTTATTCATGAGACAATGGGTGGTTCAAAATTAAAAAATGGCAACAACTGGTCTTGGAAAAAGAGTAAAGGCAGCATCATTTTTCCACATTGGAGCTTTCATGCAGGAACAGGCTCCAGCAAGACCAGTGGCTGTTAACAGGAAAGTGTGAAAATTCCCCAGATTCATAATTGTGAGCAGTAACAGAAAGGCTATTTCTGATGTTACCATCTTTAGATCGCTCTCTCACACACATCCTCTCACAGTACAGTCACTTTACACACACATGCACACACCCTCATTCACTCACACATCTGCATAATCTTCCTGGCAATTCACTGCATTGCCTGTTCTCTGCAGCACTCTGATGAAAGCTTCCCGGTGGTCAATTTCATTGCAGATGTGTGAGGAGGGAAGAAATATTGTCAAAATGGTACTTGCTATTGAGCAAAAGGACATATCATATGAAACAAAGTTTTAATTTTTATTTTACATATTTATACATAAAACTTTCAAGGAACCTTCTGAATCCAACAGAATGTTAATAGCACATCTAAAAATGAACTTCAGGTAGTCAACATTCACAAAATGTTGAAAACTGATTAAAATATACATGTTACCGAGAGCTACAAGTTCACTACGAGGCAGGCATGTATTTCTGACTTGGATAGCACCGTCATTTACAGTCCTTAAAACTACAGTGAAGAATGAAAGTAGTCAATGCAAAATACTGCTCCAACTTAAAATCCCTAAACAAATAAAAATAAAGTTAAAACTACCTTCTCTGATTAACCATGATTTGTGATGGTGTAAGTACTGTACATTTTTTGTAACATTTTATTAAAATGCCTGATATTTAGTGGCACAGTAAAAAATTAAAATAAATTAAGAAGCAAAGGCCAATCACTGGACGTTAAGCTTCAGACATCATCAATGACTAACACTGATATTTGTTTCTGCGCCACCTTTAGCAACAGCATTTTTACAGTCACAGAAGCAAAAGAAATTCCAGCTCGCCCTCTGATTGCATGTCTTCCCTCACTTTGCAGGCATTTTCTCTGCCATGTGCTTCTGCTGGCTTTCAGCATGTCTGTAAAATAAATAATACAATATTTAGTGCTAAATGGGCCTCCCTGGTGGTGCAGCGGGTTGAACAGTATACTGTGAAGCATTGTGGCACAGAGGCATGAGTTCAATCCCCGGCCAGGGAGGTGACCCACATGCATGACAGACCTCTCCTGTCTCACCTGCTGCTCCCCTCAGCAGTGAATTTCAGTTGATCTGCCTGTTCTACTCCCCATTCTATTTCTGGTCAATCCATTCACCTCCCGTGACTCTGGCCTGTACCCCAGCTCTTGTATGCATAAATAAATAAATTTTAAAAACAAACAAAAAATATTGAGTGCTAAATAGGTTCCAATTGCTTTCTAATCAACAGCTAAAACATCCTCCAACTGGAAATACAGAGTTATTCACAGTGAACTCAGAGCACTGGGAAACAGCACTTTGTTTACATGGATTTGCCTTCCTCACTGATTATGTTCTATGTATGATTCTTTTGATTAATACCTGCGACTTGTAGGCAACATCACCTTTAAGAAGAACAGTGCTATGTTTAAAAATGAAGAGTTAAGTGTTTGGGATAATTTATTCAACAAATATTTAATATGTGTCTTACTTGAGCTGGGCACTGTTCTGGGCAATAGGGTTTGAGGGTGAGAGATAATGAAGTCTCAGAAACAGGAAGGGAACAAATAAGAAATAAGGATATTGCAGATGGAAAATAAGTGCTAAGCAAAAAGTCAAATGAGGCATTATGATAGTAATAGAGTGGCTGCTTAAACACACAACGATAAATCATACATCTGACAAACAGCTAATATTGAGGATCTATAAAGAACACATACAGCCCAACAGAAAGAAAACAAAGAGACCAATTTAAAAAAAAAATGGGTACAGAGGTAAACAGACACTTCTCCAAAAAAAAAAAAACAACAAACCGCAACTTATAGTCAACAGGCACATGGAAAAATGTAATGTGCAGTCATCACATATCACCAGGGAAATGCAAATGAAAACCATAAAGAGATACCACCTCACACCTGTGAGAGTGACTCATGTCAAAAAGATTAGAAACAAAAAATGGTTGGTAAGGATGGAGAGAAAAAGGAATCCTCATATTCTGTTGGGAATGTAGACTGGTCCAATCCCAATAGAAAACATTATAAAGGTTCTTCAAAATATTAAAAATAGGTATTTCATATGATCCAGCAGTTCCACTCAAGCTCCACAAGGATTCCCTTATATCAACAATCATTGCTGAGGACCTATTATGCGCAAGGTAGGCCCTGTCTTAGGCTGTGGGACACTGTAATGAGTGAAGACGGCATTATCTCTGCTCTTGGGGTGGGATGGTTACAATCAGGCTAGGGGAGACAGCAGACAAATAGAATACAGTGTGATTAGATTCATCTTGGGAGAGGTCAAGTTGCCAGGAATACAGAGAAAAGGTGGCATATCCCAATCTTGGGGATGGAGTGTCAGGGGGTACTTCTCTAAGGAGACATCATCTAAACCAGTGGTTCTTAAAATTTTGCTGTACACTAGAATCACCTGATTAAAAAATCCTGCTGGACAGGCCACCCCACAGGATAATTACATTGGTAACTCTGGCGTGGGTCCCAGAATCAACAGTTTGTAAAGCTCCCCAGGTGGACCTACTATGCAGGCAAAATGGGGAACCACAGATTTGTGCTGACTGGGTGTTGGATAGATAAACAGAATTTCTCAGCATTCCCTGGAGCCTCATCTCATGCTTCTGGTTTCTGGCTGCAAACCTCTGGGAATGCTACTCTGGGTACATTTAAGTACTTTCTGAGTCCCCCATCAGCAAAGTGGCATTTCCAGCTAGGAATTCATGCAGAAACTTCTCCCCGCTTATGTTGGGACAGCTCCGGTCTGAAGGGCTCCTCCAACAGTTTTGAATTGGTGACACCTCTCCTTTTAACCTCATGTTTCTGCCTGCCTGTTTCTTATGATTGATTACCCGCTGAAAGGGTCAAAAAAACACTGCAAGCCTGAGCAATAGTTCCACCCTGAGAGAAGATCCTGGCAAGAGGTGCTTAGAGGATTTCCACTACCTTTGCAAGCTTCTGGGATGGATCTGGGTCACGTGGTTAATGTCTTAGGTTATTACAACAGCAGTTTCTTTCTGTCTTCAGGGGGCCTTCTACTCTCTGACTGTCATTTCTGGGATTAATAGTAAGTGTTCCTCTGGTTTAAAGACTTTGCATGAACTATATGAGAAAAGATGCCACGGTAGGTCTTAAGTTATAGGAGTCACCATATTTCATGCATGGGAGATAGCTTTTCTATAAGGAAAATTACTAAGAACTGCAAGATCTGACCAGCATTACCTTGTTTCCAATGCCTAGGAAACAAGCTTCTCCTCTTAATGAGAGATGGTTGGAGTCAGGCCCAGCTAGAAAATGGGTCTAAGACCTTCCCCTGATGAGGATAATCAGGGTGACCAAGGGTTGGGTCCCCTACTAGCCAGAGCCACTCTGTGGCCCCACCATCAGGCTGATCACATGGAAACACACTAGAAAGGAGTGAAGGGCTTCCAGTCAACTTCTTGAGGCCATGTCTTCAGGTGACAGTCCCCCTGCAGAACGACTGGGGGTCAGGACTTCTTATGCACTGACATCCCTGATAAGGGAGGATGGCTGTGAAAATTTGGGAAGCAGCAGTTTGGCCACTTCCCTTCGTGTAGGGCGCTGACACCAGTAGAGACAAGGTGAGTCACTCCTGGAGGGACGGGAAGGCTTTTTCTCTAGAGGCAGCTCCTGCCCTTGTTCTAGACCTGAGAGAACTGGTTTCCTTCCTTCTTGGGGAAGCGGAGCCCACTGACCTGGTCAGGTCCTCAATGTCCACCAGCATGGCGTCCTGCTCTGTGTGCAGCTCGTCCCGGACAAGGAGCAGCTGCACCAGCTCCTCATTCAGGCCTGAGGCAAAGAGAGGACAGCACTTAAAGACAGGGAAGACTGCATGCCAGTGAGAATGCGTAGCTACTTACAGACAATTACATATGCACCATATATATTTATTCTACTCATGAAAATTTGTTATGTATGTATAGTCACAGCTACTCATGAAAACTATTGTTTTATATATATTCACTAAAACATTAGCCTCTCATAAACTTGGGAGAAACCACTAATTTGAATACATGACTAGTTTGCACGACTGCAGAAGTGTTGCAAAAAGAGGGCTAAAGTATGCAGTATTTCCAATTGCATTTACTTTAAGTGGGAAAAGAAACTGCTAGCTGTTAGGAAAATAACTTGTTAGAAAAAGCAGGATTTTGTCTTGAAGGATGTGAGCAAAAATGCCGGCAGCCTAGTAAGGTTTTCCACCATTCATCTTCAGGACACTCCTCCCATACTGAGGTTGGGGCCCTGACAATGTGACATCAGATGACCCCCCCTAGCCCTGTCACAACTCCACCCCAAACGCCAGAGCTCTGGGATGCGGAGGCAGGTTGTTTCAGGAAAACGTGTTATCTCAAAATACTGGAAAGTCGTATTTGTGAACAATACTGGAAAGTCATATTTGTGAACTTGAAGACACAACCTCTGAAATCTCAGGACAATGGGTGCTGGGGAAAATGTTCCCCAGGACTTGAACAGGGAATAAAACACGGAGATGGAACACTTTTAATCCTTCTCCTCCTGAAATTGGGACTTTGGGTTAATCTGGCTTCTACCCTTGAAAATCACCAACAAGCACAGACTCCCTCTTGCTTTTCCCCACAAAAGGATAAGATTAAAGATTAAAGGTCTGGGCACAGGGAGAAAGCCTTCATTTAGCAAAAGGTCCCGGGCCCAGGAACCAAAGAAGGGGAGGAAGTGTTCCACTAAAGTCCCTTTGGAAATGCTCTTCAAATAGGGCATTGAACTGCGCTTAATTCAGACTAGTGTCTAATGTAAAAGAGATAAAAGAACTATACAGAGAGGTCTAAAATTTCATCTACTCATGAAAAGGACCAGAGGCAATTTTATTATTTAAGCATAAGGATGACATTTCATTGGTAAAATATCAGAAAGTCTTTTAAAGAGTAGAAATTGTAATTTACTATGAGTTTAAATTAAATGCAGTGGTAGAATCAAAATGTCCTGTGACTGTATGGTTTCATAATTAAAATGTTAAATTCTTTCTCTTTTTATTTTAAAACAATACTGAACACGTTAACTTGGCACTGAATACACCCAACTCTATTTTTCCCACTGTCTTGGGGTAGCTGCTGTTACTGTAGCATTTAGCAGAGTGCCCACATACGTCACGTGACCCCTTCGTGCACAGGGCTTTTTCCCATATGAAGTTTTTGACTCTTTAGGATGGAAATTTTCAAACTGTTACCAAAGCAGACAGAATAGTCCAATCAACTCCAAGCCTACAGTCAACTTCACCAATTACCAGCTCATGGCTAATCCTGACTCATCTATCTTCTTTTCTCTAATGAATTATTTTCAAGTAAATTCCAGAAATCATATTATTTCATCAACAAACAACTTCAGTATGTATCTCAAAAAGACAAACTTTTAGATATAACCTCAATACTTTTACTGTAATTAAATAACCTTTAATAAAACATGCAGCCAGTATTCAAATTTCCCCACTTGATTCCTACATATGTTTTTAATGTTGGTTTGCTTGAATGCAGCTCTTTGGCATGTGTCCTAGGTGCTTTTAATCTGCAAGTCCACAGGATTTTATAGTCCCATGGCTGAAGCGGCATGTTCTCTTTCATGGACTCATCAACTGCTGATTCTTTGCACGACCAGTCACCCCAAGTGAGCATCACTCACTCACCACCCTCAGCATGCTGCATTAGAGGTCCTCTTTAGGCTAGGGGAAAAAGACCCATAGTTTGTCACCCTGCAACTGTCACATATTAGCCACATATCCTCCCACTACCTGGAGCTCCATATAATAAACTGAGTTTGGTTTGATAATGATGATACCTAAAACTAATGCATATACCAGCGAAGCTGATGGTATGACTGTGTAAGAAATGACCTGTCACTTCTGAATTGTATTCTAGAGATCTGTTGCGAGCCAGATATATGTCAGATCTATGATGTATGAGGAGCTGGGGATTTAAAATGAATAAAGAGGACCTATAACCTTTATGAACCCCGGAAAACTCTCAAAGGTCTCGACATCTTACAGTAGAACAATAAAAACAAAAACAGCCAGTGCTCCTCTCCTTTTCTGTGAGCACACAAGAGGGACCCAGAGCCATGTACAAAGACCCAGGATTGAGCAGGAGGCACGTCCCGTTATAGGCGACACGACGGTCCCATATCAAACACATTTACACTTACTTTCTATCTGGGAATGGAGGTCATTGACTATCACCTGTAGCTGCCCTATGGTCATGTCTCTCAGGTCGGCAGGCTTCAAACTCCTTTTCATCAAGCACTCACTTATATGAGGCATGTGTGGCAGCTGAAGACACAAAGGAAGAAGCGAAGGTGTCAAGGGCAGTAAGCACTCTGAACATAAGACCCAATTTTCTCCTCAAAGATCCACCCTCACTCACCCACTCCATTCAGGTGCTGGACTTAGAGGTTTCCCCTGTTTCACCTTACCACACACCACATTGTCTAAGATGCCGCGGACATCAAAATGCTACATTCTCAACTTAAAAGCTTTTGGAATGATATTTAACCCAGGCTGTGACAGCTGTTATTTCTAGGAGTAAAATACTGGGGAGCCCAAGTATCAATGACACAGATAAAATTAGTAATGTCAGCTATCTATTAATCCATGTCATGCTACAGGGACTGCTCTTTGTGCTTAGAATCCTCTGCTCACCGATTCTCACAAGCAGCTCACCTGACACAGGTGTTATTATTATGCCCATGCTATCGATGGGCATATAGTAGAAAGCTGAGGAATGAGGTCAATGCAGAGTTAGACTTAAATCCAAAGTCCTGCACTCTCCTGACCTCTGCCGTGCTGTGTTCACTGACAGCTAGCTGGGCATGAGAACTAAAGCAGAAGTGACTGTGCAACTAAGTTTCTTAAACTGAGATTGCTTTGAAGGAATCAGAACATGTCTAGACTGCTAAGAAACAGAAGAAAAGAATCCAACTTTACTTCTGTGACATCTGTTGCTTATGTCCTTTCCATGATACATAGGCGGAAAGAGAAACAGAGTTAACTGTTTCTCAATGGCAGTACTTTGAACAAACTGCCTGGAGAAACCCCAGTTTGCATAACCCTGGGAGAGGGCTGGGATAAGGGACAATCACGTGCAGCCCCCACACACGTGTTGGCATTTCAGCATCTGCTACTTACTAGATCAGCGACCGGAGACTTCTTCCTGTTCTGTTTTTCCACTTCGACTTGCATTTTGGCCATTGGCTTGGCCATGGCGAGGGCCATTTTGGCTTCAGCTTGCAATTTCTTTTGCCTGGTGAGAAAATCCATATCATCGAGGGATTCGGATTCTTCTTCAGTAGTGTCTCTATCGGAATAGGAAGAACTCTGTTTGCTCTGTGAAGGGAAAAAGAGCAGCCCTGAGCTTTCTGTCTTGGTGCCATCTTTGGAGAGGAGACACAGCTCTCCTGACCTCCGAAGAGCAACTAGAGCCCCCCTCAGTCATTCTAGTCACCGCCAGGTGTGACACTGAAGAGCAGCTTATCCCTCCAATGTCAATAATAGGCTGGTTTTAGTCTAAAGAGTCACATAATTAACAACGGGGAGAATGCATTTATGACAAGCTTGAGAGATTTCTTTAATTTTTGGTTTCAAAACTTTCTTGAAGTGACCAGACACTGGGAAATATCTAACCCAGAGCTCAGGCAGTATTTTTCTTCCTAGGTCAACAAGAGCTCAGGAATCCACCCAAGTTCTCATTTTACAAGGTCCTATCTAACAGGAGGGGTGGTGGACAGACCTCTCTTCTCCTGCCCACAAGGAACAGTAAGCCACCTCTTGCCACCTGTATGTGCAGGACACGGAGAGAGCACTTCGCATTGGCTGTTCCTCTGAGCCACGCTGGTGTGCCAGTCTTGCTACCCTGTCTTTAAAATATGCCCGCCCTGCGAGTGTGCTCATATCTCTAAGCCCCAGAGGAAGGACAGGCATGTAGTCAATCTTGATTTCTAACTGCTTAGGGCAAATCTGATTTAGTTTATATCTTAATATAAAAGTAGCCGCTAACTTTAGCAGAATGTGTTATTTTAATTATCTCATAACTGATTTTCAAACACCGTCAAACCGTGTCAAGAAATGACAAGGAAGACATCTCTCTGTAATGCTTGTTCTTGATGAACAACAACAGACGCCAGAAGGCCAGGAAAGCACGTACATCATGCACAGTGGCAGTGTGGGCTCACCATGGGGGACAGCGGGGTGTCCAAGCTGGTTTCGGTCTTACTGTCGTCAGCATCACTGTCCTTGTCACTGCCGCTGTCATTGACGAAGCAGATCTGCAGGTTCATCCCACTCTGCAGGCTGCGAAAAAGCGAACAGGACGTTACTCCACTCAGTCCTTTGTCACCTGGCAACAGGTAGCACAACTGCCTGGTGTTCAATGGAAAGTTATTCTATGTGTTCCTCTCATGGCAAAGGAAGGCGGTGATGTTACTCCCAAGTTATATGTGACAACTTTGGCTAGAGATTAATAATCACTATGATTTATTGATAACTTACGTAATGAAATGATACCTCTTACTAATATTGTATCAGTTTTTTTCCACATTAATTTCATGTTCTATGAGAAATAATTTAAGGTCACATAACAGCAGAATACCAAGCACACTGATTGTGCACACACACACACACACAAGAGTGTATTGAGTCACTTGGTTTACATTCCTGTCACTAAGGATTCCCATATCTCTCCCATGGCTCCCATGGCAACAATCCAAAGCAGCTCACTGGAGCCAGCACCCGGCCACAGACTCTCTGGAGAAAGACTCCTTTCCTCCAAATAGAATCAGGTCACCTGAAGGAAAATTTTACTTAAGGCAGTTGCTCAAAAGTCAACTAAGAGACCTCCCTGGTGGTGCAAGGGATTAAGCACTGCAGTATGAAGCATCTGCAGCCAATGCAGCACGAGTTCGGCCAGGGAGGGGACCCACATGGCACAGCAGACCTCTCCTGCCTCACCTGCTGCTCCACTCACCAGTGCATTTCAGTCAATCTGCCTGTTCTGTTTCCCACTCTAACTCTGGTGAATTCTCGCACCCCCGCACCTCTGACCTGTACCCCAGTTCTTGTATGCATAACTAAAAATCTAAAAAAAAGTCAACCAAGGGAATTCATTTACGTCATAATAAAAAGAAAACCCCATAATAAAAAGAAAGCCCCATAATAAAAGGAAAGCCCCATAATAAAAAGAAAAACCTCATAATAAAAAGAAAACCCTGATCACTTCCCTAGGAAGGAAATGAGTTCATTTGATTCTGGGTTCACCCTAGAGAAAGAAGTCCAGCCAGGCAGGCTGTCCAGCTGCGCCTGCACACATGGAGTCTCTGGTTTCTCGGGAGCTCGTCACGTCCCCGTTGTGTCCTGTGCTTCAAGGGAGATGTTGCTGGGAATGTGGTCACTGGCCATGTATGTGCTACTCACTCTGTTCTAACTTTCATTAGAAGTCAAACAGGGGCCTCCCTGGTGGCACAGCGTGTTGAGCGCCGCACTGTGAAGCATCTATGACACAGCAGCGCAAGTTCAATCCCCGGCCAGGGAGGGGACCCACATGGCGCAGCAGACCTCTCCTGACTCGCCAACTGCTCTCCTCAGCAGTGTGTTTCAGTCAGTCTGACTGTTTTGCTCCCCACTCTGTCTCTGGTGAATCCTCTCACCTCCTGCAACTCTGGCCTGTACCTACCCCAGGTCTTGTATGCATAAATAAATAAATATTTTTTAAAAAGCCAAACATATTTCAGTGTTATTTGGCAGAAAAGGATTGTTAAATAGCTCATTGTCTCAGCAGCCCCGTAGTGGCCCCTACTGTATGAAAAGTGTAAGAAGAAAGTAAAGGTCACGGCAAGTCCTGGGCAGCAGGGCAGTGCATGGGTTGAGGGTCTCGGATGCTGAATCTGCTTTGGCATTGGCACAAAGGGACAAAGCAAAGCAACTAATCTGAGATTTGTCACTTGTATTTTTTTTTTCTCAGTGGACAGGGAAGTTTGGTACAAACTTCTCAAATGACTCATGTAAAGTGCTTCTATGGTTGGGAAAAAAAAAAAAAAAAAACCAGACCCCAGAAAAAGAAAATCAGATTGAACTCAAGATATATGTATGTACTGCCACCTGTTGCTAGCTCCTGTAATTACTGGAAGTGAAGCCCTGCTCACTTCCCTAGGAAGGAAATGAGTTTTTCCTCAGCTGGCTGAGCTCTGTCCCCTTCCTGCCCTAGAGGTGGCAAGGAGGGGCCTGAGGTGTGGAAGGTAAAGCTCTACTGTGGAGAGCTCAGGGCAGTTTGGCATCGTCAGCCCAAAGCTCTGACTCCCACTTCTTCATTCAGGCACAATGCTTAACCTCCACGAGCCTCAGTTTCCTCATCTGTAAAATGGGGTGAATAATACCCAACTCAGTGTTTTGAAGGAAAGATGCGAAGCTAGCTCAGAGCCGGCAAGGGGCAGGCGCTCCATACATGCCCCTTATCCTCCTTTCTCTGGCTACTGAAAGCCTCCGTGAAGGAAAACAGTTTTAGACGTGCTGTGACTTTGTCACAGGCCCAGTGTCAGATGCCACGCGAACTGGTCCACAGACCGCCAAGGCACAGCCAGCCCTGAGACAACAACGTTCCCCAGCTGTCTGTAACTCTCAGGCAGCCCAGGCACTACTGAGCTGGATTGTCTCCTCTTAATTCTCTTCCACTGGAAGTGGAGTAATCTAATATATTCAGTTTATCCTTTGAGCCCATATAAACTAAGTTTAAAATTTATTATAGTAGTTGGTTAAAAAAAAACAAACCAAATCCCAATCAAATCCCATCTTTAACAATGAAACTCAAGATCTGTGGACTGGGAGACAGTGAAATAAAACTGCAAATTAAAAACAGACATATTTTTAAACGAAACCTAACTGGAATCTAGGCTTATGTAGCTAGCACTTTCTATTTACCGAAGGGCTTAAGTCCTGATAAGAAGTGTCTGCCCGCTGGATATACAAATACTATTCAAATATAAAATAACCCAGTGCCATTAGAAAATAAGGCTTATGATGTCCAGAGATACATGTTTTATTTCAAAGACAGTCTGATCCTAAATTCTGTTGTTCTGCTCCTAAACTGATCTTTGTGCTGAGGATTACCTCAGACCTAAATCAACCCTCTCATATAGTGTCTCCAACTCAGCAAAGGCAAAGAATAAAAAGGTGGTGGTGGTGGTGGGGGGGGGGGGAGGTAGGAGGAAGGAATTAGAAATCAGAGTGAAATGAAAAACACCTTAGGTAGAAATTCAGAAAATCGCCTTAGTGCCACATTATCACCGTGGGAACCTGCACAGACCTTCTTACAGGGTGTGACTTCTAATTCCTTACAGTGGCGATCACCAGGATGCAGAGCTCAGGAAAAGGAAATTATAGGACTTAACAGCTAATGGTTCAGAGGGTATTTTAGCAAAGCTATCTTAAAGCGGACATGGGCTTCCAGGCGGATTTGTGAGCCTTTAGCCTTTAAGCAGTTCTGAAGAGGAAGCAGCTTTGGGGACACTCAGTTGCACTCCCATGGCAGCCTGAGTGTGGGGCACTCGAGGCCACGTGGGGGCCACGAATGTCAGAGTCACACAGTGGCCCCCTGCTTGGGTCCCTTCCCACGCAAGGGCCTGGCTGCTCTGAGGCTCATTCTGAAACCCAGACCCCGGGTTCCAGTGCCTGCACCATGTGGCCCCAGTGACAGCCTCTGCACACACAGTCTGCGGAAGCGCCAGCCGCCAGCCACCAGGTCTCTGATGCCCAGATCGCTCCAGCACAGGCTGAGGTGAAAACAAGCACCAGTCTCCTCTTGTTGATTAATGACATAATTGACGCTATCCAAGGTCACTCAGTGTTTCGAGTGGCATTTAGCAGGGTCTTGAGTGCAAGAGGCTGCCTGTGGCTGGCTGCCTGTCGCTCTCCTTTGGATAGATCTGTTGCGCCTGCGTGCTGGGGGCGTTTCCTCTGAGTGCCAGGTGTGAGGAGAACCACACTGCCTGCCGTCCAGAGCGCCTGCAGGGGCATGAAGGCCTGGAGGAGGGTGTCGGGGTGAAAAATGCTGGGAATGCCAGGAGATAAAGATGAGGTGTCCTCTGACTTTGGGTGTGAGGGGAAGTGGCTCCGGGATGCATTCGGAGGCTGTGCAGCCCCAGAATCTGCTTGGCTTTTCGGCAGAGGAAGACTTTTCTTAGAAAACACTCATGGTAGCTTCCAGCCACCATCACCAGGGACATTATTGAAACACGCCCAGAACTGGGAGGCCGGAGAGATGAAAGTTCTAAAGCTGAGAGGATGGCTCAAAATCCTAGCCGGGTGATACGATTTGGAACAAAGGTAACATTTTTCAACGTGAAGGCATAAGACCAGTTAATTCCCTGAGAGAATGCTAAGGTCCCAAAGTTTTCTTTGAGTCCTGGGGGGGCAGCAGTCACTGTGAACCCGACCTCTGGCCTGAACCTGGGGTGCAGTGACTGCATTGGGCCATCTGAGGCTGATTCTGAATCCCAGACTATCTGGTGTTTTAGAAAAATAGATGTCCTGGGTAGACCACCAGCGGCTACATACAAATGTTAAGATTCCTTGGGGTTAGCCCCGTACTACCCCCTGGCTAGCACTTGAAACGAAAACAGAATTTTAGTTTGAAAGGATGTTCACTGCATTCTCCCCTCAGGCTGAACACCCACCTGTGGATTACAGGTGAGGTACAGTCATTGTGAGAAGTTATCTATGACAGGTTCTGATTCTCCCCTCTGCCCATCTGCTCCTCTGCACGTGACTGCAGATTCTCCACAAGACCAGTCAGTTTCCTCACAGTGGGTGGGCGTCTTGGTGTCTTGGCCAACAGAACAAAGAGGAAGTGCCTCTCCCCAGGGAGCCTGCCCTGCTCTCAGCATCAGTCCAGGATAACGTACTGGCAGGTGGGTGACCTCATAGCAAGGAGCTCCGCTGGCATGTGTCACAGCTAAAGCAGCAGACACAAGAGAGATCAGCCAGAACCATGCAGGAGCTTCCTCCCATGGCCAGTGTGGACCCGAGTGGCTTGCCCTGTGCACAACCCTAGAAATACTCACCTGGCCATGGGCTCCTCGGCAGAAACTAATGCTTATCACTGTGCCTGGATGCACATGGTTTTTATTATGCACTGTCACTATGGCAACAGGTACCTGGTCCAACATCACAACCACGGCACTCTAGTGAGACTTCTGGTTTTGGATCCAGTGGCCTCTCTCCCATTCTAAACTTACCCTCAGGTTTTGACTTACTAGCGCCTGCTTGTGTCTGGCAATACATTTTAAGTAGCATATACCTGCTGTAGGTGCTTATAATTTCAGGGCAACTGTATGGTAAATCGAGCAAGATGGAACTTTCCATATGTCGTATGCCTGTGGATGTCAATCATGCTTTGCTCATTATGACTCTAACCGGGTATGTGTAGGAGCCACCGCCTCCTGCAGCATTTGTCATTCAATAGCCCCAACTAACTTTTGGCCTGTGTTTCAATGTATTATTTCCATTTATTTTAATCATCTTTGATGCATTATTCAAAGGTTTTATGCATGATGAATAATCACTCATACTTTCAATACCATATCCTTTGCTGTTTCATGAGCATTTTAAAGGGGATAGGCTATATACTGTGTTGAATTATGAGGTGACAATAAACATTTTATTTTTCTAGGGATTTGTCGTGAAGCAAGAAGGTGGAGCACTTGTGGTCTGGGTAAGTTCTAGATCATCTTTCTGTGAGGTGCCTCTAGTGAGTGTGCAGAGGTAGATTAAGATGAGGTGCTACTCTCTTTACAATAGGTAAGACCTGGAAACAACCTAAATGCCCAAAAACAGATGAGTGGATCGGGAAGCTGTGGTACATATACACGACGGAATACTATTCAGCAATCAAAAATGAAAAACTAGACGCATTCATAGGAACATGGATGGAACTGGAAGGGATTATGCTCAGCGAAGTAAGTCAGAAGGCAAAAGAAAAATACCAGATGGTTCCTCCCCTAGGAGGATTATAAGGGAACCAAATAAGGATCAAGGAAAGGAATAAGAACAATAATAATAATGATAATACTAATGATAACAATAAAGACACAAAACCAAAAATGAAAAGACAAGGACAAACTGGGGACACTTGGTGGGGAGGGGGAGAGAGGGAGGGTTGAAGGAAGATGGGAGCACAGGGGACTGAGTTGATGGTGCACTGGTGAGATGGTGATAGGGAATACATGGGGATTACAATTGATGTCAAATATATAAAAATTAAAGGGAAAAAATAGAATAAAAAACGGTGACAATTAAAAAAAGATGAGGTGCTACTATTCCTTGGTAAATTCAACCCCCCAAATCCTGCTTCTTCCTTTCCTTTTTCCCACTGACTGTTCCATATTGACATTTACTACAAGTTATAGAAGTTCCTATTACTGTCTCTTTAAAGAGGAAAGGCAAAGTTTCTCCTTCCCAATATTCACTATGAAAATAATGCTATTTTTTTTTAATCTTACTTTAGTAGGGTTGTGTTCACTTTCTTCTGGTAAGGGGTGTGTAATACATGAAATGATAATTTATTAGACCTTTAAAAATGGTATTATTCATATTTATATAACATACAAATATTGCATGCCCAACTAGTATCATCACACACAAAGTATTATAAACAACTTTTAAAAATTATAATAGAAAAGGGATGTTTAACTGCTCACTCACTCACTCACTCACTCACTCCCTCACTCACTCACTCACTCATTGATTGGATGAATCAGGTAAGAACATCTCTGTGAACTACATGAACCAAAAGGTGAGAGTGAGGAACAGCTATCCTGTTTGGCAAGGGCACACACTTTCTTGTCAGCTGCGGCTACTCACTACTGCCCTTTTATCTGGGCTACTTCACTCACACTAGCTGCTTCATGACACCTGTATTAAGTGGATGCAGAGTTATTAGTTGAATCAGGACCAGATTGATAACATGCACCAAGATCATTAAATCACAACACAAATAGATGTATGAAATATCAGAACTCAGAGACTTAACAGACACATCTATCTTAAATATGAAAAAGAGATACTTTTACTACCTGAATATTAGTAAATGAAGTGCTAACCAAAAAGAGTGAATGAACTTGAAACCGCAGAAGAAAGGAACTCTTGGTGAAGTGGCAGTGGGGGAAAATAAATGCAGGAGCGATATCCCTCTGGCAGTTATGTGCCCAGAGAAGTTAAGGTTTCAAAGTACATGCTAAGAGGGCCTGGCAGGGGTGGCGCTCCCTTCTCCTTACCTCCTATGCTGACCTCACATCCTACAGGGCTCGGGCATCTGACCTTCTCTGGTTTTCCTCTCCTAATCCTGCACATTCTCTCTTTTCTGCACCCTTTTCTAAGTCTAGTTCCACCTATACCTGTTCACATCTTGGTTGTAAGCACATGGCCACAGGGTCATCTTACTACTCAGGAAACTAACAGGAAAGGGGACCAGCTTTTCTTTGGTGATGCTCAGCCCCGTATCCTAACCTAGGGTTCTCTGAGGGACGAGGATTCTCTAGAGTTGTCTGAGTAATGCTCAGATAGCCACTGGTTCTCATTCCACACTGGAGTTCAGTTCTTCTACCAACAACCACTTGTACGTAACTAGATTTCAAATGATAGGATCTTAATGTTGGGAAGATGCATTTTTCTCCAGAAATATTCTCTAGAATGAATTGAAGACCAGAGTGAGGCCTCTTCTGGAACTAGAATAAAAGGGTCCTTTTTCCTAGGTACTGAACATGGTCTACTTTCAGCTTAAAGCCAAGTAATTTCCAGAACAATCTACATTTTGAAATAGTCATCATTTGTGAGCATCTACTATGCACTATTTTTGCCTCTAATCTTCAGATACACTTAAAGTGAGTAGTACAGTCCTCTTTCACACAGAAAAACTAAAACTCAATGATTAAATTATATAAGGTCACAAAGCTGGTATTTCATTATTGGAGAGTCTGTCTTGAGAGTCTAGGGGACTTTAACAGAGAGAATGCGTCCTAAAAGAAAGAAAAAAAGTGCAAAATAACAACAAAACAAAAAACTGGAATGGCTCCAGGGTCTAAAAGAAGATTGAGTACATGATGGCTAAGTAGACGGTGGACCATATTGTAGCTAATAAAAATATAAGCTAGGAGAACAGTTACAAGTATGAGCAAATCTTCCTGAAAATATCATGAAAAAAGGAAACCAGTCTACAAAGTGTAGGGATAATATAATTCCAGCTTTGTAAATAACAATGTGGCAATATGGACAGAGAACAAAATGGCAAGAAATATACTGTTTTTTGTGGAAGAAATTCAGTTGATTTGAACATTTCTCTCCTGAGCAACTCCGAGCTGTCATGTGTGGGCATTTAGCAAGAATTCAAAAGAGGAAGAGAAGATGGGCGAGTGGCTCTGTGCCTGCTGCTAGAGAGAGAGGAGCAGGAGGAGCATCTGACACGGGGGGATCTGAGCAGGAATCCTGCCTGACTCATGTGTGAGTCAGGCGGGGCTTTTGTTTCTGGTGGAGTGCTGGGGTGGTGGAGAGCCTCTGGAATGGCAGCAAGAAGCATTTTCTTTAAAAGAACTTTCCTGTAGCTGTACTCTCTGATTCAACTGCTGACTTCCTTTCTCGGCCTGTTCCCAATCCCTTCTTCTCCTTGGGTCTGCAGTAGATTGTAGACTCTGAAGCAACTGGTATGCACTGAACATTTGTAAGCCAGCCCGCCTACTTGTTCCGCTCAGCCCAAGCAGTTTAAACTTGTGTCTGCCTGGCCAGCTGGTCCATTTCAGCTGTGGAGCTGAGCGGCACCTGTCCACCTCCTGGAGCTTTGACAGTGCTTGTGTGGCTGGGGTAAAACAGGGCAGCTGGGGGGTTAGGGGGTACGACTGGATTATGTGAAAATCCTAGTTGCAAATTCTATCACTTTCTTGAACAGGGAAGCACTGCTTTCACCAGTTTTCATGCTCATATTGAAAAAAAAAAATTGGGGTTGCCATTTGGACTTGGCAGAATAAGTTTTATCTGAGTCATTCTCTTTCATGATTTAACTTGTGGTCATTTGAATTGTGCAGTCATTAAAAACAATGCCATAGAGCTCCTAAACTGTACGGACTTTGTGAAGTGTGATTATTCATAGTTTGCCGTCTTTGGAATTGGGTTTTTGACGATGTGGTCACCCAGGTAGCTGGTGGCATGACTGCTCCTTGGAGCCGTGTCTGTGCAGCCACATACCAGGTGAGAACGAGGGCAGCCCTGTGGCAGACCATCCTTGATAAGGACAAGGTTCCAGCATTACAACGTGCAGCACAGGGGACAGTGGCTTGAAGGACAATACACAACAGGTGACACTGAGGGGAAGAGCAAAGGTCGACAACTCCAAGGGAAAGTGGTTCAGAGGAGGGTTGGCTTACGATGTGAAACAGATTTCAGAATGCCTCAACCAATGTAATTCACCTTTCCTCCTCCTTTTTGCATGCATAAGACATGTGATAAAAAATGCATACCTAAATACATTTCAACAGCTAAAACAAAATAAACAGTCTAAATGCTAAGGAGGCCTGTGTTACCATTTCGTAGACAGTGGGTTTTTTCGAACCCTACCACAAGGTTTTCAGAGGATCATGGAAGCCTCTGAAAGAACACAAGCTGAGAGGCACAGAAAATTTTGCAAGATTGGACCACAGGGCTGTGTTAAACCTCCAGGAGAAGCCGCTCACCTGGCCGGTGGGTGTTTTCTACTAGCAGTGACTGCCTTTGCAAACTGTCAGAGGAGTCACCCACAGGCGGGGCCCTGTACACTGCAGCAATAGAGTCATAACTTGTCAAAGATGATGCGCCAATGAAAAATCATTCCTAGAAGCTTTTTTAATTAAACATCCAGCTGTCCACTGGAGCCATTTTTAAATGTAAAATGCAGCCCTGTGGCCTTTTTCTCGCTGCCTCCGATCCTTTCGCCATAGCTCTGACAATTGAATTCTCATCGGTGATAAAAAAAAAATTCATAAGACAGGCTACAGCTGGTTATGCCTCCAGCAAGATGTCAAATTTCACTTGCACAAAATTAATTGCACCTAATTAAACTGAGGTCATTGGCATTATTGTAAAGTGAGGCTATTTATTAGACAAAGAAAATTTCACAAATACTAATTTGCTTTTCTTTCAGGTCTGTGAAAGAGAAGAATTGTTTACATAATTAAATTTGTTTTGCCATTTTAATCTCATTAGTCCTCAAAAAAATCCATTTCAAATCTTGTTTCACATCTAAAATTGTGTAATATTTTAGAATACTAGAAGTAAGTCTTGAAGGGAATATATACAAAATGAGAGGGTTTCTGTGACTTTTCAGATAGTATAAAGTAGGGGTTTGTAAGGTTCCATTTGCCATGAATCACACCTTGGAATTACTTAATAGGAAGTATTTTCTAAGCAAAGTAATAATACACACATATGAGATTTATATGAAATTTAAAAGACATGCTGTATGTTATGAGTAGACTGATATTGTATATACCTACTACTTCAAGGAAGATGCCACAGAAAGCAAATTCATTGCATTGAAACAGGATAACCTTCCCTAACACATGATGGGTACAAATGATGGCTCTGCTACTTCTTCCAGGAAATTATACAAAATTGTTATTGTCAGAGACAAGAAAATGATTCATATTTCTGGCAGGAGATGCCACTTCAATCTGTGATTCCCATGGTAGATGATAAACACAGATCCTCAGCAATTCATATGCAAAGCCCCTGTGAATCTGACCTCTTTCAAGACTCTCCCTGTTACCTGTCCCCTGGCTACAACTCCCTGGCTGTGGTGCTCCTGACCCCCCAAGCACACAAGCAAGTGGAGGGTATCTAGTATTGGTTTTGACTCAGCCATTCACCAGCAAACCTGTAAGAGCAGGAGAGAAAGGAGCTTTGGTTTGGGAACATTGGAATGGTTGAGATAAGTAAACAGTGATCACTATTCAAACCAGCTGCTCCAGAGCTCTCTCGGGACTGCTGTTTCTCACAGCATTCACAGTGTTTAGAGAGGAGAGACAGCCATCCCAGTTACACCATTCCCACTGCACATTTTGTGAAAAAGACTGTGTGAGACTGGATTTATACTTACATATATTTAAATAAAGTTTATCTTGGGATAAAGTAAGAAAAGAAGTGAGAGTCAGACTGATTTTGTGGTCACTCTGAGAAAAGGAAGATTTCCTAGCTGTGTTTTCAGGATTGCTAAGACTGTTTCATGCCTTTAATAACACTAAACGTAAACTCAGATCCAAAATATCATGCTCGTTTAAAATTAGTTTGGTCAATTATGTTGACCAATGTTTTATAGGAAAATATTTTATTAGTAATAAAATAAAAGAAATACTTATTTTTTTCCAGAACATGAGGAAATGGAATACTTCTCAGAAATGTTATTTCAAAAATAGGTAATTAATTTCCCCTTAAGCTTCTAAAAGCTTTAAACTGAAGCATTTTTTAAAATAGAAAAAAATGACAGAAAAGCATACAGTCTCAGTTTGAAAAGATTGCCTATATATGGATTAACAGATTTTGAAGAAAAAAATGTATTTGCCACATTTCAGTGTAAGTTACCTAGTTGCATTTTAAGCAATATCACAAATTCTTTTGCTGTAGTATTGGGCATAAAGTATCTTCATGGGGTTATTGGAAGTCCAGGTTACATTTAACAGCTTGTCACTCTTGAAAAGTGCTTTAGGAGAGAGTACCAATTAGACACACTTAGTGGGGCTGAAGCCCAAATGTGACTAAGCAGGACTGACATTGACAGGAACAGTTCAAACACTTCCCAGAACCTCATGCTACTTCATCATTTCTCACAGAGTGAAGCTAATTTTTACAAATAAATGCACATCCTCAAAAACACATAAATAAAACTAACCATCATTTCCCCAAAGATCCACTTAGCTGGGTTAGTTCTGTCTTAAAAGCAAGCTCAGCACTTTACAGCTTAATTTTAAATCTGTAACCTCATTTAAAATTGAGTACTGAGCTCTTCAGAGTAGCAAATTCATGTAAAATTTACCTCTAGTTCTGGTTCTGTGACTATACAACATGTGTTGCTGGTGCATTTGGAACACATGTAAGTGACATGACACGCTTAACATGCCTAAATTACTTTCATAAGTAAGAGGTAAAGTGTTTCAAGTTCAATGAAGAATCCAGAGATCAAAACACATCAGAAACAAGTTTGTGTAGTAGGCATGGGGACTGTGGGTTACACAATTGCAAATGAGGATTTTTTTCTACATTGTTGCTAATGAGGGGGAAGGACCTGCAGCCTTCACAGATTTTAAATTTACAGAGATAAAGTGACATTTCTTAGAAACATTCAGTCTCATTATTCATCATCCTAAGGGAATTCAGAAAGTCACTGTGTTCTCAGAGAGGATGATCTCATCTCAGAATTTGGAGATGAAAGCATCAGAAAAAACAGGATATAAATACTCTTCCTTCTGGTGAGCCAACAGTGGAGCTTGCTACGCTACTGTGAAATTCACTTGAGTTTACAGCTATGTCTCCCAAAGGGGCAGATGACTCAGTGCTTTTCACATTTTGCTCTGACGGATGAGTTTCAGGTGGGCTTTGGGGGCTAGTGAGCATGGACAGAGAGGGGATATTAAAGGGAATGGATGAGCAGGCATTTTCTGAGCAGAGATATCCCAGGTCCTCTCCTCAGTCCTGACCCACAGCACAGCTGCTTTGTTTTACATACTGAGTTCTGCACAGGACTTTATTTGAAGAGCTACTTCTGATATTAAAATCAAAAAGGTAAACCTACCTGCCACATCTACTTAAACATGGCACGCTGAACACAGGTACTTTTCTATGCTCTCTTCTGAATTTTTACTGAAATTAAAGGAAGACAGCAAGTATTGAGAGAAAATGGAAAAGGAGAGAACAGCACCCTGAGAATTTGAAAGCAATTTTGAAAGACTCAACTAACCCTTTGCTGGGTACCTGTAGGGGAGCAGGTGGATGAAGCACAGGTACAACAGACCCTGGAATTGCATAAGGAGCTACAAAGGCGGGGCTGGGGAAGTGCAGGCACAGAGCACTGACTGGGTACTGGTAGAATGGTTTAGGCCTCTCCTTGCCCTGTCTGCCTGTGATCTAGCAGAATGAGCACATATTATCCTGGCAGGATGAGTGAGGAGCCTGGCCTAGGGAGCCTGTAGTGGCTGGAAGGCGTACGGAGCAAGTTCGGGATGGTTCTGGGCAGACGGGTCAAGGAAGGAGAGTCTTGGAGCCCTCAGTGGTTTTTCATGCTTTTTATTGTCAGAGGTGGCCAGGTACATGGTAGGCAGGGGTGCCAGGGGGCCGGGAGGTTGGCAGGCCTCCCAGCCCCCGGCCATTCTTACCCTCTCGGCTGCTTCTTCTCTCTCTCTCTCTGCTGCTCTTTGGTCAGTACTGTCCGCCCTGTTGGTTCTGGCGTCCTCATGACACTGCCCATTTATGCCCATGTCAAACTCAGATGCGCCCACTTGCGCATGCCCACCCTGGAATGCTCGCAGCACCACAGGTGTCCATCATCACAGTGGTGGGAGGGTGGAAAGACATGATTCTCTAACCCTACAGAGCCACAGCTGAAAAGGCAATGGCTGTCCACTGAAATGAAGGGGATTCTGTGGAAGTCTAAATGCTGAAACTTCTATCATCCCCTTGCCTAAAACCATGGGCAGTCAGGCTGAAAACCCCTCAGGATGAAGTTTCAGAGTATTTCTGTGGCAGTTTATTGTCTACAAGAAAGTGTTTTAGGGATTTTAATTGGATGCAGCCTCATTAAACAGTTGTTTTAACCCGACTGTTCTCAAGGGATGTGTGCCATTCATTGATTCAACAAATACTTCGTGACAATGCATTAGGCACTATTTTAGGAAAGAGTTACATGGTGTTCACAACAGACTACTTTCTGGGAGTTTATGCTTTAGTGCGAGAGAAAGACAAATAATGGGTTGAAAATAGGTAACACAATGCCAGGTAGTGAGAAGGCCCGCAAAGAAAAGCAGACCAGCTAAGAGGACAAGCATGGCAAGAAGAAAGAAATCAAGACATACGTTGGGTGTTTGCTTTTTAACCAGGTGTCAGTGGAGATATCTCTGAGGTGATAGTAGATATCAACCAGTCTCAAGCAGAATTCACAAGCAGCTTTTACTGTTTTACACTTAATTACTAATGGGCAGAGAGCAAAATAAACAAATCATAAAGGGCCAACAACAACAAAAGAGCCATCATGGACAATGTAGAGGTCAGAAGAAAACATTTAAAATAATGAAGCTAAAATATATATACTTAGTGAAATGAGAAAGAGGCATGCCAACAATTTTAAAACTTAAACAAAATGGGCAAATTCTTAGGACAACACAATTCATTGGAACCTACTCAAAAAGAAACAGAAAACATACAACCTTATAATCATTTAGGAAATGAAATCAGTTAAAGCAAATGTAAACACCTGAGCCAGATTATTATCAAAGTGAGAAACATGAACCTGTGCAGACTTTTCTTGTATAATATAAAAGAAGAACAGCAGCTAACTGATACTTTGGGAGTAGCAGAACTCTTGTACCAAACTAGAGAAAATGATATGAAAAGAATACAAAAGAACCATGTCACACATGAACATAAATGTAGCAGTCCCAAACTATTATAAATAAAACATTATACCATATACCAAATAAATAATTATACCATATTATAAGTACTTATAGTTTATATTATAAATAAACCCAATAAATAAACATTATAAATAAAATTGTAATATTATAAATAACTATTATAAAGAAAATCCGATAGTATTAAAAAAAATATTACCCCTAACCAATTTTGGTTTGTATACTAGGTATGCAAGGATTACTCAATATTTTTGAGGTATTCATCATTCGTTAACAATTAATGGAAAAAAGTCACATAATCATCAACAGATACAGACAAGCATGTGACAAAGTTAAACACTCATGGTAATTATTTGTAAATTATGGAAAAGGAAATGATTAATTTCATTAAGAGAAACATTAAAGAAAATATAAAACTAACATCATTCTAATTGGGGGAAATATTAGAAATGGTCCATTTAATATGAAAAATGAGCTAAGGATTCCAAATATTACCATTTTTAATCCTAGTGTATTTGCATACTTACCTAATGCAATAAAATAAATAAACCAGAAACACAAGGGATTGGAAAGGAATAAATGAAGCTGCTATTTTTTAAATAGATGATATTTGTTTAAAAATCCCAAAGAAACTATATACTTCATAAGAAATAAAGCAGAACAGTAATAACAGTGACTAGGTAAAGACTACTAAACAAATACGTTGCTTTTTCTGTTCACAAGCAGCAAGTAACAAAGCATTATCAAAGAGAATTTAACATAATAGAATATCAAGTATCTAGAATAAAAAAAGACATATATTTCTAAATGGAAAATTCAAAATCTTATTAGGAAATATTAAATTAGAACTAAATAGAGGAGGAAAAGGCCATATCATGAATTAGAATAGTATAATACTATGAAAATGTAATTCGTCCCTAGATTAATTTGTAGATCCCAATCAATACTAGTCAAAATTCCCAGGAGGTATTTTATTGATTTAAATTATATCTAAATGGGTTTCAACAAACAAACGAAAAAAGGGGCTCAAGGAAAAGAACACCACTCAAGAATTAAAAAGAAAAAATAAGAACCAAGAGACAAAGACAGTGCAAAGGCATCATGAGGGTGGGGGGATGGATCGAGATGAGGGCAGGAAGAGCACAAGGGACTGGGATGACAGTGCACTGGGGAAGTGGTGGTGGGACTGGTGGTGCATGGGGACTACAACTGATATCAAGTATGTATAAATGAACTTAATTTTAAAAAGTCAACTTAGTAGGAATCAACACAGAAAACAAGTTTGTTGGTTATACAACCGCACCTGTACTAAGAGAAATGACTGGAAAATACTGCAGTTATTACACTTGATAGAACTATTTGGATCGATGGACTTTTCTTTAAAGAAGATTCTCTATGTCAGATCTCACTCTGAAATATTACTATGGCAGAACCGACAGCGGAACCAGCACTGCCAGTATTTCTCATTATGTTCATTCACTATGAGGGTTATTTTAGATTTTTTGTGTGTAGTGACAGTGGGCAAAATATTAAGGCTAACTATGAAGACATGTTATAAAGAAACTATAGAAAGAAATATATGTAGGGAATATGTTAATGTGTGGAAAATAAAATTCATATAAAGAATAAAAAAATAAATTATATCTAAATGTATTTTTAAAATTATTTATCAATGAACTTAGAGGATTTAAAATGTATATAGAATAAAAAAGCAAGACTAGGCAGTGTATTTGTGAAGTGAGAACTTGCCGGGTAGAAAGCAGGCTCTGGTTTTGAAACCTTTGGTGAGTAAGACTTTTATGGTATGGGTGCAGGGATAGGAATCCAATGAATGGAATGGAATTCATGCACAGTACATACAGAAGTGTCTGTCAGAACAGTGGCCAAGAGAGGGATTGTTGAATATATATGATGGAAAAAATGGCCATATATATGGAAAAAGATTAGACTGTCCTTCACTACAGCAACTCCAGAAACTAACTCCGGTTGAATACACACGTTTAAAGAAAGTCAATACTTATAGCTCTCGCTAAGTCTGCAGGTTGTCTAGATTGTCACTAATCAAAGTATGACTGATGGCAAGCAGCAAGGACATCAGCTTTTTAGGAGTGCAGAATCTTGAGGCCCACCTGGGCCTACATAATCAGAACCATCATCTCAACAAAATCCCCAGATAATTCATATGCACATTACAATTTGAGCAGCTCTGGTCTATGCCCATTGGATAAAATGATAATTTTTCATACATTTTCATTGGCATTAGAAACTATGCAGATGGCCAATTATATCCTGAAATAAATGATGATAAATGAGCAATGAGATCCTGAAATTAATTAGGATAGAGAAACAAACACCTGGAGGACAGCTTAAGCACAGTTTAATAAACACCCCTGATTAAGTAGGAATCACATTTCCTAGTTACTAGTATTTACTGCAGTGGAACGTACCAGAGGGTAATGCTGATGCTTTGGGGCTGCTTCAGGGGTCACTGGTGGTGTGCCATGTTATTCCAAGCATCAACCAGAGCTTAAGTATGGCCTAATTCCCCAACCAAAAATCAGTGTGTCTAGCAAAAAAAAAAAAAAAAAAAATGCAAACTAGAAATGATCAAGTGGCTGGGCAAGTGAGCCAGAAAACTGAAAAGCTAAAACCTGAAAAACAGACTCAGACAGGTGTGGAGGGATAACCAAATAAATGTGGTAGACCATGAGAAAAGTACACAGATGACAAAATCCATGAGGTACATATCAGGAAATCAACTCAAAAGAGCACTCACCGAGAGGAAAGGCTTGGTTTCCCACTTTTGCTACAGCTTGTATAAATTCCTGGGCCATCATCAAAGAAGCTTCCAAGCGCCAACTTCTGTCGGATAGATTCTCTCTCATTTTTCTGTGCCTAAAATTACAAGAAAATAAAAAATGCTGATCAGCAGGTAGATACCACACCATCAGGGTCTGCTTAATTGCTATGTTTCTTAGAACTGTAACATTAGATGAAGAAAAAAAAACAAACACGCCACAGCACAAAAGCATCTGAATTATGAAGAGCTGAAGTTAAACCAGTCCCTTCTGGTTCCATCTCCAAGAGCAATTTCGATTTTTCAGTGCCCTCTGTGGTCACCAGGTCTAGGAAATCGCCATGGTGGAACAAAATGATTTCACCAGGAAGGAGCTAGATTATTTGTTACTGCAGTCTTGTTTTCTTAGCTGCTGGATATGCTAATAATGTTCTGGAGAGCAAACATTTGGTGCTAAATTAAATTGCTTTTGTTCCAAATATCTTTCCCTTCCTTATTTTGTCCCTTCAGCCAGCTTTCTCTATGGCAAGTTCAACAAAGCATTTAGCTAACATGTACCAATGCGCTGTGGGCTTAGGATGTGGGAAACCCTGACACAGGGTCTGACTAGCTGGAGAATTCCAGTTGGGCCCATCTGCTTCATATAGTGAAGGGAGTGAGGTTGGTGTGCAGACAGGGATTGCTAAACAACATGACTGTGATCATTTGGATCTGTTTACAACACTTGGCTTCCCATCACAGTCCCACAAAAACTCACCATGCTGAACTTTTAAACCCTTCAAGCAACAGGAGAGAAGATTAGGCATGATTTCCTTAGTCAAGAATAAAACAACTATAAGAACAAACACAATGAGTTAGTTATCCCTGGGTGAAGTGCAACTTTGGTGTTCTGCTCTGTGAGGTGATGAAGGCTGAGAGGGACACCATTTTACGTTCTGGGACTCTGCTGAGAAATATTATTACAGACCCAGGACATGGGACTGAGGCTGACAGCTTAAGGCATGCTGGTCTCTCCAGTTTCCCTGTGGGAGGGTCTGGCTGCGGCAACAGTGCCTGGAAGTCAGACCTGAAAGCTGACCCTCCCGAGGAGCCTATGTGTCAGAGGCCTATGGAAAGGTGAGTAGACACACACACACACACACACACACACACACTGTAGCTCGTAGTGTACCAGTTCCATGGGTACATGCCAAAAATGGAGAGGGATGGATGGATGAACGGATGTGTAGTTGGATGAATAATAGGTAGGTAGGTAGGAAGGAAGACTTCCTTTCATTCCACGTGAAGGGTGGCACCTAACAGGTTCAGCTTGCTCCATCTAACACGGCAGCCACTAGTCACATGTAGTCATATATGTTTAAATTTGAAAGTAATTACTAAAAGTTAAAATCCAGTCCTCAGTCTCATTGGCTATATTTTCAGAGTTCTGCACCCACAGGTAGACAGTGGACATGGCACCAACAAGGCAGAGCAGAACATTCAACAGCACAGGGCCACTAAGAAGGGCTCACAGCTGCCAGCTGCACAGGCACCCCAGAATCTCCTGGCGTCTTTAAGACTTGTTCCCATCACTTCTTGGCCTTCTGTGTAAATCAAGTGTAAAATACACATGCCTGGGCTCACCACCACATACTGAGTGTCAACAGATTGGAGAGCTAACCATTTAAGGAATCTCATCTCTATTCTCTTTTTGTCTAAAAATTGTAAGATATAGGCGTTCTCTCGACTTTTACACAGTGATTCTATCAATCTACCTACCCCCCTACCTTCCTTCCTACCTACCTATTATTCATCCAACCACACATCCATTCATCCATCCATCCATCCCTCTCCATTTTTGGCACACACCCATGGAACTGGTACACTATGAGTTACAGTGTGTGTGCGTGTGTGTGTGGTGTGTGAGCAATACAACCAAAAAGTGAAAAACTGCTTTTACTCAGTGTAAGAGGTGAAACTGACTTCAGATTGTTTACTGGGCTCACAGAGCATGGAATCCTGGGAAAGTAACCATCAGGTTGTAAAGGGAAGTAACCACTTGCAACTGTGCTGCTCCGAACTTGGATGAAAGCAGTCAACCCTTTCAAATATACAGCGTTGGGCCAAAACAAGACCATTCACTTGCCATCTTCATTTAAAACACATTCATTTCAAAATTCCCAAATCTGACAGGCAGACTAAGTGCATTCAGTGAATTTATTTCTCAATCCATATAACAGACAAAGGAAATTCTCACCCAGTATCCCCTACAGTCACAAAACTGTTGAGTGGAACTGAACATCCAAATATAAAATCAGCAGATGTCAATGTAAGTGTTAATGATTCAGGTCCAACAACACATGGCATCCAATGTTAGCCCCGACCTGAAAAAGGTTTCATTGGAAGAAAACACCTACCCCTGGTATGATTGTGCAAAAAGCCTTGAATCCACAGCTATCTTGCCGGATTTGCTGATACACTAGAGCTGTAAATACTTAAGAAGGCCTCACACAATTCTATTGCATTAATTACTATTCTTCATACCAGAATATGTCATTGGCAGTTCAGAGAGGACTGCTGTATAATATATACAGTCTTTCTCCTTCCCCCTTTTCCTCGCTCTTCCTCTGGATCCCATTAAACAAATAAAAAAAGGATGATGACTAAAACACCATCCATAACCCATCACTTAGACACAGATCAGTGCTGATGTGTTGGTTGAGTTCCTCCTAGTTTTTCATCTTGTGTGTGTACTTTTTTATAAAACCAACATCATATTGTTTATATTTTAATGTTTTTCATCACTGTTTAATATTCTTTAAAAACATAATTTTTAATGGTCGTGTATCATTGCAGCCTATAAATCACCTTTTGTTAAGCCATTTGGGTTGCATCCAGCAGACACACCTTGCCTTGCCTGCTGCTCCCCTCAGCAGTGTGTTTCAGTCAGTCTGCCTGTTCTGCTCCCTACTTTGCCTCTGGTGAGTCCTTTCATGCCCCGCCTCTGGCCTGTACCCCAGCTCTTGTATGCATATAAATAAATAAAATCTTTTAAAAAAAGAGAATACTACAGAGAATACTACAGCACTTTTACATAAACCCTGTCCACCTGTCTGATTATTTCCTCAGGATAAAATCCTGGACATGGAATGACAGATCTGCTGAGTGGGAACATTTGTTGAGGCTCCTGACATGTTTTCTCACTTTGCTCTACAGAAAAGCTGTCCCAATTCACATACCCAGAGCAAAACGAAGGGTAGATCTTTCACCACATCCTGGTTTATGCTATTTTCATTGAAAATAAGTCACTGCTGTTAATTTGATAGGCAAATGTGGTGTTCTTTTCCTTTAATTTCTTTGATGATCAGTGAGAGTAAATAGTGGAATGTATTTTATTTACTTTAACTGCTTTCTTCTGAATCACTTACTCCGATCTTTTTAATTTTTTGTGTGTGTGTGATGGTCTGTGAACTTGAAACTTTTATATTAAGGCCTTTTGAGTTTTAATATGTGTTACATAGTTAAGTCAGTATGGCTTTGTGTTACTGTTTCGAAGGCTTTGTGCTCAGAAAGCCCTTGCAGTCCAGAAATACAGGTTCATGCTTGATGTTGGAGGAGTAAAGGAAGATCTGCTGCAAACGGCTCAGCAGCAGCACCTGACTGATGATGCCAGCCTGTAATTAAGGGCGCTGTCATCGTTAATCCGCAGCCATCCTGCCTTGACAAGGTGGTGGTCAGAGGCTGTTCTACTGTTCTAAGGGAGCTCGGACGCCAAGTCCAGGCTGCCCAGAGCCAGCTCTTTCTGCCTTCCTTCCACCCACCTCACTCTTCCACATGGACAGTAAGGTCCAGACAAACAATGGCGGACACCATGTTGGGGCTCAAACGTAAAGCATCATGATCTACTCCTTTCCTGGAGGTGGACCTGACACATTCTCAGAAGTGGAGAAAATGCTGGACTGCAGTCATATGAAACCCATCAATACTTACACGTGCCTTCTCATCAGAGTGCTTTTCTGGACAGTTGTGTTCTGGCTTCCTTTTGAACAATTACGATTCCTAAGATTTCAAAACACAATGATTGAGACTAACAGAAAAATGGATTTTCTCTTGAAGTGTGACCACTGGAACCTAATTTCCTTTTCCAAATATTTAAAGTATGTGTGTAGTTTCAAAGTTCTTCAGTTGCCTGGGGAACTCAGTTGTCTAAGAGTGTTGCCACCTGTCTACCTTTATGGAATGGTGTCCTCCAACTTCCCAAAAGTCCTGGATGCCTCTGGGCGAGGGGGGCAAAGGGGACGTGTGGGAATGGGGCAGATGGACTCAGGTCCACACTGTCTGTGCTGACGGCAGGTGGAGCCATGCTCACTCCTGAGACAGCCCTGGAAACGCCCTCAGAAAACAAAAGTCAAACACCTAAAATGGACACTGCTAGCAAAAAGTGGAAGGGCACCTGAGGACTAGCAGCTCATCACCTGCTTTTTATTTGCTCTAATTGCTTTCCTCTAAATTACTCGCTCCTACCTTTTAAAAATTTCTTATGCTGTTGAATCCCCTACTGCCCCTCCCTGTGCTGGGCAGGTGAGGGTCACCTAAGGCTTTTGAGGGATCATGTGAGCCACATTCTAGAACATGACCACCAAACACACCGTGTTCCGCCTTTCCCACCACACAACTCTGTTCAACTCGTAAATCTGATTGTGGTACCAGCAAGGCACGGAACAGGTTCTCAATGATTCCGGCAGATGGGTAAAGTAGGCGTCTTGGAGCCCTCGGTGGCTCTTTCAGGCTTTTACTGCTCTTTATACAGAGGTGACCAGGTACATGACAGGCCGGAGTGCTGGGGGCCAGGAGGCTGGCAGGCCTCCTAGCCCCCAGTGAAGCTTCACTCTCTGGGCTCCCTAGCCTCTGCTCTCTGCCACTATTGTTGCTTCTTCTGCCTTTCTGCCTCTGCGGGCATCCTCCTGACGTCATCCTTATACTCCACCCATCTCAGCCCAGGTGCACCCACTTGCCCCTACTTGAGGGGCCCGCCATCAGGCACGCGTGCAGGACTGCAGGTGTCCATCATCAACACCAATGGCGGGAGGGCGAAAAAGCCTGGTAACTACACTGATAAATATTCTGAGCAGGCAGAGCACCCAGCTCCAAGTCTAGTGTGTCCCCAAGTCTGTTCAAAACTTTCTTTCGGATGAGAGGTGTCCCCATCCCTCACACATGGACACGGTTCCCAGTCCTCTCCTCAGGCCCTGCCTCTACCCCTCTGGCCCCATCTCCCGGCCAGCAGCATGGCGAGGTCTCTGGAGTCTGAAGCAGGGGCCACCTTGCCTTTCCCATGCTAATCTGCATATAAATCTATTTAGCAGAAAATTGGATATTACTCCATTTCTAAAACGCATATAATTGACCAACTGCATTTTTGTGGGAGCAGCTGTGGGGCCACTAGAGTTCTCAGGGATACACTCTGGGAAATGACATCCTAAACTGGAACTTAGAGCCAGCTGGTGCTCAGGACCCTCAAACAGCTGCTTCTGGACTCCTGACAGAGTGGAGGGAACCCACTAGCAGGAGAGGCCTGCGGCAAGAGGAGGGGCTCCTTCAACTCCCAGAGGAGGAGTCTATTTAAAGAAGTACCAATTAATGAGAATGGCACAGCGGGGCAGCGGAGAAGATGCAGAGGTAAGCTTTGGAGCAGCAATAATCTGGCCTGGATGGGACTGGTAATGTGGAAAGGGAAGTAGGAGAAAGGAAAACATTTCCTGCTGCCCTCTCCTCCCCCACGGATCTTCCCCTCCTCCCAGCTTCATCTGGTTCTTACTTTTACCTGTTCACCAAGGGAACTGAAATCACTCTTATGATTAAATAGGCTTAGTTTATGCCCCAGAACTCAAGTCACTAGCAGGCAGCGCTCCCAGCACCCTCCCTCCTGTGCTACTCAGCTCTGGGTTCAGGACTCCACAGACTGCAGCTGCAGGTGAGGCACCTGTGGACCTGGTTGAGCAGCAGACCGGGATGCACAGGCAGGCTGAGGTCTCTCCAAGAGGCCTCCCGAGAGGATCAAGGGGTTAGCTCAAGGAGACCCCCTTCAGTTGAAGACACCTTGCGGGCTTAAAAGCTCTTTCTCCTTCCACACGGGGTGTGACACATTCCTCAGGAAATGCTTATTAAAGCAATGAAGTAACACTTTTCACCAACAGGAAAAGGAAAGAAGGTGCCACTTTGGAAGCACTTCCTAAGCAGAGGCACTGGTTATTCTAGAAGCTGAGGAACACCCTGGCCCTCCTGGCCCCTGAAGGAAGTCATGGCCAGAGGCCCCGTGCCCCTGTTTACCAAGAGGAGTGCACAGGCGGCCACACACACACACTGGGAGGCCCTTCCTTGAACAAACATTTCTTAAACCGGTAATTCTTCAATTTGACCATGCAGGAGAACCAACTGGGGGGCTTATAGAAAGAAGCTATTTGCCAATTCAGGAAGTCTGGGCAGGGTTGAGGAAGTGCATTTCTCACAAGACCCCAGATGAACCAGGCTCCCCATTCAGACAGAGAACTGGGGCTCACACAGTGGTCAGACCAAGCAGCTAGATGAAACAGAGTTGCTGGCCCTTTAACAGAGCACAAATGTGTTGCGTGTGGCATGTCCCGGCTCTGGATCCACGTGGATTTCATTTGTACTCTCTGGCCACTGCCCAGGCCTTGCCAGGAAGCCTGTTTTGAAGCAATTAGCAATCCCTTGCCTCAGTGCAATCTACTGCCTAGAGATATCCGGCATCATCACCATTAGCAGCATCCACCAGGGAGCTTTGGGAAGGAGCTCTGGTGCTCCCAATGGAAAGCCATCTTCCTTAGGAAAGCGGAATCACTCATTTCTCTCTGAAGCTTGCAAGAAAGGCTTATAGGAGCTTGTCTTGGTGAGAGTCAAGGCTTTCAAACATGTGGAACTAGAAGTATAGGACTTATTTGTTCATTCGGCAAGTTTTGTTAATTTTCACTAAAACAAGGAAATAAAAGTGAAGACCCAAACATACGGACGTCCTTTGTAATTATTTTCTCACTGTAACCACCGTGGGTTTGTTACAAGACCGATAAAGGAAAGCAACATTCAAAATGAATTTTATGCTCTTGAATGTCAAGTGCAAAAATATTTGCACTAGGCAGTTTATTTTATTCTTGCATCTTATTTTATCCCCTCAGAAGTTCTTTCAATTCTTAGAGGAAATAGGAGTTAAATCACCTACGAGCTTTCCATTGGTTGTTGCCCCAACACTCTCTTTTTAGTCTGTATTTGATGGTTTCCATTTCAAACATGTGAACTAAACAGTCCAGAAGGGTGAGGAGAGCCATGCAGTACAGATCCTGAAATGCTGTCACATCTCTTATTTTGCCTCCTTGCACAAATCTGCCTAAGCAAATTCTCCAGATGAGATGTCAGTCCAGGCTGTTGGGCAGTATTGAGGCCTGGGTCTGGCTTGTTCAGGGCAAGCCAGGAGGGCTGCCTTGCACCTCTGAGTCCAGATGGGCCCCCCAGGATGAGGATTCTGGGGTCCAGTGACACCTGTTTTCTTTTCACTGGAGAACTGACCAGCTTCAAAAGGGCTGGGATGTCTGTCCAGGGGATGGCCACGCCCGAGGATGATTTTACCCACAGACTGCATGTCCTCTCGTGTTACAGGGAGGGGATTTAAACAGAAGCAGTAGACACAGTGCTGTTGTGCTCTGTCCCCAACACCCTGAACAAACAATGAGGGCTGAAGTTTTCGGGGTAGTCATTTACTGGTTGAATGGAAACTCTGGAGCTCAAGGTGGGAGCCACAGAGAAGGCCACAGCAGTGGAAGCATTTCAACACTAAATCCCACAGAGATACAGTGGGAATAACACATGTTCTCCCACGTGTGCAGCATATCTCATCCAAACAAACTGCTGGGCTGTCTTGGGCTCTCTCAGACCTTCGCCCACAGAGCTTGACACAGGGTGGTGTTATCCAGAGATTCTATTTTTATCGAGTGCCATTTCAGGAGTCTGTGAAACCACCCCAGCCTTTCACTGTCACCGCTGGAACACAGCAGCCCCACGCCTGCAGCTATGAAATAGCTGAACTTTAGTTCACCTCCAGGAAGCAGGGATCCCAACCTTGAGATCTGGGAGAGCCAGCGAGGTGTGGGGCCAGAAGGAAGTGCAGGGGGTTGGAACAGGGAATTGGGGTCAAGAAGACCCAAGTTCTCATCCAACCGTGACACTCAGTGTGAGTTACTGAAACTCTTCAAGCCCCAATTTCTTTTTCTGATAAAAGATAACAGAAGTGATCTTTAAGGTTCTTTTAAGTATTAAACACAATAGTATACAGAAAGTACAGGCTCTGGAAAGGGCCCAGAACAAGTGGCAGAAGTTAACATAGAAGAAGGGCTGGGTAAGTCGGTGAGAAGGATGGGGAGACACCAGGAATGTTCAAAACAGGGAAACCCATAAAGACAGAAAGCAGCTTAGTCATTGTGGGGTTGTGGGGGAACTGGGAATAAATGCCAATGGGAGAGATGAAAATACTATGAAGTTAGATGGCAGGGATTCACAAAATTGAATGAGTGAGTACATTAAAACCATCAAAGTGTATACTTCAACACAGTCAATTGTGTGGCATGAGAATTATCTCAGTAAAACAACATAAAAATACAACGTATATCTGGAAAATCTAGTTCCCTGAAACAGCCTGTTCCCAGACTGTGCTGGCTAATAAGGCAGGTCAATGGGTGACATGACGAAAATAACCCTAAGCTAGGAGCCAAGAGCTGCCATTCCGCATTGTCCAAGATGAACCAGGCCAAGTCCTCCCGTGAAGGAAGGGAGACCCTGATGGAGGCAGGAGAGACTGTCCCTGGTGACTGAGGTGGGACAGGTTCCAGGGCTCAGTGAGGTATCAGAGTTCTCCAGGCGCGTAAGGCCCATACAGATGGAAGACACAAGGTTAATGGGGGTGACCAAGGCTTTTGCTCTGTAATTGTGGGGGGCGGGCGGGCTCCTGTCTACAGTGGCAGCTGGGACTCTGTTCCTGTTTATTGCAGCTTATCGCAAGCAGTCATTTCCATTCACCTTTAAAACACACAAGGCGCAGCTGTGGCTTCACTTTAAATATTGTTCCTTCCAGCCTTTTAATTTTTCACGGGCGCCTCCCTATCTTTCACCATAATTGGATGCACAACACTGGAGACAGCCCCTGGGGGACAAAGCAGCTCTCCCAGCCTCCACTGCAGGCCCGTCCATCCTGATTCTGGGGAAATGCTTGTCGCAGCAGAAGGCACACAGTGCCCTGCCCGGGACAGCCAGGGACAGGGTGTCAGTCTGTTCTAGGCAGGATCTAGTCGGTGTCCTCTCTCCCCAGGGGGGAAGCTGATCTTCCAGGTCTGGAGATGTCATACGCTACACCCCCCGTCCAAGCTGCTTTCAGAACATTTCTCCAGACAATTCCTGGCAGTTCATGTGTGTGCGGCGTGTGTCTGGAGTGTGAGCTCCTTGAGGGAAGCCAGGGCTCCTGCTGTGTTCCCAACCAGCACACAGTGCCAGGAGCCAGAAGGACGCTTGGTGGTCTGATGGACGGCTGGAGGAGTCAGGACAGAGGCCCCAGGCCGTGTGCCACCGTGGTCCTGGGGACAGGTGTGTGCGGGTGAGCAGACTTGGAAGCTGCTCAGGGCAAGGCAGGCAGCAGCGGGTGAACACACGCTCCCCAGGCTCTGCCAAGCTGCAGTCCTTCCTGACACTAAGGTCCGCTTTCTGTTGGTGAAGTTTCACTACGATCACTGACCAAACCTGCGGTCCTTACAAAACATCTCGCTCTGATGATTAGGACCTCCCAAGGAAGAGCAACAGATGCATACATGCGTGTTCTTCCTTCCTCCCTGGAATCTAATTTTAGTCTCTGGGAAGTGCCCATTCCCCTGAAGGCCGTTTGCCTGACTCTGCAACAACCTTGTAAATAATCCCTAGGCATGTAGTGTGTACCAGTGCAACGGGCAAGGAAATTCTATGGTACCCAGGCAGAGGTATGTTGATGTTCTAACTGTTAGGACAATGACCTTCAAGGTGGAAGGAAGTGAAATAAGAAATTATTGAAAGATTTTCTTTCATTTTACACATTTTATTTACAAATATCTTTCTGCATGCATGCTTATGCAGAGGCAATATATTTCTCAGTGTATATGTGTACAATTTATGAATCGAATTATGCATCGTAGAGGCATGGGTTTGAATACATTTGACTAATACAAGGTCCAGAAAGAGCCTGTGGACCGCTGCTGGATGGCATTGCATTAAATTTTCTACTTAGCCAACTAAACAGCAAAAACATTAGGAAACAATACTTTAAAAAGGCTATTCTAACTAGGAAAAAGGGATTTTTATGCTAGGCAGCTCCTTTACAGTTTAAAGACAGTATAGGCTGCCTGTCTCATTAGATGTTCTTAATGAAATCATCGTGGTGTTTTTCTAGCACAAAAAGCCTTCATAGTAACCAAGACAGGCATAAAGGTGAAAGCACATAAATGGGAGGCGACAAGAGAGCGGGGACTCCCATGTTGAGGGCCTAACAATGGATACGGAGCATCTCACACACAAGAAGCTTCATCTCCTGGCCTTTTGTAACAACCTGCTAGGTACTCTGCCCCTGAAATCGCACATGTTGTTCCACTGCCTCGGTTGCTAAGAATTACACAAGTGGCTCTGTTTTGCTGGGGGTAGCGTTTGGAAGCTGCTTGAGCCTGCATGCTTGTGGCTTTGCCAGCCTGTATCGGGTTGCACCTAGCAGGGCTCGCTCATTCCTGGCATCTAGACTCCTGCTCTGTTTCTAAGTCGGGTGAAACTCCATTGGCCATTACGTTATTGCTATTGCATTAGCAAGGGAATGCACTTTTTCCCTAAGTGTAGCTGAAGTACGTTTTCGACCAGAGAAACAGCCTGACCAAGAAAGCCATGATGGAGGCCTGGCTCATGAACACCTGCACTTGTCCTGCAGGGCTTGGAGCAAGCGCCTGCTTGCCGGAGTCCCAGCCCCTCTGGCACCATGTGCGCAGGAGGGGACAGCCGAGGAGGCAGGCTTCAGCCTCTGAGCATATCCCATCCTGGATAAGCCTTCCCTTCTTGGGGTGCACAAGGGACAAAGTAGCGCAGGTCATTTAAGCCTGATTTTCATATTTAAGTTTCAGCATCTAGAGAAAGAACATCAACTACGTGAACTTCTCTAACCAAGTGCGTACTTAGAACGTCTCCTACACTCACACACGAGTACATGCCTAAGATAACACAGCCATGTTTTACACCATGACACCTAAGATCCATCGTGATGGAAGCTTCTTGAACATCGTAACTCCAAGGTAAAGACTGGTATCCACACAAAAAGGTTAGGAACAGTTTGATCAACTTAAAAATTTAGCAGCAAGTTTTACTGCTCTAGGTGGTATATTAACTCATCATAACTATGCCTCTGGGGGCAAAAAGGTTGTGCACGCCAGCCTGTGAGGGAAGAACCCTTATTTTCGTGCTGTGCTGTAACCTACCCTTGACTTATGGGAAATAATAAGGGGGAAGGACACACTGTGTATTTAGCCTTCTGTGGACAGACAACCACACCGATCCTTTAGTTCTATGACCTCACCCATATAACTAAAGCCTTTTTCACTTGGGCCTGTTATTACCAGACAATTACCATACAAAAATTGCCAAAAATACATTTACTGACATTCAAAAGGAAAAGCGAGCAAAGAAATAGCCAACGTCACATCAGTTTTAAAAAACTCCAAATTTCTCTTGGTAAAATTTTATATTTTTCATTGTTAAAAAAGTCAAACTTAGTAAGACAGGTTAAACTTTTTTGTAATTATGCATTTCAGACAAGTTGTCACCACATCGATAATGTAAAAAAATTACTCTTTGACATAAAAATGCTGCTTTGCAATTAAATGCTTAGAACGCTTTTTCTACTTCAGAACTGAACAACATGCATATTCCAGCTACTGCTATAATATATTAATGAATGTAAACTGGAAAGAATAGAAAGACCTCTCCTAGCTCAATGCACTCAATTCTGTGCATTTAGCTTTCTTGAATATATTATGGCAATGGCCACTGAGTGTGGAATTTGGCCACTCCTCAAGGGTGCTTTCTCCCAGTTAGAAAAATAGTCTGATTGTTTACAAACAAAAGAGCTCTCCCCCCCTTACCTTTTTATAATTCCCCTCCATATCCAATGGAGATTCTTGCCTGATGATGTCATCCATTCCATCACTGTCCAAATTCATCCTTTAACTCTTTAGAATTTCACTGAAAAATAATCTCCCATGACTTCTGAAAGGCTGATGTGCCAACTGCCCAGTGCCCTGGCTACTGCTCATGCCGGCATGAGAGGCAGGGAAGGCTGTGCCTGGGCAAACATGGCCTGGCCCCCTGTCCCGGGGACAGTGCCCCGCCCAGTTGCCCTGGTCTGTCCTGGCTCTGGCTAGGGCGGCTGCCCGTCTCTGAGGCTCATCTGCCTGACACTGCAGCCTCCCTGCCACTCCCCACTATGTCACCTCCCCCTCACAGTCCGGCCTGGGTCCCTTCCACCTTTCCTGCTCTCAGGGCTGAGTGTGGATGGGAGCTTTATGAGGTTCCAGCCACCTCACTCCACCAGGGTGGGGTGTGGGGGATAAAAATAGATGCAAGGACCCAGGCTGGCATGCCGCATGAGGAGTCAAACTCCTGGTATCCCATAACAAAATGAAAACAGTATAATTTAAAGGCTGATCTGAAAGACAGAGGTTTGCTTTTTTTCCTACCCTCTTTTATCTCATACCAATCATTTCTTACAATCAGATGTGAAAGTCTCATCTCCTGGTAGAAGCCCCAGCACAAGGCTGAAATCCACTCCCAGCACAGAGCAGGGCCTCTCTGTCCCCACCAGTGCTTTGTTCTATTAATATAGGCAAGAAAAAAAGGACCCATCAACTTTTCTTTAAATTCAGTCAGTGGTGGACTTTTTTACAAAGGAGAACCTTCTTTTCTGCTGCTCTCTTTCCCCTTTTCCCATGCCTTTTGGTTTTGTTGACTGCTCCCATACAGAGAAGGAAAAGCCCACAGCTGGAGGATGTTTTGGTACAAGAAGCGGACAAACAGACATAACCCACAAACACATGCTTGCTGACATCAAATCACTACTGCTACGAACGAGAAAACATGCCACTGTTTATTAAAAAAAAGAAGAAGGTGGTGTTGGCAGGAGAAATGAGCCAAAGAAGTATTCAAAGGCCAAGTAAGTCTCCTGTAGCAGAAAGCAGAACCATCTTAAATTCTGGCAAACTTGGCCAGAGAACAGCCAATGTGTTAGTCAGAATATTCTCCAATATGAATTCTGGACAAACTCATGACTGCTAAGAATAGAGTTCTGAAGCAAACTCACCTCTCATTGGGCACTTGAACTTCTGCCTACATGCTTACTGCCAGTTGTGTAATTTTTTTTCCCTCCACAGTGATTTTCAAACTTCAATTTGTAGAAGATTTGTGACCTACATGTCTTAGTATAGTTACTGTAGTCCTACTTCTATGAAACAAACACTGTCCTCTGCAACCCAATTGGCCCCAATTCAACCTCACCTCCACCCGTCTTCCCTCCTTAGTTCCCAAAACGGTCCTTTCCAGAGAGAATGACAAGTGATATCCCATCTGCTCTTGGACAGGGGATGTATCAGAGACCCCCCTCAGTCCACCTTCTCACCAGAACCCTCATCCTACCCACAAGCTATACACTGGGGCAGGGCACTCCTTTGAGAGACCCCTCTAGTCTCCCCAACCCCCAGGACACCTACAGGAGACAAGCATCCCACTACTTACTGCAGAAACCCAGGGCATCTCCAACACGCTAACTAAGCTCTGGGGTTAAGATGAAGGCCCCTCCAACAGGCATATGAAAAAATGCTCAACTTCTCTTGTCATCAGAGAAATGCAAATCAAAACCACTATGAGATACCACCTCACCCCAGTGAGAGTGGCAC
>JAGFMF010011796.1:8584458-8691932 GCA_019455555.1 Galemys pyrenaicus
ACAAGGACAGACTGGGGACACCTGGTGGGGAGGGGTGGGGGAGGGTTGAGGGAAGATGGGAGCACGAGGGACTGAGGTGATGGTGCACTGGTGAGATGGGATGGGGAATACATGGGGATTACAATTAATGGCAAGTATATGTAAATTTTAAAATATTTTAATAAAAAAAATAAAAGAAGAACTAAAAAAAAAAATGTGATCCTGTGTCTCTGGGAAAAAAAAAAAAAAAAAGATGAAGGCCCCTGTGCATGCCAGAGAAGGTGAGCTAAAGGGAAGGGTGCCTGCATGGTAGAACATGGCATATGATGACATGAGAAAAATGGTTACCCTTTATTCTGGGTTGCTACGTGCCAAGCACTTCACCCTGGTTTCTTACCCATCTTTAACCCTTCACAGCAACCCTCTGGAGCAGTTACTATCATCAATTACACTTTATAGTTGAACGAGAGCTCCGTGAGTTTAAGTAACTGGCTGCAGCTCGTCAACAGTCAGGAAGAACTTGAACCTGGGCCCTGCATCTATTGCCCACACTCTAAGTGTGCATGCTCCATTGCCTCCCATTGGTGGCCTCAGTAAGGAAAAACTGCACATAATAAAGTAATCAAGCATAGCTTTTAAAAATTAGGGTTTAATACAGAGAGAACCCTGGCAGCACTCATATACAATGTGCTGTAATGTTTTGTAAATGTTCTGCAGCCCCATGATGAGATCTCAAGAAATGAAATAAAAGGTCCTTTCCAACAGTCAGCTCCACCATGTTGAGTACATTTCCCTTTCTTGTTTATCACGGGGTTTTTTAGCATCACTTAGACTTCTTTCCAACAGTTGTTATGGTTTCCAGCCTTTTCAAAGGAGGGAGGGATTTCTGCTTATTCACCTTATTTTCCCCGCAGCATCTTGACACTGCCTTATACATGTTAAATGCACAGGGAGAAGCTTGAATATTCATGAAGAATAAATACATGAGTAGAAATGTGTATTTCACTTAAACACTGTCCATGGGAGGAGACATGAAGAGTTCACTTAACACTTTCCAATGGGAAAACTTCTGCAGAAACCACATATATTCCAAAAATAACAAGAGGTCTGCTCTGGATGAAGGAGGGGGTGACCAAAAATTTCACTCTCTTACCTAGGTTAGCATCCTAGCCTGGTAGGCAATTTGTGATCAAGAACTAGCAGGGATGAAATTTAAAAATTTAAAATTAACAAGACTTAGTATGTTACATGAAAAATAAGCCTAATTACTAACATCTTTTTACCTTAATATTAACAGTAGATTTACATACACAGTTAAAATGACTGAAATCTCATTTTTAATTATATGTGTACATACATTCAAATATCATATTCATAGAAGATGGTAATATATTGATTATGCCCATACATTACTAACATGTTATCTTCAAAATCCAAGATGTTAAATTTCCAGCCAAACAACAACAAAAACAAGGGTTAGAACTAAGAGAGCACCAAAAGACCATGCCCCCTCTCACCCTGCCCCCATTCTCTTGTCACAGGGGACTCTCTCTAATGAACACGATACAGAGACAGTGACAGACTCTCCTGTCACATGAATGCAGTGCTCACAGGAGCCCGTGCGTGGTGGGAGTTCACTTAACACTCTTCCCAGCAAGAGCTCAGCTCCGAGGCTCGGGTCCAGATGCTCCCACTGCTTTCTAGATGAACTGCCAGCTTCAAGTAGCTGATCTTTTCCTAACATGTAGACAGATCTTTGATTTTTCTAGAGCTTTGCTGCTCAGTGTTCTCTGACAGCGTATCCTCACTGTGTGGGAGCTAGCTGGCCATAAATAAAGTCGAGGTTCCACCCCAGATGAACTGCATCAGGAAGTGCCTTTTAAAAAGAGCTCTAGGATTTTTGAACGCACCTTATATTTTAGAAGCACAGCCCCAGACCTTGAAAAAAATAATTATAAGCCATTCTTCTTTTTCAGATGGTATTTTCTGGAATGCTGATAAGACCCTGGCTTTAGGTATTTGGGATCAACAGTGTCATTTCCCTTTCAAATGAATAGAAAAGAGGAAAAAAGCACCTCAGAAAACTTGAGTGAATGAGGTGTTTGGTGGCTTTGCAGTAACTAAACAAGTAACAAGTGAATTGTGCAGGCCTAACAAGGGCCTGATACTCTCTCCCTGGAAATGACACGTGCCACTTTCAGACCCTGAGGTTGAAAGGCCTCTCCCCGCCCTCTTGCCTGAAATTCAAGGATGTGAACAAACAGCTTCAGCCTCTGTCAAGCTGTGATCTTGAACTGCAAGGCACACTGGTCACGTGAGCTAATGCTTTTAGATGATTATTATCGGCCACTAGTGGAAATTATTGACTCTAAGAACACTGCCCATATTACCGGGAAATCACTTTTGCATTATCACAGATGAAAATTCAAGTTCATCGTGATTAACCCCTTCGGTCTCCACTGTCTCCCTTTCAGCCACAACACCCCAAGTGTGTGTGCTCTCCAAACTGAGCCCTGACTTAAAAGGCTCTTTTCAAATATTTTTTTTTCCTCCTATGCAAAGTTCATCTACATTTGGTTTGCTTTTCAATGAAGAAATTCTGAAAGCTAGATAAGTTATGAGAGTATGCAGGGCTTTTTAAGGGGACTTATCAGTGGCAGTTAACAGAACTGGCCGTGTTGGTTCAGGAGGTGGAAGTGTTGCAAATGGACAGAGAACCAAATTTTTTCGTAGTCTCGGTAGGCTGACGGCCACAGATGGAAACCTTTTTATCCAAATAAAAACCTAAGCACAAGAGACTCACTTGGTCACTGAGATGAAATAGCACTATTTCGGGGTGGGGAATGGGCATTAAAAAATAATAACCCCCTATGTTTTTTGTGTTCTCAGTGCCTTTCCCCATTTATGGCTCATCTATGCTTAGTCGCTGGGTCTTTCTGATGGTTGTTTTCTTCTGAATTCAAACTGTTTTGTCCAAGTACTTTCAGGAAGTCTCACAATTCTGATGCTTCCATAGAACACACAAGGCATGTGAAATCACAGAGATTTCAAACCGCCCTTTGGTAGAGAGATATAAATAAATAATGAGTTATGGACCTATTGTGATATGGCTCTATTAATGTGGTGCTTCTTACATGCTTACGTGAAACTGTAATTAGCTAGCTGAGACCAAGTGTGGGTGGGTGGGTGGGTGGGGGGGTTCTCTGCTATAATCGTTGGCTGCAGTGATAGATGTATCGCCTTCTCCTATCACACCTTTCCAGGAGATAAATACTAGATGTCTAGCTTAAATATGTGTTGTGTATTTCTTATAAACACTGATAATCGGGCCTCCCTGGTGGTGCAAAGGGTTAAGTCTCAGTGTTATCAACCTATTGCCAGTCACTGCAGTGTGAGTTCAATCCCTGGTCAGGGAGCTAAACCACATGGTGCAGCAGACCTCACCAGTGTTGCCTGATGCTCCCCTCAGCAGTGTACTTCAGTTGATCTGCCTGTTTCTCCCCATTCTGTGTCTGGTGAATCCTCTCACTCCCCTGTACCTCTGTTCTACACTCCAATTCTTGTATGCATAAATAAAATAAAAAATAAATCTTAAAAAATAAAACCACCTGATATTTGTACCATAGTAATGGAGGCCCTCCTAGCTACTTTAATAGGAATGATGGGCTTGTCCTGAATTTCTATTTCATATCAGGCCCATATAAAGTCCTGTTGAGGTGATATTTTTTTTTAAATCTGGGTACTTATCTCTGTAATTCATTTTGTAGTGCAACATATACATTAATTTCTCAGATTTCTTAGCTAAAAACAAGTGCAATGGATTTGCATTCAGAATTATTTTGTTAACTTTCAAGGTGATAGATCAATTAGCACCACTTCAACAAAACGAGCAAACCACAACTATATTTCAACTAACTCAAAACAACGAAGACAAAGAATTCTTCAGCTATATTACCTATGGGAAAATTATTTTCCCCCAATCAAAAAAAAATCTATAGAACAAGACAGAAAATTGTTCACTGAGCCTGTACTTAAAACCTGTCATATAGTACATTAAAATATTTTGAAATTCCCCTTTCCATTAAGTCAACGCATTTTTCCCTGCTGTGGATGCAACCAGGCTGAAACTGGGCAGAATCTTAAATGAACTCAAATTTGATACTTTGTTTTCTCATTCACAGGAAGGATTAGGAAATGAGCTTCTCATCTGGCATGGTGTCAACAGAGATGGGATATATTTCCTTTCCTTTGTTAACCATTAAGTAACCCACTAGAATCAGGAAGGTCTACTGATGCCTTCTCCAGCCAAGATTTTAAAGTTATCTTGATGTGCTACTTAAATCATTTGAGACCAAAAGAGGGCAGCTTGTATTTCTTGTGTTGGGTATGACACTTGAATTGGGTTGGAACATTTTGCCCAAGAAAAATTTGGTTTTTAGGAGGCAACAAAATGATCCCTTTATGTGGCAAAAAGATTTGTTAAAATTTTGCAAAATTCAGTATATTGAAAGATTAAAAGGTTTGGGAATGAACACTTGTCTCAACTGACCACAGGTATTTTGAAAAAGTGCTACAGGCTACACCATGAAGTACATCTGAAGAAAACTCCCTGGGTGAGAAGAAGTGGATTTGGATGTATGAATGTTCTGAAGATGTTATCACTGAGAAGGTTGGAGTGTCTGTGGCATTCATTTTGTTCCTTGCCCTGTTCCCCCATTTTGGCACACAGGATGTTTGAAATGCTTTCAAGCCTGGTACACAGACTGGTGGGTCTGCTTTACCAAGGTGCAACACACAGACCTGCACTGCTTTCCACCATTACTGTGGAAATCTGTGCTAGTGACTGACTCAGAACAGCACTAAAGGCAGAAGCAGCAATTCAGTGTGGTGAATGCACACTCCTGTGGGCAGAAATGGAAACAAGAACCTTGTCGCAAGAAACCTGTTGTCTAATGGGGGAGACAGACTAACTTGTAACTCTCTGGAAATGGGTTTGGTAAAACCAAAGTTTAAGAAGGAGAAATGTTGATGGGGGATGAGCAGGAACCTTTCTGAAGGAAGTGGCACTGAGGTTTGAAAGCAGTATGCCCTGCCCAGTAGAAGCAGGGGGTGTGGGAGTGGAAGAGAAGGAACAGATGGCTGTGTGGGCAGGCATGGGGTTCAGAGGGAGAAGAGCTTCTGCTTAGTTCAGGTCATGGCCAGGTTTCTGATGCCACATAAGGATCTGGAACTTATCAGAAGGAAAACAGGGGAGCATTTCAGATTTCTACCCCTTCTCCCATCCAGATGGATATGTGCTGTGCTCATGCTCCTGAGGGAAGAAAAAGGTCAGTCATTCACACTCCATTTTTCCCTTTTCAAGTTTCCATCCCCATAGTAGGCAGAAGGTGAGGGGGTGAGCTCATGTGAGATGATCCTAAGGAAATTTGAACAATGGAAAGAAAGGGATGAAAGCACGTCACCATTTTTCACGTACACATTCATCCTGAAAACCAACTGCAGGGAAGGAGGAGGAAATATTTGGGAGCTTTTGAGCAAAATGGACTCTCTGACCCAAACTTGCGCTTTCAAGTTAACAGCATTTCAAAAGCTTTCTATCGGAAACCGGTTAGAAGAATTTGACCTCTTGAAGGCTGCCAGGCCTGAAGCTATGGCATGGTTCTTTCCTGAAGAGATTGGCTTCCTCCCAAGACTGGAAAATGGAGGTTGATAGCTCTCCTCTTAACACGGCTACAACTGGAAAGGACAGCTCTCGCCTCAGTGAGCTTCAGTAATATAAACCCCAGGAGGGAGAAAAGTACTGATGACCAAGTGCCTTTAAAAACAACACCATGGAAATTCTGCCCGAGAATTCTCTCTCATCGTGGAGATTATGGACATCCAAACACTTCAAGCAGAGGCCTTCAAAGCTCTTAGCAGCAGCGAAACCCCTTTTTCAAAACAACCATTGATTCCTGAAAGTAATCTATGACTGTCAGTTTTACCTCTATATTTTAGCAACAGGTATTGGGAAATGGTTGCAAATGGGCCGCTTTCCACCCTCCAGGAGTTCCCAAGTGTTCCAGAAGAAGGCTCAGGCACAGTAACGGGCATGTTCGTGTAGAAAGGAGGCCTGTGGCAGGGCCTGCCCACGCTCACGCCACGATGCTAAGTAGAAACAGTCCTACTTCACAAATGTGCAAAGTTTCACAAGATAAAGACTACTCTGACTAAAAGACAATGGGAAGGGCGAAGGTTAATGGTGGGGTGGGGAAAGAGGAGGTAGGGCTGACAGTCATCCCAGGCATGGTCAAGCATGAGAAGCCAGGATGCTTTAGCATGTTTGCGATGCCTTTTTCCCCATCAATTGTATACATAGTAGGCACACCCATCCATATTACTCAAAGGCTTTTTCTAAATACTGGGAAAGCAGATGCATTCAAGTTAAAAATTCCTGCCCTCATGGAGCTTACATGGAGGGACAGAAAAAAATAAAAAAGTAGTCTGATAGATGACATGTAAGGGAAGTAGTGGGGTAGAATTGGAGAGTTGAAAGGTGACACAGTCAGCCCAGAGAAGGTGCCCCAAGAAGGTGACAATGATCACGAACCTGAAGAAAGGGGAGAGTAAGCCCTGGAAGTTATGTGCAGAAAAAAGACAGGACTCCCTGTTGAATGTGAATTTCAGATGAACAGCGCATGAAAGTTTAGTGTAAACATGTTTACCTATCTAATGCTGTGGGTAGTTCTGGGGAGACACATGCCAGGCATCAGGGTGACTAGGCCAGGGCCAGGCGTTGGGTGGGGAGTGGCTGATGTTGGGTTCATCGGCCAGGGAGGACTGGGCTTTTAGGTGGAGAATTTTGAGATGGGTTTTTAAAAGCTCATTCTGAATACTGTGTTGAAAATAGACCTCAGAAGAGGAACAGGGGCAGGAGAAAGATGGGTGGAGGCCATTACTGCTACAGAGATGGTGATCATAACAGCAGTAATAATAGCATACACATGTGCCCTCAAGCATGCATGTCTGGGGGATGGCACCTGAAGCCTCCTTCATAGACTCTCCATTAAGCAGGCTTGGCATATATTCATAAGGAAAGGAATTAGTTCTACAAATAAATTCGATTTACTTACCAAATATATTAACCCAAGGAATTTGCTTTAGCCAATAGTTTATCATCCTTAAAAAAATAAATGCATGCATGTATGTATGTGTGAAGGAAAAAGCCCTCAGTAAAAAAGGAGGGGAGGCTGCTTCTGGGAACATCAGTGATGATGACATCAAGCCAAGGACTTAAGAGAAGCCACCTTTTCTGACTCTACTGTGTGTGCAGCCAGCAGGGCTCTAGAATGAAGGTCTGTAAGTAGGATTAGGTCTTGGCTTCAAGATTAATGTTTTGGTTTTGTGGAATTATGAACAAAAGGAGATTATTTCAAAAGAACACAGGAAAGTAGTGCTTCTATACAACCTCATGGAGAGGTAGAATCTATTGACCATAATTATCTGCCACACGCTTAATTTTATTATGAAAATAAGCAATAACTCCTTCAAAACGATTAGATGCAAATGACAGTTTTGTATATTGTAGTTCACACAGAATAAAACCAATTTGTCTTCTTCTATTCAGAAGAAGGCTCATAAAATCCTTCCTCCCAGGTGAAATTGCTGGTATCTGACCAATTTTTGACCTATAAAAACAGTGATTTTATGTTCAACCTAATGAATAGATAGGGAGTAATCTTAGAGTAGTCTGCCTTCCAAAAATGTAATTTTGCCTCTCTGAAAAGAGAAGAAAAATTGTTATAATTATTAAAGTCATTAAACCACCTGGAGCCGAGCCGAAGCAGGTTAGGCTCCCCACAGACGATGATGCGTCCTACTCCTGAACTCTGGGACTGAAGTTTTATTGTTTCCGTGGCATCCTGACCCCTTTCTCATGAAAAGAATTCCTATAGCACAAGTCTCAATATTTAGGACCCATGAGCCTAAGTGTACTATACAATGAAAATGTACACAAGAAGCCTGCAAGATTCCAGTGATTCCAGAGAAAAGAGTGTGGCTACTTCATACAGGCACACTTTACCCAGCTGAGTAGCACCCCTTTGTGCAATGGCTGCTGCTACCCACCTGCACTCATCACCCTGAGAAATCTGACCTCTGAGAAATAGGTGCTGTGGCAGGTACCCTGTGTCACATTAGAAAAGGTTTTATTGAGAGAAGTGGGCAGGTAAGTCAGATAAGTGCTGACATAGAGACTCTCAGCTCTACCACTGAGTGATTCCCCCCATGCTAACTACACAGGACTTGGGCCACTCCTGCTGGCTGCTGCAAAGAGAAATTTCTCTGAGAATACTAGGTGTTTACAAGGAGGTACCTTCAACATTCCTCTGAGTCACAGAAAGGAGTTATTAACACTTAAGAACCGATCTTTGGAAATTATCTGGGTGTTTAATTCAAAACCCCAGCAAATGAGCACATAGATGTTATATATTATTAAACATTTTCTACTTGGAGTTATTTTTTTAACGAATGCTAGCACTTGAATTTTTATTTACTAACCATTTTAAACAACACACCAATAAAGATAAGTTCAGAAGGCATGTAAATGCAACTTTAAATGTCAAGTGCATCCGGATTTTTGACAATTTCTCAGATCAATCTCTACTTACTACTTACATAATTTCTTTAAAGATAGGATGCCAAGCGACTCACATCTTATGCAATGATCAAGAATCATATTTTTCAATCTTATCTATGTGAAATTCTGGCCAGGCTTTTCTCCTCTGAAGCCCCTTAAATTCAATTACAGTTCAAAGCAGTTCCTCTTATTTGCACAGACACACAGAATGTGCAAAGCCCAGATCACCACAGTGGATTCCACAAACGCTTTAAAGGCCAAGGAAGCAGTGTTTTCTGCCCCATTACTCCCCAGAAAACCTAATTACAATTCAGATACTGTATGCAATGAAGGCCAGGAGTAGAGGATGACAAAATCCCTTGAAAAATCCGAATGAGGCAACCTGCTGCTTTGGAAGGGGAAGGCCTGCTCTCCCGAAGGATGTTGGCCTCCCAACAGCTAAATCCTACCTGGTGAGCGTCTCACCAGCAGTTTTAAGTCCTACCTGGTACGAGCAGTTCTCCTGATGCACCATCTCAGAACATCCTAGGGCGGGGGCCCCACAGCAGGACCGCTCAGCGAGACTGCGCAAGGAGGGCGCGGAGCATCCGCGGCTGGGAGCGCGCTGGCGGCAGTACCGGCGGGTGGAAATGCGCACTGAAGGCAGGGCCCGACGGTGTGGGGAGAAGGCACTCGAGGCAGGGCCCGCGGGTGGAAATGCGCACGGGAGGCAGAGCCAGCGGATGGAAATGGATGCTGCGCGCTTGCCGCCCTGCGCAGTGGCACCGCCTGTGCCGGGGGCGCGCAGCGAGCTGCTCCCGAACCAGGCGAGGCTCCAAACATGGAGTGGGGCCGGGCGGGGGAGGGCGCCCATCACCGGCACAATCAGCCAATTATATTGTAGCACAAAGGGAAGGCTCAGGCTGGGGCTGGTGTGACCTTCTGGTGCTTTATGAAGGCAGTTAACTGATGTGGAAACATTCTCCATCTCATTAAAGGGAAAGGCCAGGGAGGGAGCGGAGAGGGACAGTCACGCAGGGGCATAGCAGTTGAACATTTCTAACCTCAGTGTCCTCCTTCCGGTCTACAGATGCTAGCATGGGACTGGGAAAAGAAGCCAGAAGGATCATTTCAGAACTTTTGACATGCCAAAGTGGCAACAATCTGTTCTGAACACTGACACCAAAAGGGACTTTCTGTGTAGTTTTGGGAGTGTTTGTCATCTTTATAACTGAAAGAAGGGTCTTTCTTCTTTGAAGATTATTTTGTAATTCTTTAGATTTATACTTATTTTTGCCTCAGCTGCTTTTTAAGTCAATAGAAATACAATAATTATTCCTATAATTTTTAGGGAAAGCTTACTAAAGTACTAAAAGCATAATTCATTCATTCCATGAAAATGAAACTAAACTACAAGGTTTTTTGGAAAGTTAGGCTACATAGTGCTGTGACTTGCTAGTATATATTTGTTAGTACAGCAGTATGATGACTGAAAACTGACCATTCTACCAGAACTAGTACAGGGAAGAATTCTGGGCTGGCAGACAGTAATCAAAGGAAGTTCCAGTTGGACCATACATTTTTGGAGGGGGGGTAGATCAATTTAGGAGGTGCTTCAGTGCCGTTCTTGGATTTTAGGAGATGTAAAAGGAACAACTAGGCCTGCAAATATTGGAAGCTAATTTAATGAAATTAAGAAAAAGTTAAGGAAAAAACCCACAGTAAAACAAAATTTCCTTATCTCTATTCCTTAATTGCCACAAGCAATTCAACTTGTTTCATAATAAAATGGCCCCCAGCACATAAATAGTTCTCACTATAATTTTTTTTCACTATAAATTTAAATGAATTTGAGACACCAAATATTTAAAAAATGCAATAGGAATATTATTTTTAAGCTATTTTAATGTCTACCCTGATCTATCTTAAAACTCTTACTCATTCCCACACTGGCTTTATTATGTTGGGATAGAGAAAAAGGGTATTCTTTGCCTGAGGAATGAAATTAACATGTTTGACAAGTTTTCATATCAAGTGTTATCTTAAGGAATGGTGAGAGTTGGTGTTAAAATTATTTGGTAATATATTTTAAATTTTATAACAACTTCTGTTTCTTGGAAAGAGAAATACCTTTTTAAAAATATATTCTTAATTTTTCCTAATTGAGAGTCAAACAGGAAGAAGGGTTAACCACCCCAGTCATCTGCACAACTCACTCCCATGCAGGGCTTCAGCCCTCCCACTTAGCAGACAAAGTCAGCTAAGGAGATACAGGCTCACCTTATGATACTGGACTCAGTGGATGCAATGGAAAAATGCTCTGGAGATGTGCCCTATTGGAACTCTACCCTGGAATGTAGGAGAGACAGCTGGACTTCCTAGCTGTTCACTGGCTGTTTGCTGGCACTCACCCTGGCTTAGTTCTGGGTTAGATACGAAGGAAAGAGGAATGAAATGTTTCAGGTTAAGGAAATGATATGTAACAGTCCCCCTCCTGAATGCCATCCTTCCCTGCTGCTGAGTGATCTGCACAGGACAGACACAGAGACCTTTGTGTGGAGGGTTTTGATATACAGTCACCTAAAAAAGGCTCTAGAATTCCAAGTATGTGCAAGGAAAAGTAGGCCAAAATAAAGTTCGTTTTGCAAGATAGCAAATACGACGAAACGGAAATTTTACACCAAATATAGCGGGCACAAGCCCAGTTTGCCATCACAGAACAACTTCAACTTCAAGCCTGTTGACTTCACTCAAGTTACAAGTTGCTACTTGGAGGACCTATGGGCTTAAGGCTTCAGAATAAGCTTTCAAGCTACACCAGGCCTAAAACGTTGCTCCTGGACTCTGTTCTCTTCTGAAACTGAAGGTCCCAGGATGTATTACATAAGCTCCTGAAGACATTTATCATGTGTTGTTTAAAAAAAAATCTAAACATGATCCCACTCTTCACAGTTGCTGTTCCATAAATAGTGGAAGTGACTCAGAGGTGGCTCTGGGGAGAACAGATTCCTGACAATCGTATCCCAAAATCCTGTCAAAAACCTCCTCTCAAGTGGTACAAACCAGATGAGAGAGAATATATCAAGCAGGCGTCCCTTCTCAGTCATTCATTGCAGAGAACTTTGGGTTACAAATTAAATTGTGATTTGCTGGTATGATAAACCATTCAACAAAACGTTTCAAGAACATTTAAGTTAGAATAACTTACCAAACTACTATAATGTGTTATTTTTGGATGTTAAAATATTGACAAACTGTTTAAGTATGGTCTAGGTAGCAGAGGGATTTTTTTTTCTTATGTCTTTACAACTTTCTTCCATGATAAAATATTGGGTCTCAGATTTAGGTCAAGAGATGATCGAAACTGACACTTATTTTCTAGATATGGGAACTGAGGTGGAAATCATGATATAGCCAAAAACATACATTTTCAACAACAAGAAAGTAAGAAAAAAAGCTCCATAATAGTCTGGGTTCATACCATGTCAGTCACCTCATGCAACGCTGCTAAGTGTGCACCCACCAGATTTAGAGAAGCCAGTCCCTCTGACTGAGCAAATGTACACTTGCCTACACCAACGTCTCTCATAAGGTAAGAGTGAAGTGGCGATGAGCTCTACATGAATCCACGGTATGTATTAAAGGGAGAGAAATTACACTATTTGGGGGTGAAGTTATTTTTCTTATTTCTGCCACCAAGCAAACTATTGTCTTTCAATACAGTTTAGTATTTTTTCATTTGTGGCACTCAATAGCAACAGTATGAAGTGTGTTTCTGGACTGTAAATATCGCGGTAAAAGGCAGCACCTGCAGATACTCTGAACCTAGTCTCAGAATTGAATCTGAACTGGAAGGTCAAGGGAAATTCCTGACACAGGCTTTCTGGCTTGTGAAGGGTTTGGCTTAGATGAGTGTATACCTTGGAACGCACTGAATAATGCGTTTAAGTGTATGTAAATGAGTTTAACTATGTAAAACTTATCTCAAAAGAATTAAAAAAGTTCTAGTTAACAAATTTTGAGTTCCAGTTAATGACATATAGGCAGCTTTAGCGTTTAGCCTATGTCTGTAATTTACTTTGAAGGCATCAAATACATGAGATGGATAGAGGGATGGGACTGATGAAAAGCTGTGACAAAGCATTGTAGAATCTGGATGGTACATAATGAGTCACCTAAAATTTTTCATCTTGAAAATATTTATAATGAAATCTGGGGAAAAATGAAGTCATCTGTGTGAGGGAGATGAACAAGTAACGCATCCTCTTAAGTAATGACTTTTAAGCTTTTCCTGTGGAATTTAGGGAAAGCGGGTAGGCATTTATAGAGCTTTAACCTGCACTTCTTTATAAGGCTGTGGAAGAAGGGGAATAGAAAAAATTAACCCTGTCGACATCAGGGAAAACTGAGGCCCTGCTTTGTCCCACCTGAAAAAGAAATAACCCACACGAAGAAGAAAATCCAGAGCACCTATAACAACACACCTTAGAAAATGGTTGCACAGTTTATAAAGTACTTTCCCCAACAGCTTCCTTGATTCCTACAACCTTGTGGCTGAAACAAATTCCTGCTGTATGCCAAGTGAAGGAGTATCTCTATCTTTGAGGAGTTTGGTAAGCAGCAAACAAATGACTGTCTAATGATGAATGAGTTAAGGGCCTTCCCCAAAATTTTGTTGTTTGCTCACTAGGAATTCAGGAGACCAGAGATTCAGCCAGGGTAATCCAGGAGACAGCAACTATCTTATTTATTCATTCTTGTCTGTTTCTAGATTCTATTTCTATTTCCTTAGCACTTGGATTTGGATGGTTTATTCCATGCATCTGAAATAGTAGCTGGAATATAGTAGAGAACCAGTATCATTAATGAATGAATAAATGATTATGACTTTAGAAAATTACCTGATTTCTCTTAGTCTCAGTTTCCTCATTTATAAGCTAAGAATGTTAATTGTTCATTGGGGTGATGACTGAATGAAATGGAAACAACATATCAAACAGACCTCAGGTGCTCAGGAAAGGGATGGAAATGGACTTTTCCATCCCTTAAATAAAGGCAATAACAACACTCCAAGGAATACAGGGAGGCCTAAAGGGTGGGAGTGATAATGGGGTGAGGAATGTGGATTTGAGAATTGCTGAAGTAAAATTGGTGCTGTGAAGCATGACAGGAAAATTGGATGGAGAAGTTGATTCCAGGGGATTGGGCATAACAAAGTTTTTGATTTTTCACCATAAGATTCTGTGTTGAAAGTGCAGGCGGCAACTCAGGCACAAGAGGGAAGCTGGGCCAACAGAAGAGGGTGTTGAAGCTGTGGAATTGAAGTAACTTCAGGAGAGAATGCAGAGAAGGATTTATTGAGAAACAAAGGCAGCACTGTACTAGGCACAATAATGAGTCTTCCCCCCCAACTCTAATCCCCACCTGGGAAAGGGGAATGGAAGGAGCTGAGTAGCTGGCATTCAGATGCCAAGAGTACCCAGATGGGCCCAGTGCCATTACAGGGGTCCTTAAAAGAGACAGAAGAGAAAGACCCAGAGAAATTCAGCCCAATGCGGTTGGCTTTAAAGACAGAAGAAGGCATCACAAGCCAAGGGATGTGAGAAGCCTCTAAAACGTGGAAAAGTCAAGGACTAGGATGCTCTACTACAGCCTCCAAGGATCAAAGCCCTGTTGACACCTTGGTTTTCATCCGGTGAGACTCATTATGACTTTTCACTGCAGAACTATAAGATAATAAATTGGTATTGACTTAAGTCACTAAGTTTGGGGTAACTGTTTATAACAACAATAGAAAATTTCCCCTTGAGTGAAAACCCGCATTTGTAGGGCAAGAGGAAGGAAAGGGGGTGTGGTTAACAAGGTGAGGGGAGGATAAATACCAATGTAATGAGAGGTCACGGGTTCAATAGTTTCAAACACTGCTGGGCAACAGAAAAGGCAATGGGATGAAAGCGAAGTAACCAAAAGCCCTTAGTTTTGACTATCATGGAGTCATCCGTTACTCATGAATGAGAAAGTGCAGAAGCAGTGTGTTGGGGTGGATTCCAGGTTACACATACACGGTTGAGAGGTTGAAGGACTAAGTGGAGAGCAGTTTGTAAATAAGTTTGTTGAAAAATTAGAGCATCGGGGAGGTAGCTTGGTGTATAAATGAACCAAGAGGTGGATGTTGTGGTTGATGTTTTAAGATGAAGATATCCAAATGTATCTGCGGGCAGGGGAGAAACCAGTTGGGAAGGAGAAACTGACAATGTTGGGTGGGAATAACGCAGGCCAGATCGGCACAGTAGATATTCTTCTAGCTTTTGAACTGAGCACTCAGTGAATAAATCACAATACAGTGCTGGGTTAGGAGGAGGTCCTGGTGGGGTTGGGAAGGTGCAGGAGTACCCTGGAACCGCAGTGAGTGAGGCCTGGCCAGGTGGATGGCCAGCGTGGGGTCAGAGAGGCAGACCAGAGAGAAAGGAGCTTTCCAAGGGAGTTTATAGGCATATAGCTGCACTGCTTAAGAATATTCAATTAATACTACAGAAGATTTTAAAAAATATATTTATTTATTTATGCATACAAGAACTGGGGTACAGAACAGAAGTGCGGGGGTGAGATGATTCACCAGAGACAGAGTGAGTGAGGAACAGAACAGACAGATTGACTGAAACACACTGCTGAGGGGAGCAGTGGGCAAGGCAGGAGAGATCTGCTGCACCAGGTGAGTCAGTTCCCTGGCCAGCAGCAGGGATCGAACTCGTGCTGCAGTGGGTGCTTCACAGTGTGGTTCTTAACCCGTTGTGCCACCAGGGAGGCCCTAATACTATACAAGATTAAGAAAAACAAATGGGATGGATGAAACTTCCAAGATATGTTAAGTATAGACATAGTGGGGATGTGGTAGTTTGTCCAAGCTGAGCACTATGTGTAAGACGTATGAGAAAGCAAGTAGAGGCAGAACCCATGAGCTGTGCTGAGTACTAATAAACAAGTTAGTGGTCTGGACGCGCAGGCCCTATATTGAGTGTAGTTGTATGAACCCAGAAGGGGTGAAAGGACTACAGAAGCACTAACAGAAGGTTTTCTGTACTCCCTATACTCTGAGACCCAGAAACAGAAAGAGAGGAAATGACTTAGACAGGGGTTATCATTTTTTATCCTTATAGTCAAGAAATAAGAAACCTACCTGAGAGGCTCACAAACTATATGACCTAATTAACTCAGAAGTTTTGACAATTCTGATACTGTGACATTGTGTTTATTATTTCAGATAAATGTTTCCTGAGCAAATTAATAGTGTGAATCAGTGGTTTATCATGTTCTCTTTTTTCTTAATTACTAGAATATACTTTTAAAATAAAAACCAATATACCAAAAAAGTGCTTTTAAATAATGCTAAAGCTATTTAGCTCATATTTATTTATCTATTAAGCTTTCAGTGGGTAGATAAGGCTATTATGTTAAACCCAAACATACGAAAATAGAATTTACAGATGTCAGTTGTAGTCTTATTCCAACTGCATTTTTACATCTGCTTCTAGACTTTGTTTGTGCCACATCAAAAGAATCTAGTTTCACAGAGATAAATCACCAGAAATATTAGACCTTTTTACTAAATGTTACAGTCCTTTTTAATATATTATGCTGCAATCTCTAGCTATTCTTCAATATGCATGTCCAGAAGCTTGAAAGCAATAAGATATTTCAAAATTGACTTACAACTATATAAAGCAGTTATTTCTTACTGTAAATAAAAGAAGACAAGAGCACCCACACTTACAATCAGTTATCTACTAGAACCTTCTCCTTTTATACACTGCTATTCCTTGTCAATGCACAGCCCACCTACTAGGATGGATGAGAGAATGTGCCAAACAGGTGTGCCTGGCCCTCACCTGGCCCTGAACCCTCCTGGGCCTCTCGGGCAGCTCAGATCAAGTGTCCTGCTGGCACATGCACAGCCAAGAATACTCAGAAAGGCCAGCACAGAGCTACCACTTTCATAGTCAGTGACACAAGTTCAATTTTGAGGACTTCAAGACTACTTAACCTTGCAGGATAAATTAATATGCTGATGTCAAAAAAGGAAGTGGAAAGAAATACTTTGCATAGATGTAAGGGCATGAATCACTACACTATCACTATTATTACAACAAAGTTTCTCCAAAAGTCCAAAGCCACACAATTTCGTCTGTGTCTATATCCTGAATTATTTTCACATTTCAGAACTTCTTAATTTTCAATTTGATTTTTTTGGGGGGGACTGAGGATGAAGCTAAGTTTAGCAACTCATATTATAGGTGCAAATGATGCTCCAAAAATACCTCCTGCAGCCCTGTGCTCCCACAGACATGGTCTGAAACCTAATGCATCAGGCAGAGCTATAGCGGGCGGCCTCCCTCTCCCTCTGGAAGAATGAGATGGTTTCTATTTCAACAGAATCTGCCAAAGTGCTTGTTTATTGGACACAGTCCTAGTCTTCTCCCACAGTACTTTCTGGCCAATGCTGACTGAAATTCACACCCTATAGAAATAGTAACTGACTCACGGATAAATTTGGGTGAAGTCTATTTGGTTTCACCCCAAATTTACGTCATTGTTTAAGGACCATTTCTTTTCATCTCTCTCAGCCTTTGGAGTCAGAAAAGGCAATGGTAGCGGCAGCAAAGGGGACCACAAATCTGCCAGGGCTAATGCAAGACTTTCCAGATAAAAATAAGTTGGTCTGTCAAAGGGCCCAAGCCAGAATGAGCACCAAGTGTGAGCAGCTGAGAGTGTGTGAGGGAGATACACCTCCTCTTCTTCCCTTTAGGTTTTTTTTAGCAGCCCAGATTGTCTTACCTACCAATATCAGTGTTTTTACCTTGAGCAATATGTGTGGTCCCTCGCACCAGAAAGTTTGTTCACTTCTCCTGCGTGGTGGTGGCTGGTTTAAAAGCAAACTAACAGAGTAGCAGGAAGGGGACTGGCCCGCATTTTGAAGAAAGGTGACCTCTAGTGGACAACTGTGTTTTTCGACCGGTTCAAGCTTTGAACAGGATTGTAAATCAACACGTCAAAATGTCCCATTGTTCTACTGAGATTTCAGTGATGTTTTAAATACCAAACAACAACAGAAATCTATAAGTCTTCAGGTACATTATAAAAGAGGATAAAGGTTATCGTAATGCCAAGACATCCACATTACCTTCCAGGTCCCCTTTGATTCTGGATTTGATGGAGTGGTGGACCAGGAATCAAAGATGTGGGTTCCTGACTCGGTTGCACCTCTTACTGGCTGTGTTCTCTGGGGCAGCTTCCTATTAGAACCTCTGTTTCTTAATCTATAAAATGGGTAGTCTGATCAATTCTCAGTTTCCTGTGTCTCCTTCACCAGACCACTTAATAGACCATTAATAGAAATATATTAGCATTTGGTGAATTAGCAAAAAATTTCTGGTTTCAATTCAAGGTTGTCTATAAGTATGATGAAGGTAAAAAAGCATTGACTATTTTTCTTTTTCTTTTGACTGGAAAAAAATTTCAAAACTAAACACACAATGTCACTTCTTATCATGAATTTTTAGCTTATTATGACATCTAGAGCTACTATTGTCAAAAGGTTTGTTTGATAAGTAAAGCTTCATTATGATGAAAAGAAACAATTTACATAGTCCCTCTTTTCTGAAATCTGCTCATCAGATGACATATTTTCTTAGTTGCCAGTGAATACAGACTAGAGGTATAATAACTTATGATTAAACTCTATTAACATGATATCTAAGTAAGTATAAAAATTTTAGTGGTCCTTAAATCTTTTTTTTTTTTTTTAGTATCAGAATAGTGTTGAAATGCTATTAGCTATAATGGGATTTAGTCCTTAAGAATGTCCCCGACGGTCTCTAATCAGGCCAGTTAAGCAGAGATATGAAATGGGTTTATGATCTCTCACCCCTCAATAGAGGGGTTCAAGTCATTTTAGTTGTTAACAGGCAAGTGAACCAACAATGACCCTAAGAGTTATCCGAAATATAATAAAAGTGCCTGAATAGCATTAAAATGATTTCATTAACTCGCTTTATCTTAAAGCTACTGCATAAGGAAAATGTCTAAAGAATTTTAGAGGCAAATTCTTTCAGAATATGAAGGGAGAGGTTAGGGAGCTGTGCTGCTTCTGCAGCAGATGAAGTTCCCCTCACAGAGAACAGGATTAAATGAGTCATAGATTCTTCACAAACTGGGTGCTAATCCCGATGCCATGCGTCTCAAACTAATTTACATCAGCTTTCTTTTGTGGACAGTTAAGAGTCTCTTTTAGACACATAAACTGGGCCAACAAAATGTTCACTTACTGCAAGTGCTCTGTTTTTTTTCATTATTTCATTTTTTACTAAGCTGCAAGCTAGAAACCCACAGCTGTTCAGATACCTGTCCACCCCCTTCCCATACTTCTTCCTCCAGCCCCAAGCCCGAGGGACTCCACAGGGGCGTTAGCTTGTCTGGCTGTACTTCTGACATTCCATCAAAGAAAAAACGACAGCAACAAACCCCTAACAAAACAAAAACCTAGAAAGACAGACAAATGCCAACCCCAGTGCTCCTCTCAGCCTCCACCTTCTAGCATAATTTTGAGGACCTGCCGTCAGCGCAGAAAGCGCCCCCCCCCCCCCAACACACACACATGCTTTAAGCTACTTGCGTTTGGCTTTGAGTGTTTGAAATCAAATTCATTTCCCAAAGGGCAGAATTTCTTCAGCAAGGTGTCATTGTTCCTGGGGTCCCAGACTTTTAAGCCTAATTTTCCATGGCGTAGAATTATATTGAAGGAACGAGAAAGTGTCTCTGCTAGTTTTCTAATCAAAAGCATAGGATGACCAGGTGGAAGGAAATGACCAGGTGGAAGGAACTGGGTTTGGGAAAGGTTGTACTTTGAAATTTGCCTGCTTGTTATGGGGACCAGACAGAAGACAAATTTAGCATGTTTGCTTCCTTAGAAGAAAACAAAGAAAAATTATGGCTGAAAACAAGAATGAGCGACGGTTTAGGCTGTGGCTTTCCAGAAAACACTCCAGTGTTGGAAGAAGTGCTGGATGTAAACTGAGTATCTGGAACTGGAGAGAATGTGTGATAACACAGCATCACCGCCCACTGAGATCGCCCCTATAAAAAAGCTACAGAATTCAGCGTCCCAGGTCCTTGGGCATTTGCTCGCTCTGTCTCGGGGATGAATTAATCCTGAATCGGGTCAAGAGTGTGTGGGCTACAGGGAAGGCCCTGCTGAAGCTGGAAAGCCTGTGGCTCTCAATCAACACCAGCCGGCAAAATTGAGTCTGTCAGGTGAATCCTTGTAGGGACTTTGTTTTTCCCAGCTGGTGAGTGGGATGGGTGGGTTCGCATCTACCCCAAACACACGAGGGTTCCATGTGGCACCTGTGCCTGCCCTGCCCTGCCCTGCCCTGCCCTGCCCTGCCCTGCCCTGCCCTGCCCGAGTTCTTTCCTTTCCCGAAGCACCTTTCCAGACACACGCACTACCAGCTGGGAACGGAGGTCTCAGGTGAGGTGGAGAGTCTCGTATCCAGACCAGGAGTGCTCTCTGGAAGGACTGAACGTGCTGTGCGACCAGTGGTAGTTCAGTCACGTTTCACTTGGAGTAAAAAAATAACTTTCAGCTTTTCAACCTACTAATGCCTGTGTGGTAATGACAATAAATGCCTTCTGAGAGTGACACTCCTTCTTTGTGTTGAAAAAAATGGATTAAACTGGGAGTTCATAAAGTGTTAGATGCACCCAATTATTTTCTTATTTACAAATGATATGGTTAAGGTGTTTTTCATTATTTTCAAAATGCCCTTCTTCACGGGCATGTTGACACACAGATGGGATGATAATTCAAATGACCTGGCTCGTCCATGGTCATGTTTTACGTATTATTAGATTCTTCAGGGGTTGGGATAACACAGGCCCGAGTGACGTGAAAACAGGGTGCTTTGTTCAACAACTACTGAGAACTTCAGGACAGCGGCAGCAGGGCATTAAGCTAAACACAGGGCCCCAAAGGCCAGACCTGCCCAGGGCAAGGCCACGTGTCCGCAAAGCCATACGTCCGTGAGGCTGGGCTGGCCAGCAGACAGGGGAAAGGGGAGCCAGGCACACGTCTAGTCTGAGATGGACATGAGTTCGGGGTTTGAAGGACAAAAGTCCCTCTGGCCGCTACATGCAAACACCACTGGAAAGACAGGACCCCTCTCAGTGTGAGCAGAGTGAAGCTGAAGGGGCTGCCGAGAGGAGAGGGGACCACCGACCACACGTCTGTGCTGCTCCGAGGGCTCTGATGTTCCACCACGCTTCCTCAAGTCTAGAATGGGTGGGTGAGGGTGGCAGGCGCTGCAGGATACGGGATATTCAGTAGTGTGTCTTAGGTTTTTTTCCTGACTCATCTCCTCTGCTGCAGACCACCCACTTTCCTTTGCTATCAGTCCGAGGTGTCAGAGATCTGAGCTATGGGCAGGAGCTCTCTTCCACCTCCAGCAGCCCCCCTTCCACGCTTTGTCCTGGAGACCACCCAGCCTCACCCCAAAGTGCTTTCCACTCCTCCCTCCTAGTTATTCTCCTCCAACTCCCAGGTCATCCATTGTACACCTGTGCCTGCCTATGTAGTTCTGTGCACCCCACAGTCCTCCAGAGTTCCCTCTTCTAGAACATCCCCATTGCCCTCTTCTTTAACAGGAGTCTGAAGGTACTATTTCTCCTGCAGCTCTCTCAAGTGGTAGCTGCTCTTTCTCCTCCTCCCTGTTGCCAGCAAGCTCGATGAATGGTTGTGGGGGTGTTCTCTGCTCCTCTCTTACTTCCAAACAATCCTTGCTCCTCCCTGCACCCTGTGTCTCCCTGTCCTCAGCTCCTGACACCACTGCTTAGCCTCCTCCACTGCACCTGCCTATTCCTCCCCAGGTTACTCAACCTCATACCTTGCCTTGAAGAGTCACTCTAAGATATGAATTTCATTATAATTTCTGAGAATTCCCATGTCTGCTAGGTGATCCCTCCAACACTGTGGCCCATAGCTCCCTTGACTTCTTTCTTCCATTCTCTCAGTTATACCCATTCTTGTGGTCACATCCACACCTTGCCATGAGCTTCACGATTTCATTTTTGAACCTCCCATTTTCCACTAGTCTCACCTCATCACTCCAGCTCACTGTCCGGTGCGCCAATTCCAACAGTTCTTCAAATGCACTGGGTCTGCGCCCCATACACTGCCTCCCCATCTACTATCCCCCTCCTCTCTCCACGTCTTAGGTTCCAAGGTCCATCATTACAACCACCAATTCTGTCACTTCTCACTCAGCTGAATCCCAAATATGGCTCCTTGCCACGTGTGGCTGTTCCCCAGACTGGTGTGTGTCTTTGGAGATAAATACACAAGCACTTGAACCAGTGTCACTTAAAATTCATGATGACTAATCCCGAGCGTGTCCTTGGCACTGCCTGGCCTCCTCTGTGTCTCCTGTCCACTCTCTCCTGGAGGATCCTAGAAACCAAGGCAATCCCTAAAGAGCCTTCCAGACTTGCCATCTGTAACTCCTCTGTTACTCTCTTAGGAACACCCCTTGATCAGGCTTCTGTCTCCACCATAGCATGGATATGGCTCCACCTTCCTGCATCCCAAGACTATCCCAATCTTCCTCAGAGATTTCCAGAAAATATTTGACGCAGCAGCTTCTGAGCCAGATCTCTCCTGGTTCCTTGCCTGTATTCAGGAGTATCTTCTGCTGGTCTCTTCTCTTTCCCCACTTTCCCCACTGGAGCTATGATGGTCAATATGGTGACCACAAATCACATGTATCAATTTAAGTTAAAATTAGGGAAAATAAAAATCCAGTTACTCAGTCATACCACTGTGTCACATATTTTGAGTGACTATCATACTGGATGCTCAGAAAGTTTCCAATGTCATAGTTAGTTCCACTGGACAGCACTGCACTCAGAATTGGCCCTTTGGCTTCCTCTCTGTCTGACTCTTTCTCATCTCTTGGCTGGAGACTCCAAAATGTATACCTCTAGCCTTTTCCCTGAACTCCAGACGCTGACTCACCACTTTTTGCATCTTTAATGGGCATCTTAAACTTAACATGCCCATGTTAACTTACAATCCCACTCTCTTATAACCCCTGGCTGCAGCAAACTCTTCTACCCCAGCTCCCTCATTTCAGCAGATACCAGCTTCATGCTTTCAGCTAATCAGGACTAAATCTGAGACCATTCTAGTGCTTCCCTTGCTCTCACATCCCAGAGCCCAGAGCAAGTTCTCTGTGGTGGAATTTTCAAATGTATCCAGAATCTGCTCACTTCCCACCACACCCACTGCCACCATCCTGCTCAGATCTGCCATCTTTCTCCAGATTACTGCAAAGGTCTTCTACCCAGACTTCCTGCTCTATCCTGCCAACCTCCCCCACTCTCGTCTGTCTCCAAAAAAAACAGTTACAATAATTCTTCTAAAAGCTGATCTGAGTTTGTCACTTCCCAGGTCTGCTCAGAACCCTCCAGAAACTCCATTTTACTCAGAGAAGAAATCTAGGTCCTGCTGGAGTCTACAGAGACTTGCATCAACATGTCAGTACCAGCCTGACATCTTCTTTGTTCACTAAGGACCTACCACAAAGGGACCTTTTTCAGTCCTAGAGCTAAGCTAAGCATCACCTCAGGGCCTTTGCACAGCCTGCTTCTGTTGGGCATGCCAATGCCCTCAGCCTGGATGTGCTCTCTCTTCACATATTGCCAGAGCAAGGACCTGCTTGAATCTGATTGCATCTGTAACCCCTCCTCGATACTCCCAAATCCCCACGCCCACCCCAGCCCCTGTCTTCCTCTTCTCTAGAGCACTGGGGACATACACATACTCCATTAGTGCTCCCAAGTACTTCATTTATTGTTAAAACTTCTGGGACCACATCAGCTTGAGGAAGGTAGTGATAAGTGTTTACTTAATAGTTGCCTCTGACATCTAGAAAGCCACCTGTCATATGTTGTCACCCCAAGCATTTCTTGAATGAGTTAAACGGTTCATATTTTCCTACTTTTCCTCAGATTTCCAACCTCCTTCAGGGTAAGATTTATTTAATTTCAGAGAGAATGAAAGCTAAAGATTTAAAATATTCTATACTCTACTGATAAGCTCATTTGAAAATATATGCATATATATAAGAATAACTTGCCTATAATTACAATTTTTAGAAATCTGAATCATTTCCTCTCACAGAAGCAATCATAATTTCAAGTGTTAGTCTTGGAGTCTGATTTATCTTTAAAGTGGCAGAAGTTCCTAATACTTATTCTGATTAAGGTGGGGTAGGGTTGGGCGGTAGGTAGAAACACCCTGACTATAGAATTGGGTCTGCTCTCTCACTCTGTGAAAATCACAACAATGTCCACAAATCCTTGATACTCTTTCCTTGGAAAGTGGAGACTAATTCTCTCTTCCATGAATATGGGCTGGACTTAGAGACTTTTTCTGTAGGAAAAAACAAAAAGCAGTCATGACACGCCAAATACTTTGGAGATTAGATAAAAAACAATACCTCTGATTTTTCTCCCTCCAATCATTTGCACCAGAGAAGTCAGTCACCACGTTGGAAGGACATGCAGTAGCCAAGGGCAGAAACCAAGGCCCCCAGCCTCCAGTTCCATGAGGGAGCCATCTGGAATGAGCCACGAATGAGCCATGAGGGACGGGAGTGAGCACCTGGGATGTGAGTAAGTCACCTGGGACACGAGTGAGTCAGACGTGTGAAGAGTGAGCTTTCTGGGAAGAGGACACTCCTGCCTCACTCAGGTGTCCAGATGTTCAGATGAGCACAGTCCCCGTGAACATTCTGACCCTGAGCCAGAACCCACCAACTAAGCAGCTTCCAGATTCCTGACCCTCAGAAACAAAGATTAGAAATGTCTGTTATTTTAAGCTGTTGTTAGTATAAACTGTGATAAAGCAATAGATAATTAAGGCATAGAGTAAGGGCCATGCGAACTTTGTTCATTTTAAAATTAAGAGCCTGCACAAAAAAAATCTGTTAAAGTAAACAAGTTCTAAGTTGCCAGAAGAGAAAAGGCTCTGTGATGTTATCAAAGACTTGGGCTGGAGACAGGCCATGCCAAGCCCCATGTGACCTTGGTGTGTGTGTGTGTGTGTGTGTGTGTGTGTGAGAGAGAGAGAGAGAGAAAGCGAGAGAGAGAGAGAGACACGGATGGATAGACGGATGGATGGACGGACAGACAGACATGTGGCTTCCCTGAGTTTCAGTGCCTTCCTCCGTGGGTTCTAAAAGCTCACAGCTCTGCACCGAGGAGGCTGGTGGCCAGGCTGCCCCTTCTCCAGCTGCCCTACAGGTACACAGAGGCCCTGAAGACAGTGCTTTGCCCACTCTCCACTCTGCCTCTTCTTGGGGAGACAATATGGACCTGGGGCGGGGGGAATTAGGAAGTCAGAGGCATGAGAAGCTGATGACTATACGCTAACCACATTGGTTACTCAGTCTCCGTACTCTTTTGCACTTCAACTCTGAATCTCAGGGTATTAAATCCCACCTTAAGGTACGCTCGGCTACTGTTTACAGCTTCTCCACTGCTCATTGTCCCTGGCGCTGGAGCACTGCACACAGTGGGCTGACTGGGAGCACAGGGCAGGAGCACGGGGGGGCGCTGCTGTGGTGTGACAAAGCACACACCAGAGCTTGTCAAAGCTGAGGCTTGGGGGCTGTGACTGAAAAGCTCTGAAAATAGTGAAAATACAATGACAAAGACAATGAGGACTTAATGAGAAGGGGCGGGTTACACTCAATTCTGCATCGTCATAAGAAACCTTTCATTGAAAAGATGCATTAGTCTACTTGGTCATTCACTGTAGGGACACATGGGTTAACTTGAATTTGAGCTACTTAGTTAGTAAGACAGTGTTCTTTTTCAGAGTAATGCCAAACTGGAGGCATCTGAAAAAGTCAGCCAAGAGGGTACAAGGGTGGGCAAACACCCAGAATGGTCACCCAGAAGGCATAGAATTATCTGCAACTTGGCTCTGCTGACTGCTTCAAAAAGTGGTTTTCTGTCCCTGAAAACCAGACACAACCCAGTGTCCACGCTGCTCTGATGGGGAAGGCTGCAGAATCTGCTCAGCGCTGCTCCCACTTAGGTTATCTGGGGACTGCTTCTCCCTTTCAGACCCACCAGCATGGAGCCATTTCTGATCTGCAAAGGGAATTCTTAACCATGTGGCTTAGACTCTTGATGCCATGGACTGCTGTCCTTTTATTTATCATAGGTATTTAATTCCTTCACCTGGTCCACACATAGTTAGAGGACGTACCTAAGATAAAGCAGGGCTGAGAGGTGATGAGGCACATCCACACTCTCGAGGTGCACACGATACATAAACAGATACACCACACATTCCAGACTTTATATTATTATATACAACATAACATATAACATGTACATATATTATATACAACATAGTAGGTTATACCTAACCAAGTCTGGAGAGGATTTGCAGGGTCCTTTTCTGGAAGAGGTGCATTTGAGCTATTTAAGAAGTGAATAGGGTAACAGATCAAACATTTCAGGCAGAAGGTAGTTAAAGCAAAGACATGGAGGTTAGAAACACAAAAGCCAGACCATTCACCAGGACACTTTTGGATAATGGGCAGCAAGAAATGAGGCCAAAGATGAGTAGGATCCAGATATGGGAGCCCTAGTGCTCACTTCAGACGTTTAGGCCTTATCCTGACGAAACCACGAAAGGGTTGGAGGAGACCCACCTGAATAGGTAGACAGGTAGACTGGGGAAGGGAGTAAAGTGTGCAGGATGGGAAGGAGGAAAGGTGGGAGAAGTCACAGTAGTTGAAGTGAGAGTTAAAAGCATTTGTAGAATTGAGGTGGGACCTGTGATGGGGAGGGGTGTGTTTAAAACACAGAAAGTACAATTGGCAAGACTTGGTGACTGACTGGTTGTAGGAAATGAGAAGCAGGGAGGGAATACGAGTGTGTTGGTGGAGGCCAGTGCCATTATCAGAGATGAAAGGACAGACACAAGCTGGAAGAGAAGATGCCTTACAAAATAGAAAACAAGCAAATTTACTAATGAGTAAAACCAAAATGCCATATGATCCACTAATTTCAATGAATAGATACTGAGTTGTTGGGACAGAAGCTGCTACTTGGTTAACTTTTTATACAGACAGTACTAACTTACAACAAAGATTCCTCTGGGTTAGCTGGACCTATATTTTCTGTGCCATGCAACAGTTCAGTTTTCTGAACACTGTCTCCATTCTCTCCTCTGTGAAACCTATCACCATGTAGCATGTACAATGTACCGTGACACCATTTGTTTTTCACATAAAAACATCATTTATGTACTCAGTAATAAAAAGAGGTGAAATCTTGCCATTTACAAGAAGGACGGACCTTGAGGGGATTATGCTAATCAAATAAGTCAGAAGGAAAAAGACACTGTGTCACTTCACTCATACATGAAATGTAAAGAAAAAAGCAAGTGTACAAACAAAACAAAAACAAACTCTTAGAGCTTGACAACAGAATGGCTGTTACTAGAGCAGAAGGAAGGGGGAGGGGATAGCTGGTGGTATGATATATACAGCTCTGAGGTGAAACACCGTACACCTGAAAGCCAGACAGTGTGGTAAATTAGTGTTACCTCAATAAAAATAAAATATACATCACTTAAGTATATTAAATATACTTCTATTCTTTTACTGTTCTGCTTTATTAGCCAATTAGAACATGTATTAGGATTTCAGCTTACAAAAGAAACAAAAAACAGTGACTTTAAAATTTAAGATCCAAAACAATTAGACTTACACACTGAAAACTACAAAATACAGCTGAAAAAAAAATAAAGGAGATGTGAATGAATGGAGAGGCATTCTTTATTCAGGAGTTGAAAGACTCAATATTATCAAGATGGCAATTCTTTTTTTTTTATTAATATAAATTTTTTTTAATTTACATATACTTGCCATCAGTTGTAATCCCCATGTATTCCCCATCACCATCTCACCAGTGCACCATCACCTCAGTCCCTCATGCTCCCAACAAGATGGCAATTCTTAAACTGATCTATAGAGTCAACCAATTCCTGTCAAATTCTAACATTTTGGGCAGTAATTGGTCCTAAAATATGGGAGAAGAACAACATTGGAGAAATTAAACTTCCAATGTGGAAACTTACTATAGTAGCACTTTAATCGAGATAGTAGTACTAGCATAAGGATGGACATGTAGATAAACGAACAGAACTGAGATTACTGAAATCAGCCCTCACATTTGTAGTCCACTGATTTTTGAAAAAGGTATGAAGGGATTATTCAGTGGGAGAAAGGACAGCCTTTTAAACAAATGATGCTGGGACAACTGAATATCTACATGCAAAAACGATGAATTTATATATTTATTTTATATCATACACAAAACAAACCAAAATTGATCACAGACTAACATAAGGGCTAAAGCTTGTAGAAACAAATATAGAAGACCTTTTGTGGTCTTAAGTTAGACAAAGAATTCTTAAATATAGGATCCATACAGGAGAAATATTGAAATAATAAGACTATCAAAATCCAAACTTTTGTGCTTCAAAAATCACAAATAATAAAATGAAAAAGATAAAGCACAGTGTGGAGAAAATATGTGTAGATATTATTTCCAGTAAAGGACATATCCAGAATATATGAAGATCTCTCTTCAAGTCAATAAGAAAACAATTTAAAAATAGACTAATAAACACATGAAGAGGTGTTCAGCATTATTAGTCATTAGGGAAATACAAATCAAAATGGCGAGACACCACTTCATATTTACTATAATGGGTATAATCAAAAACATAAAATAACCATTGATAGAGATATCGAAGAGGACTTTCATACACTGCTGGCAGAAATATAAGATGGTGTATTTTTAAAAAGTTTTTCAGTTTCTTATAAAAATGAAACACAGATTTATCCTATGACCCATAATCATTACTATCCAATTTCACTCCTAAGTATCTACCAAAGAGAAATGAAACATACCTTCAAATGACTTCTATGTATTCATGGAAGCATTATTTACAATCCAGCAAGTGATGGCACAGCAGACCTCTCCTGCCTCACCTGCTGCTCCCTCAGCAGTATATTTCAGTCAATCTGTCTGTTCTGTTCCCTATTCTGTCTCTGGTGAATCCTATCCCCTCCCCACCCCCACACACACACCTCTGGCCTATACCCCAGTTCTTGTATGCACAAACAAACAAACAAATCTTTTTAAAAATCTAGCAAGTGAAAATAATCTCCCTGTCCATCAACTGGTGAAGGAATAAACACCACAATACAACGCACTATTACTCAATAATAAGAACAAACTACTGATACCTACTACAAACAAAAACAAATCCTTAAAGACAATAAGCCAAGTGAAAGAAATCAGATGTTAAAGACCATATTTAGATGAAATGTTGTTTGCTCCCACTTATCTGAAATGCCCAGAAATGGCCCATTCATAGGAGCAGAAGGTAGCTTAGGGATTGCCTATAGGACTGGGAGTAGGACCAAGAATTTTCAATGGGCAGGTCTTTTTTGAGAGTGATGGAAAATTTCAGAATTCACAGATCTGAGAAGTGAAATTTTTGTGAAGTGAATTGTATACTTGAAACAGGTTTTTTTTTTTTATGGTATGTAAATTGTACCTCATTAAAGCTATTTAAAGAAACAGGGAGCTTGTTTTTCCCATATGATGAGGGGTCTCTAGATAGGCTAGTTCAGGACTGTCATGATATATTTTTGCAGTCACTAGAGACCCAGACTCTATGTTCTTGCTCCACTGGCCATAAATTGACCTCCTTCTGGGCCAGAGAGAGAGAGAGAGGAAAGAGAGTACAAAATGCATGAGTCTGCCAAGACAGACCTTGCAAAGACCTTAGACCTTGCTGGTAGCCCCACCCAGTAGCTCTGTCACCTCATTGACTAGAACAGTGTCACATGGCCATCCCTAATTTCAAAGACCATCCCTAATTTCATTCCCATGTCTGGGAAAGGTATGGATATTTCCACCTCCAATCAAAGTAGGATCCTGTTAGTAAGGGTTTTGGGAGGAGTAGAAATTGGGTAGAGCAACTAGCAATCTCTGGGGCAGAGACTACTTCTGAGGTTGATGTAAACACAATAGAACCAGCACTGCCTACAGAATAGAGTTGTACTCAGTTATCAAGGTATAATCTAGAATGTGCTTAGTAATAATGATTTCTCATCAAAACGAAAACAAAAGCAATCAAATGCTCAGTGAAAACATAAGGACTCCAAAGAAACTGTTACTCTGTCGAGACACACTGAGCTGAACAAATGTTCATGGTTGTTCATATTTAAAGACAAAAACTTGAGTGCTAAGCCATTTGGACGAGTGAAAAGAATAGGGTCCTTGAGTTGAGAAATATCTGGATTCAAAACTTGGTCCCCCCCAAGTATGTGGCAAATTCAACCAGTTATCGTCCTCTGTACAGGAAGAGCAATAACCCCACATCCAGGAGTCAGTGGTTGGACTTAGTAAGACAGCAGGTGTGAAGCACTGTCCATACGTCAGCTTTCCTGCACAAATCTGTCACAGTCGTGCCTCACACTGGCACGGAGGAACACGCCTTATTTTTTATTCTCATCCAAATTAAACAATGTGTTGGATTCCCTACACTTCAGTCTGAGAATCTTTCTCAAGAGAATCCCTATATAGATACCATCTATTCAACACACACAGACACACACACACACACACAAACACAACTTATGATGGGGGCACAAAACAAAACACATTACAGATGAAGTGAATCTATGGGGCCTCCCTGGTGGTGCAAGGGGTTAAGCACCACACTATGAAGCATCTATAGCTACTGCAGCAGGAGTTGGATCCCCAGTCGGGGGTGGGGGGGGAACCCACGTGGCGCAGCAGACCTCTCCTGTCTCGCCCTCTGCTCCCCTCAGCAGTGTATCTCAGTCAGTCTGCCTGTTTTGGTCCCTGCTGTTTCTGGTGAACCCTCTCACTCCCCCACACCTCTGGCCTGTAACCCAGTTCTTGTATGCATAAATAAATCTTTTTAAAAAAGATTTTAAAAAAAAGTGAACCTATGAACTAGTGCCTTTACTTTTTGTACCCAATGTGTTATAACATCCCTCATAGTTAATTTTTTGTTTATAAAGTCAGGGAGCACTTAGAAAAACACACCAAACAAACGTATGTACTTGGCACACTTAAAAACTGGGGACTTGTGTCGAGCGAGCAGGGGCTTTGGCACATACCCAGCCATACAGACCCCTTCCGTCCTGCACACATCAGTTTGACAAAGCCAACACAGGACCTTTTCTGGAACTTTGTCCCTGAAGCACAAATGCAGCTTAAAAAGGGAGACTTCAAACTGGCTAATTGGGATTAGTCTGTGACTTCAGTAGCTTTTTAAAACACTGATTTTTTGGTTAAACCTACAGAACAAAAAAAATGTGTATTTCTATAAGAACACTGTGTGTCTCAAAGAAGAAAGAATTCCAAGCAGAATTGTGAAATTTTGTACAGTGAACTAGAATAAATTATTTAGTATCTTCGTTCTCCACAAAATACCGAATTGTATTGCTGATGACAGTCTACACAATGAACAGCATCTCCTTTATTTAGAGATAAGAGCAGGCTGGTTAAACTGATCCAACATTGAGGGACGAAATGAAACTGGCTTTCAAGTGTCTTTGATCAGTGATTTAATTTTTCCATCTGTGACCAGTTCAATACCCTGACACTCACCTGCCCGTTTTCCTTTTCCCTTTGGAAAGGGAGGAGAGATGGATGGGATGTAACCCCTCTACTAGGAATCCAACAGGCTTCAGGTCGAGGGGTCCTCGAGGGAGCCCCAAAGCTCTGTCAATGAGCAGCAGCTCATCTTGCCAAACCCTGACAGCTGTCTGGGCCCCTACAGCTGGGTCACCAACTTAGAATTCTCCCCAGGCCTCAGATTGAGAAATCCCATCTGTCCTTCGGTGCCCTCTACACTGAATGGGGTTCAGTTCCTCGTGGGCTTGTGCAAAGTTTCTCTTATCCTGAGAGCGCCGCATTTACACTTCTACTGGAAGTCAATTAAAAGCGAAACAAAAATTTAATCTCCATTTTCCTGAGAGTCATCCTGTATCGGAATGACCACGTGGTCGCCCCTCCTCTCTACCCGCGTCCCAACGCCTGGGCGTAGGAAATGTCCTGCTTCCCCAAACGCACACAGCAAGGGAGGGCCGGCTAGTGCAGCTTTGCCCGCAGCTGAAAGCAGAGCTCGCGGCAGTGCTGACTGACCGGGTGATGACTCAGCACACCTGATGCCTTCGCCACCACCTACCAGCCACGCGCTTCACGTCACAAAAATGCATTTCGGTTCTGGGAATATTTTCATATTTATTGTACATATTTCAAATGAAGTTTTTGTTAGACTGTAATATATCTACAGGCTGAGATGTGTGGTATTTGTAAGTGAAAACAGTGGCTATGGGAGAAGAGAAGATTGCTGAGTAATTCCAGGTACTTGGCTGACTCACACAAATACCCCTTCACAAGGTATGGAGGTGTTTGGGTGGGAATTAGCACACAGCCCACCTCCCCGCCACAGATCACACTCCCAGAGTCTCCCTGATGGCACAGTGGGTTGAGTGCCCCACTGTGAAGCAAGTTCAATCCCTGGCCAGGGAGGGGACCCACATGGTGCATCAGACCTCTCCTGCCTCGCCTCCTGCTCCCCTCAGCAGTGTACTTCAGTAGATTTGCCTGTTCTGCTTTCCACTCTGTCTCTGGTGAATCCTCTCTCCTCCTGTGACTCTGGCCTGTACCCCAGCTCTTTTTTTGTGTAAATAAGTAAATTTTAAAAAACAAAAAAAACACCCCCATCTGGGAAGGAAGATGAATTGGATGAGGACTTACAGGTGAATAAAGTGACAAGAACAGCTAACCTGTGGGGGCAGGGAAGTGGGCACCCTGGTCTCGATTGCTCTTTGGGAGTTCGTTAAGACTCTTCTGGAAATTTTATTTTCTTACACTCTCACTCTGTGTGTGATTCTCATCTCACAAGTTAATCGAACTTCAGGATTCTCTGTCTGATGCTCCACTGGAACACTAGGGGTCAGCAGCCTTCCAGAAGTTGTGAGTCAAGAGCCAAGATGGGGCTCTGGGTGAGGCTGCAAGTAGGGCTGGCGCGGCACCAGCGGCACCAGCCCCAGGGGTCTGACGGACTTATGGGAGCCCTCCCAAGCTCCAGCCCAGTCTTTCAGTCACATGACTGCCCTCTGCTCCTCTTGCAAAGACAGGAGCTGGGGAAGTTGGCTGCAGTGGGATTTGTGGCTCAGAGCCAGTTAGTTTGCACCATCTCATCCCCTGGCTCCACACACAGGCTCAGGCACAAGCATCTTAATTCTGTTTGGGCCAAGACAAGTTGAGAAGTGATTTCTCTACTCTTCTGAGGGAACCTGTGCAGTGACCATTTCTTTTTTTAAGATTTATTTATTTATGCATACAAGCACTGGGAGTACAGGCCAGAGGTGTGAGGGTGGTGAGAGAATCCACCAGACAGAGCAGGATGCAGAACAGGCAGATTGACAGAAACACACTGCTGAGGGGAGCAGCGGGCACAGCAGGAGAGGTCTGCTACGCCACGTGGGTCCCCTCTCTGGCTGGTGGCAGGGATCGAACTCATGCTGCAGTGGCTGCGGTTCGCTTCATAGTGTGTTGCTTAACCCACTGGCCACCAGGGCAGACCCTGCAGTGACCATTTCTTTCTTTCTTCCTGGATGAGGATGAAGAAGCCAGACTCCTGGACTTAAAGACAGCATCTAGCAACCACCCTGGGTGGGCACAAGATGGGGGGTTTTGTAGGATGAAAGCTGCTTCAGAAGAAAGAGCAGAGTGGGGAAGACAGGTCTGTAGGGCAGGGGGTTGGGGGAGACAAGGCTCCCCCGAAGCGCTTTTCTCCCAAATGCACCTGCTCTGCACCAGGGCCCACAACCTCATGGCCCCCAAACGTGCACATCTTACACCCAGCTGTGACGAGGTTTTACTTGCAGCTCACCGCACTAGGGTAGAGGAGCCCCACACAACTCCAGGGACCAGGAGAAGGTGACCCCTCTCTACTTTCCTCAGGCTACTGTACAAAGGAAACAGCAAAGGGTCACTGTGCTTTTCTCTATTTTTTTAAGATGAGACGTTGTGATGATAAAGGGTATGAATTCTGGAGTCCATCACACCCAAGTTCAAATCTCAGCAACTTCTCCACTGTGTGACTTGGTCTCTGAGCTTCTGTGTCTGGAAAACTAGAATGAATAAAGTCTATTTTTTAGAGTTACTATTAAGTGTAATAATATAGTAATGGTTTAACACTCAGTGGTGGAAGAATTTCAGGGCGCTGGTGGTGGGCAGGAAGAGTATACGTTTAAACCTATAACTTCCGGAGCAGACACAAAGTTGTAATCTGGCCAGGGAGGGGACCCACATGGCGCAGCAGACCTCTCCTGCCTCACTCACTGCTCCCCTCAGCAGTGTGTTTCTGATCTGCCTGTTCTGCCCCCCACTCTGTCTCTGGTGAATCCTCTCAACCTCTGCCTCTGGCCTGTACCCCAGCTCTTGTATGCATACATTTAAAAAAGATTTTTTTTTTAAAAAAGCATAATTTGGAATGGAAAAAAAAAGGTGCCAAAAATATTTTTTCAAAACTCTTTGGGAGGAAGGAACATATGTCAGAAATGCTACCAGCTCCCTGCCACGCCTCCCACCCTCTACATTTACTCTCTGCCCATGACAAGGCTTCCCAGAGAGTGCTGGGGACAGCAGGTCACAGGATCTTGAGCTTCTCTTGTGGAGTCCACATCCATGTTGGGAGCTCAGACTTGCAAATGGAAACTCAAGTTTCTGGATGCTGGATTCAAGTGTGGAGCTGGGATTCACTGAGGGGGCCTTCCTCCGGGGGCCTAATCAATGGTGAGGCAGTGTGCAAAGGAACTACTAAAAAACAAATGTTAGGTCATCGTTGTTTCTTTTCTTTCTTTCTTTTTTTTTTAAGACATAGACTCCAAAGATTTCCCTCACTCACTACAAAGTGAGTTCTTGAGTAGAAGTTTAGGACCCACACCTGCCTACCAGGTCCAGGATTCTAGTCCTCAGCAAAGGACTCCCAAGGTATTCTAGAGAAAGCTCACAGGGGCAACCATTCTGTTATCTCCTCCCACTTTCCCTGCAGACCTGACCCAGAGCCATCCTCCCCCTGCCCCCCTTACTGATATTCCTCCACCAGGGGCCACTGGAGTAAGAGGCTTCCCCAGCCTCCCTTCACCCAGGAGTGTGCCTCATGGCCAGGGCGGACTGGATCTGAGCAAAAGGTGCCACATGTGGCTTCCTGAAGGGAAGGGAGACGTGCCCTTCCTCTCTTCTCCTGACTGGGTTACAGTGGGAGAGTAGGTGCTGAGCAGCCAGCCTGGACCAGGAGGTAGAGAGCCGCATATGAGGATGGGGGAGCTGCAAAGTAAAAAACCAAATCTTCAGTCATCTCCAAACCACCCGAGACTCCTGAGCCTCCACACTTCTATTACATGCATGAGAAATACAATTTTGTCTTGTCTGAGCACTGGCATTTTGGCATGTTGTGTCACTCCCAACTAAACCTGATCTGACTGATACTTCCCTGTGTTCATCCTTTGTTTTCTCCACTCACAGGTGATACCAGAACTGCACTGCTTTGAACGTGACAAGCTGCTCACAAATGGGGTATGGATTCATCAATCATTCCTCTCATATTCCCCAAATCCCATTCACATCCTGCAGAATGAATTCTACCCACGATATAACCTCAGAAAGGTCACCTCCCAGACATGGAAGAAATAGATTTTTTTTTTTAACCAAGAACAAAACCTTTGTTTTTCCTTCTACGTTAACAGGCAACTTGATGAAACAAAATTCATTTTCGGAGTAATGCAAACCTCTCAACTGTTTACAATCAGTTAAAATAAAGCACTAGTTACTACCAAGCATGAATTGCATACAGTGTATAGGGAAAGATGTGTGTGTGTGCTAGTGTGTGTGTGTGTGTGTGTGTGTGTGTGTAGCACTGGGAGCCCTATTTGGTTTTTCCAGTTATTTGCAATTAATGGCAAGTAATTGGACTCCTTATTTATTCAAGTTTCTTCATCTATAAAATGAAGCCTCATCCAGTACTTGCACAAAAACTAAATGCATTAATATTTGTGATGCCCCAGCACATAAGTAGGTGCTCTAGCAACAAAAGGTCTTTTATTTATTTTTTAGATTTATTTATTTATTTATGCATACAAGAGCTGGGGTACAGGTCAGAATTGCGGGAGGTGAGAGGATCCACCAGAGACAGAGTGGGGAACAGAATAGGCAGACCGACTGAAACACACTGCTGAGGGGGAGCAGCAGGCGAAGCCGGAGAAATCTGCCACACCTTGTGGGGTCCCTCCATGGCCGGCAGCAGGGCTTGAACTCGTGCTGCAGTGGCTGCGGTTTGCTTCGTAGTGCGTTGTTTAACCCACTGTGCCGTCAGGGAGGGCCCAGGTCCTTTATTTTTGTGTTCTTGTTTGTATTGTTATAAATGAAAGACTAGAGAGTCTAGGTCTGTAGAACTATGTCTTAGTAAGTTCTAGTCTCTGAAACTTACCAAACCACAACCACAATGGACTTAATTTAAGATTCAGATTTGTCAACCGTGAAGTCTAAACAGTGACCATCTTAATATATGTAGTATATTACTGTATAATACATATAATTATATAACAAAAATATGTCATTTAAATATATTTATTTCACTTAAACCTATTTTTTCTACTTCATAAGGATGTAAATAAAAATGACAAAGTATATATAAGTTACACAAAGAAAACGGTATTAAAGAAAGTTACAAAGTTGTAAGGGGCATACAAACATAATAGTCCCATTGATCAAACAGATTACTACTTTTAGAAGAAAAATTTTTATAAAGCAAAAGATTTCAACCATAAAAGGCGGTACAAAAGTTTTATTTTTCCCTACGACTTGTATTCAATTTAAAAAAGTAACCTAAAGCTACATGATGTTAAATAGAGGTGCATGTTTGCTGAATTGCTTATCTTAAAAGTGACAATGAAATATGCACACTGACTATATTTTTATCTTTTTTACTTTAAATAGTTCTTATCACTTAAAGTAGAAAAAAGTAAATATCTAACAATACTTAAGAAAAAAATAAGATGTGCTCATGTGCTCTTTGTGTAAATGTATATTTAATATATCTACATGTACTTTCTTTTACTTACAAGTAAACGTTCCATGACACATTTGTAAGTTGACTAGAATTCAGAAATTTCTCCCCTTAGAGAAGCAACATCTACAATAGCATTAACTTATAATAACTGTTACTGAAAACTCCTCCTCATTTAAAATCTTTGCATAGATAAACTTACTTATTATATGCTATTTCTATAGACACAAGAACATTTTGGCCAGTTTTGAGTCATTCCTATCGAACGTAGTGAGGAACTGAAGGACTCTGTGAAAAGGGGAGAAAAAGTAGGAGCCAGAAGTAGAGGTTTTTGTTGGCTAGCTTAGAAAAGATGAAGAATCCAGTCCACAGGTGATTAAAAATGTATATATATATATTTTTTAATGGAGATTTGAACATAAAAATTCCATGCCCTGCATTTCAGTACAGCCACAAACAGCTGGCCATGCCCGGACTGCCTAGGTCCTCATCTCTCTCCTTGGAAGGACTCCCTTCATTTAGCGATCTGCTGGCTTGTGTTTAAGGCAGGTGCATTTGCACATATGAATTAAGACCGCTGAGTTTGCACACAAACCTCTCCCCAGGTAAAAACGAGAGAGCATGCGGCTGCAGGTCACAAGCTGACAGGCGCACAAGAAGGACCTGCTGTGGTTTGGTTCTCCTTCTGTCATTGGGACCTGGCTCGCCAGCAGTGGAGACCACCCATGGAGACCCACCTCCATGCAGTAGGCAGAGCAGCAGTTACCACCGAGGGTGGGTTTTCTAGGACCCAAAGGTCTCGTTGCAAAGTTCACCTTCTGGTACCAGACACCATCTGTGCAGCATAACACTGAGCGTTCCATTCTAGTAGATGGTGTTTGAGTTTGTGACCTTGGCTTTGAATTGACCCTTTTCCTGTATCTGCTAGTGGGGGAGGGGCCACTGCAGGAGGGGCTTCTGGAACAGATCAGAGCTGGCCTTCAGGACCCAGCATGTCAGGGTCATGGATAGAGGACCTGAGAAATACCTGCCAAACTGCATTCCACCTCCTACAGGTGGGGTCAGGGAGTTGGGCACCACCTGGCCGTAAAATCGGAGCGTTATGTGTGTTTGTTTACATGTGTCATTTGTGTGCTATCTGAACGTAGCACTCTGAGGCAGGGACTCAGACCGCCTTGGCAGTTACAGCAGTGCACGGCACTGTCACTGGGCATGTGCCCAACTCATGTGTGTGCACTAAGTGAGTGGATGAAGCACCACTCTCTTCTGCCGGAAACCTCCTCTCTGCACAGCCAGCCTCCAGCATCTCCCACCTGGACGACTTCAGCTGCTTCCCAACTGAACCCCAAGCCTCAGTGTATTGCCCACCCCCATTGCAATCCCTCCATTGAGCTGCCTTTCTAGAATCTATCTGATCGTATCTTCACTTAAAATTCCATTAAAAACACTGTTTTTAGAATAAAATCCAGATCTTTTTTATTTATCTTTTATCTTTTTTAAAATCCAGATCTTTAAATGAGGCCTCAACCTACCCATTCCACCTCAGTTAGCCTTGCTGGACCTCGTGTGTGCCCAACACTGCCCTCCCCCACTTCATCACCCACCAGCCTGGCAGGCAAACGCCTAACCCCATTGTTCCTGCCTTCTACTTGGTCAGGCCTCAGCCGAAGTCTCCATCCGTTCCCACCGCCCTTGATTCCCATACCATGGTGCTCGCGTGCTTCCCCGTCTACTGCTGTGCACACCTGGGGCCAGTTAACACTCACGCTTGTCTGTTTATGACCCTGTCCCTCTGGGTCTCAGTCCCTGGCTCAAGGGGCCTTGGTACAAAGGAGGCAGCAGGGGAACTTTTACAGGATAAACATGCCCCATGTTGTGATGACTCTGTCATGCTCTTTGTCATCCTCCCTTTCCCGACCTCCTATATGAGAAAGCTGAGGCTCAGAGGGGTTAAGTAATCCTCCTGGGGCGTGGACAGTCACGATCCAGTTTTCAGTTCTGGACTCCAGAGCCTGCTGTCTCCCCCTTGTGCCCTGAGATAGCACTTGGCCTGCCTTCCCTGAGAGCAGTCACCTGTGTCTAAGCACCCCACAGTGCTGCCATCTATTACCTCAGAAAGAAGGAATGCCCAGGGATGGAATTCTGGGTGGTTACACAAGACGGCACACACAGATATGAGCAGGGCCTCTTGAGCACCAGAGTAAAGGAATGTAGGTCAAATAATTGCCCTGCCCAGTGTCTCCCCCCCATTACCCAACTTTCCTTATTTGCACATGTGAGGCCGTAGTGAAAGAGAGATAGAAAATTCAGATGATAGATTTTTTAATAGCCAACCAGGTATCAAAAATGGCAGGCCTCTGTATAAACAAACCTTGTTAGACTTTTAGGAAAATGGAGTAAATGATGGTGATGGTCATGATGATAAAAAAAAAATTAGCATTAGTAATGGTTCAAGTCTACTCAATTCTTCCAAAGAACAACTCTGTGAAGTTAATCGCAGTTAAATACCCATTTCACAGATGTAGAAATCAAGGCACAGAGAGGTTAAGTAATTTTCTCAAGATGACACAGCTGAAAGAGACAGGAAGGATTAAACCCAGCCCAGCTGACTCCAAAACCTGCTTGCACATTATGCAATAACAACTTTCTACTTTGTGTAATACTAATATAAGTGATACTCTCTAACAGACTTACACTTTAAGAAATATATTGTAGTACAGAATTAGTTAATATTTTAATATTAATCTGTATCTTCTAAATGCATTGTCTACAACAAGAAAAGTCACAAGCAGATATGCTAAATTGAGCACAAGGGACTATGGTGATGGTTCACGGGTGAACTGGTGGTGGGAATTTTACGGGGACTACACCTGAGAGGAGAAAGCATGCAAGCATGCATTGTGTAGGAATGAACAATGATGTAAAAAATATATCTATATTAAAATTTAAAAAATGAAGTAACAATGGGAAAGAAAAAGGAGGGGAAAAAAATCCCTGAGAGGAAGAAGCTAAGGAAAGACTCAGGACATAAGTTGCCACAGAAGTTGCACATTTTAACCTAATTGATTTTTAAAGACATCTAATAAAATTAAATTATATAAATCACCAACTGACTAGAAACTGTTACCAAAGTGGCAAAGCAGGCATTCAGGTTCAAAAGCAAACAGGTCTGTCCAAAGTGTCCAGACCACACTGCAGAAATGAGTGGTGCCCCAGCCCCAGCAATGAAGAAAAGAGCGCTTCATGTGAATGCTTCTGAAGGAGCTGAGTAGCTCCTGAGTGTGGCTCCTGAGCAACAGAAAGCCACAGACCAAAACAACAGGCAAAGTCAGCCAGTCATGGAAAAATGGATAATTCATTAGCTGGTCATTTAAGTCCTTCTTGACTAGATGACATCATCTGGGAGAAAACGCTACTTGTCCAGAAAGTTCCAGTGGTTTGCCTCCCGACGCCCGCATGCATGGTTCTAGCTCTTCTTTCCCTTTCATGATGGCGTGGCCTGGGCACGCGGCAATTACTTCATTTCTCCATGGCCAATGTAAGGCTTCTTTGTCACCCAAGTATTTCCAGGGGTCAGAATTTGCTGAGAACAATGACTCTCAATTCTGCATTGCAACTATGTTCCCAATCAAAACTATCAGTCTCCATTTAATATTGTTATATTGGCCAAGGAGTCCCAGAAAAGGGTCCCAGTACCGCAGATGCTTTCTCCCTGTTTGTTACCTGCAGGTGCCTGTTGTACCAGCCTCTGGGAGCGGAGGATGGCACAGGGCCACTCCCCCCGGCAGGTCCCCTTTGCAGGGGGTCAGACTTGCTGGCCCCAGGCAGCCACACTGCTGACCCAACCACCAGACTCCTCCGTCTCCTGTCTCTCATGCCCCACAGACCTTCTCCCCAATGTCTGTGATTCATCATGCTTTGCAAGGCTTCTGATTCTGCCTTTCTCTTCCACTGCCATCCTCAGTCATAGTTCAGGGGCATAGCAGGAGGGCCAGCGTCCCTGCGAGAAGGGCCACTCACCATCACCAGACACCAGCACCCTGCCCACCCGCTCCAGAATGACCCTTTTGAAAGTCTAAATCTGAACTGCAGTGGCTCTGCCCAAGTCCAAACACCTCAGTACAACACACAAGAGCCTTCGTGACCTCCCTGTTGCCTTCATTCACCAAACACCAGTGTTCATACATTCATCGGCTTTGCTCCACTTAACATGCAGGTTGCCAGGCCCTGGCCTCAGTGGTCTTTATTTACTACACCTGGGACGGACTGACCTGCAACCCCAGTGCTGCTAACATCCACCTGATGCAGCACAACACAAGAAACGTGGCACCACGGCCTCGCTCTCCTCGCTGGCTTCCCTCAGCATGACTTAAGCTGCAGCCATATGCCCAAGGCAGTCTCTCTCCATGTCCCCATATTTCACATGCGCTCTTCCCTCGGTCTTGAATGCTTTCCTTCAGGGCAAATTCAGGGGGATGAATTGCTTTTCAAGATCCTGCTCACAATTCTTTTCCTCTGACCCTCTTGAAGGAAGTGACTCCTCCTTGGCTTCTACTGTGCAGTACATAATTTATCACACTCATTCCCCAACATTGAGGTCATCTGTGTGCCAGGCACCCTTGTTTGGCTGTCAGAATCACAGTTCCCAATACCAGGCCTGCCCCCTTTCCAGCCGTCTTAGTCCATTCTGGTTGCTATGACAAATGGCCTCAGCCGGGTGGACTTAAACACCAGACATTTATTTCTCACACTCTGGAGCCTGGAAGGGTGGCTAGAGGTGCTGGAAGACTTGGTTCCCAGTGAGGCCTCTTCCCGGCTTGCAGATGGCTGCTTTCTTCTGTGTCCTCTTGGTGTCAAGGGGAGTGCTGGTGTGTCTGCTCCTCTTCATGCAAGGCACCAACGCCATGCCCTTGACTTCATCTAACCCTAATCACCTCCCAAAGGCACCACTTCCTGATGCTATCACTGCAGAGCTGAGATCACCAGAGGAGGAGAGGGTGGAGCAGAGGGAGGAGGGGCCAGCGGACTATGGAGGAGGGCTGTTGGCACTGCAATGGTGAGTGTGGTGTGGTGGCAGTGTTTGAAGAGGTGTGGACTTGTAGTCCTAAACATATAGGGCATTGTAAACCAGCATTACCTCAAAAAATAATTTAAAAAATCATCATCTCTGGGAGTAGGTCCAGGACATGAGTTCCTTTCGCCTATCATCCCCATTAGCACTACCGCTGAACACCACTGTCAGAAGCCAGCCTCCAGGGGCCAGTCTCCTGTACCTCTCAGTCACCTTCCTGGGGAGACATGCTATCCCACAGAATTCTGTGAGAGCCGTCTCTCGGGAACTTTTTAAAACAAAAACACGATTTATTTATTATCCATACAAGAACTGGGGTACAGGCCAGAGGTGCGGCGGGGGAGGGGGGTGGTGAGAGAATTCAACAGAGACAGAGTGGGTACAGAAAGCAACTGAACCTCCTGTGCCACCAGGGAGTCGCTCTCAGGAGCTCTTAGTCAGTGTTATGGCGCTCCGGTAACGCCTGCAGACGCCGTCTCAGAATGGTGCTCCTCTCAGAACACGCACACAGTCTAAAACACAGGAGTACAGGCCACAGCTACACTGGAACACAAACTTGGTAACTGAGTGGGAAGCCTCTGACTCTGACCTGATGGTCACGACTCCAATGGGATTGTGACTAGTGATGCACATACTGGTGTTTAGTAAGTTGCTCGTGGGCTCTAGAGATCACACCCTATTGAAAATCAGTTTCAGTAGCAGAAAAACCCTACCTGAGGGCAACTCTAGCAATGCACGATTTCAGAGCTGATGAGATTCAACAGTAATGCAATCCATTTCTGCAACAAGTTCCTAAGGCCTCTAAAAATTAAAGAATTAGTAGCCTTTTAAGAAATAAGAAGGCTCTGAGGTCAGGAGGGAGGTGGGAGGAAGAGACAAGGGGACACAAAGGGTCGTGGTGGTGGCAGTTTGGAAAGCATTTTCAGCCAAAATATGGAGAGGAGGAAACAAGTGTAAAACTGAAAAAGAAAAGAGAAAAAAAAAAAAAAAAGATTTCCAATGCAGCTTAATCAAAGGTTGTCAGCTACATAGTTCTTATATTTTCCCCCATTTTATGTCAGGGATATCATATGCCTCAATGTTTCACCTTCCACCTATATCCCATATGTGATTTCTAGTATTTGAAGGAGAGTATTTGACAATTTTACCTTTAAGTACTTGGATCATAACATTCTTTCTTTGTCCATAGTGTTTCTTCAGAGAAGGGAGATGTACTTCTGCTTGAGGTTCCTTAAGATGTTATTGCCTCTTCCTGCCTCACCAGCTCCCAATATTCTTCCCTTGTCTTGTATTTTTGGTATTTTTACTACTAGTAGCTCTACTATCACTATCACTACTGCTACTGCTACTACTACTGCTACCACTGCTACCACTTCTGCTACCATTACTGCTACTACTACTGCTACCATTACTACTACTACTGCTACTACCACTGCTACCACTACTGCTACCATTACTGCTACTACTGCTACCATTACTACTACTACTGCTACCATTACTACCACTACTGCTACTACCACTGCTACCACTACTGCTACCATTACTGCTACTACTGCTACTACCACTGCTACCATTACTACTACTACTGCTACCATTACTACTACTACTGCTACAATTACTACCACTACTGCTACCATTACTACTACTACTGCTTCCATTACTACTACTACTGCTATCATTACTACTACTACTGCTACCACTACTGCTACCACTACTGCTACATGTCAGAAATTATCACCCAGGGAGTGTGGGCAGCCTTGACTGAATTTCCACAATCAGGATCTTACTACCTTAACATATCTTAGTCAGGGCTCTGCAGAAGTAGACCCTGAGACAAAGGGCTATGTGAGAGTAGTTTTCGTTTCCTTTTTTTTTTCTTTATTTATATATATTTGACATCAATTGTGGTCCCCATGGATTTCCCACCACCATTTCACCAGTGCACCATCACCTCAGTCCCTTGTGCTCTTTCTGCCCTCATCCCATTCCCTCCCTCCCCCACCCAAAGTGTTTCTGGTTTGTCCTTGTCTTTTTGTTTTTGTTTTTTTATTGTTATTCTTCTTTTTTTTTTAAGATTTATTTATGCATACAAGAACTGGGGTACAGGCTAGAGGTGTGGGGGGTGAGAAGACAGAGTGGGGAACAGAACAGGCAGATCTACTGAAATACACTGCTGAGGGGAGCAGCGGGCGAGGCAGGAGAGGTCTGCCTGCACCATATGGGTCCCCTCCCCAGCCAGTGGCAGAGATCGAACTCGTATTGCATTGGCTGAAGTTTGCTTCATAGTGCGTTACTTAACCCATTGCGCCACCAGGGAGGGCCCCATTGTTATTATTCTTTTGAGAGTACTTTTCATGAGACTGTGCTCCCAGGGAATGCAACAAGGCACAAGAGGGAGAAAACATGAAAAGAAGAGAGCTATAAGATGATGTTAATGAGTTGGTCATTCATTCATGGGATTTGTTCAAAAAAGAAAAAAAATCAATAAAATAAAATTTCTGAACATGATATCATCACTTCTAGCCTTTGCAAAACGTTCCTCTCTTGCCTGTTAGAAACCACAGAGAAGGGGAAGAGATGCTAACTCAGATGCTGGACCCAGATGAGAGAAACTGGAGGAGCTGGGAAATTTTTCTCTGCTGTGATGAGCAGAACAAGATAAAGTTTTCCAGATAAATTCAAGTCCTGGTCCCCAGAGCTTGTGATTATATTTCCTCACGTGGCAAAGGGACTGTGTAGATGTGATTAAATTAGGAACTTGGCTTGGGGAGACAATCCTGGAACGCACAGGTGGATTCAATGTGATTATAAGATCCTTCTAAGACGGAGGCAGTAGAGCCAGAGGAGGGGTGATGAGGGCAGCAGAGGTGGGACAGGGGCCGCCACCCAGGGAGTGCGGGCAGCCATGAGGTGATGGAAAAGGTAAGGAAACAGACTCTCTTCTAGCATCTCCAGAAGCAATCAGTCCTGCCAACCAACTGCTTTTAACTCTGAAAGACCGTTTCTGATTACAGCCTTCAGGACTGTAAGATCATAAATATGTGATTTTTAAGTCACTAACTGTGTGGTCATTTGTTGTTATTACAAATAACAAGAGTAGGGAATGAACACATCGGTCCATATTCAATAAGCAATGAAATGACCATACAAGAGGAAGAAGCAAACACACAGGTTGGATTTACCCTTTTCAACCCTGAATACATGGTAAAACTACCCAGGATCCCAGATAGGTGGTAGACAGACAGACAGAGATACAGTCTCACTTCTAATATATACCACACTAATGCTAGGGTCCCAACTGAATCAGAATCTTAGGGTGGGAAAGTGATGCTTTGGATCAGAACAGTTAAAGGTTTACGATAAACCAGGATAGCCAGGAACCCTGCCTCATACCAACAAAAATAGGACAAAATATAGTTGTACATAGTCCATTCTATCCAAGATAAATATATGCTACTGATAAACATTCTCATTAGTTCTTATAAGTCTACTGTGAGTCGAGGAGATGGAAAATACAAAATGAAAAGCAGAGAGAATAAAACAGCTTGTCTACAGTTAGGGGCAAATCTCTGACATGGTTAAAAATAGAAAGCAAGTTCTTTTTAACATTTCAGTTCAGTACTCTGGTCACTAGAACTGAATACATATCCCTCTCAAGCCCACATCAAATCTCCATTCTGATGAACAAACTGTCAATGTGGAAGTAAATATGAATACCAGTGTTCTGAAAAATGGTTAAAGCACTTGAGTTATCTATTTTTAATGATTGTATTTAAACCTTATAAGTGACAAGTCAGTCATCTCCAATCATTCTGGAGGTAGGAAAGGGACTTGCATAAATTCTAAACAAATTAATAATTTTAAAAGAAAAAATCCCTGCTAGGATAATTCCTTGATAGAAACTAAAATGCTGATTAATTATTCAAACAAAACACAAATATCTAAGCAAATGAAAATTTTACTGTTACATTTGATAGCGTATTAAAAGCCTACCAAAGCTATGATGATTAGCAAAATAACAACAACTATGTCCCAGACAAGATGTCAATAGCTTTACACATGAAATCCTTTAACAAGCCTACAGCACTAATTTTAGCCTCACATTATAGAAAAGAACCTGAGCTCACCAGGGGAAGGGGAAGAGGAAGAAACATAGGCTGTGGAGCTAGAACCCAAAGCCAGACTTTCTCTCACCTCCCTCTGCCCTGCTCCAGGCTCTTCTCCACCTCCCTCTCCCTGTTCTAGGTCTTTGGGCATAGCCCAAGCATGACAGGCTCTTAGCACAGACTTGCTGAACAGAGCTGAATAGCTACAAGAAGGCACTAACATCATCAATTCCATCATCTCTAGAAATGAACAAACAAAGGAACTATAGCCAGAAGGCAGGCCCATGGAATTCTAATCTCTAGGAGAAAATGAGTCCTATTTTTCTAGACACAAGATAGACACATACAGATAAGAATGGCTATTATGAGGACATACTTTTACAACCAAATATGAATATGACTTCAAATATTATCTCAAAGTGAAATGAGACTACCACATAGCATCTTATTCTCTGGGAAATTAGAATGTGATATTAAAGTTAAGCTGAAATTTCTGCTTCCTTCATAAATATGAAACCATTTCCCAATAACAACTGGGGAACAATCTGTAGGCTAATCTTAATAGATTCGGAGACTCTTTCCCCCATGCTTATAAACAAGAGATCCTTTATCATGAACACTGGCTTTCGCTGAGACACTAAGGTTTTGATGGAAACAAGTGAATATAATTGACAGTAAAAGCCAACACAGGGAGGAAGGGAAGCAATGCAAGCCACAGGCTCTGCTCTAGACCTGGGGCTAAGGCTCTGCAAACCATCATTCTAGGCTCTTGGCCACTGGGCTCCCTGCTAGATCCTGCCCAGGGGAGGTGCCCACCGGAGGCTGGCCAGTGGGAGGGGGGCAGGATGCACTCGTGAAGTCTGGCTCCTGTGGAGTCTCTGCAGAGGCATAGAGGATGCCAATCCAGGGGACCCTCCTGTGACAGGCCTGCAGCCGCCAGATGCCCTCCTGAGATGACTCCCAAACGTAGCTGTGCCGCTGCTACCCATGTGCCTGGCCATGGAAGCTCCTTCACGAAGATGCTAGTTGTATCACCTTCCCTTTTCTTGTCTCTTCCTGGGGGGCAGCTGCTTCTCACGGTTCCCAGTTTCTGGGTACCTTGGTACCACTTTTTTCTCTTCAGCTGTCCTTCACTCATATATCAATTCCCTGTATTAAACCTGCTACCTGGAATTTGTGGAAAGATCTATGTTTGCTGCTTGGACCCTGGACTGATGGCAACTGAACCAGAGGTTAACATGAGAACAACCTGCCTTGTGTATTTCGCTGACATTAATGGGGACCTACTTGTGCCCACAGAGAGTTCTGGGGCCACCTCTAACCCTGTGTCAAGGCCATTTGTTCAACTGTCCTTCATGGGAAGTTCAGAGCAGGCAAGTGTGTGTGTGCAAGGGGGGGTTGGGGTGGGGGGTGTTCTCAGGGAAGACAGACCCCACTCATTACTCAGAACCAGCTTTTAGGGTCTCTCTCCTTTTCAAATGACCAAACTTTCATGGAAAGAAAGGTAAATGCAGAATACTTAAAAGGAAGACTAAAACAAATAATGTCAACATATTTTTTTTTGCACCATAAATTGTTTCAAAGGTATTTATTAAGAAAGGAATCCTGTTCTTAATGTACAATCTAAAAATAGCTTGATGGAAGCAGAAAGTCAAAGCTCAGAGAAAAGTGGCTTTTAAATGGATATGGAACATTTTGAAAATTTGGAACACATACATATTTTTTAACCAAGTAACAAGCCTTTAATGTCCAAAGAAAGACGGAAATCATTTTGAAAGGGAGATGGTAACTTCACTCAAATTACAACTAAGAAAAGAAATTCAACATGTGAAGGGCACACATTAAAAATTCTAATGCTGCCCATGCAAAAACAGTATGTTACACCTAGTGAAAACTTAGTATAAAAACTAGATTTTTAATGATTCACTAAAAGTATTTCCAACCTCTGTGCACTTTGAGCCCCACTGCTGAGTAGAATAAGTAGTGCAGTTCTAGGGAAGCATTCTTCCAGACCAATAAAAATGACACCCTCAATCTAAAACTTCCCAAACAATGGCCGATCTTAATCCACATACAAAGCCTAAGGAGAAAAGGCCTGGGCCAGCAGGCCTGAGAACATGACTGGGCTGTGTGTGAAGGGGCGGGGATCAATCACCCCTGTTCTCCAGCTTTGATCCTTCTCCTTATGATTATTGCTCAGCACCCAAGGAACTGTCCCAGGAGGGACCATCCCTCGCAAACTGATTCTGCTTATGGTGAGGTGGCTTATTTGTTTTTTTTTTTTTTAATGTTTTACATCATTGTTCATTTTTGTGCAATGTTTGATTTCTCCTCTCTGGTGTAATCCCCGTCAAATTACCATCACCAAGACACCCATGAACCATCATAATGCTGTGGTTTTAACTCTTATTATCAATCAGTACATTTCCACTGATATTTACATATCCACTTTCTAATCTTGGTTTATTTAGACAGATCCCTGAGAAATAAAACAACCTTCCTTATGGTCACAAAATCCATTGTTGAACCTAGACTACAAAGACCAGTGATTCTCAAAGGGTAATCCCTGGAACAGCACCATCTGAGACTTATTAGAAGTGCAAATTCTTAGGCCCAACTCGAGAATCCCTGGATCAAAGAGGTGGAGATCATTTTTCTGTTTAAGCAAGTACTCAAGTTTGAAAGTCATTAAATTGAAATGACATATTTATGTGGGGGTAGTGGGTGTTGATGATATTTTGTGTTAATTTGGATGGGTAGGCCAAAAGGTGCACAGTTCTTTGGTCAAATGCCAGTCTAGAGGTTGCTATGAAGGTATTTTTTTTAAAGATGCGATTGACTAACTCTTAAATCAATAGAGTTTGAGTAAAACAGATTACCCTCCACACCATAGGTGGGCCTCATCCAATCAGTTGAAGGCCTCAAGAGAAGAGACTGGAGAAGAGAAGAGATTCCCAATGAGGAAGGAACTCTGCCTCCAAACAGCCTCAAACAGACTCCAAATAGACTCAAGACTGAAGCACCAACTCCTGCTAGAATTTCCAGCCTGCTTACCTGTCCTTTAGATTAGGACTGGCCAGGCTATGTATGTACATACATGTATACTCCCCCCTCCACACACACATACCTTCTATTGGTTTTGTTCTCCTGGAGAACTCTGATGAGGGATTCATAAGTTTAATGTAGGACTAGGAGTCTGCCTATACTTCCATTACTGTATACTCTGTGTCTGTACACAGTGCCTCAACATATTTTTATGTTTTTGATGAATACATGGACTGTGTAAACTCACTAAGAAAGAGAAGTGGATCATTTGGCTGTATGGGAGGAGGGAATAGGGCTCCTGAAAAACAATTCACCTCCACTAAATTCTGTGAGCAACAAACTTCTCCTCAGAAATCTTCTAGAACCCATTGATGACGAACAGGAAATCACACCCAGGTATTGTGCTTAGTTTTCTGAGTTTAATTTTTACAAGTGAAAGAAGATTTGGCACCCAGCAGGCCACACTTAAGATGGTTTTCTCTCTGCAGGACGTACTGCCTTAAGCACGGTGGGTGCAGCGACTGTATCTGTCAGGTTGTTACACCTGTCTCCTGAGTGTGCTGTAGAGAAGATTCTTATCAGTAGATTGTTTTTCTGGAAAGAGGGAAATTAAAACTTTAGTCTCAAATACTGTTATTTTTGTCTACCCGGTCTGTGAATGACTACAGGTTACGCTTTCCTAAGTGACAGAAGCAGAACCCAGGGAGACAAGGGCATCAGTGTCCACTCCCACCTCACGTACCCAGCAGGGCCAGCTAACTAAGTAAGAACAAAGGCAGGGCTTAGTTTTCAGGCCGAGGGGATTGTTCTGAAAGTGGGTCAGAAGTGATGTTGATTATTTTGAAGCCTTTGGAATGCTTATTCTGTTTGCGCCACTTGTAACTGGAAAAATTACACCTTCCTCAAAAGCTTCTCCTTTTTCTTCTACCTTCACCAGCATAGAGTTTCATGGAAATAATGCCAGATTCTCAGATGGCCACCCAGTCAGGCTGAGTGGAGGGGAACTGTCGGAAGGCAGGAGGTGGGCAAGTGGAGCAAAAGGAGGACCTGAACTGACAGTGACCTCCACACAAGAGTCAGGTCTCAGGCTGAATATTTGAAAGCCAGGTTAAATTGCAAAGATTGTCTCTTGCAGGAGAAAAACACTATGGATGAGTTTACTGGATTTGCTTTCCATTTCCCTCAAAAAGTCAGAATTTGGTAAGACGAATTCATCCTTCTCCTCAACTTGTCCAGCCCTCTTAGCACCTGGCATGGGCTGATTGGGGCAGCAGGGTCCAGAGCAGGTCCCCTGGCACGTAACTTCCAGAGTCCAAAAGCACAGGCCCCAGCCAGATGCTTGTGAATGTGAGCAATAAACAGGCCATGGAAAATTAGAGGATGGTGATTTCTAGTATTTAAAAATGCTCCAAACTCAAACCAAAAGTGTTGAGGCCAGGTAGCGCCTCCTACCAACACATTCAGACCAGATACAAGCTACTCTGAGACAGATCTTAAATTAAATCATGTTGGAGTTGGCTAACTCAATCAGCGGCTATCTAATGTTCTTGGCTCTCATTTGGTTTTTACTATCATCTTTTTATTAAATATGGGTGCAGTTTGTTGAGAAGATTAAAATGAGATTACATGTTGTGCTGATGACCAGTTAGCCCTCCACAAGTGTCGTATCCTGCAAATAGCACAAAAGTTCACACCATTCACTCACCGGCTCACTTTTTTACACTGAACGTGATTTTCTGTAGGTTCTTTTTCGTTTTTGAAGCTGTCCTCAATGTTCATTTTTATCTAACTCTTATAAAAATTGGGGGCTTTTTGAAGAGGGCAGCATCTACAGTCTATGGTGGTCTAGTTGTGGGGTTTCATTTCTATTAACTCACCACCAACAGCATCATCTCATCACTATCATCATCACCTTAACCACCATTACCATCATCTCTACCATCATCGCCTTCATCACTACCACCATCATCACACCATCATCATCACATACGCTGATTTCTCGAAGTCAGTTCTGTGCTTCTATGTATATTTCAGGCACTAAACCATGACTTATGACCTTCCCTTTTCATTCATGTTTCATCAATACCAAATCCATTTCTCAGTGCATTTCAAAGGAGAGCAAAATCATAGCTGTTGATGAAAAATGATCTTTGACTAGATATACACCAATACTTCCATTAAGGATTAGTAATCACTCATTCATTTTCCCAATCTGAATCTTTTAAAGTACAATAATATCTTTAAAAGTGCCTTTTAATTTCACTACTATCTTGATGATAGTAAAATTAGTGTTCAGATGATAACACAATAAGGGTTTTTCTAGACAACTTGGAGGTTTAAAAAATGTCTATAAAAGCATGCTGGAATAAAAAGTAAACTTTTTAAGATTATTATACTTGCTGAAAAAGAGACCAATAAGGAATAAACAGGTCTTAGTTCACTGTAACCACAAACACACAGGCAGTCACTGAGTGAATCTTTCAGGTAATGACTGAAGGGTTTACACATCCTGAAAGAAAAATGGATTCCTAATGAATCATGTTCACAGGAAACAATGGGATGAAAAGAATTTCTTTCAGAAACTAAGCAAAATATTTCACGTCCCCATCACAAAGGGAAAGAAACAACTACTTGTGTATATTTGTGTACTGTTTAAAAAAATACACACACAACAAAAATATAGAAGATGTATTGAAATAGGGCCTCCCTGATGGCGCAGTGGGTTGAGCGGCGCACTGTGAAGCATCTGCAGCACAGCAGTGCAAGTTTGATCCCACGCCAGGGAGGGGGCCCCACATGGCGCAGCAGACCTCTCCTGCCTTGCCCGCTGCTCCCCTCAGCAGTATATTTTGGTTCATCTGCCTGTTCTGCTCCCTACTCTGTCTCTAGTGAATCCTCTCACCTCCCGTGACTCTGGCCTGTACTCCCAGCTCTCGTATACATATATAAATCTTTAAAAAAAAAAAAAGTATTGAAATATCCTAATCAAAAGGGCATTACAGAAATAAATCTGCTGATTTCAACCAGTTTGTTTCATTAAACCAAGGAGTTATTGTTGAAAGGACAGAAGGCTCCTGTTTATGCAGGCTGCAGCCTTCATTAGATGCATCGAGAGTTTTGTTTAAACTTTTTAACATGCTATTCAGATTGATTAGGAAAATACATTTTTCCTTTCACAGAGTTGGGTTGCTTTTAAAGAAATTACTTGTTCAAATTACATCTTTCTATGGCAGCCTTGAAATTTAACATGTCGGGCATAACTTGCAACATGCCTGCTCCCCACTTCTCAATGCAAGCAAGGGCCCTGAGGGGACCGCTCTGTATTTATACTCAGCCTCACACAGCCGCATTTATGGGGTGAGGCCTCTGCCTGTCAACTCCTGGCTCTTAGTCAATATTTAATCACTGTGCAGTTATGGAGGGAGCAGGAAGCATTCCATCTCCCAATAACATGTCTTTAATATGAAAAAGCTTGCATTACATTTCTGGAAACATGGTTATGCTTTTTAGAAAAGCTATCAATTTGAAAAGTTGCACAGCTGTTCTGATATGGCATTTTAAGTGCACTGCCATTGGTAGGTGTATAAAATGAATAATACATAATTGTGATTTTTAAGATGTATTACAGACATTTGGGTTTACCCAAAAACTTAATTTTTTAAAATGGGTGTTTGGAGAAAAGCCACGCAAAACTAGTATGTAACGCTAGTCTAGTTCAGTCTCCAGACGACAAAGCAAAGCGACCATCCTAAGGAGAAAACTCAGACTGATTTGATCAAGGGGTACCCCGGGACCCTAATAATTATATATTACAAAGGGGTCTGGGCTATCTGAATACACGGTCACAGCATACTTTTAGTAAAAATCTTTAATAGGATCAGTGTGCATAGAGAAGAAAGGATAATAGTTTCTTAATAAATTACCCAAAATTACCCATCCCCCACGGTAAAATGGCCAGTTAAACAAGGTTGGCTGGAAGTATGCTGCTGGGTCCTAAAAGGCTGCCTCCAGTCTAAGGCACCTTCTGGCAGGGAACCACAGGAAAGGGGCAAGAGTGGCCAGGCAAGTCTGGGGCAAAAGGAGCAAAATGAAAGTAGGAATTAAGATAAAGACTGCGAGTGTCAGCCTCCCCCAGGCCTCTCACGCACGTGTCTCTCCCAGGAGTCTCTACATGTCTCTACGTCTCTCCTCTATGTGTCTCCTCCAAGTTTCCCAGTCCCGGGTGCAAGTGCAAAGCTGAAAAGGAAGTGCGTCCCTCTTCTCCACGAGTCTCTCCAGAGCCCACCTGCCTTCTGGGCTATGCGGATCACCTGGCCGCCCAGCTCTGTCCTAGTTCGCAGTAGTCCAAGGGGGTGCAGGACGCAGCACCTCCCCTTTCCCAGCGCTGTCTGTTACAGTTTTTGGTTTTTACTTAATATTAAAACCTTCATTGTTTTGTTTTTCATAGAGATTTGTGAATCATATTTTCAGCCCCAGCTGATGTTATAAAGCCATTACCTATCGACTGATTCTGTCGGAAGTAAAAAACAGGCACCACCAGTCCAAGGTATACAGTAATGGAAACTGATGGGTGACCCCCACCTCCAGGGGGTCCTGACACTCCAGCCTCACTTCAGGTGAAAAGAGCACGTCCCTCTCCTAAGGAGTCCCGCTTCTAAGGAGCTTCAAGTCCCCTGGGCCGAGAGACACTTTTGCCACGCGTCAGGGGAAGGCCGTGATCACCCCAGAGTCAGGATGAAGGTTCCTGGCTGGGCATGAAGCTGAGCATGGAGTAGTAGTTCAAGCGGCTCAGCAGCAAGGTGCACACTTGCTCTCTTCCCTGCTACAACCTGGACCAGCCGGACAGGTGTGGACTTGCTCAAAGGCAGGGCATGTGGCAGGAAACTTCAAAGTTGCAAACCTAATTTGACATTCAACAGCTTTTCCTTGGGGGTGGGAGGAGAGAGAATGCAGCTCTGTGCAGTTCCTACAACTCAGACACAGTAATCATTAGCTCAGCTCCTCACCAGGATGCCGTCATTACAGGCCAGAGGAACCACAGAGGGCCTCCCTGGGCCTCCAGCAAAGTGCTCCGATTCAGGAAGGGAGCCCTAGGGTGAAGGGCTCATGAGGCGGCTTAAGAAAGAAAAAGAATGCTCCACCCTACTCCCCTCTCCCCACCTGAAGTGCATCTAGCACCTCAATATCTCCATCCCACCAGGCTTGGTGTGTTCAAAGTTTCAGCTCATTCGCAAATGACTCGCCAGGAGAAAGGCTGGGACCTCCAAAAGACCAAGCAGAGAAACCCACCACTATAAGTCAACCCCTTTAAGTCAAATACTCAAGACATTCCTGGAACCTAAGAAGTTTGGCATTAATATACTACTGACTTCCAATAACTGCTTTCCACCAAATCCCTAAAAGACTCTGTTCCTCACAGCACCCCATGCTCTGTAGGTAAGGAAAAAGCAAGTCAAGCACTGTGCCTATCACTGAACTCTTTAGAACATAATTTTTAAAAATTAACTACAGGAAAAGTAGCTTATTTAATTGAGTAAATGATGGCTTTTAGGCGTGCTGGTGGAGAGTTAGTTCTACAAATGAGTTAGACTTAGAAGCCTGGGCTGTGTTTGTAGGAAGAGTGTCTTTGGCAGGCTCTGGTTGATTTCCACAAACTTTTCTTTAGTTCCCCTGCGCTGTGACCCCTCCCCTGAGGCTATAGACCCCCCACTTGCCATGCAGCAGTTCCCCATCTCCCTGCCCTCCCTCAGCTGCCTCTGAGGGTCAGGGTCCAAGCCCTGGGACCTCCCCTCACAGCACTTAGGTCAGATACGAAACAGGAACCCAGGGGAGTTGCTTGATGTCCGATGTCTCCCCAAAATGAAGATGCCACCTGGGCAGGGACCATGTTCTCTGTTGTCCCTAGTGTTGGTCTTAGCGCAGCTTCTGAGTGAATGACGACGAAGCGAGTTAAGTACAAGAGTGAGCAAAAAAAGTCAGTCGGGTAAAGGGTTTCCCTGCAGCTTACGCCCCCTTGCTTCACCTCCCCAACCTCATCTCCCTTGCAGGCGCTTTGGGTGACAGGGTCTTCTCCCACACGCTACAGGTGAAATCGCCACTGAATGTGGTCCCAAGCTTGCAGGGCAATCTCTCTGGGTGTGCTGCCTGCCAGAGGGCAAGGGCTTGAGAGGTGTGTGCACCCCCACAGAGCTGCCGAGAACCCCAGGGGCCACAGCCCTCCATCTACGAAACCCTCCCGACAAGCAGTGAGCCTGGGGTTGGGCGCAGGAGAAGGACACTCACCACTTTCCTCTCTGAGCCTCCACCTCCCTGATCATCCCTGGTCCAGCCACAGATTCATCAAAACCCCTGCAGGCTGGCCTATAGGGGATGTTCTGAACCCTAAAACATTGGATAGATCTGATCAGTACAAGCAGGTACTGGGTGCAGGTGCAGCCTTCAAAAAAGAGAGGTATAAAGCCATGCGTTCACATATAAATAATCTTTAAAGTTGATTTAATAAATGTTTCTATTTAGGGGCCTCCCTGGTGGTGCAGTGGGTTAGGCAACTCGCTATGAAGCAAACCTCAGCCACTGTAGCACAAGTTCGATCCCTGCCACTGACCAGGGAGGTGACCCACATGGCGCAGCAGACCTCTCCTGCCTCGCCTGCTGCTCCCCTCAGCAGTGGATTTCAGTCCATCTGCCTCTTCTGCTCCCCACTCTGTCTCTGGTGGGTCCTCTCACCCCCCCACCACACCTCTGGCCTGTACCCCAGTTCTTGTATGCATAAATAAATAAATCTTTTTTTTTTTTTTTAAAAAGAAATGTTTCTATTTATGACAAATTTGCCAATAGAAGCATCTGGCTGTAAGTGGAGGTCAGGGTCAAGAGCTCACACGCACGCAGGTGTGGCCAGAACTACCGGCAGAGATGAGCAGTTACTGTGGGCTCCAGCTCAGGAGGCTCCATTCCCAGCGTTGGGGGTTGTCACTTCTAGCTCAAGTGGGAGCGCCTGGCCCCTACAGATGGTGCCACCTCTGTGATCCTCCCAAAAGCTTCGGTTTCCTTGAGGGTGACACTGAAGCGGTGGCATCCTTGCCCGTTGTGGGCGTGGGCATGGCAAAGAACAGCGGCCAGTTCAGGGCTCAGCGAGCCCCAGTAGCAGTTGTTGCCGTCATTCAAGCGGGCCTAGCGCCAGCTCCCTGTCCTGCGGCAGCCCCTGCCAAATCTGCGTGCTTTGGTGGCACCTGTCAGTTCCCCCAGCCCTGGGACGGGACAGCTCTGGTGAGCCACTCACCTGTACTGCACACCTGACAGAGAGTGGGCATCCACCACTTGCGCAGGGACTGAACAGAGCCAAGAGGGAAAAATAATGACATAGATTAAGGAGATTCTTGGCTGACATCATTTTGTGGGCCATGCGTTGCTGAAAAGCTTCACATAAGCTATTTTAAAATATAGCTCTTGCTCCTAAATGAATTCAGAAAGTTTACCCTTGAATTTCAAAGTGACTTTCAGTGACTCATTACACTTAGACTACATAAAAGCACAATTTCTTCTAAATAGTGGTGAGAAGGTGATCTTTAATCACTTTAAAAGTATGAGATTACTACCAGAAAGCTAGCTGTGTTATCTGCAGGGTTAATCACAGGGCGGCTCTGACTACCATTCTGGCCCAGGTCTGTGGAATCCAAAGGCTGCTGACACCAAGTCTCAGCTGCACCTCAGACACCTCTGGGGGCCTCCCTGGTGGCGCAGCGGGTTGAGCACCACGCTGTGAAGCATCCCTAGCACAGCAGCATGAGTTCAATCCCACGCCAGGGAGGGGACCCACATGGCTCGGCGCACCTCTCCTGACTCACCCACTGCTCCCCTCAGCAGTATACTTCAGCCAATCTGCCTGTTCTGCTCCCTGCTCTGTCTCTGGTGAATCCTCTCACCTCCCGTGCCTCTGGTCTGCACTCCAGCTCTTGTATGCATAAATAAATAAATTTAAAAAAAATAATATTCTCTTTAAAAAAAAGACAGTTCTGGCTTCAGAGGGTCCTGGGGATAGGTGTTATTGTACAGGGATCTCAATTAAAAAGGGAGTTCCATATTCCCTGCCCCACCTAATGAGGTGCTACACAGAGCAGAGAGGGGAGCCCGAGACACCAAAGAGACAGGTAGACACACTTGGAGAGAGACAGAGAGATGTGGAGAAGAGAGACATGAGGAGGAAAAGGGCTCACTTACTTCCTGGCTTTAGACTTGTACCCGAGACTTAGGGGACTTGGAGGAGTCAACGTAGAAACACTTGGAAGAGACACATGATTAAGAGACATGTGGGGGAGTTCACAATGGCAGCTGTTATCTTGACTTGTATTTTCATTTTGCTCCTTTCACCCCAGACTTGCCCGACCCCTCCTGCCCCTTTCCTGTGGTTCCCTAAGGCCAAAAGGTACCTTAGACTTGTGGCAGCCTTTTAGGCCCCAGCAGCCCCCCTCCAAACTAACCATATTTGGCTGGATATTTATGCATGAGGGAATGGGTAACTTTGAGTGTTTCATTAGGAACTAAATCCTTTCTCTCCTTTCCTCTCTATTCACAATCATTCTATTAAAGATGTTTTACACTATGTGTATGTTTGTTTTTATGTAGCACTTAGGAGAATCCCTTTACAGCATGGAAATCTGGGGGTCCCAGGATGTCCCTCAGTCTTCCCACTAACAATACTAAAGCTAAAGCTGAGATTTGGGTTCCATGTTTGGATTACCATGTTTGTCTTGGTATTACCACCACCAACAGAGGCTGACCCCCTATATGGTCCAGTTAGCTTGATCCTTTCCAAAGCTACTCATGCAAACTCAGTTCTCCCTGGCTACCCCATCAATGGGTGCCATGGGTCACAGGGAAAGGAAAAAAGAAGAGGAGTGTGGACAGGACACCCTGGCCCCACGAGCCATGAGATCTCTACAGAGGTTGTCAGTGTAGCACATTCTGCTGATGACATGATCAAAGTCTCTTGCACTTTGTCTGGTGATTGCCTCACTGTAAAAAAAAGGCGATAAGTCAAGTCCATCTTCAGTATTCAATGATTCTGTGTGAAAAATTCTAAGAATCTTAGACTTCCTACTCGTTGATATCTGACCCATCACTGTCCTGTTTGGATGTGAGTCATGTCAAGACATGGTCTCTGTTATCAGTTAGGGCTCCTGATTTAACAGCAATAATGCCGACACTACTGACAAACTCAGAATCAAGAGGAGCTTGGGCACTGGGGCAGCAAGTAAAAACCTGGAGGAGCCAAGAAAAGCAGGTTAGGTCAGGAAGCAGAAGCCAGACCCTTTGTGGGGATGGCTCTGTGGCTGTCACCACTTCAAGGGTTTCCTAGGACTTCCCAGCCAGGGCTTCAGACTCAGACTCTCAGGCAGAGCCAACAGACTGAGAAACTTGGGCTCAGGTTTCCAGAACTGGAGAGTGTCACTTAAATGACCATCCTAGCAAGAGCACGCACACAGCAGGGAGTCAACTCCGTAAGAGGAAACTGCAGCAATGAGAAGGGCAGCTTACACGGGGCCAAAACCCTGGCCCGTCTATACAGGAACAGAGTCTGAGATATGGAGAATGGGAGGCCACAGGTCCAGCTCCCAGCACAGCACCTAAAGCACATCAAGCAAAGACATAGTCTGAAGCAGGACTCAAAACATTTTGGTCTACAAAACACACAGTTCTCATATGACTACCCACCCACCCTGGTCGGTTGGATCTATGAATGTGGAGCCCTCAGACAGAGAAACATCTGGGAATTAGTAGACCTGTGCAGTTTAAACTTGTGTTGTTCAAGGGTCAACTGTTTATGGGTTTCACCAAAAGAAATGCTTAGTTAATAGCATCGTAAGCCACAATGCAGTGGACGTGTTAATAGTGTGATTCTGGGACTCTGAACAAGCCTTCAGAGGAAGTCACTCACCTGCTACCCAAAGCTGAGGAGTGACCTGAACCCCCTTTATGAAACTCACAGGCTCATGGGACATCATCTTTGCTGGCAAGACTATGACTGGTGACTGCCAGCTGGGATTTCAAAATTCCTGTCGTTCAGTGAGCAAATATTGCATTTCCCACTCTGCCAATTTCCTTCCCTTTTGCCATTCCTGGTAGGGTCTCACATCCTCTTCATCAACCCTTACCTGGGAGATCTCCCGAATAGTTCCCCCTGACAGATTTGCTTTACATCCTGAGTGCCGTCTATCCCAACTCAGTCAGCTCTAACTCGCTCCTCTGAAGGAGTTACACACACACACACACACACAAAACCTGTACAACTCCACCAGAAATGTGACTGAAGACGTGCTTTCCTCAAGCAGAAAAGCTAGTTAAAACCGGCAAAGAACCTACTTGGGTGTTGGTGAGCCCAGTAATGCTCAAAGAATGGTGACAGCTGTGGCCACCACAGCCCCAGGGGAGCAGACAGTGTGGTATGTGGTTCATCTCCACACCTGGGGGCTCCCAGTAAGGTCTCCTTTAGCTTTGTAGATTCTCAAATAGTACCTCTACAGACAAATGTACGTCCTCTGTCCACCTGCCCCCTTCTGTCCACCTGCCTCCTTCCGCCCTTCCCTGTCGACTCAGGGAAGCCATGGGGCTGGAGGGGCTCTAGGGCTCATCTTCAAAGTGCATTTATAAAACAAAAACACTAGTGGAAAATCAGCTTGGATTTGGTGTTCACTGTGATAACTCTGTGGGGAGGGGAAGGAGAATACACTAGGACCTAGCTCTCCTCTCTTTCTAAACACAGTTTATAAGGATATATGATTCATTACCTTTGTTGAACAGTTTTAATACAACATTTTTTAACTTATAAAATCCAAATAAAGCCTGTAGTTTAGTTAATAGAGTTGTGCCAATTTTTTTTCAGTTTTTGACAACTGTGTCAGTTATAAGTTGTTAACATTATAGGAGCCTAGTGAAGGATATCTGGGAACTTTCTGTACTATCTTTGTAATTTTCCTGTAAATCTAAAATTACTCCAAAATGAAGATTTTTTTTTAAAGTTAAGTCCACAAAGTTGTTTTATTCTTCTAAAGGAAAGTGAATAAATACTCCAAACTTGTTAGTCTGAAATCTTTGTTGACACTGTACTCAAAGTCAGTAGTTCTAAAGAGGGGGAAAAAATAATTTCCCAACCTCTATACTTTGGGTCTTCCCTCACGTTATGTGATAAGGGCTGCAATTAAATAAATCTCAATATGATTTGGCAATACTGAAGTTCCATTAGATGCCACATAACAAGATGTCTAACAAAAACTCACTCTCACCATTGTCCCTTAGAATTAAATGATCTCAAAGGTGTTTCGAGCAGATAAAGGAACTGAAGTCCACATCCTGCAATGTGTGTGTAAAAGTATGTGAGTGTTGCAAGTGTGTGTATGTTTAAGATAACCTGCTCTTAAAGAGTTCTTCCCTTTTCATTGTTCACAAACAGTGAAAAATAAACCATGATACATTTCCCTGAGCCCAAATGACAAATCAGTTTTGAAGTGCTTTGAAGATGAAAAAGAAAAGTAAATTTTTAGAATTTACTAAATAAAAATGGGATGCATATAAAAATTAAGTGCAATACAGTAAAGTGTGTAGGTAAGGTATATTTTTTTTCCTCTGGATGTTATCTTAAGCACAGAAAATAGCTACTGTTGGGTCAGTAAATAGAACAACACTCTTCATGAATTTTCTTTCTAGAATCCATTGACCTTCCAGCAAGCCACTCCACCTCATTTGTAGTCAGCTATGTCATCCTACCTCCTTGGGTCTCATTTCTTTATCTGTAAAAGGAGGAAGTTGGGTTAGGTGTGGAATGGGAAATTGGGAGTCTTTTTTGTATTTTTGGTTTTTTTAATAATATAGTACAGGGCCTCTCTGGTGGCACAATGGGTTAAGCAATGCACTATGAAGCAAACCACAGCCACTGCAGCATGAGTTTGCAGCACGAGTTCGATTCCTGCCACCAGCCAGGGAGATGACCCACATGGCACAGCACCTCTCCTGCCCTGCCCACTACTCCCCTCAGCAGTGTGTTTCAGCCTATCTGCCTGTTCTGCTCCCCACTCTGTCTCTGGTGAATCCTCTCACCTCCCGCACCTCTGGCCTGTACCCCAGCGCTTGTATGCATAAATAAATAAATCTTAAAAAAAAAATGAAGTACATTGTTTTACATCTTGTTAATTTTTTGACAGTGGAGGAGTTCTCCTCTCAGGTGTGGTCACCATTTCCCTGCACCAACAAAGCTCTCACAGTCCTGCATCACAGCCCATTGGCCCCTCCCCCCACTCTGGATGCTTCAGCTCTATGCCAGCTTTCAAGGGTTAGTTTTAAGTGTTTGTCTTTGACTGATCCTCTCCAGAGTCTATTTTTAACTGCAAGTCTGTGTGGTAGTCCCACAAAATTATGTGTTTACTTAAAGTTACTTGCTGACATTTAACATTCAAGATATTTTTTTTTTCATACAAACCTGGGTTATGGGTCTCCCGGACACATATGCTGAGGCTATAAGTGGAATGGTAACGAGTAACCAGGACTGAGAACAAACAGCTGCCCAGGATCCTGGGCTGCTTACTCCAACAGCTGCCTCATCACTCCTAGCAGCTGTCTGTGCTCCAGTACCTTCCTGCTTGAATATTTGGATTTTCAGTGTGATCGCTTCCCAATAAGAGACTTTTAATTCAGCTTTCCATGCACTGGAATTCTGTAGTGGTTTTAGTCAGAAATTCTACTCAGAAAAAATTATTGCTTTGGTGAGAATTTCTGTATAAACTATCAGAAAAATAAATCTAGTATTTAAATCATCTACCACAGTTGAGCAAATATTCAAAACGTTTAAAATTCTGATTGCCCAAAGTTGTTTTCCAGAAGGAGATCTCATCTTAAAGGCCATTTGAGTCAGACTACGGGGCCCTTGTAGGCTGGTTAACACCTCTAACAGGAGACCATTGCTTATATAAGTACTCAAAAGTACAGTCTTCTCACTTACTCCTCCCAGAACCAATTTTAGAGTTGAAAGAAAAGGGACAGAACACTTAAGATGCAGTTATTCAAAATGAAATATTAGACCAGGTCAAAAGTGGGCCAAAAATTACATAATATTGCACACCCAAAAAAACTGTCTGCAATTTTCATAAGTGGCATAATTTTTAGCTGCTGGTGCCATGAGAAGGAAAACAGAAGGCTTTATTGGGTTTGAAACGATCTGAAAACATGTTACTTTTATAGGAGTGGAGATTAGCTTAATTTAAATTCTCCCCTAAGAAGATACTACGCCAGGTTCTCAGAGGTCTGGACGCTTCTTATTTTGGAAATAAGTTTAATACTATGTTTCCTTTGAGCACAGAGGGAGTACAAGCAGTTAAGGGGCTGGACTTGACTTTAAAATTATCCCAGCCTTTCAGAACATGGCAGTTTTTCTATTCTTGCTTTTTTTTTTTTTTTTAAAAGCTCTGACCTCAAATCTAGATTTTATATTATTGCTGGAGATCTTAGGAATGATGCAGAAATTACCTCATTCCCTGTTAATTTTTAAAACCAAGAAATTCTTTCCATATATGGCAAACCAAGAAGGAAGCAGAATCCAGTCACCTTGGTTTGCAACTGCCACTACCTACCAGTGGCTTTGTTCCAGGCTGCCTGTGACCTGCTGACAGGCAGTCCTGGTCACAGCTCCCTGGCCAGCCAGCACGAGCACAGATCCTAGGGCCCATCAAGCACCCAGGTGGGGTCAGCAAGAGGCCCTGGCCTGAGGGTTCCAGAGTATCTAGCTACTTTCTAATGGACTTGAACTTGTTCTCTCTCTCTCTCTTTCTCTCCTCTCTCTCTCTCTCTCTCTCTCTACACACACACACACATACACATACACGTAATTAGCACAGGAGTAAAAGAGGAAACAATGGCAGGCCAAGAACCACAGTGGAGGGTCTTAAAGAGGGAATCAATGGGAACTGAGTCACCGGTATACGCCCCCAAGGAGGGCGGAAAGAAGGTTAGTGTGTCTGGAAAGCTGACGTGTGCAAAGGGAGATTGGTGTGTCCTGAGAGGCTGGGTGTGCCTAGGAGGTACCCAGAGTGACCTACTAGCCGAATGTTGGTCGTGAGGCAGTAGAGTTGGAGTTTCATTCTCCACCTTTCCTCAACTCCTTGGAAATAGGTCTGTCCACATGGGCAATAGGAGATCACCTCCCCTGTATTGGAAAAGCCCCATACTTTCTAGATAGACACTTTCTGTAATATTTTGTAAAAACCAACTCCATGAGTAAGTAGGACATTTATTTCTACACGGAAGAGCTCTGAAGGATCAATCATCTCTATTGGGACAAGGGCAATAAAATTCTCTTGAACCGATGAGTTTTCAGAAATCAGCTGCTGACTAATGCACCGCTTCTTGTAACTCATAAAAATTGAAACCTTTTTTCAGTATGTTATGTTAATATTCCAAGGAGGGAAGATCCATAATCACTTTCCTGAACTGTAAATACTGAGGTGAGACTTTGAGAAATGGAAGGAAAAAAAGAACAGAAAAAGGTGAATACGATATTGCCTATAATGGATATACCAAAGGGTCATTCAGTTACATATAAATATATTTGGGTGGAGATGCAGGGGGATCAGTAAAATGTCCAGATATATGTGACAATTGTTACAGAATCTGGAAAACAAAACTAGAGAAGAACACCAACAACTCTTTCACATCCAGTAAATTTACATTAACACAACTTCACGTAGGTTAAATATAACTAAAAATATGTTTACATGTACTTACAAAACTCCTCAATCTGGGACTGAGTAAACAAACACTGGCCAAATTGCCATCTAACACCAGGATACACTTAAAGTGATACAAATACTGAAGAATAAGTCAGAGAGAATAAAATGAAGTCTGTGCATGAATGAAAATAAAGATAAGTGATAGTGATTGGTATAATTACTTAACAAATATATAAGGAAATTATAGAATTGTTCACGAAAGTGAAGCCACAGTCAAAAACAAAACAAAGCAAAGCAAACAAACCAAGAACATCTGAAACAATGAGGGCCCTTGCAGACCTGCTGAGATTTGGAGTGAACAACAATAATTATTACAACTGTCCTGAAGCCCATGAGAAGGCTTGGTGACAACTCTGCCCTATGCATTTGACTGGGAAACTCAAACAGCATACAAAAGACACACGTCCTTTCCCCACACCCACTTTCCTATTCCCTCTTCTCCCCAACTAAGCCAGATGTCCCCATCGGAGCACTGTGTGGGCTACTTCTTGGCTTTTCTTTTCCCTATTTTTGAGTTTATACTAAAATAGCCCCTTCAAGCCCTGTCTAGATGGAACAAAACCTATTTCCACTTGGGGGTGAGCCACAATCTCTTCACTCCTCCTGCAGGCAGGCACACTTCTGGGGCCAGGTGGGCACAGGTGCGTTCTGTGAATGGCAGGGCGTGCCAGAAGTGACTGAACCCCATCACCCCTGGCACTGTCTCCCAGAACTCAGGGGGTTCCTGGCGATGTTCTCAGTGCCTGTCATCCGGGAGCCCCAAGGAATGGAGGACTGTGTGCTGCCTGGCTGGGAAGGAGGACAACAGCCGAGAAAGGTGTTTGCAGGTGAGAAGGGAGGCAGTGATGGGAAAAGATGCATGGCCGTGGGAAAAGTACTATTCAAGCGGCAGAAATACACAGAAAAGGGGGCCGGAAGAAAGCAATTTTATAATTGTCAGACAACACAGATTGAAAAAGAGAAAAAGAGAAACAAAGAAAACCTATTCTACTGGGTCATAAAAATTAGAATCTACTTCCGGTTGCGAATATCATAAAGGAGATTGGATTGTCCTCTAAATCAAGTTTTGAGAACACTTTAGAAGGAAAGTAGAATTAGCTGAAGGCATGTGCATCTGGAGTCGAGGCTGGGTCAGGCCTGGGTGAGGATGAGGGTGAAGATGCTTCATCTCCAGAGACCCCATTCCTCTTGTGAAAAGGGAGAGGGTTGGAGGACACGACCTCTTGGTCCTTTCTATCTTTAAATCTTGCTTCTTTTCAATTAAAAACGGTCAGTTTTATCACTGAGACTGGCATTTCTACAGAAGCGGTGTGTCAAAATAATCCCCAGTCTCTGGCAGTGTCCTCGGTCCTAAAGGCTCATGGAACAGAAAATGAATGAAAAGCAAGTGTGACAGCCCTGTCTGTGACCACGCGTGGGACTGAATTTAAAAAAGTAAGGAAACAATACCATTCATGTCTTCAGGAGCAGAGGTCCAGGAGTAAAAACCAATTTATATATATATATATATATTTTTTTTTTTTTAAGATTTATTTATTTATGCATACAAGAGCTAGGGCACAGGCCAGAGTCCAGGGCGGTGAGAGGATTCACCAGACACAGAGTGGGGAGCAGAACAGGCAGATCAACTGAAACACACTGCTGAGGGGAGCAGTGGGTGAAGCAGGAAAGGTCTGCTGTGCCATCTGGGTCCACTCCCTGGCAGGGATCGAACTCGTGCTACTATGCCGCAGATGCTTCACAGCGCGGCGCTCAACCCACTGCGCCACCAGGGAGGTCCCAAAACCAATTTATATTTTAAAGTGCATAGGTAATGTCATTCAGATGAACATTTCAGAAAGGACATGGAATTACTATTATTTGCACTAATAAGAAAGTTCACAGTGTAGCAGCTTTTGAACGAACTAAAAAATCCATCTAGGAAAGTTGGTAGGAAATATATGAACTAGCCAGGTAACCTTCATCAAATGCCCATTCTACAGAAAACTCTTGAGCCTGTGTTACATGTGTGTTTGAAGGGAGGCAGATTTAAAACAGCTGGGTAGAAAAGGGACAGACCACAAAAAGATAACGGAGAATACAGGATGATACTGCTGGTGTCAAACGTGGACAAGGACAAATCCGCCTGGCTTGTCAGGCACGAGACTAGCAGACAAGGCCAGGCCCTGAACCTTACTGAATCTCAGTCTTCTCATCAGTAAAATGGGAATAACACCTGCCTTATCCAATATTCAAGTGTGTTTTGAGGCTCAAATGTGATAAAGAACATTGAAACACTCAAATCTAGAAAGCCTTTCAAATCTGAGTATGAGGAAGTGTGAGAAGTGGAAAAGACATTCAGCGAGAGAGGCTGTCCAGAGCTATGTCAGCACAGCCTCTCTAAAGGTGGCCCCGGGTCAGAGGGGTATGGAGAGGGCAGGCAAGGACCTGGCGCTGAAATCTTGGGCAGATTCAAGAAGGGCTGAAAGGTGACATAAGGCCAGTGGAAAGATGTCCAGTGAGCTCAACAGAAAGTAAAAACATCTGCATCCTTTTTTCAGACATGCACCCTAAACATTTTTCTTAGGATGTTTCAAAGACCCAGAATGTGCAAACCAACTGGTAGGGAAAGCTCTCCTTTATTCCAACAATAACATTTCAAAAGGTTGCTCTACAATAGGATAAGCCACCTGATGGCAGCTGAGACACACACACACACACACACACACACACAGCCCCCAAACTACTGGCTTAGTTGCGACCTTGTTTTTTGAGCCAACTATATTTCTTTGAGTTCCGAGTACCTGCCAATGGACAGAGCAGGTTTTGCAGCTCTTAAACAAAAAGCAACCTAAGTTAGAAAAAAGGCAAAGACGGCACTAAACATTTCAAGGTTAAAGAATACTTTGAGCTCAGGTGATTCCTGGTTTACAGTGAAAACCAGAAATGATGTTAAGACTTTTCTGTAATTCTCTCAATAACAGGAAGAGGTGACAACCTTACACTAAAGAGAACATTTGTAGTGCTGCCCAATCATTCAGCTTATTAAACTTTTAAACTTTACTATAGTTTGTAGGAGCAATAAAAACTTCTTAATTTAGTCTACAAAAACATAATTTAAACACAGCTCCAGTAACCGAGGAAACAAACACTCAGACACTCAAGCTATGTTAGTGGTGCTGTCAACGGGGAAAGGGAAACTGGGCTATAATTCTTAAGGAAAAACACTTTGAAAATAACCTGTAATTAGTACCATTTTAGGAAGACATGTAGGTAATTTAAAATGTGTTCCTACTTAATAGCACAAACAAATAAAAAAGACAAATTATTTTCAAGTACTTTGGAAATAACTTCATCAGGAGAATTTGCTTTCAATTAACACGTCAATTAAAATTATTCTTATCTTCTCATTAAAAAAGGAAAATGCACCTGTCACAGGCACTAAAAAATAATAAAACTGCAATTAAAGCATGCCAGTCTAGAACTAGACTGCTTCCTAATTTAAGAATGACTGCTTTCCTTTTTTGAATGATGGTGTAAAGCCTTTGGTTGGATATATGGTGTGATCCAAGCAGCAGTGCTTCCATGTTGCTTTTTTTTAAGGAGAGGGGGACAGCCCTCCACTACCTGAAAAGAGATGACCTGGAATCCCCGAGGAAGCAGATGCAATAGAGCAACTGGTGGGAGGGGAAACCAAGGTTCCAGCCAGCCCAGAGAATCACTCCATGGCAATGTGAAAGAGTACCACCTCCTCGGAGAACAGGCAACTCCTAACTGGGTGAACGACACCTACCAGCTGCCCCAGTCTTCCACTGCTAGGTCTTCACCCAAATGAAAGGCAGTATCCCCACCAAGATGTATATGCACTGTTGTAGCACTTCCATGTCATAGAAACAACCGAATGTCCATCCACCAGCAGATTCGGTGCAGCCATAGCCAAGGGAATGGATCCCTTCCCAGCAAAAAAAGAGTGGACCGCTAATATACACACCAACTCAAATGAACCACAGAAGCACTATGGTGAAAGAGGCCAAACAAGCTTAGCAAAGGCTGTTCATCTACAGTGACAGAAATCACACTGGTGGTTGCTGAGAGGTAGGATGGGGGGATTACCACGAGTCTCAGGATACTCTCAGGGGTGAGAGATGTCCAGTTCTTTGACTGTGGTGATGGTTTCAAAGGTGCATGCATGTGTCCAAACGCTGACTGCATATACTTCGTTTATTTATTTTAGTTTGTTTATTTATTTTAGTTATCCAAAAGAGCGGGTTTGTTATGAAAAGGGAGAGAAGGCAAATGGTCACTTGCATAGACACAAGTGGGCAGAAAGAACTGTCCAGACTTCGAAGATGTGCAGTTGACAGTATGTGACTTATACTCAATAGGACCCCCCTCCTTTTTTTTTAGAGAATGAAAAGGAGGCAGTTGTGGGGAACAAAAGGGAGGGGGTGAGTTTCCTGAGACAGAATGGGTTAAACATAGAGGACCACAGATGCCAAGGAGTGAAAGTCTCATAGGAAGACCACCGGAAGGTAAAAGGTAAAACTAACCCATCTAGGAAGAGGAGAACATCGAGACCCCACTTGTGGTGGGCTGGGCAGCCGTTTGAGTGAGCAGAATAGTGGCACTGCCAAAGTCGGGCCCCCAAGAAGCAGGAGAAAAGACAAAGTGAGCTGCTTAGGCCTGCATTGGGAAGACTGAAGAACAGCTCCAGGTTTCCCTAGGAGAAATTCCAGGCTTCCCTGAGCGCTGTCTGGAGTAGGAAGAGAGAGAGGAACTTAGGTTGAACACCAAAATATGGGAGTAGGAATCCCTTCACCTGCCACCTTTTTCTCAATCTGACTTCAAAGGCACCATAGCCCAGAATCTTTTCTTATTCCTTAATTGAGTGGCTCTTGAGTTTTAAGTTTGTTCTCACCTCCAGGGGATGCAGGCCAGGGCAGGACCCCCAGGGGATGCAGGCCAGGGCAGTATTCCTGGGGGATGCAGGCCAGGGCAGGACACCAGGGGCTTGCAGGCCAGGGCAGTACTCCCAGGGGATGCAGGCCAGGGCAGTACTCCCCGGGGGATGCAAGCCAGGGCAGGACCCCTGGGGGATGTAGGCCAGGGCAAGACATATGAGCAGGGGATGATCAACTGTTAGGGGTGCTCCAGCGAATAGTTCTATTGTTAGACTGACCTCTCCCCTTCCCCACCTGTGGCAGCACATCAGGAACCACCTGGGAGAGGACCCTGGGATAAAGGCCAGGCGGCAGCAGCACAGGCTCAGCCTGAGGACTGCAGGTCTGTGGTGAGCAGCCCACCAGGAGGAGAGGCAGGAAGCTTGGTCACAGGAGGATTTCCTTCAGGACTGCTCAGCACCCCATGCTGACCACAGGAAGGAGCCCAACCCCCAAGGGCATGAGGGAGATGAGCTACTAAAACCCTTCACAAAGTAGAGTTCAGCCCTACCCCGGGGGATATGCATAAATAAATAAATCTTAAAAAAAAAAGAAATTTAAATCCCACCTGAAAGTGTGGTGTTCTAAATGTGTCTCTAAATCTTCCCTGAATTAGGGTTAAATGAATGTCAACAGATTCTTGAGGCCTCAGTCCTTCCTCTGAGAGCCTGGCTTCAGAAGGGGAGAGGCACTGGACAGGGAGGGGATCCTGAGCTGTCACCAGGCTGCTCCACAGCGTCCAGCATTAGTCATTCCATCCAGAGCAAAGCAAACCAGACCCTGTCTGAGAAAAGACTCAAGCAACTGAAGTTACTCAAGATTTTGATTATTTCCCAGTTTACTTCTGTCCTTCATACTAAACAAGTACAAGAGGAGACCGTCATTCATTCGGAAGTGCTTTAAGTTACTCCAGGGGAGTGGGGGCTTCTGCCTGTCCTTTTATTTCAAATTATCATAAACATTAAAAATAAAAACAAAGTGATCTGGTATCAAAGAAAGGACAAAACCCCTCTGCAGGTCTCTCAATGGGGTCTTAGGCAAATCATTCAATCCCTTGGGCCTCAACTTTCTCAGTTATGAAATGTCTTCGGTCTGGGGCGTGTTTGTCTTGTGACCGCCTCATTCATTCACTCCAAACTTGAGAAGCTATGTGGCCTGGACAGTGCTGAGGAGCTGGGTTACAACAATTTTGAGGTGGGCAAAACAGACAGGAAGGAGAACTACAGGACATCATGTTAGGTAGTATTTGAGCACTGAGCATTGAACAAATACAAAGGAGGCCCTGGATGGGTGGAGTGCAATGGGGTCAGCTACTCAGCAGAGGGGAGGGGGAAGGGGAATCTGGAACCAGCTCCTTGATTCTAGCAGAGGAAACAATTCAGAAGTCCTGAATTATGTGACTATCATCACAGGTGAAGGAGACACTACCACCTCCTGTCCCACTTCTCCTATTAGGACATACTGATTCCATTTACTTGGACTCAGATGAAACTTTTTAAAAAGTAGCAAAAAAAAAAAAGTTTGGTTTGGCCAACTCCTTCAAAAAAGGCTCTCCTCTACTATTCTCCTACTTTGTAAGTCCCAGGTTTCTGTCCTCGTGGTTAAAAATTCTCCTACTTTTTCCAGGACTTAAATCAGTGTTTTTTCAAACTTTTATGACAGTATCCCATAGTAAGAACAGTATGACCCAGTATGGACATGAAACTGAAATAGTTTTTAAAAACCAAGCTCACTGCCAGTACCTACTATGCCCCATAGTAATTCTGCTGTAATTCATTTTCCAAAATGCTAAGGTAATTTCATTGGTAACTTATAGTTTGAAAACCACTACTCTAGTAATTTCACTCAAACACAAACCAAAACCTGGAAAATTCAATATTAAACAACCTCAAAGGCTTCCTCTCCTCTCCCTTTTTTCTGTACAGATACTTGCTCTAAAGCAATGGAACCCAATTTTCTGTGTGATTGTGGAGGAAATGTCCAAGGGTCAAGGAGAGAGGAACCCAAACATGCAAACTGTTCTCTAGGTGAGAGGAAACTTATAGTTTCAAAGATTGGTCAACAAGGAAAGCTTCACAAAGTCTTCATAATAACTTGGTGTATGTGTGTGTGTGGTGTGCGTGTGTGTGTGTGTGTGTTGGGAGATGGGGGTACAATAGTAAACTCTTAAACCAGCATTCCCACTTCCCTTCACCATAATCACAAATCCACATGGACAGATACGTGACTTCAGCACTGAGAATCAAACCTAGAATTTCATACAAACTGTAAGAGTGCTCAAGAAAATTTTAATAACATTTGAATAATGGAGTTCGTTTGTCACCATCAAATCTTAAATTGCACATATACCCAATTATTACATTTTCCTGGAAGTACACTAGTAAATTAAACTTGTTTATCCTCAAGTCATTGTTTAAGTCTAGGGAACTTAATCAGATATTTTCCTCAAGCACATGTTTTCTGTTGGAAAATTTCATAGGTAACTTACAGTTCATTGGTCACATACAAGGATGGCACTGGCTGAGATGGAGAGATTCCACATCTGTTAGTGGCATGGTAAACAGCCAGGATTAAAACGAGTGTGTTAATTTAATAGGCAGTTTCTCAAGGGACACTAACCAGTGGGCTCTGTCAGCAGAGGGCTCTCTCTGATGGAAACTCTGCCAGTTTTTTTGTGAAACGTGGTTACCATCCTCACCCTGAAGTCAGAGTGCATGCACCCAATTTCCAGTAGCCCTGGGGCCCTGCAGCTGAAAAATTACACCTATGAGCAGGCATTTCCCCACACTGCCAAGCAGCTGCCACACAGAGAACGCAGCTCATTTAAACCGTGCCCTTCAGCCCCATTTAGGGACATCGGTAATGATTTCAAATTACAACTGTTGCTTTATCTCAAAACAGTGATAAATAGGCAACTACATTCAGGATGCTTTTCTTTCAAGTCATTTGTCTGCTCTCATCTCAGGGGCAAAAAAGATGAGACAAGTGCGAGCCTGCCCGGCTTATTATAGCTGCAGTCCTTACCCCCATGACCCTCCCTCTCTGGGCTTCCTGGCTCCAGGCAAGGAACTGCAAGTGACTGCTCACCAAAGCTAGAAGGGATTCCCTGTGAGTGAGTCAGGGACAGAGACAAGGACCCCCAAGCCCATCCCAGCAATCAGTTCACCGGTCCCTGCCCCCCCCTCCCCCGTCTACAATAGGTGCAGAAAGGAGGAATGTCTTAGTGGAAGGCGGCCAAGCTAGTCACACATTTAGTTTAGTGAGCGTCCGTCACTAAACGCGAGGCGGAGGTGCGTCCGGCGAGGGTGCTTGCCACGGGGTGCTAGCCTATTTGTGCACAAGAAGACAGCGGCAAAGAAGGGAGACCCGCCACGGGGGACGAAGCCACAACTATTATGAGTTAAAATATCACCCGTAGGCACTGGTTTCGGTGCCAAAATCTCCCTGGATTTATTTTCAGGCAAGTGACTCACTACCTCGTCTTCATAAGTAATTCCATTAAAATGAGTCGCCGGTTCCATCACCCGACTTTCCGCTGCCCTCTGGCTGGCTCCCGCTGCTGCTCCCGCCCATCCTGCAAACCCAGACCGACGCTCGCGACCCGAAACCGCACCCAGGGAGCTGGGGGTCGGCCCTCCGCCCGGCCCCCACCTCCGGGAAGGATGAATGGGCCTCAGGCGCGAGCGCGCGGCTTGCGCGGGGTGTGGACGCAAGTGTGCGCGCCTGGGCACGCACCCGGGCCAACTTACCGAGGTGGAGTTGGTCCTCGCCTGGCCTTGGTTCCGCACCTCCTGCTCCCGGAACTGCAGTCCAGCCAGATGCTTCTCCAGAGCCTCCCAGTCCATGGGGGGCACTGGGGGCTCCTCCGGGACGCATCTCCCGCAGTCAGTGGGCTGTAGGCTAAGGCCTCCCGCCGCCGGCCGGCCGCCGCGCCGACCCCCCGCAGGGTGAGGCTTCTGGAGCGCCCGGCGGGGCCCCCGAGATCCGTTGGGTCGCCCTACCACCACCACATTGCCATTGTGCCCGAGGTCTTGGGGGTCGTGTGGATGGAGGTTGCCATTGGGCATCGGGGGCGGCATGACGGTGGTGGCGCTCCTGCCCCCGCCGCCGCCGCGTGTCCTGGCGCTCACGTCCCCCGGCGCCTCGGCGGGACAGCGGTCATCCCGGTAACCGCGTTCGCCGCGCTCGTCCTCCACCTCTTCCTCCTCCTCGCCGTCCTCTCCCGGCGCCCACTCATCAATCACCTTCTTCTGGTAGACCGGGAAGGGCTCCTCATAGTCCTCCAGCGCAGACACCAAGTCCAGGCTGCCCCCCGGCGACGACGAGGACTTGCACTCGGAGCAAGGGGTCACTTTGGTGGAGTTGGACTGCGAGCTGGCGCGGCTGCTGCTGCTGCTGCTGCTGCCGGCGTCGCTGCCTAGATCCATCCCATCCTCTCGGTAATCCTGGGGTGGGGGAGAAGCAGAGTGAGCCGCCGGTCGAGCTGGCCCCCGCCGCCACCCCCGCGGGCCCAAGGCCCCGCGCCCCCTGCTAGCCGAGCGCCCACTGAGGCCTCGGGCGGGAGGCGCAACTCCCGCGGCACCCCGTGTCCCGCCCCACCCCCCGCCCCCACGCCACAGCCAGACTTCCTCCCGGTAACTAACCCTCAAATTAGCAAAGGGGGTGCCCAGCCACCAGCGCGCACTTTCCGTACAAGGGACCCCGGGTCGCTCGTGGACTTTGTTTCAACCATTTTGTGCCGGGCGCGCCCCAACAACCCGCCCCGAGGAGTCTCCGAGACCCAGACACTTTCCCAGAGAATAATTCCTTGGGGGCGGGCACCAAAAAGAGGGTGGGCGGCTACTAATTTCGCACCTCGCTAGGGACTGGGAGACCACCCCTCCGCCCGCCGGCTCCGCCCCGCCCCGCCCGGCTGGGAGCCGAGCCCCGCCCGCCGAGCCCGCCCGCCCCCGGCGCTCCACTTTCCCGGGAGCTGCCGGCAGCGCGGAGCCGGCACTCCCGCCTCGCGTCCCACCGCCCCTCTTTGGCTCGCCACAAGGTTCGGGATGGGGGCGCTCTAGGCCAGCATAGGGCAGCTGGGTCCCAGCCGCCCGCGGGGTGCGCGGCCCAGGACGCGGGACTGGCCAGGGAAGGGCGCGGGGTGGAAAGAATGGGGGAAAGCACGGCGCGCTGGCGCGTGGACTGGGAAGGGAGGAGAGCTGGGGTCCCTGCTGGCGCCGCCCGGGGCGGACACCCCCCGCGGAGCGGGTCCCTCCCCGGAGCATGCCCAGAGGCGCCAGGCGCAGCGTGGTCCACTCTCCTGGTTTTCCCGGCTGCTGACCCGGTGGAAGGTCGGGAGAGGTTGGGGTTGGAGAACCCGGGCATAGGCCGGAGAGAGGGGCGCCGGGCGTTGGGGCGCAGATTCGAGGGATTAGCAGGGGCGGCGCCCTGGGGAGGTCCGCGCTGAACCTCCCAAGCACACTTGTGTTTCCGGGGCCCGCCGCTAGCCGTATCCGCGCGGCTTGGTACCTGCCTGAGGCCCCCGGCACCCCAACCGGCAACCAAGAACCCCTACCCCGCGGGAGTCCGCGAGTGACCTCGTGAGGAACCCCCTCCCCGCGCGTACAGGGCCTGCGTGGGCGCCGAGTGACGTGGTCCCGGCGGTCATGCACCATCATCCTTCCACCTCCCTCCTCGCCGCTGCCTCTGCTTGGGAGCCGGGCGACTCCCTCCAAGTTAAGGCGGCGGGTGGAACCTGTTGCTCGCTCAGGTCTCTCCCTCCCGGCTGCAGGCCGGGGTGACCTCAGAGCGCTGTGTGGGGGGTGGGGTGGGGTGGGGGGGATAAGACGTGAGTAAGATGGACTCCTATTCATGGCGGGAATCAGTTCTAAAGGCTGGGGCGTTCGGCAGCCCTCCCCACCTCCGCGGCCACCCCACAACCCCTCACCTCCAGTCTAGGGGGCGTAAAAGGAGTGGGGAGTGAATGGCTGATGAGATGCCTGCGAACCTCCTTAAATTCTTGAGGAAACTAATTCAAAGAAACCTCTGGTGGGCTCTTTCAGAGAGCAGGCCAGCGCCAGTGTGGCGGCTCTCTAGGAATGGGCCCCCAGAATATGACGTTCCCTACGCCTGGAAAACGTACAGGGGCACAGGGGCAAGACACCTTTATATGATAAAGAATTTCCTGTGAATCCACCATTCTGACCTGCAAGATATGGGACAACAGCAGATGCCCTCTCTTCTGGTGATTATGAAAACAGTACTCAGAATTTAGATGTTCTCAACAACAAAAAATAAATATGTGACGGATGTGCTATTAACTGCCTGGGATGATCCATTCACAAATGTCCATGATACACACTTTAAGCATCTTATGATTTTATGTCCGTTATACCTCCATAAAGCTGGGGGGTGGGGGGGAGAGAAGCACCTAATTTTACAACTGATTGGGAAAAAACAGTTTCCCTGAATCTCCAGATCTGGGCCTGTTACTAATTATTCCCAGTCAATTCTAGCCTGGACCAGGCCCCCACCCCAGCTGGGCACCCTCTGGAGGGAGGAACAAGGGAATGCTTGGGATTCCTTAGTAGGGAGTGGCTGCCACCCTACATTTCTTGTAGGTCTTAATGGGGACTTGGTGTAGAGACCCTTTGTTTAAGTGATTTCAGTGAAGCTACTTTCCTAGGTAGGCCTGAGCCAGAGAAGATTAACTAATCAGAATTTGTCTGGAAGCAGCAATCTTATGAATAACAGGAAAGGGGCCTTCTGCTTTGGCCCCTTTACAGCTCTTCTGTAAAACAGAACTTAGAAGGTCTTTCTCGGCAACATCTGTAAACAGCCAGTTTCGTGCTCCTAATATGGTTTGATTCTGAGGTTGCTGCAGTCAGGGTCAGCTGGCTGCCCCAGTGGGACAGAGGTAGTCTGTGAGTGTTCAGAGAGGTGGGTAGAAGGCATAATGCTGGAAACTGGATACTGTTTTCAGGTCACCATGTGATTGGCAGGACTGGGTCAGAAATAACCCGTTGCTCTGGCAGGACACAGGTAGACAAAGAAGTGTTGATTTACTGGGGTTGTAAGGAGAGTTGTGATCTCAGTACAGTTGTTAAGCCATGGGACTTCAACCACTACCAGACTCCCTGCTAGACTCAGTTCACCCCCTGCTGCCCAGATGGTCTGTGCTCAGGGAATGCAAAAAAAGGTTTAGAAAAACATTTGGCAAGGTGAATCCACTGCCAAAAAATGCCTGGCATTTCAAAGCCAAATAGAAACATCTTTGAATTATCTCTTCTTTTAAATTATTTTCTGGTTGGATATTCTGGGTCAGTTGGGAAAGTACCAGGTTTCCTTTTTTTTTTTTCCTCCTCTTCATGCAAGGTGCCTGGCCAGCCCAGCTTTCATTCTGTTTCCAGCCTTCCATCTCCTGCCAAGAACCTTCCCTCTTTGGAATAGGAAGCCCTGTCAGCTTCTAGGCTGACTACAGTCTACAGATAATGTCCAACAGGATGATTTGCAAAGTGATTGAAAGATCCTGTTTTCCCGTTTACAGGAACATTTCTTCAAGTCAGGGATTTGGAGCTTCGGTTTGTATTTGACCCTGCAACCTTCTTCTTAAACTAGACGTCAGAGATGGGAGTCCAATGGGAGTCAGCCTAGACCAGCTCCAAGTTTTGGCCTCTCAATTCCCCTTTGTCCCTACCCAGTGTAGATCACCGGCTCCTGAAATATCCAGACAGCTTCCCTATGACCTTAAACTTTTCTCTTCATGCAGGGAGAGTGAGTCCTAGGCCTCCTTAGTTTCCTTAGAGGGTCCATTTCCCTGATTTTCTCTACTCCCCACCCTTATTCCCAGGATCAGGTGACCCCACACTCCCAGAAAACCACTTACAAGACACACTGTATCCAGGCTGCTGTTTGTTTATCTTTACTAGCATCAATGGATCCATTTTATACTAAAATCTAGGCCACATATACATATAAAAATAAACCTAACTTGAAAAAGTTTCATACAACTTACTTTGTGGGGTCATAGCCTAATTCATTTACAACAAAATCTGGTTATATTGACCTAAGTGGATCAAGGCTTATATTGTAAAAACATACTCTAAATTCCATGAAGGGAGAAACCATTTCTGTCTTTCAGGATAACTGGGATGGAATAGGCGCTCCATCCATATTTGTTGTTGGAGTTAATAATAATTAATTCATTTAATCCTCAAAAACTCTATAAGAAACTAGTATTCCTGTTTATAGATGAGGAAGATGAAGACAAAAAGTGTGTAATTTGTCTGGAGTCAAAAAGCTGGAAGTCTGGGTGGCAAAGCTGAACTTGAACCTGGCTTCTTAGTCACTGAGCTAAAAGCTTACCACCCCTTCATCAAAGGCAAAGGTTTTCTTTGCAGCAGGGTAAAGTAGTCCCACTCCCTGTCCTGCAAAGGGGTAGTGGTCATTGTATTCTGAGGTCTCTAAAGAGCAGCAGCTCTCCCTCTCACATGACACCCACATCCCCCAGTTTAGTGACAGTCTGCAAGTTGGATGAGTTAATTGTATAAAGGAAGAATAGACATGTCAGAAATGAAATTTCACATTGCTAAGAAGTACATGCTTCAAATTCCCCCTGAAACAAGTCCTTTAAGAAGGTAGCCCCCATGCAATTAGGGGTATTGGGTTTCTGGTTTGAGGGTAGGAAACTAGACTAATAAATACTCAATGATCTTCAGAGTTCTATGCTTCTTATAGGACTTAATCCGTAAAGGCAACCTTTCAGGAAAGACATAATTGAAATATTTAAATCATAAAGACTATGAATAGGTGAAAAAAAGATTTATTTGCAAAACTCCCAAGCTAATTCTGAAATTATTAGCCCTAATACTGGCCTTCTGTAAGTTTTGGCATTTGGCATAATAAAGAAATAGCTGGCAAAGGGGGTTGTACTTCATCTTTATTACATGAATTGCATGCAGGTCACATGCAGTACACAGATGCTCTCCTATTTCATCACCTGAATGAAACTATGTTCAAATAGTTAATAGCACTGTGGAGGGAAGTGTCCTGGATATATAACATCTGGGCATTGCTTCCAGCTTCTCTAATTAAGGGTGTGACCTCAAGTCTCATGTATGAACTATATGTTCACAGCGTTAAGCAAAGAAATAATTGAATGAATGAGTGAACTAAAAAGTTTCTTGCAGCCTAAAGAAATCTTTAGATTCCATCTTAAAAAGTATTATAAGCAGAGTATTAATATCTCTGAAAGATTCCATTCCTTATTGGAAGACACCAAGTTTGTTCCTCCATTAATTCAAAACCAAAGTCTGTCTTCATTAGGCATATTGGATATATGGTATTTCTCCTTTCTCTTGGTAGAACCAACTAGTTGGTCTTAAATTTGTGTATGTCTCTGTGTGTGTGTGAACAATGAATGTGATATACACTTAAAATAACTTTTTTCACTCACAGAACTATAATGAAAAATATTCCTCAAAAAATCTTAAATGTTTTGATTTTGGGGCCTCCCTGGTGGCGCAATGGGTTATTCAACGCACTATGAAGCAAACTGTAGCCACTGCAGCACGAGTTCCATCCCTGCTGCCGGCCGGGGAGCAGACCTCTCCTGCCTCGCTTGCTACTCCCCTCAGCAGTGTATTTCAGTCAGTCTACCTGTTCTGCTCCCCACTGTCTCTGGTGAATCTTGTCAGCCCCTCTCCCATACCTTTGGCCTGTACCTCAGTGCTTCTATGCATAAATAAATAAATATTTAAAAAATCTTAAATGTTTTGATTTTCTAGCAGACCATGAGCTTGCATTTATTTCCTGTGTTTTCCTCAGTAAAAATGAAATGGCAAAATCTAGGCACATCTCAGCATTTAAAAGGTAGCTCCAATGACCTATTTTCTAAATCCGAAACCAGGACACATTGCTTGTCAAATACTACAGTGCTTACAGAAATGAGGTGAAGCTATGTTTGAAATGAAGATTATCCTGAAAAGTCTGTAGGCTTTTTTGCTCTGGGTATGCAAAGGGACAGCCCTATTAGACAAAGTGGGTGCTAGAGGGGCAAGTTAGGGGCTCAGCAGGTAGCCCACACTGCCTTGTACAGTGTCAGTAGCGTACACAGACCACACACCCCTGCCAATAGGGATCATTAGCACTGTCTCCATAGATGGCAGTGTAAATGGCACCCCTGGAATTGTGAGTGCACAATACATACTAGTACACAGAGGCTTCACTAGGAATTCCATTGGTTGGAAGTTCGGTCTTTGTTGACACAACAGGAAGACTTGTCCTTTTCCTAATAGAGTCATAGCTTGGATTGGATAGCATTGACAAAGCCAACTTACCTAAGCACCCCTAGTTTGTTTTTTTTTCCCGCAAGTTTTCTGTTGAGTTCTACTTTTTTAAAGTTCCTAGCAGTTGTTGAAAATGCTAGTTTGTAAGCAACCCTGAACTTATTTTTTGAGCTTCATTGAAGGTATAGATGCCATAAAGAGGACATTAGGTAAAGTTGGGATGTTCGCAGATGCCTGCAGGAATGTGATAGGCGTTGACCCCTTTGGGCATGTAAGCTCAGTATTAGATGAAATACATTTGAAATTATGTGCCTGGTCCTTTGATGTGTTACGCTTGTCAAAACAGAACATCCTTGCAGGACATTAAACTCTAGGAAGTTAAAACTGTTCTGGTCACTTCCTGACATAAGTTTGGAAGCTTTCTGAAATCTGAAAATAGCTGCTGGCATTGTCAGTGCAATGTAAGCAGAGGAATGTGTCTCAGAGCAGAGAGGGAGGCGCCTGGTGGAACAGGAGAGAGCTTTTCCAGGAGATTTGGCTCTGCCACTGATGAGCTCTGCAGAGTGGGCAGGCGGTCCCAGAACTCTGTGGCCACTGGCCTCAGCACAAAAAGAGCTGCATACAGGCAAAGTGAGTGGGCGAAGTGGGCAACAGTGGTCACAGATGAGGCACCCCTATTAAAATTTAGAACATTTTATCTTCAGTTTATCCCTGGATTACCACTTGGTGCTATGCTCTTGGCTGCATAAAAATCAAAGAGTTGTGGAGACTACAGATCTTGGCGTGTACAGGTGGTCCTGCTTTTTACCTTCAGTCTTGGCATAATTATTAAGAGTGCCCTTCTTCAATCTTTGAAGTGTCCCAGTTTACATGATGAATTATATGATCACTCAAAGTGAGGGGGAGTCATCAATAACATAAACCTTGGGGAACAAGAGTCCCCAGATCTTCACATGAAGTAGGTTTGCTGGTGGTGTTTATTTCATAGATAAAGAGACAACCTAAGTAAATTCCCAAAATAGCCCAACTTTAAAAAGAATTCAATAAAAGCCATATATCATGAATTTAAAATTTACAGGAAATATATGAGAGGCTATGCATGTGAAAGTGTTCAATTTCATTAGTAATAAAAGAAATGCAACTTTAATAGTAAGGAGGTAACATTTTACCTGTAAAAATGCTTAAAATTGTTTTAAACTATAATTTTCAGTGTTAGGATGAGTGTGAGCAAAGGAACACCCATTCCTGCTGGTGGGTTTACAGGTTGGTTGATACAAACTTTCTAGAATATTATGTGATAATAGATTTTAAATGTCTTTACATAAAGTTTATACCCTATGACGTGAATAATTTCTTGAGCATGCCAGACACTGAGAGAAAGAATGGTCAAAGATGCAAACATTTGCTCAAAATGGAACTTAAGTTTAGTGGAAAAACATGTTTAGGGGGATGGGGGATGCGCAACAATTTACGTTATAGTTGATGATCTACTGAACAGTGATGCTAAGGGCCAGGGAAGGAGGGAGTGTGCCCAGAGAGGGGTCAGGAAATGTTTGGTCAGTACAAGGGTATGGGAAGGGGCTTCTGGGCAGAGGAAACAACTTGGATAAAGGTTTTGAAAATGAAGGAAGCTTAGCAAAGTCCTGTAACTGAAATGTAACCACTAAGTTAGAGCAAGAGAGCTTGGGGAAATGTGGCAAAGTGAGGGTAGAAAGGTGAGCAGTCTTTTCAGCTGTGTAAGCCCTTAAAATTATTTTAACTATAATTTTCAATGATAGGATGGTTGTGAAGGCAGATTGACATCTTTAGAAACTTTCTCCATGGTGGAGAATTGTGAAAATGACAGGAGGTTAAAACAGAGCAAGAATGATGTAGTGAGACCATTTAGAAAATAAATACTAGGGCCTCCCTGGTGGCGCAATGGGTTAAGCAACACACTATGAAGCAAACCACAGCCACTGCAGCACGAGTTCGATCCCTGCCACCGGCCGGGGAGGGGACCCACATGGCATAGCAGACATTCTCCTGCCTCCCTGCTGCTCCCCTCAGCAGTGTGTTTCTGTCAATCTGCCTGTTCTGCATCCTGCTCTATCTGGTGGATTCTCTCACCACCCCCACACCTCTGGCCTGTACCCCAGTGCTTGTATGCATAAATAAATAAATCTTAAAAAAAAAAAAAAGAAAAGAAAACAAATACTAGTCCAGGAGTGATGAATGTGGCTTTGTGGGAGTTGGGTAGATAGAAATAGAAATTTTCAAGGAGTTTTGACATGGTAGAATCAGCAGGAATGGCTGAATAGATGGGGTGGTGAGGCAGAGAAGAGTGATGGGTTCCAGGTTCATGGGAAATGATGTCTCTTTACTGAATAGGCAATAAGGAAGAGGGTTTGGATAGGGAGCAGGAAGAAGGGAGATATTGAATCCTTTGGGGTCATTTTCTGTTTGAGATGGTAAAGTACAAGTGGAGACAACAAATAGGTGTTTGGATAATTAGGTCTGGAATTTAGAGAGACAGCTGGGGCTGGAGCTGTAAATAGGAAGTCAGTGCCCCTGAGAAGAAAAGGCCAAACCCCTTATCATGTGTAGATCTCAGAGAAGGAAGAAGAGGTTATAAGAAAGACAAGAATGTGGTGGGGGGAAGGAGGGAGGAGAGAGGGTAATACTAGTTATCTTTAAAGTTCTAGCCTGAGGAAACAAACGAGGATGTAGATTTATGCATAAAGATGCTCATTGTGGCATTTACAATAGTGAAAAATTAGCTTCAGCTTAAATGTCAAAAAATAGGAAGATGTTTAAATAAATTGTGACACATTCATTCTGTGGAATAAGTGTAGTCAAATAAGATGCTTTTCGAAAATTATAACATTGAATAAAAGAGGGCATACTGTTCATATAATGTGATCTACATTGTAAAAAGTTAGATATTTGTCTAAAAAAAGTATGTTAGCAGTGGGTTATTGTAGATGGGAGATTGCAGGTGAGTTTTCAACCCTTATATCTATTTGTATTTTTCAATTTCTTTACAGTAATCATAAGAAAATGTAATATTTTTATGAAACAGAATTATGCACATTTTACTTAAAATGAATGATACTGAATTTTTCGAAGAATCCATTTAAAATAATTGTTCATCAGGTAGCTAGAATTTATATAAAATCTGATGAATCTTTATAAAACATTTTATGAATTAATTTGTCTTAGAAATCATTTACTAGGGCCTCCCTAGTGGCGCAGCAGGTAGAGCTCCACACTGTGAAGCATCTGCAGCACAGCAGCACGAGTTCAATCCCCGGCCAGGGAGGGGACCCACATGGTGCAGCAGACCTCTCCTGCCTCACCTGCTGCTCCCCTCAGCAGTGTGTTTCAGTCAGTCTGCCTGTTCTACCCCCACTCTGTCTCTGGTGAATCCTCTCACCTCCCTCGACTCTGGCCTGTGCCCCAGCTTTGTATGTATGCATAAATAAATAAAATCTTTAAAAAAAAAAAAGAAATGATTTACTAGCTTGAAGTTTTTGAATATCAGATTATCTTTCAAAATATGGGTTGCGTTAGCATGCTTCTGAAGAAAAGTCGGAGGTCGTAAGGGGCTATAGCAGGAACTGGAAATCGTTTTCTATAAAGACTGAAGAGTAAATGTGTTCAGCTTTGTGGTCAGACTGTCAGTGGTGCAGAGTCCTTTTTTTAAAAGCCGCTCTTCAAAAAGTGAAAGCCCTTAGCTCTCGGGCTATACAAGAGAAGGTTACAGGCTGGATTTGGCTCACAGTCCATAATTAGCTGAGCCTGAACTAAAGGGAGGTACACAAGAATAAGGCAGAACTACTTTCATTGAAAGTTAATACAATATCGAGGTTTTCCTTAGGTGAATCTTCAATTTCTAGAGCACTAGAGCCATTTGGATCTGTTTTCCACAGCAAGAATAAATAGAAAACGCCTAAAAGCAGCATTTCAAAAAATTGTATATTTTAATGGAATATGATTCTATGCTAATTATATCAAAAAGCTGGTATTTTTAACCTAGAAAGTAAAATCTAAAAAACAGGGCCTCCCTGGTGGCGCAGTGGGTTGGGCAGCGCACTATGAGGCAAACCGCAGCCACTGCGGCATGAGTTCGATCCCTGCTGCCAGCCAGGGGGGAGGACCCACATGGCACGGCAGACCTCTCCTGCTGTGCCCGCTGCTCCCCTCAGCAGTGTGCTTCTGTTGATCTGCCTGTTCTGCTCCCTGTTCTCTGTGGTGAATCCTCTCACCCCCCCGCCCACACCTCTGGCCTGTACCCCAGTGCTTGTATGCATAAATAAATAAATCTTTTTAAAAAAATCTAAAAAACAGTTTATAAAATGAAGAACCTTGTCATTTCCCCCCTATAATCCTAGATCTTGGGGAGTGTTGTTAATACAAAAATCTATTCACTTGTTCATGCCACAGAATACTATCCTTGTACCCCCTCCCTCTACTCTCCTCACTGCCTCATCACCAAATGTACTTTGTGCTGCTAATGCTTCAAGCAGATCCCTGTTCCTGGCCGCTCCACCCACCCCCAGCTGCTGTGAGAATCGTCTCTGAAGGCTCAGCGCCATGGTCCATGGAGCAAATTATCCCTGACGTTATGGGACTGAAGACACACCATCTGATCTCCATCCTACCTGTCATTTCCTCCCTATAGTGCCAGCAAGGCACGGAGCAAATTCTCAATGATTCCGAGCAGACAGGTAAAGGAGTCCTGGCGACCTTGGTGGCTTTTTCAGGTTTGTATTACATCATTATATCAGAGGTGACCAGGTACACGGCAGGTGGGGGGGAGGGGCAGGGTGCCAGGAGGCTGGTAGACCTCCTAGCCCCTGGTGCATCTTCACTCTGGGCTCACTAACTTGCTGATCTCTCTCTCCACCCCCCTCCCGCCCTCCCTGCGTCCTCGTGATGCCCCCTTATCTGCCTGTGTCTCAGTCCAGGTGCGCCCACTTGCACATGCCCGCCATTAGGCAGGTGTGGAGGTCCACAGATGTCCATCATCACACCAATGGCGGGAAGGCGGAAAAGCCTGACCCTACACTCCCTCCCTTCCCTACTTCTCTTTCTTACAGCTTTATCCCTCTGTAAACTACCTGCACCCAAATCCGTATCTCGGGCTCTGTGTCTGGGGAACCTGACCAAAGACATCAAGTCCCAGTGAGTCTGCTTCCTAAATGTATTTGACTGTCTGACCACTACATCTGCCTAGAGAAAGGGTATTTGAGTCTAAGTTTATTCTTATCATTTTATTCTAATCTATGAATGAATTTAAAGATGTAGTGAAATACATTTTTTTCAAGAAAAGTGAAGGTTTTTATGAAGTTATGTGGCAATGCTCTGGTAAAAACACCCAGAAGGATTTAAAAAAAAAAAAAGGAAAACAACTTGGAAGAGGTTTAGCTTTCAATTGGCATAACTACATAGAATTATTGCTAGTATTATTAGTACTAGCAAGTGGAACAGCTGCTGCTCCAATATTATCAATTTTGGTAATTGTTACTTGATTATATTTTTAACATTATACTAATAACTAACAGCCTATAAATAATCTTATACGACTTCTCCATTATATTATACTGTAATAGGTGCATTGATGCTTAATATGATGTGAATATTTGCTGACTCTGAAAAAGACCTTTATTAGGACATGCATATGTGTTCAATTTATTTTCTCAATTACACCTACATTAAAACCTGCAAAATTAGGTTTGCAAAAACAGGCTCTGTGCAAGCAGTGACGCCTATATGACGTGTGATCTGCTCTTTGCATTCTGGCTAATGATTCACAATAACCTTCAAGACAAGCACTGAGTATATTAAGGATTATGCAAGGTGCCTCCAGGAAATACAGCACAAAGAGCCCATCAGTCCAAGGACTGAAATTAGTGCAGGGCTGGAGGTGGGAGCACCTTTCACACAAATCCTTGGCAGGGGCCAGGCAGATGGTGGACAAAATCCAGCATCCTCCCAATGGAAACTTAATAGTTTCTTCCAACTCAGTTTAAAATGTTCTCTTTTCATGTTCCTTTTCTGGAAGGAAATAGGATATTAGTCACATCCACTATGCTTTCCCAGTGAAATACATTTTGCTTCAAGTTACTTATAATTACTTATTATTATTTTCAACTGGTAAATGAATAATAAAGTAGAATATTCTTTGGCTTGGTAACCACTGAAACTGAGTGATTAGAGATTAGTTAGCTTATTAGTAAATAAATTAACCAGCAACTGAGATGAAAGTGCTCCTTTTTCCCCCTCTTTACTTCTTGGAAAATAAGTTCAAAACAAAACAAAAGCGACCTTTCTGAGCATGCTGCTATTTAAGTTATCAGCGAATCCAGATTACTCCAACACCTTTAATAAGTCTATTCCCTAGGGATTTCTTTCCACTCTTATAAAATGGCTTCAGTGAGTTATAGCCACATTTCTCATCCTGAGCAGAGGCATAATTACTCAAGTCTCTCTCCCAGCTTTGGTGCAGGAACCAGGCTCTGCATCTGTGGGGTGGGGGAACCATACGAGAGGTGGTGGGGATGGTGAACTGGTGTTAGGTCAGAGCGGATAAGGTGTGACCTCCATTCAGTTGCTGACCTATATATTGCACCTCTACTTCTGCTTATATCATGTTTTTCTTTAGATCAACTCTTGAGAATTAAATGCCCTCAAGAGAAGTTATATCACTATGAGACACAGAACATAAGTATTATCTGCTAAAAATGAAGTGATGTGTACATGTACTGCATTTCATTGATTTTACGACACTATAAAAATAATTTTAAAACTTCTGAAATTGGGATGTGTCTTAGGATCAATGGCATCTTGCTAGTATAGTTGGCAACATCTCTGTTGTTCTGAGTAGCACATAAATTAATGATGTGGTTTATGTATCAATGGTATATTGGATTTAGTGAATTATAGTAAATTCTATAAAAGTTGTTATTAAGCTATTAAAAATAAAAAGTAAAAACACTGAAGAAGTAAACCAAATTCACTCATAAAATTTATAACTGATTGTAAGTTTCTTATAGAGATGGATGGAACTTTTTTCAACCAAATTAGCTGGATATTCTAATTAACAGTTTCAGATAAAGATGAGGAGCCACATCAGTGAGACACATCTGTCAGTTTTTATATTAATCCAAATTAAAATCTAAACTCACATGAGGTGATAGCCAGACATCTCAAAAGATATTCACTATTTTATTGATTATATTTAAGTACATATGCTCTAAACATAAGGAAGTGACATTTCAATGTAACAGCAAATGAAAACACAGATATCATGGGATTCCTTTCCCCTAGCCACTATTAGTGGCTCTATGCTTCCCCTGGGCTTGACTGAGTATTCTGATATTGAGGACTTGGACATTTATGATTATCACTGAGCACCTCTCCCCTGATTTATGAAGTCTAGGAAGGTTGATTCCCATGGCACAACCTGTATTTGCTGCATCCTAAAGCAATATTCTCTGTGAAATCACAGGTTTTATGTGCTATTTTCAGACGTGGATATATATGAATGTAAATACAAGTCTGTCAAGAGACATTTGTCTGACTATCATCTAAAAATTATTGTGTATAACACTCATTTGGATGAAGCACCAAATAGGAAAGACTCAGTCAAGATGGGGCAGTTGGGTTGTAGCTGGAGCCAGATGGGTCAGGGAAGTTAAAGAGGGCATTTAGCGGGCTAAGTCTAGATAATTCATTTATCCATTCCCCTGTTTATCCAATTATTTATTCAAATGCCTACTTTGTACTTGGAACTGGGTTGGGCTCTGGAGAGAAAATGTGGAAAGACGTCAGAGAGTTGATATCTAGAAAGGAAACAAAATACACCAGCAATAGTTCATCATATTGAACTATTGGGTTTGCAGGCATTAGAGTGCAGTTGGTTTTCAGGCATTAGAGCACTGTGGAAAAAGGCAATGGAGGGGGTGTTTCACTCAATGTGGAAGCTCAGGGAAGCCTTCCAAAAGAAATCATGATTGTACTGGGTTTTAACGTAGAAATAAAGATTGTTCGAATCTCCAGAGGTAGAATCAGAGGATTTGATGTAGAGGATAGTATGGTCCACAGTTTAGAGGTGTAAGAAAACAGTCACCCACAGATGATAGAAGTTTGGTATAGCTGGAGATGACAGTGAATATTGGAGGATACTAGGGGAAAAAGTTGGAAATGGTAGGAGAGCAAGACCTGGATGGGCAGGACATGAACCTGAAATGGAGAGAGACCTGAAGAAGTCACAAAAGCTGGATTATACGTGTTATATGTGTTGACTGATGTTGAGAAAAGTTTGTATGGAGACATAACCCGGGGGGCCCCCTGGTAGTGTAGTGGGTTGAGCGCTGCACTGTGAAGCATCCCCAGCCACTGCAGCGTGAGTTCAATCCCTGGCCAGGGAGGTGGCCCACATGGTGCAGCAGACCTCTCCTGCCTCGCCCGCTGCTCCCTTCAGCAGTGTAATTTGGTTGATCTGCTTGTTCTGCTCCCTGCTCTGTCTCTGGTGAATCCTCTCACCATACCCACCCCCCCCCCATACCTCTGACTTGTGCCCAGTTCTTGTATGCACAAATAAATAACTTTTTTTTAAAAAAAACTAAAACACACAACCTGGAGGCCTTAGCCAGAGTGCCAGACAGGCAGCATAGAGATGTCCACATCATAAAATAGGATTTGAAGTCTAGTGAAGGGACGGTAGGCTGCTGAAGGAGTGAACTGCAGACACCCAGCCTTGCAGATGAGAGGCATCGGGCACACTCCAGCAAAGCGAAATATGCAGGTGAGAGTGTGCAAGGAAAAGGAGAGGAGGAGCGTGTGCTGGAGATCTCAGTGAGTGCAGGGGAATGGCTGGGTCCCCAATAAATGGCAAGGACAGTGGTGGGATGATGGAGGATTTCCCCTCTCCAGGTCTAGGATAATTCATAGCATCAGTTTTATATTAGCTAACTATATAGTGGGTTGTTGGGAAAGTTCAAAGAAAAAAATACATCATGACTTTTCTGACAACCTAATATTTTTGGCCTTAAAAAAACTTCATTATGGAAACATTTCAAACAATCACATCGTTGAACAGTGCACTGAACTCATGTACCACCACTCAGCTCAGCAACAGTCAGTCGTGGCAATCTCATTTCACTGATGACCCTGCTATTCGCTCCACTCCACCATTTTACTTTGAAGCAAATCTCAGGCATCCTATCACTTTAAGACATTATCTTTATTCTTCTCAAGCCAAACCTGTGTCAGAAGCATGATTATGAAGAACCTCACAATGTGGATAATTAGAAAAACACTGAAAATTAACAAATATAGAGGCAATGTCTATCTACTCTTTAATAAAGAGAAATTAAAAATGAGACAATAGAAATATGATTATCAGTTATCAATTTGTCTTGGAGAAAGACAAAATCGAATATTTTATAAATACTGCTAATCTGGTAAATAAGGTTACTAGTCAAATCCTAAAACAGGAATTAAATTAATGGGGTTAACTATATGAGAAGGAAACAAAAGGAAATTTAAACTTAAAACATGAAATTTTCCCCCCTCAAGCATCAAGGGGAAAATTATGAAATAACAGATTAGGTTGGAAAGAAAATCCTGAATGCAAAAGGGAGCCGGGCAAGGGCAGGCTGGGAAAGCATGCCACCTTCAAGTCTGCATATAGCCCAGGCCGCTGAAGAGAGGCACTATCAACTCCCGCATTTGGGCAGTCACCGAGCACCTCCCTGCTGGTCATGGTCCTGTGCCCTCTGTCAACCATCTTTGCTGTTATAAGTGACCTGGGTGCCAGCGGCTGCTCTACCTGATTCTACCTGAACTTCATCCAGACCGTACACCCGGTTCCATGAAAGATGGAGGCAACTGGAAGGGGTTCAAAGAAGTGGAACAGGAAATAATTAGAGAAGAGTTGATTTTAACAAAAACACATCAAAGGAATCAAATACAGGGGACTTAGCCAAGCAAGGGCTCAAGGGAAAATGAACATGTAAAGAACGAAGCCAAACAGGAACAACTGAGCTGGAGCACAGAGCACGCTGGAGGGTCTGGGTGGGCACAGGCGCCCGCCTCACCCAGCTCTGGAGCACAGAGCCCCACCCAACACGTGACCGTGCCAGGAGTGCTTCCTTCTAGCCTACCTCTTGTCAGAACCCCAACTGCCAGAGAGGAGGCGCTATTTTAACCTTTCAACTCTGGGGAAGAAAGTGTATTATATCAGACTTGCCCTGGCTGGCTAGCAGGATGGGGGTTATATCCTCAAAGATCATCAAAGATAAGCTCTAGTGCTTCTGAGTCCCACAGAATGTTTTCCTGTCAGCAAAATTTTTACCAGTGAAGACACATAAATAAAGAGAGAGAGAGAAAGATGGTGGGGAGGGAGGGGGGGTTGTAGATCTGTATTGTGGTTTATGTTTTACATTTTCACTTAAGATCTTACTAGTTTGGGGCCTCCCTGGTAGCCCAGGGGTTAAGTTTCAGTGCTATCAACACTATGGCCTGAGTTCAGTCTCCAGCCGGGGAGCTAACAAACAGGGTGCAGCAGACCTCTCCTGCCTCTCCCGCTGCTCCCCTCAGATCTACTGTATTTCAGTAGATCTGTCTGCTCTGCTCCCCACTCTGTCTCTGGTGAATCCTCTCACCTTCCATACCTCTGGCCTACAGCTCAGTTTTTCTACACAAAAATTAAAAAAAAAATGTTTTTAAAAGATCTTACTGGTTTTATTTAGGAAACATCTTTAAGATCTTGATCAGTTTCTTTCAGGCCCTCCTCACCTCTTCATTTTAAGTCAGATTATTTGGGTACTTTGAGGCCTTCGGGTTGTCCTATGCTCATCATCTTATTTCCTTCTTGGCCTATCCCTTGACCTCCAACACTATCTTAAACTTAGCAAGACCCCTTGCCTTTCTTTATAGTTTTCTTACTATGGGGCATTGCGCTAGGCTCTGAGGAGTTGAGCTAAGCTGCCCCATGGTCTCACTGCCTTGGCATCCATTCTGTTTGGCCTTCCAGTGAGACTCGCCCTTCACAAAATAGCATGCCCTCAGAACAGCCTCAAGGTCACAAGCAAATGTAAATGGGTAGGACTCCTCAACAGCAATAAACAGTCCCCTCTCCACCACCTCCCAGGGACTTCCCTTTGTACCCCTCAGATTAGATCCTCCTGGAGCTTACCAAGTCTCCTGCTCCTGGTGGTTTGAATTGATTTATTATTGTCATTAAGCCTATAGTGGTAGAAAGTCTTGCAGTGCCTTTTCCCAGTAAGTGGCAATAGTACTTGCTTCTTTACACAGTGGATGGGAGAAGTAAAAATAATGGAACTCAGTTACAAGTCACTCAAGTTGCAAATCAGGCTAACAAAATGGAGGATGACCCACACAATCCAGCAATAAGAAGCTGGAGATGCTCACACTGCTTGTTGACTGTGGGCAATATTTTAGAAAAAACACTCATTCCATTTTCCTTGCAGACATCATGGACAGCGCACACTGGGGCTGTGCTGTCCTGCCCAACCAGCAGCAGCAAATGCTCAGCTGAGGGAGGACCTCAGCGAAGAATGGCACAATCACCTGCCTTTCCCTTTCCTTTTGGTTCTTTCCTGAGGTCGGGCTCCCTTGTATGAAGTCCTTCCTGATTGACCAAAAGCTCATCAAATATTTGGCCAGTGCCCAGAAGTTTTGACAATGCACTGGATCTCAGCCCTACAAATTCAAACAACTGGAACTGGCCCAGGCTGGCTTTGCTACACTCCGAGTCACCTCTGCTGTCAAGAGTCTGATCCCTCCCTTCCCAGCTCCACACCAGCAAGGTTTTGTAATTTCTGGTCATTTGGCTGGGCAGGCCACGGGTTGATTCCCACGTGACCTTCCCATGTTCTTTAGCAATTCTAATTATGAGGTCAGGGTGGTTTTGAATTTTAAATAAGTGAAAGGATCAAGACTTATGAAGGCAAGATGTGACCCGTTTTAAACCTTCTGATTTGGGTGTTTTGTTTTTTTCTTTCTTTCTTTCTGGGAACAGCTTAAACAAGCATGAAGTCATGGAGGAAGGCATCTCGAATTTCTACTCATCTATTCTGTACTAGCTATTTACAAATATAAGACATTCCATAAAGGCTAAATAAAACCTAGTACTTCTAAAATCCTGTGAAAGTGGTATATCTCAGTGGACATATAGAGTATTAAAAACTGTGATGTCTGAAAATTACTGCTATAATATCTAAAATTCCTCTCTCTTTAATTCTAAGAAGTCCGGGATCTTATGGGCAGAATATATGACTTTCAGCAAAGCTGGATCCTGAGTTTTGATTTGACTTGTACTCATTTCTATTTTTATATCCTCCCTACCCATCCATTCAATGGCAGACATTATTGACCATCTAATACACATCAGGTATAGCCGTAAAAATTGGAGTCTCAAAGAAAAAAATGAGGACATTAGTCTTTCCCTTTAGGGGAAGTAAGAGTTGGTAGATAGAGAAAGAGATGCAAAGAAAGAAAGAAAGAAAAACAGTGGTATTCCTGGTGTGTCAGTGGAGTGTTTTCAGGAGCCAGTGGGGACACATGATGAAATTATTAATTGCAAGATAAATAGGAGTGAAATAGGAGCTGCGTGATGTGATGGTTGGTTGAATTTAGGGGAGCGGTAAAGATTTCTTGAACTGAGTTATGAATATTGTGTAAGAGCAATCAGGATCTGAAAGAACTTTTGCGCGACAGTATTTCTGGAATCCAAGAAGGTAACTTGTCCAAACTAGCATGGTTAGCTTGTAGCTGATCAGATGACTGGCTAAAGAAGTTGTCGTATGCCTAGAAACCTGACTGCAGACTCGAGGCTACCAGAGGAGAGTGGGGGCAGGCAACAAAGAGGAAGGGGATCAGTACAAAATGGGGTGAACCACATGTGCTTCGATGGTGTTTGCTGTAACACACATCTGAAGAGGAATGACCCTATACCCTTGAACCGTAGTACACATTGTTATAAAAAATCACCTCGATGAAAGTAATAAATTAAAAAAAGAAGTAGTGATATAGTCACTCAGTAGGAGGGTATTTTTTGATGCAGACCACTGCTTTTTATTTTCTGATAATGACTGGGGCTTCTGCCCTTGATGGTGGGTGGGAAGCACCCCTTCTCACGGGACCTGTGGCCAAGTCCTTGATCTCTTCCCCGGTCTTCATGGTTCAGTGAGAACATTTGCTTTTTTAGTTCCTGAGAATCTGGTTTATGTAGGTTGGGTGATGGTTTAAAGGTTTGTCTTTTTTGGAGGAGGAGGGCAGTCCTCCCCACTTTCTATTTCTTCCATGGCAGGATGAAGGTGGGTGAGTGCTGCTGCACCAGCCTCTAGGCCTGTGGTGTGGTATCCTGCCCAACCCACACGTTCCCTCTGTTCCCTCCCTGGCTGGGACCCCTCTGACTTCAGGACAGGAAGTGGGAGGACACACTGGGACCCCTCTGACTTCAGCACAGAAGTGGGAGGACACACTGACACACTTCCTAACTTCCAAAGTTGGAACTGGTCACCTCTGTGGGGATGACCTGCTGCCGCTGCCTCTTTCTGTCATTCCTTCAGTTCAGCATGGGTCCCAAAGGTTCCTATCTCCCCTTGTGAGAAGGAAGGAGGGGGGGGGGGCGCGTGTATGATGAGGTGAGTAAGAGGAGATGGCCAGAGGAGAGAGAAGACAGTACTGAGGGGGAGTCTGCAGTTTGGAAAGCTGAATTGCCTCTGTGAGGGAGAAGCAGATGCACCTGAGAACTATTTGCAAGAATTTAATGCTCATGTAAAATTACTACTGTAATCCCATCAAGAGAGTTTGATGTTCACTTAATGTTCCTTTTTCAGCAGAACAAATGTGGACTTGGTCATGTTATTCATGGAATTAGTCACCAGTTTTATAAAATGACATATGAGGGCTAATTCCTATTGACCTTTCAGAGAAAGAAATCACATATTGTTATTCAAGAAGCATGTGTAATTTTATCTCTTTTTACAAGCCCCAATCAAACAGATTACCTTCCTGAGTCATGGAACAACTTGAAATGCACATGGGGATGCGGGTTAAAGAGCAGGAGGATAAGGACTTGCATTTGAACGAGCAAGGTCTTTGTTATATGGTGCTGCAAAAATTCTCCTAAATGAATATACAAGAAACCAGAGATTCTGAAACTGGAAAATCTCTTGAAAAAAAAGATAACATAGGGTCGTGTGGGAAACAGTATTTAATACCCTGCCCAGGCCACCAACATCTCTGCTCTGGACCGTGGGGATGGCACCTGTTGAATCCCTGCATTCATTCACCTTTGTCTCTTTACAACTCACTCTCCACTCAGTAGCCGGAGTCATCTTTTAAAGACCATCTTTTAAAGCTTACAACTCTCCAGTCGCTTTTACTATATTTAGGATAAAATCCAGACTCATGCTCGGCCTTAGAAGCACTTCAGGGTTCTCAGCGGACACACAATCTGCAGGACAGGTCTCCTGCTGTGAGTCCATGCAGGTCAGTGTCTGTCTTTAGTGCCTCCAATCCCAGCCACAAGTCAAGAGTGCTCTGTCCTCACCCCAGCGTTCTGTATCCAGATCACCACCTGCATCTCCTAACACCCTTTGGGCAGAGGTGTGTGTGTGGGTCACATCCCTCTGGCTGAAAACCCACTAGCCCCCTGGACCCAGCTGTGCCTGTTCCCACCACCTCTGCCGCAGGGTCTGGCCCTGGGTGCTTCTCGAAGTTGGCTGCTCCCCTCCAGGCTGCCCGCGACTGGCTCATTTCCCACATTCAAGTCTTAGCTTCAATCCTCAGAAAGACCACCTCTGACCACCCCTTCTGAGATGGCGACTGTTCCTCGCAGTCTAGCGCTGTCGCTCCTCATACTTTTCTTCTCTGTTTACTTGTTTACTGTTTTCCCCTCTAGAAAGGAAGTTCCATGAGAGCGCACTGTTTTGTTTGCTGATCTACCCCCCTTAGCCTGGGGATACATTTTAATTGATATTGTTGATTAAATAAAATAGATACCATCAAGTTATATGTCCTTTAATCACATATAAAATAAATGTTAGGAAAAAGCAGAAAAGCATTATCAAACTCATTTTGCAGATACAGCACTGAGACATCAAAAAATAACAAATCCCACACAAACCTAGAAATATCATTATCTCCTATGAAGTCACAGTAGATCGTTTCTGTGTGGGCAATCCACCGGCGAGGCACACAGCATGTGAAGAGTGCAGTTACTAGGATTCTCCTGCCCCGCCACTGGAAGGTCGGAGGTGGTCTCTTCTACCCACATACTGGTTACATTTCCTTTTACTCTATAGGTGTTGTACCTCCCAAAATCTAGGTTCAAAAGCTTAGAATCAACTTTCAGAGATGTAGAGGGAAAAGCAAAAGCATTTGATTGTACCTGGTGGGAACAGTCGCCAGGATATTTGAATACCCATCCCTGTCTGATTCTGGTAGCTAACAGACCTGACCCCAGCATGAGGCAGAGCCCAGTGTGAGGAGGCCAGCACGAGGCCCGGCCCCCCTGCACAGCCTGAGCACCACTCTAGAGCTCCCGGCCCTGGCGGTCTTCAACCCAGTGCTCCAGGCAGCCACTACCATGGTTGGAGTTGAGGTGCAATCAACAAACTATCTGCCAACCCTCAAGTCATGGAAAGAGGGTCATATCCACCCTTCACTTGTGAGATCTCATTCTTTCTGTTAGTTGTGTGACACCAAACTTGTACGGTTGTTGGGAAAATGACATGATGTATTGTATATAATGAGGTGAGCCCCATGCTTGTTACAATTAGAATTCACCAATAAATGGCAGCATTTATTGAATGCTGCCGTGATAGGAGAACCTCTATCTCACACTCATGGGAAGGTGGGAAGAAGATCTGGTTAGGTGAGTTACTCATGGGATGGGAGGAGTAGTCCCCAAAGTGTAGCTGTTGGCCACCTGGAGACTTGTTACAAATTGCAAGCCTCAGACCCTGGGCAGGACCTGTACATGGGCCTAGTGTTCTGCAGTTAACAAAACTTCCAGACAATTATGACACATTCTCTCTCTCTAGTTTGGGCACTACTGCAATAAAACAGAAGTGGTGAGGTCAGGGCAGGAGAATGCTAGCTCTCCTGAAGACTCATCAGAGAGGCAAAGACTTAGTGATCCCAAAGTTGACATCCCCTTAACACCCCCACCCTCACCCATGGGTGTCCTTCCCATAGGCAGCCACTTGCCACAACATAAAGGCTAGAAGGATCGCAAAGAGAACAAGTAGTCAATAACAAAAAAATAAAAGGAATACAGACTGGAAAAAAGAAGTAAAACTATCACCATTTGCGGAGGATATACTCACATATACATATGGAAAACACTAAAGACTAAACACTAAAACAACAACAAAACTATTAGGCAGCTCTTGTCTCAAGACTACCTGCCTATGACTAAAAAGAAAAAAAATTAAGAAAACCATCCTATTTATTACAGTCCCATCAAAAAGAATTAAATACCTAAGAATAAATTTAACAAAGGATAAATTTAAAAAGTATAAGACACTGTTACAAGATACAGAGCAAGACACAAAGAAATGAAAAAATATTCTATAGTCATGGACGAAGGAATATTCATGAATCAATAGAGTCAAAATGACCATCTTAGCAAAGCAAAATACAGATTCAAAGCAATCCCTATTGAAATTTCTATGATTTTTTTAAAGGAAATGGAACAACAACAACAAAAGGGTAGCCACAAAGACCCAATATAATTAAAATAACCTTGAGAAAAAAGAAACATGGGGGCATCTTATTAGCAGATTTCAAACTATATTTCAAAGTGATAATAATTAAGACAGCATGCTCTTTGAAAAAATAGATACAATGATCAATGAAATAGAATGGGAAGACCAAAACTAAACCCACACATATATCAATATTTACCTAATGACAAAGAAACCATGACCATATATTAGAAAAAGGAAAATTCCTTCAGCAAGTGATGTTCAAAAAACTGGATAACCATATGCAAAAGAATGATCATTTTCTAACTCCACACACAAAAATAAATTCACGATGTATTAAAAACCTGGATCTAAGATCCAAAAATCATTAAATACATAGAAGAAAACAGTACATAGGTGATATGTTCCATAATATTTGCATTTGGGGACTCAACCAAAATGGTAAGGGAAAGGAACACAAAATAAATAATTGGAACTGTGTTAAATCAAAAAACTTTGCAAGGCAAGAGAAAAAGTAGCAAACTAAAAAGATAGCGTACAGAATGGATAAGACATGTATATATCATATGTCTGGTAAGGAACTAATATAAAAATTATGTAAAGAATTCATGTAACTCAAGAACAACAACAACAAAAATAACAAAACCAAACAACCCAATTAAAAATAGGCAGATGATAGGAACAGACATTTTTCCAAAGAGGGCATTCAGATGACCAATGGACACATGAAAAAAAAAATGCTCACCATTACTTATTACAGGAAACAGAAATCAAAATCACAATGTCACCTCATGTCTGTGAGAATGGCTTACATAAAAAACTGTTAACAACAGGTGATAGAAAAGGTGTGCAGAAAAAGGAACCCTTGTAAATGTTGGTGGGACTGTAAATTGGTGCAACCATTTGGGAAACAGTGTAAACCTTCCTCAAAAAGCTAAAATTAGAACTACCATATGATACAAGAACCCCACTTCTGGGTATCTATCTAAAATATGAAATTATCAACTTAATTATATTCACAACAATATTGCAACAGTATTCACAATAGCTAAGTTATCGAAACAACTTAAGTGTCCACCGATGGATGACAGTAAAGATGTGGTATATATACACAGTGGAATACTATATAACTTATATAACTATAAAGAAAGATAAAATTTTGCCATTTGGAGCAAAATGGAAGGAAGAAATGTGAGGGGATTATGCAAAGCAGATCTAGGTAAGGAGGAAGAAAAATATTAGGTGATTTCACCTATAGCAGCAAAAATAAAAGGAAACAAAGCAGATGAATGGACAAAACAAAATAAAAACAAGTCAGTGCACATAGACAAAAGAACTGGAATTGTCAGAGGAAGGAATTGCCAGAGGAGAAGAGAGTGGTGGGTGGTGGGGGGTGAAAACAATAAAATAAATAAGTAGAAATTATAAATTCCTTTAAAACTTATTTTTGGACTAAACCACCTTTATTGAGATTCTAAGCTGGTTTACCCCTGTTCTTCAAGCATATGAAATATTTTATATCAAAGGAAAACAGCCAACTATTCTTCATATCTCTGAACACAAAATTAGTGGAAGTGGATTTGTTTTAAAACGTCTGAACAATGAGCCAGGTTAATAATTAGGAATGTGTTCCAAAGAGTCAGCATTCTTTTTGGAAGGACAGGAGGTTGAGGGTAAACTAATGCTGGTTCTAAAGTTGTGCTAAGATGCTGGTTCCCACTCTCAAAACTCATTTCCTGCCTCCAAAGAACAATATAGGTCTATATGTGGAATATAGAGAAACAAAACAAAGGGTCAGGAAAAAGATGACCTGGACTAGCTTACCATAGATCTGAAGCATCCAAGAGGGACCGGGAGGAGGAAGGGGTAAGAGGGAGGGGGGAGAGGGGAGGAGGGTGGGGGGAAGGGGTCAGCACAGGGGAGGGAAGAGCACAAGGGACTGTTGTGGGAGAACCACAGGGACTACATCTGAGGAAAGAAANGGGGGGGGGGGGGGGGGGGGGGGGGGGGGGGGGGGGGGGGGGGGGAGGGGGTCAGCACAGGGGAGGGAAGAGCACAAGGGACTGTTGTGGGAGAACCACAGGGACTACATCTGAGGAAAGAAATCAAATAAAGTCCAAAAATTTAACAATGGTGTAAGAAAAGATTTCATAGTTATTGAAAATATGTTATTTCATTGTTTTTTGTTAAAAAAAAGAAAAATAGCATTTATAGGGTGTCTAACTGGGTTCTAGTTTCCACTAATACAACAATGTAATACTATTACATTGTTAATTACTATTTAGTCTCTTTACAAATAAGGAAAGAGGTTCAGACTGGATGAATATCTTGAATAAGATTATAGACTGAAGGAAAGGACTGGAAATCCAACCTGGATCTGCTCAATTTCAAATCCAATTCATCTTTCCTCTTCACTGGAAAGTCCCTCCCAACAATGCATTTTTATTGCATTGTTTTTACACAGATCTTGCACAGGAAATTGAGGCACAGAAAAATAGTTTGTTATATAGTCTAAGTCTGACTGAAGGTCACTGTGTAAAATAGTTAGGAAGCTACTTTTTCCCCCTTTTAAATACCTTGATTCAACTAATAAAAGATTACAGTGTGTTACTTTTAGAAACTTTCCAGTTTTGGGAATGGGATTTTGTTTTCTTTGGCAGCACTTCTAGTTGAAAGCAGTATATTTGACACTGGTTTCCAGATTTAGCTGGAACAAATGAAGCAAAATTATACCCACTCATTTTGCTCTCTTCCAAATTGCGAAGGCACAAGTTTTTACTTTCTGCTCAGAACATTAGCATTTCTGAATGGGGAAGACCCAAGTTAAATTTTTTGTGATTTTTGAGACAACAACAGATCTTCCTGTTTCATGAGCAATAACCACTGTGCTCACCCACTGGAAGTGACAAAAGAAGCCCTTGCACTAAAAATCGCTGTGGATAAAACAAAACCTTTTACCATGTCTTTAGAAAGCAAGTGGCTAGAACACTTGCTAGTTAATAATAAAACGAATTCTTCAGTGACCACTCAGATGAATGAACATTTTTTTAAAGGCAAGGAGTATGTAAAGAATTTTAATCCAGCTTCTGTACCTGCTCTCCCCTCCCCCTACTCTCTCACACAACTGTGGAGAAACCCCTCCCTCTGAATGATGAATAAACCATTCTCAACAAGGCGGAGGAAGATACCCCAAATCCTATAATATGGCATCTCTCCTTTTAAATTCCTAGGTGGACAAATAAATGGGTTCAATTAAAGGACTTCGGGTACTTTCTCAAATGGCCATCAAATGCTTCTTGTGCTATGCCATGCGAACATCTTATCCCACCCAAAAAATCCCAGTTCTGACAATGTACCACTCTGTCTTCCATAGACATACTCGGCTAAAAGCACATTAGACTTCTAACTAACTAGAAAGTCTAAGGGTTAATTTCAAATTAATATTTTACGAAACTCCAGGGCATGGGTGAAAAGAAACGTAGGAAACTGAATTACTAAATGACAGCAGTAATCAGCTAAGGAGACTTAATCTAGTCTTTCGCTTGTGCATGACATAAGATTTCTGAGCTTAGAAAAATCTCGCTTCTCTGCAGGTGGTATTGTGGGGACACCAGAAATGTGTTTCCACAATCACAGTCTTATTCACTGGATTTGCTCCTTCAAGTAGTCATATAGTTATCCCCACCCACACCCCTGCTCCCTGCAGTCAAACCCTACCTGCTAACCAGCCAGGCTGCACGAAGGGTTAAGGCTGCAGCTTCCATGCGTTACAAACGTTCCGTGTACTTCCATCTGCAGTCAGCCCTGGAGCTCCAGCTCCCGCAAAGCCTTCAGCACTGACAGAGGCATTATTTTCTCCCAGCTGTTTGGTTTAAACTTGCAGTTGCCCAGGTTCTACAACTCAGAGAGTCTAAACTTACCCCTGCGGGGTCTTACCTAGAAAGTGTCCCTTTTGCCCAGCTGAATTTGCTTCCTCTGCCTTGTCTGGGAATACTCAGGGCCTCCTGTAACCTTGATGCCTTCCTTCTCCCCACTAGAAGTTAGAAGCATCCTTTCAGGCTGCATTCCTCACATTTCCTTTCTAGCCTTGCTTCTTCCTTCAGCTAAACTTCTCCAAACAACAATATCTCCGCTGACCCTGGAATTCTCTAGCCCTCTCTAAGAGCATCTCCAGTCTCCACACCACCAGAGTGACACTAGAGGGCAAATGGGGGAGAGAAGGCTTGGAAACTCACCTGCACAGCTGCAAGGATCAGACACAGGATGGGGCTGCCTGTAAACTTCCTAGGGACTGTCTGCAGCCCAGTCTCTTGGCCTTAAAGGGACAGGGCTCTTTTCCCCATATAAGGAAGGCAGTTTCATTAGTCTGCATTGGAACATGCTTGGGCAAAGCAGCTTCTTCTACAGACTTTGTGGAGACGTAAGCCTTCTTGTGGGAATCTAGAGCCTGTCAATCTGAAAGGACCTGTACATAGTAGGCATCTTAATAACTTCTGGGTAAGGCTTAAGAATGGTGTCAAGTAGTTCATCTTCAAAAGCCAGAAAACTTCCATAGGATTTTACCAAAAAGGGTCTTAGATGACTGGGAAGACTTCCCCAATTACAAGGTTTGACTTCCTGGTAACCCTGATCTTGCTCATCCCAAAGAGGAAAGGTGACCCCTTCCTCCAGACATTGAGGAAGAAGGGAAGACATTGAAGCTTGTGGTGAGATTTCAATCATTTAAGACAATAATAGGTGTCCTGAACATGACTGAAGTGGAGATATTGTTATTTCAGCTGGCAGAGACCCCACCTCTCCTAAACTGCTAAGTACACTGTTCTCCACCAAAGCCACATCCACTCCTGAACTACAGCCCACAGCTGACGCGGAGGGCTTCTTCTACCTTCCAATCTGCAAGGATGAGGATGTTTTAGCAAGAGTGAACATTTTTAGGTTCAAATACAAGTTGGCCTGTTGATTAGGAGTGGATTAAAAGCAATTATAAAATGGTAGATTATAAGGGAAAAAATAGAGCTTAATTCAGTTATCACTTTTTTCTTTACTGCCAGTTGGATATTGTCTTGTAAAAAGTGGACTTTTTACTAAGTTGTCGTCAAACAAATCCATGATTTCTTTGCTTTATCATCTCTTTCATCTCAAGGAGTATTTCTTCCCTGTACCATCAAAATTTCTTCAAAAGCAGAGATTAAAGACATTTCCTTAAAAGGTAAATCATATGATAAAATCTTTGACCCATAATCTGATCCCGAGGATTTAATCTAAGGAAATAATTAAGTAGAGTATCTTACAGATAGAGATGTCATCGTGTAAATAGCAATAGCAAGAAATGACATAAAGCCTCCAAAGTCTTTATAAATCAAGAATAATAGCTCATGTGTATCCATTTTTCACTATACAACAACATTGTTCTAAGATCTTTATACAAATTTCTCAAGCTGACAAAATGGGAGACTGGAATTGTCACCATCCCCATTTTATGGACTAGAAAACTTAGGCATGAAGGTTAAGAAAGTTGTATTTGAATTGAGGTATCCTGGCCCAGGACTTATAATCCTAGCATCCTTGTATGTCCTCAGCATTGAGACTGAACATTGTTTAGCCAGTGAGGATAGACAGATTAATACAATTAATAAAAGGACCTTCATGCAGCCATGAAAAATAATAATTAAAAAAGCTATGTAGGAACATGGAAATATGCTTGTGGTATAAAGTTAACGGAGGGAAACAATATAAAATACGACTGCCACTAACTAAATATTAGCTATAAGAAATGGAAGCAATATGCAAAACTGAAAATAGCTGTATTGTTGGCCAAACTATGATACAATTTTCTTTAAATTACCTTAAATGTTATGTACTGTTTTATTTAAAAATTAATAGAAATTAATCCTTGCTATACAACCTCTACCTTGGCATTCTGCTCATTCTAATATGTCTATCTTGTGCAGATGCATGGGTGTCAGGAGATTATCTTGATAGTGTCATCATTCTGGGAGGCTCCCTGACCTCCAAGTGAGTCCCTTTAACGGGAAGGGGGAGAAGGGGGAGAGGGGGGTATGCGTGGGGGAGGGTGCACTGTTCTTCACTCCCCTGAATTGATACTTTGACATTTAGGGGATATTGGACAGTGTCCATTTTTGCCTAAAATTGCATGATTTGTGGGCCTGGCAAGAATAAAGTATTGTGTTATAGTGCAGTTCAGGAAAGGTGTATTCTGCCAAATTTTTCCTTATGTGGGACATCTTCTATGTAACAGGGAAGGTTTCCAGCAGGGATTTTGAATCTGGAAATATTTATCAGTAAGCAAATAGATACATCTCAGAAGATGAGCTTATTCTATTAATAAATAGGGAAACATTGATATAAATGAACTAGCAATTAAAAATTAAATGGCATACTTAAACTATTGAGGGTTATATATGAATAGTACAGTTGTAACTTCTAAGATGTTGCAAAATCAAAGAAATTAAGGTATAAGAGAAAACTGAAAACTTGGATTAAGAGGAATTACTATTCTTGTAGCCTTTAGCCCAACAATCATATTTTCTTACTAAATTATTTTAGAGATCTTTTTTTTTCTCATGGGAGAAACAAGAGGAAAGGGAGAGAAGACCATGTAATTCCAAAGGGATGAGAACAGTAGGATTTATAAGAAGCTTAAAAAAATTATTAAAAAGAAAGTAGTAGTTTCCTTTCTGATAAAACATTAACAATGTAAACTAAAATTTACCTAATAAAGATATAAGTTTATCTAAACTTATAACTAAATACTACACACTAAATACATTTCTTCTTAACTAAATACATTTCGTGTCATAGTAAATAACCCATTTAGAAAAAAAGTATAACAAAACCAATCAAACCAAATAAACTAAACAACAAGTTTAAGTAGAGCAGTTTCAATCCTTTTGTGGTCATAAATCTTATTTATTTTAATTAAACAATTTTTATTTAATTGTTTAAATTAATTAATTAATTTCTTATTTCGTTGCAGTCCCCATAGTTCTCCCACTACGCTGTCAATTGTGAACCATCCGCATAGCTCCTCGTGTTCAGCCCTCCCCTGTTCTGCTCCCCTTCCCGTCCCATCCTTTGCTGTATGCCTCAGTTCTATGGTCAGCTTGCTAGTTTTCACTTTTTCTTTTATTTTTTGGGGTGTCTGTATATTTTATTATTGATATATATATATTACATCATTCATTTTTGTACAATGTTTGACTTCTCCTTGCTGGTGTAATCCCTGTAAAATTTCCACCGCCATGTCACCCATGAACCATCACCATAATCTCTTGTGCTCGTCCTCTCCTGTTTTGATCCCTCTCCCACCCCATCTGTGCTGAATGTGTCTGATTTATAGTTGCCTGATAGCTTTGTCCTGTTTTTTACCCTGATCCCATCTTTTGTTTCCCTATTCTTCCTATAAGTGAAACCATCTGCTATTTGTCTTTTCCCTTCTGACTTATTTCACTGACTATAATCCATCCATGCAACAATGTTGCTGCAAATGGCCTGGGTTTATCTTTTTTGATTGCTTAATAGTATTCCACTGTGTATATATCTACCACATCTTCTTGATCCAGTCATCTATTTTTGGACATGTAGGTTGTTTTTAACGTTTTTGTGTGTGTTCATAAATCTTTTATATGTGATGGTAAGAGGCAGCAGTAAGACCATTTTAGGGGTGTTATTTTTATAGTCATGCTTAAGGTTAAGTTTATCCTTGGCATGCGTAGTTTCTTTTTTTTCATGTTTACATTTATTTTTATAGTTTTATATATTGATTTTCAAAACAATACATAAATACTGACTATTAAAAATGTAGAAAGTAAAGTGGGAAATTTCCCCCTAAGGGAATCTTGTGATAACTGCAGTTGATAACGGAGAGGCGCTGGCAGCATCTCAGTGGTATTAGGTCAGGTTTGGAATAGCTCAATCCCATCAATTCTCCCTCCTGCACAACTCCGGGAGCCAAGAGGCACAGGAGCTACAGACTGGGAAACAGACAACAGCGCTGCCCCTGAGGGCTTTAGCAGAGTAATTATTTTAGCTGTAAACAGTTATCATTCGGCTCATCCTTTCATTTTTTAAAATACATTTTCTCATTTATCTAACTGGGTAGTATTTAAACAATGCTAAGTTAAATGTTAACAATATTGTCTTTTCCTTACTTTATTCCAAGCCCTTTTTTTTTATTCTACCACTAATCAAGATACTACCTTACAAAGAAATTAAAATAAATGGGTAATTTATTCTAAGTTTACATAAAAATAATTTATGTAAAACATTTCAATTTTATTGAGCGCTTATCTGGAACAAGTTTATTTTTAATGACTACACTTAGCAGTGCACATACCCACTGGCCTGGTTGGTGGGGATAATTCTTTCTCTAGCTCCCTGAGCAGTGTCCCCAGGGGTGCTGGGAGGTACTGCAGCACCCCAGGCAGGTAAGGGCTCCCTATTCTCTCCACCCTGTCACCATACTGAAGTGACCTTCACAGGATGCTTCTGAGCCCCAGCCCCAGTTGAACCCATGCCAGCCACCTTCCCGCTTTTGTCACTAACCTCCATGGGACAGATTCTCCCTTCACCCCATGACAGTAGATGCGAGGGTAAAACATAACGAGATATGCCCAAGAGTTGGACGTGAGCATAGCACACCCCACACGGGGCTGGTGCCTGCCCTCATCTCCAGCTGCCTCTAGTGTCAGAAGATTCTCCACCTTCCTGGCATCTGAGTAACAATGACTGCCCAGAGAGAGGAGGCATTAGCTCCCACTGACAGCCCATGCGAGAGTCCTGTTCTGTGCCCAGGATCAATTCACTGGTGAGATGAAAAGATCCATTTCCTTCCAGGAGGCGCTCATCACCCACACCTGCAGCATAGGGTCTGTCTCTCAGGCACCAGCAAAAGAATCACAGTAATCATCTGATGTCATGAGGATTACAAATTTGAAATCTGCCTCTGGGAAACAATCCCCAGGTGGATCTTCCTTAAATTACTCTAACCTAGGAGACCACCATCCTTCTAAAGACAGGATTTTACAGTGTGGTGATGCCCTAGATGAGGAGTCCAGACCTGGGGATTATTATTATTTTATTAAATACTTTATATAATTTTATATAATTAATTAATTTTTTTTAGAGGATTCACCAGAGACAGAGTGGGGAGCAGAACAGGCAGATCAACCGAAACACACTGCTGAGGGGAGCAGTGGGAGAGGCAGGATTGGTCTGCTGCGCCATGTGGGTCCCCTCCCTGGCTGGGGATCAAACTGGAGCTGCTGTGCTGTGGGTGCTTCACAGTGTGGTGCTCAACCCGCTGCACCACCAGGGAGGCCCCCGGGATTATTTATTTTTTATATTTATTATTGGACACACATTTGAAGAAAGGTCTGACCAGCACATGATGCAGCACTGACACACATAGAGTGATCTGTTGGCTATCATCGCCTCTGCTCTAACCCTCCTTCTCCTGGTAAGTGCTAAGTGTGGAATCAAACCTGCCACATTCCCTGTGGGCTCCAGAGTGTACTCTGCCCTCCTGCCCAGCCTACTTAGGAGAGCAGAGCCCACCTACCTACTTCCTCTGGGAAATTCGACTCTTTCCATAAGCTTCTGCAATTCTCCATGGGCCTTATTACTTTGTTTGATCTTTTTTTTATTGAATAAATACATGAATGAACATTATTGATATTGGAAGGTTTGTTTCCTGCCTCTTGTGTGTCCAGGCTCCTCTGATGGTGCTAATTTGTTTATTACTTGACAAATTTGATGAAAATTTACCACATGCTGGGCCTCGTCCAGAACCATAGGAATATGGCAAGAGTGAAATGGACCACGTGTCAATATTCATGGAGCTTATAATCTTGTGGGAAGATGGACTGATAAAGAAATAAAAAACCTGTGAGCTAGTGATTAATTCCATGATGAAGATAAAAGGATAAGGGAAGGGAAGGACTTGATGTTGGTTGGAAAAGACTGAATTTTTGTCTTTTAAGCGTCACATCTTTTTTCTTCGTTTCTGTAGCACTTCACCTTGCAAAAGGTAAAATGAGTATCAGAGAATTTAGTTATTTTTTGAAACCTGACAAAATTGTCTTCAGCATGGCTTTTAATACCATTGGTTCAGAGTAGTTTCACTTTTAATCTCCAATCAGATGTCATTTCCATGGTCTTTTCATGGAAACCCCACTCCTGTGTTTCCAGCATATGGCCCGTTGTCACTTACAACAGTTACCAAAGAGCAAATGTAAAAATAAAGTGATCTCAAATTCTGGTCAAGAAACATCTGCTAAGCAGTCAGCATTATCCTTACACAATCTCCTCTTCAGGCAATTTTGTAAGCTCCTTAGCTGTCCTTCTATATGGGTCTGCACCTGGGAGATGGCATGGAGGCTTTTATGAGGAATGCTATTACAAGGGCTTCTTCCGAGAACGGAGGGGCCAAAGGTAGCTCTGTTTTATGGCGCAGCAAGGTTAGTCATTTACTGTTCCCATAAGCTGTCTCACTCGCAATAAAGGTCAATGGCCCTTTTTAGGAAGGCGAGCTAGATCCCTGCCTAAAACTGCCATCTTCAGCAATCAAAAAGACAGGCTACCTCAGAGACTTATGGAAAATGGCAGGGTGTTTATTTAGCTGGGAGACCAGTTGATGAGCAAGACAGATTTTCACTGACTTCAGGGTAGAAGTTAAATCCTAGGGTAGATTGACCCCAATGCCAGGGGCAGAGGACTGTGAGTTAGCTTTTCACCTTGAACTGTGAACTCTGCAAAGAATTACAATGTTTCTGTGCTAGAAGATGGGAAGTTGGGGTCTTAAATCCATGGCAACTGTAAATCCACTGCAGCAGAAGCAGCTGACTGACAATGCATTTTTCTCCTTTTCTTGTTAATATTTAATAATGAATTAAAATTGGGTGGGTGTTGTTCAAAAGACAGTACAAGACAATGGACTTCAACATTTTTGTTTGGTATCTCCTGCTGGAAAACCTCAAAAAACAATATATCCACCTTCATTTTTATATTAAAAAAAAAAGTCATCCAAAGCTTCAACAGTAGCAAAGCATATAATTTATAGTCTGTTGTAAACATTGGATTTTGAAAGTGATACTGTTACCCAACTAGTGATAACATATTCAGTGGAATGTAAATACTAGCAAATGATAGTCGCCATTACCACTTTGTAAGTCATTGATTTTATAGCTTTTTGTCTTCCCTTGATGTTTTATTTCCATCCTTTCTCTGAATTTTATCTTAATATATTTTTGTGCTTCAGAGAACTTAATTACCTTTTATACTTCTTTATAAAAATTAAGTGAATTAATTTTTTTTGCTTTCCTGTGGCTTTAACTGTTAAAAAAAATATTCACCTGGATTGAGTTGTCATCGCAGTTCTTATTGGGAGTGGCTATGGCAGAGACAGGGCTGTGTTTACCACATCCTTTTCTCTTTTCGAAGGTACAGAAGTTTTTTTTTTTTATTATTATTAGTTATATTTGACATCATTTGTAGTCCCCAGGGAGTACCCACCACCATTTCACCCGTGCACCATCACTGCAGTCCCTTGTGCACCCTCTGGCCTCTTCCCCGTCTTTGCCCTCCCCCCTTGCCCTCCCCCCACCCATGTTCCCTTTGGTTTATCCCGGCTTTTTGGTCTTATTAAGTTTTTGTTGTTGTTTACTTTTGGTTATAATTGCCCAATTCCTTGAGCTTATTCTTTATTGTT
>JAGFMF010011796.1:8696156-8777085 GCA_019455555.1 Galemys pyrenaicus
AGACAAGGACAGACTGGGGACACCTGGTGGGGAGGGGAGGGGGAGGGTTAAGGGAAGATGGGAGCACGAGGGACTGAGGTGATGGTGCACTGGTGAGATAGTGATGGGGAATACATGGGGATTACAATTGATGGCAAGTACATGTAAATTTTAAAATATTTTATATTAATAAAAAAATTAAAAAAAAACTATTTTGAAATAACAAAAAAAAAAAAAAATGGAGCTACCATATGACCCAGCGATCCCACTCCTAGGGATCTACCCGAAGGACACAAAACATTACTTCAAAAGAACACCTGCACCCTTATGTTTACTGCAGCACTATTTATAATAATTAAGACTTGTAATCAACCCAAATGCCCAAAAATAGACAACTGGATCAAGAAGATGTGGTATACATACACAATGGAATACTATTCAGCATTCAAAAAAGATAAACTAATGCTATTTGCAGAAACATGGAGGGAGCTTGAAGGAATTATGCTCAGTGAAATAAGTCAGAAGGACAAAGAAAAATATCAGATGGTTTCACTTATAGAAGGAATATAGGAGATCAAGGAAAAAAATAACAACAAGATAAAACAAAACAAAAATAAATAGGCAACTATAAACAAGAAACATTCTGCAGAGAGGGAAGGATTGAGATCAAAACAGGGGTTTTTTGAGATCAAAACAGGGAAGAGCACAAGGGACTATGGTAATGGTGCACAGGTGAATTGGTGGTGGAAAGTCTATGCAAAAAGAAAGCAAACATTGTAAGAAAAGAAAAATAATAGAAAAATAAATAAAATACAAATAAATAAAACTTAGGGGTGGAAATATTTGCATGGTGGGATTACTAGTCATTTATAATTTCTTATCTTTATGAAACCACTTTTTTCTAAATTAATTAACATATAAAAGTATTCAAATAAGAAAAACAATATTAAGTTTCATGGGTAGTCTAAGAGGACTGAAAAGAAACAAATTATATCCTAAATAGCGGATGAACTAAAAGTCAAGGACTCAGACAAGAAGCTGCAAGGATCCACACAGAGCTTGGTTTGAGCACCAGCAAATTCTCCTTGCAGACCTGGGAGGGAAGTGATGGACTTAAGAAGAGGCTCATCAGCTACTCTCCCTGTTTCCCACTTTCCTCTAGGAGTGTGGAAGTGAACTTTAATTCTTCAGTTATATGTTACAATTTATATATGAAGACTAGTTTAGGGAAAAGAGAACTGGACTCAGAAACAAACGACATAAATCTGTTCTGATGATTCACTGTTTGGGTATTCTTTTTTTTAAGATTTTTTTATTTATGCACACAAGAGCAGAGGTACAGGCCAGAGGCACGGGAGGTGAGAGGATTCACCAGAGAGAGAGTGGGGAGCAGAACAGGCAGATGGACTGAAGTACACTGCTGAGGGGAGCAGTAGGCAAGGCAGGAGAGGTCTTCCTCGCCACATGGGTCCCCTCCCTGGCCAGGGATCGAATGCCTCTGCTGTGCCATGGATGCTTCACAGTGCGGTGCTCAACTCGCTGTGCCACCAGGGAGGCCCCTGGTTGGGTATTCTTGATGAAACTACAAAACCTCTTTAAACCTCCTTAGTGATAGTAGGTAAACTGCTTCCCTCATATGGTTGTGATAATTGAATATGTGATAATATGTGAAAGCAAAAAACTACTATGCTTATATATTCTCTTTCTCTCCACACACACATGCACGCACATTAACACAAATAACAGAAGTTTCAAATGAATATATCAAATAGTTGTGGAAATAAAAATGAGAAATCTAAATCGCTGGTTTGACCTTGGTTAAATGTAAATGAATTATAGATCACTGTGGACTTGATGAGGTGCCTTGAGAAGATGTCTTGTTGACCCAAGTACCCTGAAAAGTGCTGATTATTACTCTTCTCCATAAGATAAGAAAGAGAAGGTTAGAGAATGTTTATTTTCTGGTGAAAACAGGAGCACAATAAACAAAGAACATTGCTGAAAGACAAGCCCGGGGAACAGAGGTCTTGTTTACATTTAAATATTTGCCTGCAGTGTTTTAGAATACAATATATTATAGCTCCTTTCTTTAAATATTTACTGAGGAAAGGGAGACACTCCAAGATATTCAAATATTAGTAATAAATATGACCATTAACCACAAAGTCTGAGATTACCACAAAGCTTGTAAAACATGTCTGATGTGGGAAGTTGTATTTGTTTACTTGATGATGAAATTATGTTTGTCCCTAGGCTGAATAGGAACTCCCTCGTTTGGATAGTTTGCTTGCTCCTAGTTCCGTACAATCCCCAGCCCAATTAACTTCCCCCACCCCAGAGATTGGTTAGATTTTTGCAGGTGGTCAAACCCTTTAAATATACTGACAGTAACTTTCTCTTGGTAGACCAGCTGAAACAAAGTTGCTTCTAGAAGATTAGATTTCTAGCACAGTGAAGTTTGATTTATTTCAGTGATATTCAAGGTCATATTTGGGGAGAGAGAGGGAGATGAGAGAGGAGAAAAATGAACTCTTACAATTTGAATTCATGTGTTGTTGGCATATTATTTTATCAAGCATTTAATACCTTTGCAATAATAAATGCAGTTTAAGTGTTTTCAATACAGCACAGAGCTCTATACATTGTTAGTTATCTGTGGGCCTGTAAGAGGGGGAGGGAGATCAAAACTACCCTCCAGTTACTTTCCATGAAGCTGAATCATAGATGCATTTTGTCAACACCCAAGAATTGGCCTGTCTTTTACATTAAAAAAAAGATTAAAAAATTATTACTAGTACTGAAAAGCTCAGCTGATTTTTGCATAAATATAAAAGTAGATTGTTACACATCATACATTTTACCTCCTCTGTCCTCATATGCCCCTCTGCCCCCGAGAGACTGGGACTTGGAAGTGACTTAGCTTTGTTCTGATGGATCAGTCACTCCAGCGAGATTTCAAGAGCAGGTCTGAGCAGCCCATGGTGCAGCAGCATCCAGAATGCTTTGGGCGCTCCTGTAGCAGCATTCCCGTTCAGGAGAGGGGCTGTCAGCAGGAGAGGAGGTGACAGCAGCATCACTTAGCGGGTGTTATCATTGGTGATGAAGATGATGTTGCTAGTGTGGATCTAACAGGTGATGTGTGGCTTTGCACCAACAGTGACAACACCAATAGCCTCTTCACCTCTAAATGATTTCCAGAACTAACAATTCTACAGAAATGTCCCGATTTCCCAATTTTGCAACTGAGGTGGAGTTGACTGCTTCCTGGGGCCGCTTTTTTCACTGTTCTGCTGTGGATCTTGAAGGCCCAGGCTCCATGCACCATGAGTAGCTGACCCTGTTTGCAATCATTTCCCTCTGTGCTTAGTAGGTAATGTGGGTCTGTCTTGCATAGTGGGCTCTGATGAATACAAGGAGAAATGGGGGATCTGGCATTAGCCAGCCTGGTTTCGGTGAGGATCCAACAGGCCGGTCCATGAACACCAGACTGCAGGTTGCCATCCTCAGAGACTGCAAATGGAGGCCATTTGTCAAACACTAGTTTTCCTTTTGTTTGTAGTGTTTCCCCCACCTCCAACATCTCACTATTCTTAGCTATTTTAGCTTCTTGCTCTCTGTAGCAAATTGCCACACTGATAATACTTATTTAAAGCTTGGCTGGAAAATGTTTTTTATTTCCTAGAGGATATAATTTTTCCATTTTGAATATACTACAAAATGCTCCCAAATCCAAGCAGAGTTGTACACCTTAACCACATCATTTAGGTCCCTGATGGCAATGTTTTTCAGAACTGTGAAAACTAGTTGTTTCATTAACTGGAAAGATGTTGCTGAGTAAATTGTAATAATACTTCTGTGAGGACACAATAAAGAGGTTTTTTTCTCAAGTCAGGTTTTATATTGTAATCATGTGCTAGATCATGTTTACCTTTTGCTTTGGCTGTTAGCAGGTGGCTGATGCCTTGTAGGGCCCGTGACTCCATGCTGGGACACTGTGACTGACCCTGTTCCTGTCTCCTTGTCACCTCCCTGGTTTTCTCTTTGCCTAGATTTTTCCACATATTAAAAAAAAAAATAGCCCATGAAGCCCATTGTAGATCTACTGTATTATCCAGCAATTCTTTGACATTTATTCAAAGAATGCAAAAATGCTAATCAAAGGGATACATGCACCTCTAAGTTTACTGCAGCCCTATTTACAATAGCCAAGGTCTAGAAACAACCTAAGTGCCCAATGACAGAGCAGTGGATTAAGAGGCTGGACTACTACTCTGTGCCTGAGAAGGTGGTTCTTTGAGTATTACATCATACAGGCTCCCTTGTTTTATGGCTCCAATGGGAGGCACTGGCAGACAACAGAGATCTAAGACAATGAGAGAAGAGATCTAAGAGTGTTTATCCCCTGTGTAACTCTGCACCCCCATTCTTCATGGAGAAGGAGAGGCAGAGGAAGAAAAATCCAGAGGAGGAGAAGTACTACCATTAAAAGCAGAGTGCCCCAGATGATAAATGGATGGAGACCTCGACTAGTTGAGTTGCCTGCCTTCAAGGATGAAGCTATTTTGGAGGATGAATTAATTTATAATGATTCTGATGGACTGAAGATCAGGGAGACTGAAGGAATCCAATAGTAATGGAAATTGAATTCCTTGGTCTAGCACAATTCTTCGATCTAGCAAAATAAAAATTCTTGATAAGGTTAGAATAAGATTTAGTTATATTTGAAGGAAAATGAAGAATCCTGGGTTTCTTTCATAACTTTATGGACCACGGTTCATACGGCCATGAGAGGTCTGGCGCTCTCAATTTTCGTGCTGGGATGCTCAGTGTTCCAGAATCTGTTAACTTGTTGTTTAAAAGGTTTTTGTTCTGCCTTCAGTGAGTAAGTTTTCATTGTCATGATATGTTTATTAATAAACACTAGGAATTAGTCTTGGGTTTAACATTTTAGAATCATTATTTCATTTATCGTAGCCTGTGAGATAGGTATTTTCCTAATTTCACAAGTCAGAATCCTTGGGTTCAGAGGGCTTACCTGACATGCCCAAGAACACAGCTCATATGCGTAGGGTATCATTTAAGTCTATTGTTAAGCTCTGCCCATGCTGCCTCTCAACGACGCATATCACTTTCCACCTGGACATGGAAGGGGAAGGTTGCTTCCTCCAATGACTTGACCCAAGAACTGGATCCAATGACTGGATCCAAAACACTTTAAAGGGACAATTTTGTTCCTTTGTTTGTTTTTTTAATTGAAGAATGATACAGTTTTATGTATAGGAAATTCACATTTCTTATATTTCAAATTTCAATTTTTATTTGTCTCATTAGAGAGGAGTTGGTAGAAATCACAGGAATCAATAAATACACTAGTTGGTGGTGAACAAGGCCACTCTGCTCTAGTCAGTTAAGATGCTAGTGAAGTTTACTTTCCTTCATCAGCTATTCTTCTCGCCTGGTTCTGAGCCTAGGTCTATATTTGGTAGAAAATTCAGGAAAGTTAAGGCACCTGTGCTCACTGTGCAGTAGATACTTAGATCAAGCAAAATGGCTTTAACATATAGTGGATGCCATTTGATGCAGATAAAGATAGTCCAGGGAGAGGGAGTCATGGAGGATGTTCCAGAGCAAACAAGGCTTGGGTTTTCCTCATAAGGATGAGTGGGAGGCAAAAAACGGTTGGACTCTATGCAAATAGAGGCGAGAACAGCAAGCATATGTTTAGAGAATGACAAACTACACTGGTTTAGGCCAAGCTGAAAGACTTTTGTCCAAACACAGTTCAACACATAATTTAGGTTCTCTATGTTCCTTCTTTTTTTTAAAAAAAAAAAAAAAAGATTTATTTTATTCAAGCATATAAATGCTGGGGTATAGGCCAAAGGCGCAGGGGGTGAGAGGATTCACCAGAGACAGAGCAGGAAGCAGAACAGGCTAATCGACTCACATACACTGCTGAGGGGAGCAGCGGGCAAGACAGGAGAGGTCTGTTGCACCATGTGGGTCAGCTCCCTGGTTGGGGATTGAACTTGTGCTGCTGTGCCATGGATGCTTCATAGGGCTAAGACTCAAACCCTTGCACCGCCAGAGAGACCCTGTTCCTTCTTCTTGAAGAACAAAGCGCGACAGAGTAAGCGGGTGCCTGATTGAGGTGTCTGTTAGTGTTGGTAAGCTGCGTCCTGCTGAGAAAAGCTGATGCCCCACAAGTGTGTCACGTACAAAGTAGGGGCGTGTTGGGTTGGCTCCACAGCAAGATTGCTTAAGGATCGAATTTTTCTAAAATATGTTGATAAGTCCTGCTCTGGGGCCTCTAGTTCATTCCTGCAGGTGTTTGTGACATAATTTACCCACAACTTTGTGGTAGGTTAGCTTCAAATCCATCCCAGTCTATTGGCATATATTGCTTACTGTAAATCCTTAACTTCCCCTAGTCCATGTGTTCCTAGGTTAAAATAATGACAATGATTTTGGAAAGAATATATTTACAATTGGTAAGAACTGGAAACAGCCCAAATGCCCAAAAGTAGAGGACTGGATAAGAAGATGTGGTACATATACACAACGGAATACTATTCAGCGATCAAGAATAAAAAACTAGGGACATTTGTAGAAACATGGATGGAACTAGAAGGAATCATACTCAGCGAAACAAGTCAGAAGGCAAAAGAAAAATATCGGATGGCCTCATTTTTAGGAGGAATGTGAAAAAAAAAACAACAATCAAAACAAAAAATAAAAAGGAAGAAAACAAAACAAACAAACAACAACATAAAAAAAAAACAAGAGAAATCTAAAGGAAATGGGCAATCATAACCAAAAACAACCAAACAATCAAATAAAAACTCAACAAGATCAAAAGATTAAAGATAAACCCAAGGGACCATGGGGGTGGGAGGAGGGAGGGGAGGGCAAAGATGGTGACGAGATGTAAAGAGCACAAGGGACTGAGGTGACGGTGCACGGGTGAAATGGTGGTGGGAACCCATGGGGAAATACAAACGATGTCAAATACAATTAAAAAAAAAAGAATATATACATGGAAGAAAATTTTGCAAAAACAATTTCTTTCAAAGCAAATAATGGAATGAGGTTTATATTCATTGAATCTCTGAGTACCTTGGAATTCTGCTTGATACTGCAGCTCAGTTTCCTGAATCATTTGATCTTTTATGGCCAATCCTCTTTCCTGCCCCAGTCCAAGCAGAAAGTATTACATTGGATTCTAATCACTTAGCTGACTTTAGATCTCAGCTTTCAGTTCAGCTCAAGGACCCAAAGAACAGCCTTCTGTTTTCCAACTCAGTACTCAGAGAATGGCAAACAGATACAGAATAAATGTATCTACTTTGTCAATTATCCTGACAATTGTTTAAGGAAGAAATGCCATTTCCATAAATGGAATTGCAAGACAAATTATGTCACTGTTTTCAACTGATAAAGTCTACTTGTTTCAAAAGGTCAACACAAACTTGTTATATTTGGCTTTGAGAATAATCTTCTCGTTGACTTGGAAAATATATTTTTAAAGTTTCGAAATGCATAAATTATGTATAATAAAGTTTGTGTAGTTGAACATTTGAAAATTAAGAGCAGGCATGCCATTGCGCTTTCCATTTTAAATGCTGTATTCACTTTCTGAAAATTTTAATCTGAAACTAACATCAGGTTCTAAATTCATTTGTTAGGAAGACTCTGGGCAATTTCTTTTCAGAGTGCATTTTTTCTTCCAGAACACAGGTTTCTGGTTCTTGGTGGCTGATTTTTCTTTTCATATAGAGTTTTGTATCTGTATTTGAACCTAGGATGTGCCTGTATGGGCAATTACTTAACAGATGATGTTCTCTGCTTAAGCAAATCTTCCTTCTCTTAACCATGTATAACACTTATGTGTTATTTGCTGAAATGATCTCAAAAACACTATGAATGTGTAGGTTTGCCATCATGAACAAGCATCAGTTCAGGAACTGCTCTTTTATAGTGACCTGGTCCAACTCACTGCAGGTAATTTTATATATATGGTATCTCTTCTTTAATCAAAGAAATCTAAGATCATTCCTTTCTTCCCCAGGGTGTCCTGTAGCCTTATTAGTGATGCCACATGAGGTTTCATATTTAATAAAATCATTTTGTTTAGAATCTTGTCTTTAGATACAAAGAAGCATTTAAGATAAGTTTGTTAACTATGTGAAGGCGATCACTTATTATTCAGAGAATCACTTTGTTGGTGGTTATTTGGACAGGACAAGAGTCACATACTTTGATCCATAGTGCCAGGCAGATAACCTGAGTGTGAACATCCTGGGTGTGCTAAGGAAACTGCAGGGTCCCTGTCCCTTCAAAAGAGAACAGGGCTTCCTAATTCTATGTGACTGCAGCCATACAAGAAAGCAAATTCAAAATGCTACACTTTTTGTATTTGCTGACTTGTCTAGAGAACTATAAAACTCATATTTCTGTTTGAAATCTTTGCATTAAAAACAAAAGTACCCATAGAGGAGGCTACTAATTTTCAACCTTTGATATAAACCTGCACTAATTCATTGCTTTGCTAGTTTGTTACAATAGACCAGAATTACCTTCACTGCAGATCACATCTTACCAGTGTTGATTTTCCCAAAGCCTAGACCAGAGCCTGGAACATAGCAGACATATAGATATTTGTCATTAAACTGAATCAAGGTCTGGGTAAATGAAAGTCAGGGAAGGGTGTTTTTTAAGCTGGACAAAGCTGCTAAATCTTGAGGACATTGGGAAGTTAAAGTTTCACAACTATTGTAAACCAGCCCCTCTCAGGCTGGTATTCCTTTTAGTTGCCTGCCAGCTCTGAGGTTCACTTCTTTGGTGGTATTTGGTAGGGGGAAGATTAAATTGACTTCATGTATTTTCATAGAAAAAGAGATAGACAGAGGGCCTTAAATAATTGACATAAGAAAATGAAAGGAATAGAGAAGTGAATTCCCATTATTATTTTGAATATTATTAGATTAGGATATTAGAAATTTTATGACTGAATTAACAAATTACTTTGGCTTAGTCTGGATTTATTTCCCCAGGTGAGATTTGAGGAGAGCTTTTCTTTTCCTTTGGACCTTATAATGAAACGAAGAACTCAGGATTCCCCTTTCTTTCCTGCCCCTGCAGAGCCCCAGAAAATTAAATTGATGTACCAGTGAGTGTCGACAGTTACCAAATAGGGACTTCAGTTTAGCCAGGAAAAAAAAAAAAAAAATATATATATATATGGTAATTTTCATTACCAGTAGGTAAACTTTCTCACTCTATGTACTCTCCAAAGTCTACATTAATCCCTATCCCAATTAGGACTTTAGGATATTTTTCAGGATTCTGCAATGCCCCAACCATTATTATCACCAACGCATAGGTTTGGATTGGGGTAGCTACTATTATTGTCATCATCCACATTTTACAAATGAGTAAGTCAGGGTTAGGCTGAACTTCAGAGTCTGGACTTCAGTCTAAGTAAATCTCCACCTCGAGAGCATGCAAGTAAATATTACACCATGCTTTCTCCCACACTGCTAGAAGTCTTCTTTCTACTGTTCCTTCCCTGGCTACCTTATATAAATAGCTCTCCTAAGAAAATAGAACTGGAGGCAAAACCGATCAATAAGAATTAAGAGGATCTAATTCTATATAACTTACATAACCCCGAGAAGACAAGAAAAATTACAAGAAAAATGTGTAAATCCATAATGGTAATCAGAGATTTTAGAATATATATCAAAAATGATAGATATGGAAAATATATCATACCTCACTTATAGAAAATACACCTTCTTTGAAAATATTTATCATATATTAGATTACATAGGAAAATGGAAGTTTGAATATAAATTCTTATGTACATATATTTATATATCCAAGATCATAGAAACTATTTTCTCTGATAGTTAGCAGACAGAATGAGGAGCACCCCAAGACCCACGAACCTGCCTGCTCTAAATGGGTTCTGTCATCATATGCAGAAAGACAAACATACTCTTAGTGCATAAGAACTTCAATAGAAAAAACTTTAACACAATTAGTGTGCAATAGAAAAGGGAAGAAAAAAATATAGTTAAAATAGTTTCCTTAGGAAACTCCCAAAGTTACCTATCTCCTTATGAGTAAATGCCCTGCCAAACAGGGTTGGCTCAAGTGGGGACACAGAGGCCCAAAAGTTAGCCACAAGTCTAAGGCACCTTCTTGGATGGGGGGACCAAATGGGTAAGAAGGGGCCAGGCAAGTCTGGAAGGAAAAGAGCAAAATCAAAACACAAGCCAAGCCAAAGTCTGCCTCTCTTTGAATCTCTCACCCACATCTCTTCTAAGTGTCTCCTTCTTCCAAGTTCCCCAAGCCCCTGATACAAGACGTAGCTGAGAAACATCGTAATGGCACATCGGCTCCACCTCTCTCCTTTCCTTGGACTGTTTAGAAACCGCCTAACGTGCCTTCCAGGAGCCACTGACTGAAACTCAGGCACAAATGGCTTCCATCTGCTTTCTCAGGCCTATTCCCATTGTCTTATAGATATTTTCACTGCTTCCTTACACCACTACTAGGTACCTCTTAAAGAGCATTTCCACACAATTCTCTTCTCTTAAATGATGACACTTGGAGGCGATTCTGCAGGCTGCCAGCGCCACTCTTCGCTTTCTCCCATCCATATCCATCTTGTCTATTCCCTTGGATGTGACACTTCCTGCAGCCCCGACTGCATCATTTAAGCAGCCTTCCAGCACGATTTTGGCTCTCCTTTCCTTGCTCAACTCTTTAGTTTGCATTTTTGTGGTTAAATACTTCGGAGGGTTCCATTTTACTTTCCTTGCTGAGTGCTAACTGCTTCTGCTGAGTTCACTCCAGCCCTTAGATTGGGGCTCCACCAGATCCAGACATAACAGGGTGGCACCATAACTATGGTTAAGAGCCCATACTCGGAAGGTGGCAGACCTGGGTTGAGATCAAGCCATTGTGCTCATGATGTCATTTTGAAGAGGTGGGTTTGAGAAGCGGGGTCTTTGTATTACCTTTGAGAAAAGTTCCACCAGAATTTCCCATTCAGCAACACATGATGAGTTTCCCCACGAGGCAGACTTTTGGTTATATCCAAAAGGGTGGGTTTATTATATAACAAAAAAGAAAAGAAGATGCTTGCACAGACACAAGCAGGCAGAAAGAGTGCATCTTGCTAGTGTAGAAATTGCACTGACACAGTGTTCTTTGGGGGAAGGTTCATTTCATAGTAGAATTGTTATCTATTGTTAAACTAAATATTTCTAGGCTTGACTAGGTGGATTTGTAAGGACCAGGGGTACTCTACAATGGCCTTCAACCTCTATATCCCACATCCCACCTGCAGATACTCTCTAGTAGTCTGATACTTGCTAAAGCAGTTGGCACCTATGGATTTTTCATTTCTGTAGCTGGTTTAACAACTGTGTTAACCATTTCTAGCCTTACCTCCAGTTTCTGGTCTTGTGATGCCTCCATCCTAAATTTCTGCTCCTAGCCTCTATCACTTGTTTACTGTCAAGTTACCCAAATAAAAGTATAATTTTCATCTATAGTAAATTCTTCTCTTTACTATGTAGGGTTGTTGTGAAGGTTGTTATGGGATAGAGCAGACATCCAGGACAAAACTTGGTCCATGATAAGAGCCCAAAGAATGAAGTGTGACTCTTAGTGCTATTGTTTTCCAAGCTATGCTGTCTCTAATTCTTCAGTTTCTACTGGGCATGGAGTCCTAGTATATAAAAAATTGATATTTAATAGAGAACAGATATAATAAAATAATGAAGCAAAGTCAAGTTCAATAAAGCCTACATCACTTACAGTAATAAAATGTTCCCGAGGGTAGAATAATAAAATGGAACTAGCAAGGGTCTTAGTTGTAACCAAATCCAATTGCTCACTTTACAGATGGGACAACAGAGGCTTATACAGGTTGAATCTGTCTAAGCTCCTCCACTCACAGGAGCAGGAATTCTCAGTGTGAACCCAGGTTGACTGGCCAGGCTTCCCCTACAACACACTCACTTGCTGAAGACTCACTGGGGATTTATCGTACAGCCTTGGGTTAACAGGGGTTGTGGCAGTGTAATCCCCACAGAAAGAGGTTTCAGGTTCCCTGCCCCATCTATAGAAAGATGGAGCTGAGTGACTTGAGCGGAAGCTAAAAAGGATTTGGGAAAAGGAGGAAGAAGACCAGGAGGAAGGAAGAGACCTGGAGGAGGCTGGTGGAACAGACATTTGAAGAAGAAGCCACATTAGCTTCTTGGTCTTGGGCTTGTACCAGGGACAATGGGAGACAGGGAAGGAGACAGCCAGAGGCACAGGTGAGAGACCTGTGGGGAGTGATTTGGTTTTTGATCACTCCTTACTCTGCCTGCTAACAGAATTATGCCAAAATTGGAAAAAATAACCCAAGCCAAAAACTCTAGGTTTTCTGATAAAAGAATCAAGAGACAAATAGAGACATGCTTGTGCTTAAGAAAGTTCTAGGCTGTGAAGTTCTCTGTGAAGTGCAGCCAGTATCCATTACCATCAACGGCAGGCATTATTTGGTTCCCAGAATGTATGCCTACATTTCAATGTTATGTTCAATAAGAGGACACAAAGATTCAAAGAGTTCCCTCTGAAAATAATGACAAAATTACCATGATAATACACAAGAGGAGTTTCGTTGTCTTCCCACATTTAAGCTCTATGGGGGGAGCAAGTGGAAGTGGAAAGCAAGCCGCCATGACAGGCTTTGCTGAAGGCAGCGTGTGAGCAAATGCGTGGTTTAAAGGTTGCTCATTTTTTGTTTCTCTTTAACTATCCCTTTAATCTCTTTGTCTCTTGCTAATTATTATGCACAGACAAATATGATTATCAAATTTTAATTGTACTGTCATAAACACTGGATAAATGATGATAATAAAATAGCATTTGCAATCTGCTTTGGTAATTTTTGGACTGTATCTGTGCCTTAATTTGTACAAATTAAATGCTTTTCATTTGTCTTCAGAGTAGTTTTTATTCTATCCAACTTTATTTTTTTAGATTATGCATTCAGGTCCTCCCTGGTGGTGCAAGGGGTTAAAGTGCAGCGCTATAAAGCTATCCGCAGCCACTGCACCACGAGTTCAATCCCTGCCAGGGAGGGGACCCACATAGCGCAGCAGACCTCTCCTGCCTCACCTGCTGCTCCCCTCAACAGTGTGTTTCAGTTGATTCACCTGTTCTCCTTCCCACTCTGCCTCTGATGACTCCTCTCACCCTCACCCCTTGTACCTCTGGCCTGTACCCCAGTTCTTGTATACATAAATAAATAAATCTTTAAAAAAAAGTCATTCCAGTACTACTCTTTTAAGACCTTGAATCATGCATATAAAACTATAACAACTTTTACATTTCAATATTTTATATTCAGGCAGCTTTTCAAATTTGACCTGGCTGTATTTCACAGTTACTTTTCATTCATTCACTCATTCATTCATTCATTCATTCATTCAATAAAATCATCAAAGTCCCTGCTCTATTTAGGCACAATATTTAACCCTAGAAAACAAAGGTTAAATAAAGTATGGCCCTAGCTTCATGAGACCTAGTGGGATTATATACCTCTTTACCCTTAATTGCAACCAATATGATAATGATTTCAAATCTCTGCCATCTTCTCTTAATTCTAGATCCTGAGTATTCAAATACCTATGGGCAGTTCTACCTATTTGCTTTAAAGAGCCCTCAGAATTGAAACGTCTACACAGATTATTCTCTTTCTCTTGTCACTACCTCTCTATCTGAATATTTCCAAGTATAGAAACAGCACACATAGTCATCTACATTCAGAAACTTGGGATTATCACTGACTCCTTCTGCCTCATGTCATTTTCCTAATAAGTTATTAAGTTGTGTCAATCCTACCTCCTAAGAAGCTTTAGAATATGTCCACATTTCTTGATTCCTACAGGTACTATCTCTTCTCATCTTCTCTCACTTGAATTAGCAGTAGGGTCTCTGCCCCATCCACTTCATTCTCAGGGGCAGCCATAGTGATTATTTTAAAAGGCTAGTCTGGTCATGTCCTTTCCTTATGCTCATTGGTCCTAGGTTCCTCAAATAAGACTCCCACAGCCCTCTGCTAGCCAGAGTGACATCACCTCTCCCTCTGGTGTCCAGTTAGTCTCCTGCTGGCCTCTGTTCATCATGTCTTTCCCTCAGTTTCCTGGTCAGGGGCCCATGCATGTTGCTCTCACTTCCAGGCTGCTCTCTTTCTGGAAACATGGCTCAGCTTCCCTGAGTAGTCACTTCCTGGGGAAACCTCTCCTGACTTCCTGGCTGGTGCCAAGAGAATCAGATCTCACCCAATCTACTTTATCTCTCTGATCTCAAGAGTTCCTTGTTATTTTTTAGTTTTGTCCTTGCTGAATTGTACACGCCAGAGAGCAGAAAACTTACATAAGTTGTCAACTGTTGTATGACACATAGTGAATAAATATTGTGTAAATTACTGAAGGAGACTTAGAAAATAAATGTTTATTTATGACAGATGCTCTGATAGAGGTATTTACAAAATTCTCTTGAAACTCAAAGGAGGGGCATTTAAATTGGAATTGGGGTTCGAGGAACACATACTGTTTGGGCTCACCTGTCTTTTGAACACTTCAAACCCTCAGTGAGAGGAGAGATGAAGGGAAAAAGAAATGAAACTCAATGTGGCATGGAGCAGATGGATGTTTCTAGGAGAAGAAGCTGGAAGGCAAAACTGAGGTGAGAGTGGGGGTGAAGTGGTCATTCATTTGCTAACAGGAAGGGGCAGGAGCAGAGGGAGGATGAGATGTTGCAGGAAGAGTCAGGAGTAGGGAAGGAAGGCCCCTAACAGAAGAGGAAGACATGGCACTTGACACAAAGTCATTTTAAGGATTTGGTAACTGACAACAGTCTGAGCGGTTCACTATAGAGTCTCCCAAGGTGCTCAGTTACCAGGCTGTGTCAGGCTCCAAAGCCCAGCACAGCCCCATGCATATGGCAGGTGTGCTATACATTTTGGTTGGTTGTACTGATTCATGAACACCAAAGGTGCAAACAGAGGCTTCCTTTAGCAGGGAATCTCGTCATGGAAAATACTGGAAGAAGCAGCTGCAGAGTAGGTGGGAACCAATATTCTAAATGGCTTGATGGTGTGTTAATTGCACTGCACAGCAATTAGTCAAGCACTGGAACCTGGTATGGCAGATGCTGGCCCTAATCAACCAGTCTAATGAGACTCACAATGCATTTGAGAAGCTCAGGGAGAAGAAACAGGGTGGTGCTGTGTGAACCCCAGACATCCCAGTGTTTGCCTTGAAACAGGCAACTTCAGTTGAAATATCCCTTTATTCTATATGCCTGATTTCTGAAACTAACAGTAGGTTTGAGGAGCTGTTGCTCAGTCATAAGGTCAGGATATCTGAGTTATTCCAATATGTGATCATTTGCTTTTTATGCAGTTGGGCATAATTTTCATAAAAAATATTTCAGCGCAATGCCTGGGAATCAAAAGCTTTGCAAACGTTCCATTGATTCTAAGCTTCAAAGTAAATTATCATGACATGGTAAAAAGGGAGACCTAGTTGATAAGGAAAGACCCTAGTCTCATCACTCACAGGTGCGCATGTTTGTCTGTAGCATCCCTTGTATTCACACTGGACCTGGATTTTCTAGCACGGGATGAATAAAGCACCAAGTAAGGAGTGGAGTGCTCTGTAGTTGCTGTGGAAACCACAGCCCAGATCTTCATGACACATATACCCTCAGTTTGTGTAGTGCTCTGTACATGACAGTGATGGGTGGGTTCACTTTTTGGGAAATGATTTCTGAAACTTATTAACTAAAATGTTAAAAAATAGGACTGTTTCATCATTTGATTTTGTAAATTTCAGCTGTAGGTGAATTTTTGTACATACCTCCAAAAACTCCTTGAAATTGGAGAGTTTTTCTCATCTTTTGCCTTAAATTTGAATGTACAGAACAACAGATGCTGATCTCATAAGCCTGATGTGGGCTCCAAGTATAGTCACATTCAGGAATAGACAAACAAAATTAGGGGTATCTCAGTGTTTTCTGAATGCTTTTCCAGTTGGTCTTTGGAGGCAATTCTAGATGAAACGGTATGCTCTCTAGCCTAACACATTAGTAGTCTGCATACCAGAGTGACGACTCAATCACATATGGGTTGAGACCCAATTAATCCTTTGTGATAACTTTATCTACTTGGTCTATACCCAAGACTACTGGCAGGGAAACAATCTCTGAATTTCTTTCCAAATATAAAGTTGGCAGATTTCATCTACTTTCTCCTTACTTATGTATATTTTTATCCTCAAAGGAAAGAAAGATCTTAGAACTTACATTCTTAGGTATGAAAAGAAACTTCCATGAAACTCAAATTTTAATGATAATATTACAATGTTTTTAGGTGATGTGTAGAGTCATCTTTGAACTGTCAACTTAAGGCATTAATTTTCATAAAATCCCTTTCTATTGATATATAGATATGGTATCATCACGGAAATAGGATAGTACTCTTAATTTCAAGTTTAAAAGAAAATTGATTTTATTATTATGGCTACCAGCCATAGTAAATATAAATCTTTGTTCCAAATCCTCAACGACCTCAATAACACTGTTTGTTTGATCTGTCTGTGAGAACTGCATGGTGAGTTTATACAATTTTCCAGTAGCCTTGAAATCTTGAAATCTATGGGCCAATCAAATCCTTGTGAAATGTCATTTTTGCCACAGGAAAACTTTGCTATACCAAGTTCATTCTTAAGTATGTTTTATTTTGGTTGAGACTGAATAAGAAAGGTTGTTGATGCAGCAGAATGCATTTTGAAATATTGCTGGATGTATTTTTCCTTCTTAGCAACTTCCCGTTACTCTCAACCTGAGAGAAATACACAACTTAAGGGCAGAACAGAAAGAAGCTGAGGAGAACAGATTCTGAGCTCCGAGTTTTCAAGACGATCTTCAGGATCAGAGCTTTCGATTCTGAGAGCAAGATACTTGATAAGAAAACAAGCTTTTGCTATTTTTTTTAATTCTAAAAGCTTGAATATCATCGAAGCCTAGAGGTCTTGAAAATAGAGTCAATACGATAAACCTAAAACAGGAAGACTTCTTCAGTCTACACAGAGTAACTTCCTCAAATGAGAGAGGAGACAGAAGCATTTCTGGGGTGCAAGAGAAGCTTGGCTCAAGTTTGATAATATACCTCTGAGGTCTTTTGACAAATTAATCACCTTGCTACACAATGCACATCCTCTTTCTCCATCAAGAAATAACAAGTGCTGATTCCCTACTGGGCTCTCTGCTACTTGATTATTATTGGAGACCATGAGTGCTGGCAAGGGTTTCATATTCAGAATCCCAGATGGGATAACGAGAACTGATAGAGTACTACTTTTCTTAACTCCCTGGCATTTTTTGCAATTGGGTAAGTTTGGGAATTTAAGCAAGCTCTATTTTCATAGGGGTAGTGGAGATAATTAAGGAGAAAGTGTGAGAAAACTTCATGGCACCACATTGATTATAGAATTGAAGAGTTATTGCCCCCCCTCAAATTTTGGGGTTTTGATGCAAAATGGAATCTGAAACTTGGGCAGGAAGCAGATTGAAAAAGAACATTCGTAATTATTTTTTAAATAGTTAGGTTTGACACTGAGTCATGAAATAGCTTTGTCATGAATTTTGTCCATGTTTCCTGTAATGGGTTTAACTGTTTTGATTTTAATTACTTTTACTAATTATTTTTGCTAATTTAATTTTTATTTTATTAAGGATGCAAAACTAATAGGAGACCCAGTTCCTATTGTGGAGCCTCTTTGGAAAGGGCATGAGCACACAATGCCAGTCCCCAGTGGATGGGACTTTTGTTCACATTTCTAGGCTCTTCATGGGAACTGGATCAACATTTGTTGAGTGTAGAAAATGGCCAAACCGGGTATAATTTAACCAACTGAGAAGGAATGTGGTCATAACTGTCCTGAATTTACATGAATTTGATGAAATGAACAGCCCTGAGTTGGAAGGTTGAGGGGGTCTCAGCTGCATCTTGATTTGATGGTTTGATCAGGGGCTATTGACAAGGAAGCCACCATGTGGGCAAGATGGGGAGGCCTCGCACAAGACATAAATCGCTTGGAGACAGGAAGGGAGGTAGCCCACTTTACGTATGATGAGGTAGTCTTCTTGATTTGGTTCATTTGCCAGCATCTTTGAGTGCATTGTCTGAGGAAGCAAAGCGGAGCTCTGACGGGAACGCGATGGTGACTCCAGCAAGTCTTCCACCTGCCTCCTGCCATGGCGGCCCAGTGGTCTCTACAGAACCTCCCCACACCACCAAGCGCAGATGGCAGGAAGCTGATGTTGGCGCAAGTGGGTAACTGGGTAGGAATGGGGATAAGGTCAGTGAGAGGCATGGGAAGGCGGTGGGAAGGCCTCTTGTCATTAGGAGCATAGGTCTAAATAAAACAGAGATGGAAAGGAGTCAAGCTGGCTTCTCACTGAAGAGATGTCGTGACTCCCCTTGAGCCTTGACCAGGACTATTCTAAGATCAATGGGAGGACAGCAAGTTCAGGACACCAGCAAAGAGATGTTGCATGAGCTGTGAGGGGCTGCACTTGAATGTTCATGTGAATTGTCTAGGTAGCTTACTTAGGATTCAGATTCCTAAAGCCCATGACCAGAATCAGTTGGTTTAAGATAGGACTTGGGAATCTGAATTTTAATATGCAATCTTGAAATTTTGGTACAGGAGCCAACTTAAATAAATAGTGTTATAAGTAAACATCTGTCACTTCTGCCTTCCTCTTATGTCAATTTATAGATAAAAACATGTGAGGAATAGGAGAAAGGGGTTAAAAGAACACCATATTAAATTGAAGATATTGGGGGAATATATACATGAAACAGAGGTTTGAATTGCACTTGTGAAGTGTGAAGGTCATTTTACGTGGGTGTGTCGATCACACAGGTCAAGTGTGTCACCGTCAGATACCACGACGAATCTGGTGTGCTAGGCCTCCAGATGCTGGCCCACTCCAGCTGTGTTCCTAGGACCATGTACTCAGGGAAAAACCAGCTAGTTTGTCTTGAAAATCTAGATTTTTCAAAGATCCAACACATACTCCAATCACCCTGTTTTGAATTTATTCTCCACAAGTTCATTTAAAGTCTTGATTTTTTTTCTCTCTTTCTTTATTTATATCTATTTGACATCAGTTGTGGTCCCCATGGATTTCCCACCACCACTTCACCAGTGCACCATCACCTCAGTCCCGTGTGCTCTTTCTGCCCTCAACCCATTCCCTCCCCACTCCTCACAAAGTGTTTCTGATGTGTCCTCATCTTTTATTTTTGTTGTGTTTTTTCTATTGTTATTATTCTTTTCCTTGGTCCCTTATAAAAATTAGCAACAACAAATGTTGGTGAGGATGTGGCAAAAAAGGAACCCTGCTACACTGCTGGTGGGAATGCAAGATTGTCTAACCATTATGGAAAGCAGTGTGATGGTTCCTCAGACTACTAAAAATGAAACTCCCATATGATCCAGCAATCCCACTCCTAGGAATATACCCCCAAAACACAAGAACACTGATTCAAAAGAATACCTATACCCCTATGTTTATTGCAGCACTATTTACAATAGGCAAGACCTGGAAACAACCTAAATGCCCAAAAATAGATGATTGGCTCAAGAAGATGTGGTACATATACATGGTGGAATACCCTTCAGCAATCAAAAAAGACAGACTAACCTCTTGAATTTTTTAGTGGTCATTTCCATCACTGTAACCTGCACATAAATGACCACAGAGTAGCCAAGCAGCTGCCTGAGGTGCCTGTCACATTCGCATGTTGCTGAGCCAGAGCTGAGGTCTTCCCTGGGAAGCCAATTACTGCTCAGCTGACTTTCCTGACGGTGACTATTGGACCTTGAACATTGTCTTCCTTAGACACTTGGTATTCACTGGACATGGGAAAGGAAAAGGAAGGAGCAAACTGATATTGATTGAGTGCTTACTAGGCACTCATTTTTTTAAAAACATTATTTCTTTGAGAGGCTGGGTCATTTTTTTCTTAAAGTTGAAGAAATTGAGGTGTGAAAAGGATAAGTAACTGATGTTTAGAGAAGTGAAGTGAATAGCTTAGGATACAGAAGACACAGGAAATGATATACTAAAGGAGGACCTCCCTGGTGGCGCAGTGGGCTAAGCAATGTACTATGAAGTAAACTGCAGCCACTGCAGCACGAGTTCGATTCCTGCTGCTGGCTGGGGAGGTGGCCCTCATGGTGTGGCAGACCTCTCCTGTCTCTCCTGCTGCTCCCCTCAGCAGTGTGTTTCAGTCGATTTGCCTGTTCTGCTCCCCACTCTGTCTCTTGTGGATCCTCTCACCCTCCATATCTCTGGTCTGTACCCCAGTTCTTGTATGCATAAATAAATAAATCTTTAAAAATAAAAAGAAATACAAAAGGAAATGAAAGGAGAGTATTTTCATTGGTCTTGGTCCTTGAGCTACTGGTCCTGGCTACAGTCTCAGAGCTCTAACAGCTACGGCCTGAGCTTGATCCCGGCCAGGGAGGGGACCCACATGGCGCAGCAGACCTCTCCTACCTCACCCGCTGCTCCCCTCAGCAGTGTATTTCAGTAGACCCACCTGTTCTGTTCCCCACTCTGTCTCTGGTAAATCCCCTAGCCCCCTGCATCTCTGGCCTATACCCCAGTTCTTCTACACATAAATAAATAATTTTTTTTTGAAAAAAGAGAGAATAAGGTATGCGCTGCTGAGGATCCAGTTTTGGGCCCAGTGTTTCTCTGCGAGCTCCAGCAGCCCTTTCTTGGAGAGTCAGGCGCTGGGCTCCGGGACATGCAGAAGACATGGCCTCAGGCTGCTTCCATCTTCTCACCATGTCTCCACGCTTAGCAAACTGCAGGGCTGGCTTTGCCTTCCTTCTGGCAGCAATCTAGCACAGACGCTCTCTTTGAGGGAGCAGAAGCTAGTATGGTTCGGCACAGAAAACATTGCTCTCAATTTGCAGCACCTGCCCCATCATCCACCTCTAGGAAAAGCAAGGACAGTGTGGGCTCCACACTGCTTCTTTGGGAGTTGAGCTATGGGATCAAAGAGGGGGTGTAGAGATGTTGATGGGCAGTGAGGAAGGGGTTCCTGGACTGAGACCCCGTAGGAGCAGTGCTTCTTCCCCAGGAAGGCACCCACAGGCTTCCTTGTGATCACTGAGCTTTCAAGGAGAATCTGTGGGAGCAAAATTTCAGAAAGCTGAATGAGGTTGGGGGCCTTTTCTGAAAGACCTCTTAGAGGCTTGAATCCAAATTGCAGTGCACGAACTCCAAGCTGTGCCTGTTAATTATGGAGCTTCCCCAACACGCTTGCAGATGGCAGCTCCCCCAGCACAGAGCACCTGTAACAGCCTGTGGGAAGGTCTGTGCACCTGGTTGGAGTAGCACCAAGTGGGGCCAAGCTGGGTGAAAAATTGGAAGATTTTTTTTTTATGGACCAATGGATGACAGGTCCGGTGAAAAGAGAGATGAGGGAAGTTCGCAGAATAAAGAGAAATACCCCCGAACGAGTAACTGGTACGTTAGTGATGAAATAGAATCTTCTGGCACATTACTATAATAACTTTGAAAATGTTAAATAATGTGGGTAATGTTTATAGATATTGTTAAGCAGGAAAATAACCCCTGTAAATGACAGAAACAGGTGAGGAGGAAATGAGGGAAACATGAAATCAAGTCTTTCTAGAGCAGTAGTCACCAAAGATGTTAAACGTTCTGTAACTTGTGGATCTGCCTGTTCTGCTCCCCACTCTGTCTCTGGTGACTCCTCTCACCCACTCTGCATCTCTGTCTGCACCCCAGCTCTTGTCTGCATAACTAATTCTTTTAAAAAATTCTATTACATGTGATGACATTAGTTTTACAATAAAGAATAAAATAGAGAATCACCAACTACGAATGAAATTTCCCCCTTTTCATTAGTTTTCTTTTCCCTCTTCCTCCTCCAAGAATGCAAAGTTGCAGGATACTTAACAAGTTTGGAAATGCTGTGATGCTTGCTCCCCTCATCAAAGATAGAGAGAGAAATGAAGAAGCAATTTCTGAAAAAGCTGTACAACTGTCACTCACTGCAGGAAGGAGAAGCACCTGTGACCCAGCCCACATGTGGTGCCCTGAGCTGCAGTGGCAAGTGAGCCCCAATTCTAAAAGCTGATGTTTGGCTTTAGTATCTTTAGTCACAATGAAATGGAATATAAATAAGGTTTACAAATACATATTTTTAGACTAAGCACACAGAAGACCGGGAATATCATTCTGCCTAGGTCCTACGCTTTTTGTGTCATTCTGTGTAAACTCCCAAAGAATGTTAATCATTGCAATAAATAAGTTCAATAATATGTGATGAGGCAAAGCATATACAGTGTTTTAACGTCTTTGTTCAAAAACATTTATTGCATGCCTACTATGTGCCGGGTGCTGGGATATAGTGGTGAAGAATCTCAGTCCTCATGGGGTTTATATTCTGATGGAAGGCAGATCATTGAGAAGGTGGGCATCTAGTGTGTTCCATAGTCACAGTACTAAGGAGAAAAATAAAGGACAGAGGGAATAGAGGGAATGGGTTTTGTGGGGGTGAGAGTGCTAACTCATGGGATAGGTGACCTATAAGTAAATGTCTGAAGGAGGGTGGCTGGTGGGGAGTGCAGCTGAGGTGGAGCACCCCGGCCAGAGGGGCCAGCAAATGCAGAAGCCCTGGGGAGAGAGTGTTTGTGAACTGGAGGAAGATCATGGCCGTGAGGAGTGCAGGTGGACGTGGAAGAAGAACATGGCGGTGAGGAGTGCAGGTGGATGATGTTGAACTTCCCCTGAGCCCTGGGCTCCAGGTCACAGTGATGGTTCAGAAATCTTGCACACCTTTTGCGTCCCTGGAAAGGGGGCCACTCTTCCCCATATGACTTAGGGCACACAGATGATCCCTTGTGGATGGAGTACAGAGCCTCCAAATGACCACAATAGCTCATAAATGATTACCTGCACTGTCCCCCAAAACTTGCCTGACACATTCTATGTCCTGACTGACCAAATGCCCACAATGACAGATATAATCCCCAGGGGACAATCACCACCCCATAACAGTTGGTTCACCCCTTTGCAAGCCCAAGGGGAAACCAGCGCTGCCAGGACACAGAGCTTTGAATCTGGGTGCTGTCCTGGTTGCAATTGGAAGACTATTGCTGATTTCCTTCCTTGTTCATTTTTGTCTTTGCTAGGGAATTAGATATAAACCTGTCTGAGGAATCTTTTTCTCTCTCATAACAAATATTTGCCAACAAGCCCTCTCTAAATTTAAAAGTAATTCTCTAGGGTTGAAGTCACTTTCATACAGACTTGGAGAGCAGAGACAGTCATGATTCAAATTTAATTACTAAATGCTAAAGTTATATTCTGTGAGAATTAAATTGGGAGTTAGAGGAAATAGCTCATCAATAGATTCCTTTGGGCAATGTTCACTACTGAGAAAATAAGTTTTTCCTCTACTTTGCTAGGCAGTGTCATTGATCCAATAAACAACCAATTAAGTTTAATTAGTTTATTTTCTTTTATTGGAACATTTATAATGTGGGGTATTTTACTATATTGGTCTTAAGTATAAATAAATAAACTATAAAATAAAAAATCTTTTATTACTTTTGTTGGTAAAATTTTTTATCAATAAAAACAAAAATAGTTTGCCTGCTTGTTTCTAAAGAATATACACATAATGTATTACATAGTTATTGGAAATAGTACTTAAAATGGTAAGACTATCAGTCATTCACACAGTAGTATGAATTAGTACCTGCGGACTATTTTGATTTCACTTGCATGGAATCATTATTGGTAAGGAAATGGGATTTTGAAACAGACTTGTGAATAAAGGGGAGAACAGGACAAGTTAAGGGAGTGTAGGTTTGGGTGAGGATGCTGTTGTTGGGTAGTGAGAGAATAGCTCAAAACCTACAGGTTCAAAACAGTAGACGAGTTGGACAACCAAAGATAGATAAGAACTATTTGGTTATGTTCCTGTCTCAATTCCTAGAGCTTTCATAGGATTGTGAAATAACTAGAGTTCTAAAAATACATCTGAGAAAGGTCCTTCTCTCAAAGATGGACTTTTGCACAGCTGTACAAGCCCCTTTTGAGAATTCTTTGTTCGACCTAACGCATGGATTGTGGAGTGACCAGGAAATTTAATGAGCAGATTGTGTAGACCCAGGTGATGCTATAAAAAAAGAGGATCTCCGCCGGCACTGGAGACTTTCCTAACCACCCCCACATGCTAATAATGGTGGACTCCAGGACAGGATTCCAGATGGAGGCCCACACAGCATATGCTAAAATATTTAAGAGTTGTCAATAGGCTGGAAAACTGTTAAATAAATATGTTCCATCCTTCTCTCCTAACAAATACACTTTCATAACCACCTGGAAGATTAGGTTTAATTTTGGAATCTGACAACACCAGAAGAGGAGGTCCCTAGTCATCAGTCCGCAGTGGAATCCCATTCTACCCACCCTGCACCAGGGTCCTGTGTGATAGGGCCCCTCCCATACTGCATGTCTGATTCTGTTCATAGGCCATGCCAACAGCCCTCTGCACCAGCCCCTCTGTCCTCTCAGCTCACACACTGGGGCGGTCTTTCTTCAGAAATATCTCATCCCTGGAAATGGCTAATGCAAGGACCACCCTTCCCCATATGACTTAGAAAGGACACAAAGCATATGAGGTGGAGAAAAGATATTGGGTAGAAGCTGTGGCATCAGGAATGTGGGTTTGCGATCATGTGGGCTGAGAACTCAAGGATCCTGGGCACCTGGCTCATCACCTAGAAGGGAGACCTTGATTTCAGGTGAACAGACCCCTGGGTCTCTTGAACTCTTCACTATGGCAGGTAGGGAATGTAGTGCAGAAGATGGCCAGAGAGAGCCAGAGAGGACCCTAAACCTCATGGCCCCATTTCTCAGGGCCTACGGGCAAAACTGTCAGCGGGTTTGACTCTAGTCACGTGTCTATTATAAGTGTGGTATATTTGATTTATATTAGTAGTTTAATAAGCGGATTTTATTCCATATGTGGACATAGTTCTTGAGGACCGCTCAGTCTTGATTCTATAATGCCTTGAGTTAGAAGAGGGAGGCTGGAGGCTGAATGCTAGAGGCACAGAGCTGCTCTTTGTCCACGCTCAGCTGGGGCTCCCTTTCTGTAAGTACCCCACCTTTTCTCTCCTGAGCTCTTGATACTTGATGTTTGAGGGTCTGTCTACTTGGAGGTAGAGATGCTTTTTATTTTACCATGGAAACTCCCATGTCAAGGGAACATTAACTTAAAAAGTCGAAATTTCAAAAATGCATTTATTGTTTGTTTCAAGGGATGAGAAAAGAAAAAAAAGACAAAAACCTTTGTTTCTCATTCAGGACAACTAGATAACATTTTAAGTAATGAAAAAAAGAAAGCTGCTCACCATGGGTCTCTAAAGCAATCATTCTGCAGCAAAATAGACATTTCTGAAGAACTCAATGAGTTTAATTTGCTAAATAGCAATTATCTTTGATTTAAATAGAAGATCATTTGAAGAACTGAACGGAATAACACTGTTTATCTTCAGTATAATCTGAGTAATTGACTACTCTCAAACTTTGATGCAGAAAGAAGGAGCAACCATCTGTTTCATAGGAAGATAATTTTGGGGAGGAAGAACTGCTAAGGATAAATCCTCTGGAGCCTGAGACCCCCTCCACATCCCCAGAAACATGTAGGGTCCATGTGCAGATATTAACTTACACTCAGTACCTCTGTCTCTCTCCAAGGTTCCCCCTTGGGTTAGACAGGGTGGCAACCATTTCCCTTTGAATTTAATTTTCAAGTGGGAAGAATTTCTCCTTTCTCAGGTGTGATGGAGAGGATTTTTGTGAAAGTTAAAGTAGCACTAATAAGTGAAATTGTCTGGGGCTGTCAGTGTTCTTAAGCCAGAGCTGCTCAAACACATGGTTTTGTTCAAACCATGTAGACCAAATCCATGCAGGTCCACAGCTGGTTTCCTGATTTTTTTTTTTTTTTTTGGTGGGAGGGTCCCCAAAGATTTCACGGTAATGCACATTGTGTCTCCTCTATTTAGAGCAGCTATGCTTAGAGTGATGGAATATATGTTGCTGTGCAGAATTGGGGTGACTGTCCCTTTGCTAGATTCATGTGTGAGTTTCAGGGAAGCTCTGGAATAGGTCTGTAGCTTCACTTTTAACATGTGTAATTTAGTATGTGCCATTGCCCTCCTTACCATCTTCATCGGCTAGGACAAACTTGGGATTTGCAGAGCATGGAGAGTATGCCTCCTGCCTGAATTGGTTTCCATATAGGACAGGATGTACATATGCATGTCAAAGCCACCATCTCAAAAGTTGTACAAAGAAATACTTACAAGTCAGCTGCCTCTACTCTTTTTTCCATCCAGACTTCTTCCCTTGTTAAGTTCTTAGGTCAACAACCAATCCCTAAGTTACAGACCCATTTCTGTGGCCACAGCTCTGATCTGAGTCCATCTGGGCTGACATCAGGTGTGCATTAGCAGTGCCCTCTTCTTTCCTGTCTTTTTATTTAAGATTTATTTATTTCTTTTACTTATTTATGCATACAAGAACTGGGGTGGAGGCCAGAAGTGTGGGGGAAGAGAGGATTCACCAGAGACAGAGTGGGGAGCAGAACAGGTGGATCTACTGAAGTACACTGCTAAGGGGAGCAGTGGGAGAGACAGGAGAGGTCTGCTGTGCCATGTGGGTCAATTCCCTGGCTGGGGATTGAACTCATGTCAAAGTGGCTAGCGATAGTTTGATAGTGCTGAGACCTGAATCTCTGTACTACCAGGGAGGCCCCTTCTTGCTTGTTTTGTTGGAGCAAAGGTGACTGATCCTGAACTTGACTTCTGTAGACCCTGCTGCATCTGCCAGGCTCTTCACTGTCTGTATAGATTCCAATCTCACCTCAGCCCTGCCTTGTGAGCTCTTATTGCCAATGAAACTGGGGTGTGTTCCCCTACATCTGAGCACCCCTGTTACCCCCTAATCGGAACCTTCCCAGACTTTGGGATTAGGATTCCCCCCCCCCCGTTCTTATTTACTGATCAGTGGTCTTCGCTAAACACATTATTCCCCTTCCTCTCAATTAAAATCTATTTTGGGAAGGGGGACTTTGCAAAGACAATTTTTAAAAACAAAACAAACACCCACCACCATTCATTAAATCAACTTGACCCTAAATCCTGCTCCCACCTTCTTCACTCCTGGTAATTTTATATTTCAATGTTTACTAATTTCTTTTTTATTATATGTTGTCCATTTATTACCTCAGTTTCCTTATATTGCACATCTATGTGAAATCACACAATACTTGTCTTTATTTTTCTAAATTTGCTTTACACAATCCACTCAAGTTCCATCCATTTTGCTGCAAATGACAAAATTTCACCTTTCCTTACAGCTGAGTATTTCATTGTGTGTATACACCACATCTTCTTTATTCAGTCATTTATAGTGGGCATTTATGATTTTCCACATCGTAGCTATTGTAAATAATGCTGCCTTGTGGTGCCTATAACTCTTTTGGGTGATGATTTTATATTCCTCAGGAGATAGCCATTGTGGGATTGCTGGATCACATGGTAGTTCTATTTTTAGTTGCTTAAAGAAGGTCAACCCACTTCCAAAATGTCTCCAATACATTCTCATCTCCCAGATAGCATAGCACCCTGACTTGGCTCATGGAGTTGTGAGGTGAAGGGCCAGACAGGGGACTGTAGTTTCTTTAGAAACCTGTAGGTCTCTGTCTATGGAAGGCCAGTAGAACCTCCCAGGGCTGTAGCAACCAAAAATGTCTCCAGACTTTGCAGAAACCTTCCCTGGATGTTAACTGGTCCCTTGTTAAAAAGTGCTATTCTTAGAGTAAGTGGCTTTAATTGTACTCCTCTGTCTTCAGCACCGACTCTTTCCCCAACTAGGAGTAAGATTCACCCATTAGCATCAGTGCTCATTGAAGAGATGTCTCCCCTGGCAGCAGGAGATCCCCTGTTCTGGACTCACAGCAACAGGTGTCCCCTCAGGATAAAAAAGAATATAACAATAGCTAACATTTATTGAGTGCTTACTATGTTCCAAGAAGCATTCCCAGCACGTTAACACATTTGCCCATTTAATCACCTCTACAGCCTGGTGAGAGGGCTGTGCCTGCAGACTCAGCGTAAAATAAAGTAGATTCAGAAAAGGAAATTTTGCCACTGCAGCAGCAGGAGAGCCTTCTGCAGCGACTAATCATTTTTCCAAGTTCAGCGCCGGAGTCCTTGTGAGATACTAGATTGTAGTGACATCTGCGGTTCCAATTATCCCCAACTCTGGAATGTACCTGGTCAAGTTTGCGCCGCCAAAAAAGGATTGTTTTGAACAATTTTCATGGAGTCAACCAATTAGCTGATAGGATCACACATCCACACGCTCCTGCTGTGCAACTACATGCCACCTCCTCCTGGGGTTGCATGGAACCAGCTGGGAAAATGGAAACAGTTCCACATCCACTTCTTAGACTTCATTCGTTAGCACTGTCTCTCCTCAAACACCATCAATTGTGAAAATGTCTTCTAAATCAAAGCCACAATCTCAGAAAGAAAAAAAAAGGGTGATTGTGAACTCATCAATTTGAGTTAAGTCAATGAGTTTAGGAATATGTACTCATTTCAGGGGGAGAGATTAAAGTTCAATGCCCACCGAAGAAAGCTTTGGCATCAGCTCCCGATTTCAAATCTGTTGCAACAGGAACAAAGCCACTTTGCAGTGGGAACACTGTGTGGGACACAGCAGTCGTGGAGCAGGTTTGCAAGGCAAGACTCTGCTACATGAGCAAAAGTTCTTGTGTCATTTATTCAAATCATACGGGTTAGTGAAAGCCGATCACGCGACAGCGGTATGAGGAGGAGGGTCTGGAGAGTGGGATAGGAAGGGGAGACAGAGTTTTACAAGGGACAGGGAAGGGGATGTCATGACCACATGTCCGGAGACATTTGCATCAACAACGTTTGACGTTATCACGGGCAGAGTCATCCTGAGACCACCATGGAGATAGCAACGTAATCAGGTCAACAGCAGCCTGGGCGTCCCGGGTCTGCCTCGTCATATGAGCTCTACTCCGTAGGTAGTCAAGGAATGCTCTGCTGTGACCTGTAGATAGCAAATAGGTCACTGTCGCCCATGAGTGGCCAGCTCATAGGAACCCACACAAATCAATGAAGCTGGCATGGAAGCTGGTCTAATAAATCCATACCACTCCGAGCTGCATGTGGTTCACAGAGAAAGGAATTCTGATCTACAAATCAGTTACTTAAGCTGAATATCTTTAGAGGGTGCAGCTGGGGGTTTACGGTTTATGGAACAAAATGATTTGAACATAGGTGGGATTGAAGAAGACTGCGAGATTGGGAAATGTTAATTCTAAATAGAAGATACTTGATGGGCAAGAAGGAGGGAAAAGGGAACAGGAGGAGGAATCAATGAGGAGAGGCATGAACTTGAGGGGTTCTGAGGGACGGCCGGTGACTAGATCTTCAAAGAAAGGAGCCGGGGGCTATCGCCTGCCCTCCTTAAGGCAGATGAGGCTACCTGGCCATGTAGCCCCAGATGGTGCAAAAGTTAGGCAGCAGGTAGCTGTGAGAGGAGACGGGGAAAGCCGGAGGAGCTGGTGAGAGAGGACTGGGACAAGTCTGAAGTTCAGCACAGCACCTCTGGCCAAAACAGCGGCTTTAAGGTGTGTAAACTACGCAACTTCACAGGCCCCTCTGCCCCCAAAGGCCACGCTTGGTGCAATGCCTGTGCCCACTCCGTTGGGGTTTGTCATAATTTTTAGGGTTTTGCTATTTATTTATTTATTTGTCTATTTTTTCCCTTAATTCATATATATTGACATCAATTGTAATCCCCATGGATTCCCCGTCAAAATATCCTCAGTGCACCCTTACCTCTGTGCTCCCGTCTGCCCTCAACCCTCACCCTCCCCCCTCCCCACCAAGTGTCCCCAATTTGTCCTTGTCTTTTCATTTTTGGTTTTTGTGTCTTTATTTTTAGTCTTTATTTTGTGTATTTATTATTGTTCTTATTCCTTTCCTTGATCCTTATTTGGTTCCCTTATATTCCTCTTAGGGGAGGAACCATCTGGTATTTTTCTTTTGCCTTCTGACTTATTTTGCTGAGCATACTCCCTTCCAGTTCCATCCATGTTCCTATGAATGTGTCTAGTTTTTCTTTTTTCATTGCTGAATAGTATTCCATCGTGTTCATAATTTTTGAATGAAGGTCCCCATACTTTCATTTTGTACTTGGATCCACAAATGATACAGCTGGTCCTGGCAGCAAAGCCCATGCTATCCCGACATCCCTTGTGACATGTGGGACCTGGGAGAACAGGACTATTGGGGTGGAGGGGTTAGGCTTGGAAATTACTCAGGGTTGTGCATAAGACCTTGTACTGGAAGTTCTTAGAGGAAAATTAAGTATTCTTTCACTCTAAGACCACATCAAACATGACACTCCATTGGCTTACAGTTAGCTTCTTTTTTTTATTTTCAGAGAAAAAGATACACATTAGTTGAATACCTATATTATCTGACTGATGCCTATCTAAGAAACATTATATCGTGAAACAAAAAAGAACATCATTTCTTAGAACAGCAGACACATACTTCATGAGTCCCAGCAGCGCTCCAATTCTGGGATGCAAAAGGAAGCATTTGCCTGCCCTGGTTGGTCGCTCTCCATTCCAGAGAATTTTCTGGGCTGTTTAAATCCAACTAGATCTCAGTTTATTTTCTACAAGAGCAATGAATGTGCTCTTTTATGTGTGATTAGTTGACAAAGGAAAAACATCTAAGCGCTCAGTCTGTGAGATTCAACTTTGATGATGTTGAAAGTCAGCAGGAAGCCATTTGGGTTTCTCCCTGTCAGAGACTTGCTTGTCCTGTTCTTACTATACAGGCGTACTAACTTGAGCGCCTTGAACAGTTAATCCAGTAGAAAAGCAGACAGATGAATCTATAGAACCAAGCAGAACATGGTGCTCCTTTTCCAGACACAAACTTTCCCTGCAGTAGGCCATTTTCCTAGAGTTTGCTCAACTTCATCTCTCAAGCTGGATGCATCTTTTACAGTTTGGGACCTGTACCCTGACAAGTCCAAGGCCTGACCAGAAAGGGCCCTTTCTAGAGAGTCAGCTGCCCACACAGATGCTCACTCACAGGCTCAGCAGTCTTCTCACTGATGCTTCTGACCTGAAAAGACTCACATGATTCCTGCAGGCTCCAGAACAGACAAAGTCAAGTTACCTTTGAAAAGCGCTTCAGCAATTGCTCCTACACTTAGTCACCAAGGATGTATGAGAACACAATCGGGGCACGATGCAGCGTCAGAGCTGTTCTGACACTGTTCTTATTCCATTGATGTAATAACCTTTGCCGAGACCTGCTTTGTGCGTGGAACAGAGCAGGGTGAGGAGCTGGGGGAGGGGATTGAAGACAGATGGCCTAGGATGGGTGGGGAGAGTGAGAAACCTACACCCGTGACACCCATTGCCTCGATCCTGCTTCCTGGAATCTGCTCACTTGAAACCGTCACTGGCATGACATGGTGACATGCAGCTGTCCACCTCAGTGCTCTTTCCTGCTGGGTACATGCTGACTCTAACTCTCTACAGGTGATAAGAGCTATTAAATACCTCACAGTGGGAGGTAGTAATGATCCGCTTCCTACTTAGTCAAAATGAGCCTCACTTTCTTGGGTCCATCTAAGAAGAAACTCTTTAATGACGACAAAAAATGAAACAAAGCCCCATGACAAAACGACTGCTGTGACTCTGACTGCAACTACTTTCCAGCATCCCCATGTGGCTTGCCCATGTTTTACATCCAGTTTCTAGCAACACTGCTGGATATTTATCATTACCCTAGTTTTCCAGAAGAAATGGAATGTCAGCAAGTTCAGTTGTGTGCCTGGGTGGAGCTGAGGCAGCTCAGCTTGCTCTAGCTGCAGTTCTTCCTACCCGAAGAACTCCTGGTCCCTGCAGCCCTCTTCCCAGGGGGAACGCCAAGGAGGAAAGCTCAGGGCCTCTGGGGCCATTGAGGAAAGGGGTCCAAGAATCAGGATGGCTTTGCTGAAATGGAAATTGCAAAATCTGGGGCAGAACCCATGTTTCAAAAATGCTGTGTTCTCTCGGGTAAGCATTAGATTCTGGGACAGCCAGATCATTCCCTGGCATGTGGAAAGCACGGTGACCGTTTTTATTATAAAAGTCTATAGGCACAAAAAGAGGGAGAAGGAGGCAAGACGTTCCCTGCTGTAGTTGGAGAAATGAAAGAAAGAGTTGGGGAAAAGCCATTTCTAGAAAATTCATTTGGAAGCCTGAAAGAATTTAGTTCCTCAGCTCTTATAGTTGATGGGCCGGCAGGACTCTGAATGCTTCTAGAACATCTCCAGAGAAGGCCAACGCTCTGGCTCTAATGCAGTGTGCAGACTCAGCATGCTGGCTACCAAGACCCCTTTGCAAGCCCAGATGGGAAGGACATGTTACAGGAAGATAGGGGACAGGCCACCCCACTGCCCAGTCTTCGGCAGCTGTCAAGTCTGGTCATTTCAATGGCTGCTTACTTGCAGCATGTAATTAATTTGTTTAGCTAAGACAATTCAAGTTTGGTTCAAAGAACATTTTTGCATGCCTACGGTGTGCAAAGGAGGGACTCAAAGGAAATCAGCCTAGTGGAGTCTTTCTGACTTAGCCCCATAGCCTAACACTGTGTGAGGCCCTTTGCCCTCATAAGTATCTTTTCTGAAGCATTTCACTCTCTTGGCTCCAAAATCCCCATAAAAGGGTGAACTCTATCTTTTTCCTTAAAGCAGTCTTTTAAAACTGTGAGGTAAAACAGAGAAATAGAAAGGAAATGATAACATGACAGGAAGCTGTGCCTTCGGGAGTCCTCCATTCTCTTCTAGTCAGACCATTACACACCTTTCCTCTTGGAGGTGGGTCTGGACCTGTGACTCAGCATTTGATTCTCCTTTCTTCCACAAGCCAACTGACCCTGGCAAGAACTTTGGTTCTGCCTATCCCCTGCCCATTCCCTGTTCACCTACCCCTAACCCAGGTCTGTGGCCTGAGGCTCCAGCCTGGCCAGAAAGCTGAAGGAATGACTCTCTATATGGGTCCCTTCTGCATCTTCAGTGAAACTGCATCAACTATGCTTGCAAAGAAGCAAAGGTTTGCCTGAGGGGTGAACCTGGGTCTTGGGAAGGGTCACAGGCTGGACATCACTCAGGATTTCTCCAGAATTTCCTCACCCTGGCTTCCTCCCAATTTCCTCAGACATCTTTCTTTGGCATTTCAATGTGTGACTCTGAATTTGGTCTCAGCCACAAACTCTGATTTCCCTCTGGGCTTCAGTAATGAGAATTAATACTTCCCGAGGACTCACTGTGAACCAGATGCTGAGCTACATGCCATCATCAGCATTCACACACTCACACAGCTGGAGCTGGGGCAAGGAAACTTTTACCCCCATTTTAGAGACAGGGAAACTGGAGCCATGCAGGCTGACCCAAGGTCAGGGGGGATTTGAATCTGGCCAGCTGGCTAAAGTGCCTGCGATCTTGACATTGTGTCATGCAGCCTTGTTGATACTTAACTGTCCAGTCCTCCTACCCAGTCTCACCATTGATGCCTGGCCAAGATAGAAAAGTGTATGAGTTTTGTCAGGACTGAGATTCAGAAGAAGAGATTTTCCTCCTGCGTGTGTGTGTGTGTGTATTTATGCATACAAGAACTGGGTTGTAGGCCAGAGGTGTGGAGAGATGGGGTGAGAGGATTCACCAGAGAGAGAGTGGGGAGCAGAACAGGTGGCTCTATGGAAATACACTGCTGAGGGGAGCAGCAGGCAAGATAGGAGCGGTTTGCTGTGCCATGTGGGTCCGCTCCCTGACCTGGAATCGTTAACTCAGGCCACAGGGCTGGCGATAGCTTGGTAGTGCTGAGATTTGAATGCCTGTGCCACCAGGAAGGCCCAAACTTTAGTATATTTTTATTCATTAGCTAAGAATGACATAATTATGATGTTGCCCTTTTCTGCCTTCTAGGCACTTCTTGCCCCTCCAGAGTGTCTGCATTCTAGGGGGCTCACAATTAAATTTAAACTTAATGTTTATATTAAGTGCTAATATGACTGGCATAATTCCTTTTTCTTTTTCACTGCCTTGATCTTTCACTTCTATGTACACATAGAAGTATAAGCCACCTCAAATTTGTGAGAAGAAAACAAACATTCTATTCTTTCAGAAAGAAAAACCATCTCATTTTCTTGAGCGTTTGAATTACTTAAAAGAAGCCTTGATAATATCATTATGGAAATTATGCCTTACAGGGTCTTCTACTCCTGTTTGCCTTGGACAAAATGGATCTGCAGCATTGTTCTTTGCTATTTGCCTTGGCAATGCCTCACAATGGGTGGCAGGGCTGCCACCCATGGTTATGCAGAGGATGCCAGTCATACTGCAGTCTGTGGAGTTGCTCAGTGTGCAACCTGCACATCTGTGTGCAGCTGCTCAGTGACTTCAGTTGGCTTCACGTACTTTCCACCAGTGAACTACTGACAAGCACTGGCGTTGTCTGGGGAACAGAGAGATATGCCATCGCTCGGGCTTCATTTCTCAGGCAAGGCTATTACTCACTGCTCTGGATTAAAGTCCCAGGTGGTCAGGAGCTCCCCCTCCCTCTGTTCAGTAGCAAGAGGCAGGAAGGCAGGGGGAGGAGGAGAACAGGCCCAGGGAGATTCTAAACTAAGCAGGCAATCAATCATCTCAGAACCTCTCTATGTTTCTTTTGGCTTTATTTGGGCACTAATTGGAAACACTTGCCCCTCCAGAGTGTCTGCTTTCTGCTCTAAAGGAAAGACCGTTCAGCTGAGCTTGGGCCTGTTGAGAGGGATGTGATGTCTTCTCAGACATTTGGCCTCTCTGTGTCTCCTTTCCTAAGGTCTCGCTTTGGGGGCTGGTGTGTGTGGCCCATCATCCTGTGCACCCCCTCTGGAGATCTCCAGCCAGGGGTGGATATAATTTCATAAGTATGTTGAATGTGTGGCCTCCTTTTATTCTATTTTTTTCAGCTTTATTGAAGTATAATTGACAAGATTGTAAGATATTTAAAGTATGCATGTTGGTGATGTGATATATGTATGTATTATGAAAGGATTCCTTCCATCTAGTTAACACATCCATCCCCTGACTCATTTATTTTTTGGTGAGAACATTTAAGTTCTACTCAGCAAACTTCAGTGACACAGTACAGTGCTATCACTAGTCACCATATTTTACACTAGATTCTCAGATCTTACTCATCTTTTTTTTAAATAAGGAGTCATTTATTTATGCATATAAGAACTGGGGTACAGGTCAGAGGTGTGGGGGTATAGGGTAAAGGTTGATCAGGTATTTCCACCCTCCCACTGTGATGATGGACACCTGCGGTGCTGAGAGCATTCCAGGGTGGGCATGCGCAAGTGGGCGCACCTGAGTTGGACATGGGCTTAAATGGGCGGCATCATGAGGATGCCAGAACTGCGAGGACCAACAGACAGAACCAAGAGAAACAACAGGCCTGACAGCAGTAGAGAGAGAGAAGAAGCAGCCCAGAAAGTGAGATAGGCCTCCCAGCCCCCTGGCACCCCTGCCTGCCATGTACCTGGCCACCTCTACTAAATAAAGTATGAAAAGCCACCGAGGAGTCTGAGACTCTCCTTCCTTGACCCGTCTGCCCAGAACCATCCAGAACCCTTGCTCCAGTGCCACCTCCATCCTGCCACTACAGGGGGGTTGAGAGGATTCACCAGAAAAAGAGTAGGAACAGAACAGGCAGATGGACTGAAGTACACTGCTGAGGGGAGCAGTGGGAGAGAGCTGCTGCGCCATGTGAGTCACCTCCCTGGCCAGGGATAGAACTCGTGCTGTGGTGGCTGCAGATGCTTCATAGTGTGGTGCTTACTCCCTTGCACCACCAGGGAGACCCCCTTATTCATCTTATAACTGAAAGTTTCTACCCTTTCACCAGTCCCTCCCTATTTCCCCTATCCAGTAGCCCTGGCAGTCACTTTTATATACTGCTTTTATGAGTTTGACTCTTTTTTGTTAGGTTTGACATATAAGTAATACTATTCAGTGTTTATCTTTTTCTGTCTGGTTTATCTCACTTAGCATAATGCCCTCAAATTTCATTTATGTCACAGCCTTATTTCTCATGGTTGAATAATATCCCATTGTATATATTTACATATCTATGTCTACATGTCTATATCTCCGTCTGTCTATCTATGATACATGTCTTCTTTATCCCTCATCCACTGATGGACACCTAGGTTGTTTCCATATCATCATTTTGTGAATAATGCTACAATAATGAACAAAGGAGTGTACGATACCCTGAAATCATTTTCTTTGGATAAATACCCAGAAATGAGATTTCTGGGTCATATGGTAGTTTTATTTTTAATTTGTTGAGGAATCTCCATATCGTGTCCCATAGTAGCTTCACCAATTTACATTTGGTATAAATTTGGTGAGGTGAGGTAAGGTGATAATTTCTCACCTGATGTAAGGACAGTTGACATTTTAAGGACAACTGACAGTTTAAGGGAATAAAGGGGTTAAGGGTGCTGACTCTTGCATGGTAGAGAATCCCTGAATAACTTTTGATTCACCCAAACCATAACTAACAGTCACCCCTTTGTATCCTAGGGGGATTAGTTTCAGGACCCTACTCGATATCAGAATCCAAGGATGTTCAATTTCATATTGTCAGATCTCCGTATCCTCTACTTCTGACACTTGTGATTGGTTGAATCTGTGAATGGTGATCCTTGGATTAGGACGGCCATGTGTGTTTATTGAAAAAAATTCCTGTGTAAGTGAACCTGCGAAGTTCAAACCCAGTTGTTCAAGGGTCAACTGTGTAAGTTACTCATACATACATACACACACATTTCACTACATATATTTGACATAATAAACACACACACACACACAATTTGGCTTCTATTAAATGGGAACACAGGCTACTGGGAAAGGGTCAAGGGTTGACTCTGGGAAGGAAGAGACTGATTCCTGTCTTGCTCCCATAGTACCAACCTCAACAGTCTCACTGGGGTCATAATTAATTGCGTAGCAAAGGTTTGTTATTGGAAAGGATATGAAGATAAAAAGAACCAACCAAAGAAAAATTATTTTAAATTGACTCTGGTTTAGAGCAGCAGGGACCTGAGACCTGCCATTTGTCACAGACACTGAATCCTAATTTGGGTTCCAGTACCTGAGCGTGGGTAATGTGCTCAACTTTTCTAAATCTCAGTATCTTCATCTATGAAGTAGGAAACTAGGGATGCTATAATCACAGTATGTACATCATGTCATTGTCATGGAAGTTTACAGAGATAATGTATGCAAAACACCAAAACAGTGGTAAGGGAGGATCTGAAGTGTCTCATCCTTATGAGAGAGAGAGAGAGAGAGACAGAGAGAGAGAGACAGAGAGAGAGTGAGAGCTCTACTTTTCCCTTTGTTCTAATACCTTTTGATAGACTTTTAACAGACATTCTGCAGCAGATAATTTATGGATTGATTCAAGTACCCATTGATTTATCTTCTCTACTGAACCTCTGAAAGAGGTTCTTTAAATTCATCATCTTCCTGGGGGTCAATCTTGCCTTAATCACTGAAGTCCTCATTCTTCATTAATTTGAGCCTGGAGTACACTTAGCAATTTTATTTTAAAGTATTTTTTCCTGCACTGTTAAAGTATATCCATTCTATGTGTGTGTATATATGTATATGGAACACATAGCCTATAGATCTCATAGAAATACAATCTGATACATATTAAGTCATAACAATCTAAATACAACTGAAATAGACTTTGATCTTCCTCAGCACACTATAACTGTTTTCAAACATAGTTTAAAGAAAAGGACAATGGATAAAAGGTACACAAGCAACAGGCAGCTGTGTGGACTTTTGTTTCTGGCCTACTCAGGCATCATCATCCCCATGGCCCTTTCATCTCTGATCCCCATTGAAGTGTGTGTGTGTGTGTGTGTTGTATCTGGCCTACTCAGGCATCATCATCTCCATGGCCCTTTCATCTCTGATCCCCATTGAAGTGTGTGTGTGTGTGTGTGTGTGTGTGTTGTATCTGGCCTACTCAGGCATCATCATCCCCATGGCCCTTTCATCTCTGATCCCCATTGGGATTTGTGTGTGTGTGTGTGTGTGTGTGTGTGTGTTGGAAATAAGGAACAAGGCACTCAACCAATTGTTGCCAGAGCTGTTCCTTCCTTCTCTGCTCAGTGACGACTCCTTCAGGATTTGGAGATTGGAGTTCAAAAATAGACTTTAATTCACTGAGCATCAAACATTCACTCTTAACTTTCCCCATAGTGGCCAGAGTCAGAGGAACTCAATGTGGGTATCATGAATTTCTGGTCTAATTCCTACACCAGGACTAGCTGGTGTCCTCTGTTTCATGAACCTGCATGAACCCTTCAATGCAGGGAGAAGGTCAGCAGCACAGTCGATGATTCTGGCTTTCTAGAGGCTCCTCCCCCATTTTCATGTCTCAACCTTTGCAAGAAGGAAAAAAAAATGGTGTCTTATTTGAATTATGCATGCCTTTTCTGTTCTGCCAATTCCAGCACGCATTTGAATCATTAATATGTCATGACTTTCCTTCATCTAGCTTTCTCAGATTTTTTTTAAAATTGTGAAGCACCACAAAAAGGCATCATGATTCATTAACAAGGATATTATTTTTGTATTTTTAGTTCCCTATTTCAGTCATCTTAGCACAATTTTGGAAACAGTGTGTGTTCAATGAGGTAGGTATCAAAAATCGGGCCCGTTCAGGGCATAGTTATGAAGCGCCTTCCAGGTACATCAATGGAAATGAGGCCCTGGGGTTTGACAGTGCCACACAGTGAACATCTCACCCACTTTTCACGGTCTCCTGACCATCAAGATAAAGATGCACCATGCGAGGAGGCCCAGCCTTGTTCAAAACACCCACCCATCAGCTATATCCCTTTTCTTCCTTGTGGTCCTGCCCAGCATGGAGCCCAGCATGGAGCACAGCATGGAGCCCAGCATGGAGCACAGCATGGAGCCCAGCATGGAGCACAGCATGGAGCCCAGCATGGAGCACAGCATGGAGCACAGCATGCCAGATCTGACATCATGAGACATTTTACTAAGACCAGCTGAATCACCAAAGCATAGAGTCCAAAACGAAGTCCCTTGCACGAGGTAGTGGTGACAGTGCAACCAAAATGTGGGAATTGTTGAGAGGATGGACAAGACTGTAGAAAGAATAAGGTATAGGGGAAAGACTGGTATGCAGATAAGCATTTTTGGAAGCATCTAGTAAGTAGTTGGATATATGAACCAGGGGTATGGGTGGGATGTCTGGGGGCTACAGCTGTTTATTTGGAAGAGTCAGCACATGGGTGGATTTGAAGCTATGAGACAGAATTTAGCTCTTCTGGAGGGTGTGTGTGGGCAGATAAAAGAGCAGAAGTTCTAAGACTTCACTGGGGCAGAGAAAAAAAGCCATCGCGGCCATTAAGAGTGTGGTGTCCTGAGAGTAAGTGAGATAGAGCATCATTTTCTCATTTGACCCACTTCGGGCATTCTTTTACTTTAATATACATAAGAATAACTGAACAGAATATATAGATTCATTGCATTGGACTTGTAATTTTAAGTGTGCAATTGAAGAGATTCTCAAAGGATATTTTTAATGTTGATTTTTTTTTTTGCTTTTCTCACTGATTTGAGATCCCTACTTTCCAATCTCTGATTTAGAAGTGAGACCATGATATTTTCATCTGGACATCACAGGAGGACGGTGAAAAAGCCAGTATCATGATTTTTCTAGGCATCAGAAAAAAGTCAGCATAGGAGTTTCAGTTCTATGAAACGTTCACACACCTCCCATCCTGAGGCAGAGCTCTCAGTCACCTCTTCTCCACACTGACAGGTAGTGTGTCCCCCTGTCTGGGTGTCTGATTGTGGGAGGAGTGGGTCGTACCTGTCTGGGAACAATGAGTAGTTGGACTCCGTTGTCATTGGCCCAGTGGCCGCTGGATCTGCCAGGAAGTCGCTGGCAGCAAAGGGCCTTAGATGAGATCCTGGAAGCTGTGGAGCTGCCTACAAAGTGAAGGGTTTTGTGTGGACAAGGGCATCCTGATTCATGCATATGTCCTGGGCTCCAGCTCCCGTTTTGGAGAGAACAAACCCATTACCATGGTAACTGCATCCACATAGGTGCCTCTGAGTGCCCTGAACTCCTCCAGCGGAGTCTCCCCCACAGCCAGCACTATTAATTTAAAGTCAGATCTCACAATTAACTCATCTTCAGGAGGCTAATATCTCTTTTAATCCCCACTGTGGCACTTACGACTGGAAGGTTCCAGGCCCTCAGCCCTGTTTCCTGAAGATTCAAATGACATTCAAGCAGTAGGAAACTTCTGCCAATAAAATCAAAATTTAAACCGGTTGCCTTTTATTATCACTTAAATTATTCTCTCCACTTGACATGGATTTATTGGTCAGTTTAGGCTCTGTGACAGATTTGGTTGTAACCACACGGAGCGTGACTAACAGCCCCACTACAGCCTGTGAATGAAGCGTGGATATTATCACCATCTAATAATATCTGCGGGTTAATTGCATTGAGGCTAACGTAAATGTACACCACGGTGATGGCCATGGCCACGCTCAAGCGCCGAGCGCCGTAAACGTGCGGTGCAGCTTCCTGGCCCTTGGCAGATGGTGCGGGGCAGCCCGGGTCGCGGGGCCCATGGGTCTGAGTTCACGGCTTAGTAAGACACTGTCTCAGGGCGACCACTTGCACATCTTCCTGTGACCGCATCTCTCCTTGAGGTTTATTTGGGCCAAAATAACGGATGCAGTGTCTCTGCCCTTTAAATATGCAACGGCCTGCAGGGGAACACCCTGCGTGTGCACCCGTAGGCCGGGGGCAGCTCCAGAGCTTAAGATCCTCTGGCGCTCCTGTCCCTGACGCTGGAAGCTTTGTGGTGAGGACTGTCCAAACTTTCCTGAGTCTCAATCTCTTCATAAAATGGAGACAGTGCCTTGTATCTGAGATTTGAACGACAAGGAAGATAGTTTTCTACTTGATTTTCATACAAAGCAGATTATCATTGTTCCCACCTCATGGATGAAGAAGCTGAGGTTCAGAGAATTGACTGGCTTGCTCAAGATCACAGCACATGGGTGGGAGAGTCAGGTTTAGAACCAGAGCATCCTCTGAACAGGGGCTGCGGGTGACCGCTGGACAGCCTCAAGAACCATGGCGGCACGGAATTAGGGAGCAGGCACCCCAGAGACAGGAGGGTGAGGTCTGGCCAGGCTGACCACACTCTGGTCACTGTCACTGAAGGGTAACAAATCATGTGTCACTTTGAAGGCATGCAGGCTGTCTTTGCATGGTTGATGAGGATATTTGTTACTTAAAATAAAGTCACAGACCATGCTGTAAAGCAGTTTCATTTTTCAAAGAGGCAGTAATTAAAATGGAAGGGTCCTGTCACTCCATCCATGGCTATTCCTGATCCATGTGAGCCTTCAGTTCCTTCTATTCCGTCCCTGAAAACAAAACACCTGGTCTCGCTTGTCACCTGTCACACGAACCCAGGTCCTCACATCTGGGCAGACACACACAGATCTCTGCGCCCAGAGGAGGGTGTGAAGACGTGACGATCATCCAGTGGGATTTATAGATGGAGAATTGTAGACCATGGACTGATCAAACTGAAAGAGACTTTGGAGATAATCGGATCACCCACCTAACATTGAAGAGGAAACTGGGGTCCAGAGTGACCAGCAGGTTCAGTGGGTCTCAGAAGCAAATGAGAATTGAAGAGAGTGCCAGCTGACTTTGGGTAGGAGAAATGAACTGAGAGCAAGAGGGAGGGAGAGAGGTTGGGGGTAGGGGAGAGCACAGGCCAGGGCTGGAATGGGAAGTTCATTCCTTTCTAATGTTAGAATCCCGTAACTGGGATGGAACCTTAGCAGCTGGATCTGGCTTTTCTGACATCTTTACGTAATCTGCATGTGACTTTCTTCCTAACTATTATGTCAGCAATTTATGAAGCAAAATCCTGTAATTTAAGAAAGATAAAAGTAGGTAATAGTGACTGACACTGGGTATTAAAAATACAATTTCCCAAGGACATATAATAGTGTATTCGAGAGTTTGTTAGCAAAATCAGACATGTGATTCTTAAACTGATCACACGGATAGAATTGGGAATTAATGATAATTAAAAACTACCCCTAAACTGTTCATTTTTAAGATTCCCTGGCCCTTGCTTCTACTGAAACTACCATCTCATCCCTCTGCAGAACTTCATTCTTACACTTCAGGTTCTGTCTTGGATGCCATGTCCTTAAAGACCTCTAGCAGTCTGAGCACTCATCCCCACCCTTTCCTAGGGCCCTTTCCTGCCACACTATCCTTGGTGTGTCTCTCTTGGACTCACCAGCTCCACCTCAGTGGTCTGATTTGTGCATATGCCTTCTCTTTTTCCATCTCCCCCAGCCCTGTGAGGGTGCAACTCCCCTGGACCAGGACCCCCAGCTTAACATGGCAGAGCAACACCCAGTAAAAACAGCAAGTTTACCACTGACTTAGGAAAAGCTAATTTTCAAAAGCCTGCTCATTATTAGTCACAGTATTAGTTTTATTTCTTTTTATATTTACATACTTAACAGGGTGATTGCTACATTAAAGGTGTTAAAGACCTCCAATAAATGCCTTAAGAAAAGATGATAAATGCAAATATAAGTTTTCTTCCAATATTACTCAAAAATATCTTGAAACTTCTGAGCCATTTTAATGAAGATGGCAGCTAGGATAATGAATCAAGTACTTATATTAAGCAAATATGGACCAAATACACTCAAAAATTGCAAAAGTATCTTTTACCTAGTCTTCTAAAGTTAAATTATAGCAAGTATACTTTTGCTATAATTGTGGTAACATTTTGAGTAGTTCAACAATAAAATGCTTTAGGCTTTCAAATTTATTTTATGGAAGAGTTTTTTTAACAAAAGTTTGCGTACTAAAAAGTAATAGAAAATGATAAGAAAAATTGGATCTAATGCTTTCATAATTATGCAAGATGTCTTTTATCTTGCAATTGCTCTTTACAGAGGTTCTAATACTAAGGGAAATTGTCAAACCTTTAGTGCACTTATGGAAACAAAACTACATTTTGCTGTGGTTAAGGCAAGAACCAAACTATATTGTTAGTGATGATGGGAGGCTGCTGGGATGTTGTTCTTACAAGTGGGGAGGTGATGGCCATGGTCTTTGTTACAAAGATTTCTGGGAGTTTGTATTGTTCATTTACGGGAGATTCAAATAGGAGCTGACATTTCTAGATTTACCTGATATACTCTACTAAAATAGTCTTCCTATTGTTTCTTTTAAGAAGTTTCAATCATCTGCATTGCAAAAGTGACACATATTTGTCTCAACAACTCAAACAAAAGTCAAGAATACACATAAAATTCAGACGTTGTTTCCCATTCTAATTATTCTCTTCACATCATCAATGCTAAATATCAGGTTATAAATTCCACATTTTCTCCTTTGTTCCCTACAGTATATTAACAATCACTGATCACTTATACATGTTAATATTAAATATAATAATAATAGCAAATAATACTCTGGTGGTGCTTAGGATATATTTATCCTATATTTAAAGGCTTCAACATGTGTTATAACCCTATGTGATAAGAATAAGCACTGACACCATCTTATAGATTAAGAAGTTCAGACACAGAGAGGTCAAGTGATTTGTCAAAGTTCACACAGGTAGTGTGAGTCAGACATCACATTCAAATGTGTATTGTCTTGATGTCTAAGTCTTTTACACTTAGCTTTTCTGACTGGCTTATGTAAAGGGAACTATATCTCGTGTTTCCTATATCTGTTTTTGCATTCCTAACATTATGTCATTAATCTCTTTCCAGTGCAGTGACGGTACAGTTAAGGCATTTTTGTGACTTTCCATCTTGTGGATGTATTGTACTTCGCTCAGTTATTCCCCTGTGATGGGCATGTTGACTGTTTCTATATTTTTGCCATCACAAACAATAAACAGTCTTGCACATTATGCACTAGCACTTTGATTTTTCTCAGAATTGGGCTTTAGGGTGGGATGTCAAAGAATATGCACACTTCAGATCCACATAAATACTCCCTGTTTTCCTTCCCTGAAAGTTGTGCAGATTTACAATGCACCAAGAGTGAATCAGGGTAATTGCTCCCTAGACCCACTTCAGCATTTTCTCCCTATCTAATACTTTGAATACAAGTAATTGTGTAAACATGTAATGTTTATAACAAATCTTTTAGAGCTTTTTATATCATGACCTATTCCTGAGAAAACATTTGTGGATGGCTCATAAAAGTATTATATAAACATAGGTAAAATAATTAAATAGTGAAATTATAAATTACATTGCAATTTCTTCCTTTTTCCTGATTTCAAATGTATAGTTTTTGCTTTTCTCTACTATAGTGTTCATTTCTTAGTATTCATTCTCTTCCTTTTCGATCACGCTCCAGGAAGGCCCATGGGGGATAGACCACCATCTGTCCTAGATAGTTCAGACCAGATGATCTCTCAAAGTCCCTTCCAGCTCAAGGATTCTTTAAGAACAAGTTATTTTTAAGAAATTGAGCTACAAACTCCAGGATGCCGGCTTGTGGTTTTATAGGACTTATGCGTGATTCTATAAAAAAAACACATAGCCATGCTACTAAAACAAGTAGAGTATACCCATGTCTTGGGAAAATAAAATTTCCGGAAATATGGCAGCAGCTGGAACTATCTAGAGGTTGTATATTCTGAGTTGTTTTGAGCGACAAAGGATGTTTGGACTTTTTTCACTTTGGTTCTACTATTTTGACTCAAAGGACCCATTAAATACAAATATTTTAATCAGGACTCTTAACAACACTGGTGTATTCTCACTGAGAAAACTATTCCTGAATTAGACCAATGTACTTAATCAACTTCCCATGATATAGTCACATCATATCTATTTTGTTCAATTAACATTTTTATTTTACTGAAATTGTTTATGTTAGATTAAAATATTTTCCATTTAAATTGAACATGTATGATTCAGCAATTAGTTTTCTGTCTATATAAAATTCTGTCATCTGTTTTATTTCTTTTTGGATGGCCATTACTATTGGTAAGTTGCTATTTTGAGTCTACAGGTCTAAATTTTGTAATGAAGATTTGGTTTTTTTTGGTCATTTTTATTCTACATTAATTTTCTACTGTCAGTTTTATGTTGACTCTTCAACCATCAGCATTCATTGTTAATTTGAATAAAAGATTGGTGATATGAATTACCTCCTGTGCCAGTTTCTGTAGTAATACCATTAGCTATGGCTGATTGAACAGTTTTTATATGCCCAGTGCCATGTTAACCATGTTTCAGGTCATATCCCAATCATCTTATGAGCTAGCACTAAGTGTCTTCATTTTAAGAAATCAAAAACTGAGGAGGAAAGATGTAAAGATTTGCTGAAATATATGAGCAAGTGGTAGAGACAGGATTCAATGAGGCTTGCCTGGGCCCAGGCCCCAGATCCTGCTCTCAGTGGGGTTCTAGCTAGGCATCCTTCAGGATGGAGGTCAGAGATGCCTCATTCAACTTCTTGTTAGCTTGGCCAACATTCTGTCCTCCCACTTTTTTCAGAGAAATTGTGGGTGGGGGTAAGGGAGTGGAGGGGTGCTGCCTTGGGTGAGAAGGAGTGTACAGGGATTAGTAATAATTCAATTTCCACCTCCCATGTCAGTTTCCTTCAGGAAATATTTGCAGCTTTCTCTGTGACAGCAGGGTGGCCACTTTCTGAAAAACCAGGGCTACAGGCAGGTAGGTCCCTCCCCTGGTCTGGAAGGAAGTAGCCTGCTTCTTACTTGTCTCAGGAACTTACTTATGGACCAGAGATAAACTTGCCTAATCAATGGGCTGGGGGCAGGGGTGGGGTGGAGGGGGGGTGGAGTTGGAGGGGTAGAGGGGGCTTCTCTCTATAAGAAAGGAAATAGATTTTTAAAAAAATATTATTTTTGCATTGAAGAACTGTGGTGTAGGTCAGAGGTGCAGGGGGTGAGAGGATTCACCAGAGACAGAGTGGGGAGGAGAACAGGCAGATCTACTGAAATACACTGCTGAGGGGAGCAGCGGGTTAGACAGGAGAGGTCTGCTGCTCCATATGTGGGTTAGCTCCCTGGCTGGGATCAAACTCAGGCTGTAGTGGTGATAGCACTGGAACTCAACCATCAGGCTACCAGGGAGGTCCAGGAAATACATCTTAAAAGGTAAAATCTTTCTTGCTTCCCAAAGACACCAAATTGGAAGAAATCCTGGGTTAGTTCTAGTGGTTTTCCAGTTTTGTTTCCATCAGCATTACATGCATTTGAGCAATAGACAGGACACAGGAAAATGCACAGTGCTGTCTAGTTGTTACTATGGAGCAGCCTCTGGGGTAAGGATAGAGAAAGCACTAGAACCTTAGCTCTGACAGCTTTCCAGGTGGAGTGCAGTGGCTTCAGGGACACACACACCAAGTAATTATTTGTTCCGGGACAAGTTGGCCAGCATGCCAGGCAGGGATGGAGCTGTCATGGAACGCTGTGCTATGTGACTTTAACCACAATCCTTGGACATTCTCACAACACATGCACTGAGAACCTGCACCGACCTTCCTTTCCCATTGCTCTTCAGTTCATTGGCTCACCTCCTGAGAGAGCCCCAGACACTCAGGTGTCATTACTCCCGTTCACTCTCGAACCCTGGAAGGTCATCCTCCCCACCCTCTCCACTGAATTCATGTTACCCCTTTGTCTGACCTCAGACACCACCATTGTTTCTGTGTTTCTCTTTTCACTTTCCATTTTCTGATACCACCCTTTTCTGGTTATCCTTTCCCCTTTTCACTAACTTTTCTTTTCTCTCTACTCCTTACAAACTCATTCACTTCTGATTCTTTCTTTGGTTGTCATCTTTCCTCCCTTACCACTCGCTCTGTATTCAGTCTTGTTGACCTTATCTTCTAGTCTTTACCCAATAGCTGTCAACACCAAGAGCTTCCGGCTTCTATTCCAGATCTTTTTCCTGTGTGCCAGCCCATATGGACACCCAGCTTCCTCATGATTGTGGCAGACAATGCCAGGACTCTGTCCAGACTCCTAATGGGTCCCTTATGCTATTTCTTTGTCTCAGCACCCTGCCCCTCACAAGGCTATCCTTGTGACCCTTTTTCAGAGATGGAGAACTTTAGCTTCCTGGAGTTCATGTGATGCCATCTGCCCCACTGCCAACTTTTAGCCAATGAGAGTGGATGCAGAGTAAGAAAGTAAGCTCTCTTGTATTGAGTTGTGTGTTGGGTCTACCAGGAAGTAGATGCCAGGATGGAGTTAGGAATACAAGCAATTGTTAAGGGGGAAGGGCAGTCCTGAATGGGTTACACAGACAGGTTTATGGACTCCAACCCCCACTCCAGACCACCAGTGTTCCAATATGATTATTGAAGAGTGGATCACTGGGAACTAAGGGTAGAGTTAAGCAGCCAGGCTGGCTATAAAACCAGAGAGGTGAGTCTTGGGCTCTCTCTTCCTTTGGAGCCATCTCACTTGACTCAGAGCCAGCTCTCAAGATGCTACTGCATTCCAGCTCGAAGATCTGGTAGGATATTTATGTTCTCTTCCCTTGGTGTTATTTCTACTTTATTCCCCTTCTTTTGTAAAATAAAACTCTTTAATAACTTAGTCATGTGTACCTAAAGTTGGGACTTATTATAAAAGTCTTCTGAGTGTGCAGGGAAACCCATTTTATATTAGGGTTGCCCTGTAACACAATGACTGAAGGATGCCTACAAAGGGTTCAGGAGACAGTGAGTGGGGGAGTGTAAGCAGAGAAAGCCTTTAGGCCTTGACATGGGTCTGACAGCTGTGAAAGGAGACAAGAGGAAAGGATGATTGGGTAGAGTGAACCTCAGACTGAAACTTGGTGCTAAGAAAGTCACAGTTAATCCAATGGAGTGCTCCAGGGCAAAGACGTATGTAGAGGAGTTCCAGAAAAGGTGAGTCATTACACTTATTCCTCTAGTTGTTGCCTAAAGGATGCCTGGAAGGCATCTGGTCCTTTCTGGTAAGCCATGCTGAAAGCATCAATAGCTAACTGCTAACACTAACTGCACTCCTGGTGGAAGTTTTTCTCTGGAAGAGCTCTGAGTTGCATGTTTGCCTCCACAGCTACTGCAGGTGGGATATTATGGAGGTATTTTGCCCATGAAAATTCCTTCTGCATCAAGTTGAGATCACATCTTTGTCCTTATCCTATTTCTTCCACTCCCTTACTAATCTCCTTTGGGAGCACTTCTTTTATAAATCACTTGCACATGAATTCTTGACTCATAATCTGTTTGGGAGAACAAATTTATCCATTTTGATATTCTAGAATGTCTCTAAATATAACCTTATCAACAATGAACACATGGTCTTTTAGATTTACTCTTTTCCATGGCAAGTGGTATCTCCACCCACCCCATTACCCAAACTTGAAATCTAGGCATCATCCTTGAGTCCATATTATCTTTATATTTCCTCTCCAGTTCTACTGGCACGGGGACACCATTAGTATATTTCTGCTAAATTTTGACAAGGGCTCCCTTACAGATCTTGCTTCTAGATACCCCACCTAATCTATGTTTCTCATGGGGTCTGCTTCAGTTTTTATTCTCCCAATTCCCAACATATGGGAGGTGTTCAAAATTTACATCTTACTGGTAATCTGACTCTTACTATCCCATACTGCAGAATGATTATGTTTCAAGGGCCACAAGATAAGCACCAGGATTGAAAGAGTAAGGAACACAGATGTTTTTTTCTTTTCATTGAGTTAACACTAGTTTACAACACTGTACAGGTCTCAAGAATACAGTAATAAAGTTATTAAATAGCATTCACTTATAATTCAAATTAGGTGGGTATTATTCAATCCATAGAACTTTGTTTTAGTTTGTTTACTTTTGGAATAGTAAGTATGTTTACCTAACGTTTATTAATCTATGTAAGATGTGCACTTTAGTTAATCTTGTTCAATCCTTCTGTGGTCACGAGTACAGAAAAAAAAAATGGTTCCTACAAAGGTCCAACTGGTTTAAAAGATCAAGAAAAAATCACACTAGCAGTGCAGATGATCTGGCCAAACTTGAGAAAAACAATCTCTTGCAGAAATTCAACCTATAATGTGTACCCAAATACAGAGTTTTGATCAGTGACAAGCCAATTTTAACATGTTTGTGGACAATAATGATGGACAAAAGCAGACAAAATGAAATTCAATGAAAACAAATGAAAAGTACCCCTCAAAAGCCAGGGAAATATAATTTAACTTAAAATTACAAATAAAGAGATTTAGTTTATTTGAAGCTCAAGATGCATCAACAATACAATTTTGCTGCCGAGAAAGCAAATTCTATCTTAGGTGCATTACCTGAAGTCAGTGCCTAAGAAAAAAGAGTAGATAGGCTGTAGTTTGTGAGTCTGGCAAACCACACCTGCAATATTGTGTTTATTTATCTTTAAAGATTTATTTATTTAATTTAATTTATTTATGTATACAAGAACTGGGTGTAGGCCAGAGGTGTGGGGATGGGGTGGGGAGGGGTGGTAGTAGTGAGAACATGCACCAGAGACAGAGTGGGAAGCAGAACAGGTGGATCTACTGAAATACACTGCTGAGGGGAGCAGTGGGCAAGACAGGAGTGGTCTTGCTCCATATGTTTGTTAGCTCCCTGGCCAGGGATCCAACTCATGCTGCTTTAGCTGGTGATAGCTTGATAGCACTGAGACTTTAACTCCTGCACCAAGGAGGCCCCTGCAATACTGTGCTTAAATTCATAAGTGACTTTTTAAGATGTACATCAACAATCTAGAAATGTTACTGTGTTGAATGGAGAAAGAAGTGTATTCAAGTTCACTGAAGCTACTATGAGAAGATGGGGACCTTAGGGAAATTTACCCCTACCTTGTCCACCGAAGTCTACCCTTAGACAAGTAAGGAAATAAGGGACCTCTAAGAAAAAGTATAGAAAGGGCTATTTATATGTATTAATACACATTAAGCAAATCTAAGGAAGAGAGAATAAACTAGGGAGGGATGACTAGAAAGATGAGTCATAGACAATATCATAGTCATAGTCTCACCCAACCCACTTCAGATAGAAGAGTCTACAGTTATGGAGTTGTGTAGATCGTCAAGGACATTTTAATTATGATTGAATAATACAGTCAGCTCTTGTGGTCTGATGCCAATCATCTATTTCCCGGTGCCATGATTCTATGCTCACCATACTATCTTTTGATTACAAATTGACTTCCATGTGGACTTGGAAGAGAGTGTGCCCTGCATTTGAGTATTACGTATGTGTGACAGTCAAGCTCCCACTTTAAATGAGCCTGCTGGCACTCCATCTCACAGGCCTGGCTGATGCAAGTCAGCCCCGAGGGCCACAGGCACTTTCATGTGCTCATGGAATCCAGCTTTAGAAATTGGAAAGTTGAGCCATGAACTCTGGATCAAGGTTATTTTCCAAGGTAACAAATTCTGCTTCATAGAGCGTTCTTGGGAAACAAGAAATTCTGGAAATCAGAAAAACCTCCCATGACCTCAGGTAGCAGATATTGTCATTTGAGTCTTAAATGTTGCTCTGTTGAATATTGACTTCTCTCCTGAAGGGGCTGAATTTGATTCACTTTTGAATTACTCACAATTAGACACATATACAAGTTCCACCAGCCAACGAACAGCCCATCTCTTAGCACCCTAGACCTAACTGCCTCTCTTCTTCAAGGTCAGGGCTTATTCACCTTTATACCCCTCCACCTCACTCATATCAGCAGGGTAAGTCCTTCTTCAGCAAGCTCCCCAGCACACCTGAACACAGTTGTTCTAGTGAGACCTGAAGTCCTCTCTCCCTCCAGCCCCCTTCTCCTCACTACAGACCTCACTCTCTCCACTGCTACTGCCCCTGAGGCCTTGTGCTCTGTCTTTCCCACCTGCCACGCCTCCTGGGCTGCTGAGAGCCTCAGTGTGGTCCAAGAGACCATCTGTCATCAGTTCCACAATCTCAGGCCCAGGATACTTACTACTTTGTCCCTGTGTCCACCTCCATATTTTATTTCCAGTCATGCTTAAGACTGCTGAATCTCTGCTTTTCTGGGAGGGGGCAGTGCTGTACACAGAGTCTGCCCCATGGTCACTTCATCTAATGTTTGTTCTTGACTGCATAAATTAACCACTTTATTTGAGAATTCTGTACATTTTTGGAGAACGTTCAAAAGACATGACAAACCTTAGGAAAATGTAGTTGATGTGTCCATGTTGTGTGAATAAGGAATTATAACTGTTATTCAATGACAATTGACAAGAGGTGTAGATGCAGTTTCTTGAGGACAGAAGTGTGTTTATGTATGGGGTGGGGGTTTAGACTAAGCATCTGACCATACATCCTAAAAATATGATAATACAAAAATCTTGGTATCAGCGTTGTTATCATTATGCGTATAATATTACTGCACAGGCATTAAAATTTCTTTAGTACTTAAAGCATGAAGGATCATTTATATATATTATCTCATTTAATCCTCCTAATAAAACACAAGGCAATTTTTATGGTGCTTTGCACTTTACACCCAGTAAACAGAAGCTCTGAAGAGTTAAAAGTCACCCATCACAGAGCCAGTCAATGAAGTTCAAAGATGGGATTCATAATTGGAGCCTCTGGATCTCAATCTCTTCCCTGCTTTTTTTTAAAAAAATTTTTATTTATTTATTTATGCATACAAGCACTGGGGTACAGGCCAGAGGTGTGGGGGGTGAGAGGATTCACCACAGACAGAGTGGGGAGCAGATCAACAGGCAGATCAACGGAAGTACACTGCTGAGGGGAGCAGCGGGCACAGCAGGAGAGGTCTGCTGTGCCATGTGGGTCCCCTCCCTGGCCGGCAGCAGGGATCGAACTCGTGCTGCAGTGGCTGCAGTTTGCTTCATAGTGCGTTGCTTAACCCACTGCGCCACCAGGGAGGCCCTCTTCCCTGCTTTTCCCCCTCAGCTATGCTGCTTACAAAATAAAGCCACTTTGTTTGGAGACCCAGCTCAAGTTGAATTATAAGTGATAAAAGTCATTTAATGTAAAAGTGTAAGAAAATCACTTCCTTCTTCTGCTTTAATGTAGGCTTCCTTTGTGCAACAATAAAATGTCCATAAAGAATTTAGCACCAATATTTTCTTTTCTTAGAGTCTGCCATTTGTTTTTCTTCCTTGGCAGGCCATCCACTGTGGAGAGTGGGCCTTTGAGTATTTCCCAGGGAGCTGCAAACGGCTCGCATGCCACCCATTTGAGTGAATTACACTTACTTAGAAGCCAAGGCAAATGTCAGACACTCATTCCGCAATCTACGCTTGCAATTTTTCTGAATTTTCTTTGAAACACTGCCCTATTTGGATGTCATTTCTGAGATAGGTTATGGGATATGGTTGCCATTTTCAAATGAAGATTTGAAAATAAAAAGCTCTATTCGTACCCAACTTCAGAAAACCATTTAAACTCATCTCCATGAAATGGATGTTAAAATTTAAGAGCATAACTGTACTAACTCTTGAACAAATGAGAAAATTGACAGGAAAGCTTCTGCAGAGCATAGCTCTTTGCAAATCTGAGGGCTGTTTTAATTATTAAAACAAACACAGAGGTGAATTTTCAAATATATCTTTATCTGCAGCATTTATCTGCAGTAAAATTTATCTGCAGTAAATTTATTTTATCTGCAGTAAAAATCATGAATGCTAATTGTTAACCATCCAAAAGAATACATATCCAAGTCAATGATAAATGTTTCTAAAAGCAGAACTTAAAAAACTTCTGTCAAAAATTCGACGTTAAAGAAATGAAACAGATATAAAATATAAACTCAAACAGGAAACTTCTTTGCACTGTCTGATGCAGATTCTGCAATACCTGCTGAATGGCTCCTATGTGCCAGGCGTTGCCCAGCCATCTTTACATTTGTTCTCTCAACCATTTCTTCTGATAAACATACGAGGTCGGTGTCATTTCTCTACTTTACATTTAAGAAAGTTGGAACTAGTATTTTGGGCATCTTTTTCAAGCACACACAGACAGTGAATGATAAACACCAGAATCTGATGCTAAGTCCAATGTTTGAGCACTCTGAGGTGCCAATCTCCAAACCCAGTATGCAGATCTAACCATTGTTTTCCAAGTTGGCAAGAATGGATTCACCTTTTCCCTCAAAAAACTGTCAGTGGGAGGGGCTGATCTTTTTCACACCTTTATCAGTCCCCACGACTGCACAGAGTGTGGGTCTTCTTGGCCCGTCAAAGTGATGAAATCAACTGCCAGAGTTAGCTACTCTCAGGGACACTGCTTCTCTGCATTTTTTTTTTTTTAAGACAGTAAATCACAGGTTTTTTTTTTTTTTTTAATTTTTAATGTTACAATCAAGGAAACATTCTACATTCATACTAAAAAATCTGTGTTCCCTTCATTTTTTGAGGAAACTGCTTTCTTGTGTTGGGGTTAAAATTTCAAATTCAGGTCCCAGTTTCTCATAAATGAAGGCAGAGTATGTAAAAGAATCAGCTGACTATCTTTTCTTTCATGTACACAATGCTGTTGCTGAATCTAATCTGGCCATATATGGACAGAAAATGAATGTTCCCTGCTTCCTACTCAGAAATAAGATAAGGTTTATTCCCTAAGATGGAGGCCAGAGGATTACCCAAATCACCCAATGGAGAAGATTAGCACTCACCCCCCCAGATGAGAGACCTGCATTGTGGGATTGACCTGTAAAAGGATTTGCAGATCTGTGGTGCAGTTACTGTAGAATCAGGATTAGCACCTCAATTTCTCATTTGTACCTGGGAGCTCAGATAAGTTCAGACCCTGGGAATCGATGTTTCATATGCTGGAAAAGAAGACTTTGTGTCGTTATTGCTATATTTTTGTCAAACCATTTTATCTTTAATCTCCAAAATATGGGAAACATCAGATCATTGTTTACTTCCATGGAGTTAAATAAAATGATCAAAGCGTAAGAGATTACCTGTGTTAGTCAATGGAAAAAGATGGCACATTCATTTCAGAGAAGATACTATGTGAGGCACTAAATGTGAAAAAAAGAGAGATAATCTCTAAAGATTTAAAAGAATAGCAACAATACCCCTCACGCAGTGGGTGTCTGCTATGTCCTGGGCCCAGTGCTAAGGGCATACAGCACCTCACGACAGGGCAGAGGCAGATAGTGGCCTGTGTTATAGAAGGTTAAGCAAGTCAGTTGTTCAAGGTCACACAATTAATGAGGGAGGGTGGTGACTGGAACACCAAAGGTTCTGTGCAGCACAAGATACTCCTTCAAAGCAGGTTGAGAGAGTAATGTCTAACTGGTGGGTCTAAGATGAAACAAAACAGATTTTTAAAAACAACAGGCTCCCATGGTTCCCTTTAACATGTAAATATGTAAATTGTACACTGATGATAAAGATGTTGTCAACCCTCTTTAGATTTACTGTCAGAATTCTGGGACATATTGTTTTAAATAGCCTCAGGGTTGGTATTCTCTGTTATGTTTAGATGTAAAACTCACCTTTTATATGGGGCTGGTTTTGGAAAATAGTCAAAAGCTATTAATGGCTCAGTCCCATGGATGAACTGAATGGTTAAAATGAATGATAGAATTAAAAAGACAGAAAAGAAAGTAAAGTGTTACCATGAAATAATGAGAATGCAATTATATACTTTTGGGAGTGCTTCTGAACCAGCAACTCTTATTGTCATTCCTTATATTCATGGGACAAAGGATCTTGCACTATGCAGGAGATCCATATTTAAGACCTAATGGATGGTACAAAACAATGAGCAGTGAGGGCAACATCCTAGAAGGCTGGGATGCATCAAGGATCTTATCGAGAGCAACATTACTTGCCAAGGAAACTTGAGCCTCAGTAACTTCTTTTGTTCATTGAAAAAAACAAAATAGATTGCCTTGCAGAAAATTATCAAAACATTTTTTAAAATAATTACAAATAGATTTTATATTAGAAGTTTTTAAGAATTACAAAAGATTCAGAAGGCCATTCAGAAGAATCAGCATTTTAAATGCATGTTCTCAAAGTAGGACACTCAAAATAATCCACAAGGGCTCTGGAAGAGAATTAGACCTTCGTTTCTACCTATTAATTAAAAACCAAAAAACAACAATTCGCCCTTTCAGAGTTTCTATTTTTTTGTCTATATAATCTTTAATTCAATATTACATGAATTGAACTCATCAATGAATAGACAATATAATAGATAAATATAAGAATGCTATGTATTTATATACTAATTGATGTAGGTGGTATGTGATCAAAATCTTTTGGGGACCATTACTCTAGACCTCTTTAAGGAAGGACTGAGTGGGAATGGTTCAATACACATAAAAATGCTGTCCCCTGAAAACTGCAGCGCCCCCTCTAGGTGATTTTTTTTCTTTAAAGGGGCCGTAGGAGGTTGTCCAGAGAAAGATTTTCAATATTGTGATTGTTTTCTCTCTTGAACCTTTGATATTCTTTCTGCTCTATGACTTGGTCTTACACTGATTAAGCTGAACAAGCTGTCCTTACTGGCTAAGGGTAAAAGCTAATAAAAAAATAGTGTCATCTAACACACTCCCCCTGGGGGTGGAGAAAGATGATTGTGACCCAAGTGACATGGTTGAGCTGGCCGTAATTAACAAGACCTCAACCCCTGTGACTGAGATGCTACTGCACTGGCTCCACTGACGTGCTGGGAGAGTCATTAAGGTGCCATGTTTGGTATGCCAGATGTGGAAAAAAAAATTCTAAAAGGACTTAAGTAGGAACTGAAAGACTGTAGAGGGTAGTGGGTCCATCCTCTCATTTTACAGTGAGGAAACTGAGGCCCACACAGAACCAGACCATTAGATAATGTTGGATGAGACTGTGTCATTAATGCAGGAGACAACTACCTCCCAGTGTCTCCTGGGCCAGACCAGCTCTTTCTATGTGGAGAAGGAGGACTTGGTACTTGAGAATAGAAAGGCCTTTTCCTCTATGAGGAATGCAAATGTCACATGACTCATTAGAATTTTTTCTCTACTTGTATAGGGAAACTTTGATAATATGGAGATATTTTTGAGGTGTTCACATTGTGACATATAGATGAACAAAATGTAATTCTTTAAATAGCAAATCTGGATGCTATTCTGTGGGTAAAAACTGTTTAGTATTTTTATTTACCCTCCTAGGGACAGAAATATTAAATATTATAGAAATGTCTGTAATGGCCAATGTTGGGATTTTCCCAAGCATTTTTATGCATAATCCTTGGGAGATTTTCCATATATTAATATATAAGGAATACCTATATATAGATTTACATATACACACACATATATTATTGAAAGTAATTGAGAACATAATGCAATGAAAACTCTTAATAGGAAAATATTAATTATTTTACTCTGTATGACCTTCCTGAAAGGAGTTATTTTAGTTTGTAAGTCACATTAATTTAAAAATTGGCTTTTCTTGAAAGATTTCCAGTGTGAGTGTGTGTGCTCCTGCACACGTATTTCCTGTGCTTGTAGCCCCTGTCCAACCTTTCCTTCCTGCATGACTGACGTCTCTATTTCCTTACAGACCCAGCTCAGGGATTGGTCAATAGATAACCCCTTGCTCTCTCCTGTGGCAGAGAAGAGGCTAGTTCTTGGAAGGAGAGAGAGCTACTTTTATTATGGACTTTCTCAGGTTCTGCTGGAATTATCGGTGGACTGTCTATTCTTGCACTAAGTCCTGAGTCCAGGATGACAGAGTACCTTCTTTACTTATTTTTACACTTCTAGTGCCTAGCCACAATCTAACACATGGTAGTTCCTGAAACATGTTATTAGAGAAACACAAATTATTTTCAGCGTCTTATTAAAGAATAACTAAAAATATCCCAAAGTCTGATTATAGTAGACTGATTATATATATAGACTAGTTAGGGTAATTTACTATTTACTTTAAATGATCAACAGCTCTTGCATGAAATAAACCACCCCATGGTTCTGGAAGAAATGCTCTGTTTGTGACTCACATGAACAGTGTGAGAGCAGTAATTTACCTGCTCAGAGCTTCAGAGAGAATTCAAGGTAATTATTTTGTGAGCACGTGAGTTGCTAAAACTACAACTAATCAAGTATTGGAGAGGCAAGATGATGTTCTGGTCTTCGTCCCTTTGAAAATTGTTTATTTTGGTCTGTTTCTATCATCTTACATTAATGCCCATAGTTCAAAAGGAATTATTACTTTAATATACTAGAATTCTCTTTTTGTCCTAGGCAGTCTGGAAAGGCATGCTTTAACAATGTAGTCCCTTGATAAATGTATTTCATGTCAGTTTCTCTTTGGTTGAAAAGTAAATGTTTTACCTTTGAGTCCGTGTTTCTGGTCCTGTTGTGTGGGCATATTATAGATGCCTATCACTTCTACATTAAATTAAGGGAGGAAAACAGCTATAAGTTTTATGACCTGGATAAAAATCATATTCCTTTATAATCCCTTCTAGCTTGATAATGTCTTAGATTCCTAGAATTCAGCTAAAAATACCAATTTTCTAAAAAATATCTATTTTCTTCCTTACTGTTTATGAATTTCTATCTCTTTCCATCCTTCAATAGCTTTGACAGAGAAAAGAGACTTGCCAGTGTGATGCTTATGGTTCGATTTTCTTATTTCAATTTAAACCTAAACCGTTGCAAAATTAAAAACAATGTCAATGAAGTCCCCATTTTTGTCTGAAATAAAAATGTTTATCATGAAGTCTTTCCTACCACACTCCACATCCACCTACAAAATTAACAAACTATAACAGAAACAATATTTTCATCTTTCTCACAAACAACCATTATGACAATAATTTTAAAAAGACTATATATATTCATTAATAAAGACAAAAGACTGGTCTCTGCATGTTTATTTCTAAATCCCATTTTCTTCCCAAAGGACAAAAGTTGTGATTACTAAATTGTTCCCTACCTAACTTTTGGCATGTTTAATTTAAATCAAATGTACCTAAACCAGACTTAGAAAGGAGAAACAATAATTGTCATTGATTTATTCTTTCACCCATTCATCTAGAGGAAGCACTGTGTCAGACACAGAGGAATCTCCTGTCAAGGAGTTTATAGGACAACAGGGAAGGGGTGGTATGCACTTGAGTGACTGTGGGATAGACAAGAAGTGAGTCATGCAGGGGTTATATGTCAGGACTCAGGTTGCTCTATCAGTTGTTCAAACATTTAAAAACTCTCATACCAATTAGTCATAGTTATTTCCCAGGTCCCCAAGGATCCTCTCCTCTTCAGCCCTCGTCCAAAAGTCCTCTTCCTGTCACACCTCTCCAGTCTATGACTGAAGGTCCCAAAATTACGGACACAGCTCTTCCCTGCTCTGATTTTTAGTACCTAGGCGGTTGCCCTTGTGACATTTGATTGGCTACCTGGGCAGAAATGATATAAAAATTCATTGGCGATAGAATCCAACTGCCTGTTAGAATGTAATGTGTGAAGGAAGACAAAATAACAGAGACTCTGTTTTTAAGAGCAGGTTTGGGGAATGTCTTCCCCAAATTCTGGTTCTTCTGCCATCAAAGCCAATGGCGTGCGCTGTGCTTGCCATTAAAACACGTGCTTATGTAGCTCAGGTGGAGTCCCTTAGAATAAGTGAGGAAGTTTAGCTCCTTTGTTTGCCACTCATAATTTTCTGCTTGTGTTGTCAAATTTGCATTTGAAGCCACTATTAAACCACAGCATCAAAATAATGATGCCAGTCGCTGCAAAATACAAGAAATCAAAAGAAAAGGAAAAAAAAAAAAACAACCTTGGAAGAAAAGAATGGCTCAAAATGTGGTAATTATGCAGAACTGTGAAGAGCCTCATTCACATATAATGTATACTTGACGTGAGGGAGGAAGTGCTGTACAAACAAATCTGAGCAGAACCCACAATTCCCATCCACAAATGCTGTGCTAGGGCCGCTCCTGCAGTCTAGACAGGAGTGACTCAGAAAAATAAGTGATTTGTAGTGGAGCACAGGCACTCAGGGAATCTGTCAAAATCAGCATAGAAGTCTTAACAAAGGGAAGATAAAATTGGGTTTGTTTGTCTTTGTTAAACCAACAACTAAGTGGAGGGAGGTGCTTCTCTGTTTCTAACTGTTTAGCGTTTCCTTTTTGTTTATTCTGGCTGGAAAAAATTTTGATTGTTGCAGACTTTGATGAAATCTGATATACTATAATAAATATTTTTAAACTAAAGTAATATATTTACACAGCTCTCTCTCTTTCTCTCATTTAACTGTACCAAATAGTACAAAAAGTAAAGCTTTCCTCTATCCATTCCTGAGAACAACCCATTTGAATTCTTTCTGTCACCTTTCCCTTCTGGAATATATTGCCTCTTGACATTTCTGACTATTATGTTAATAATGCTGTTGTTTGCTTGGCCAAGCAATTTTCGATATTATCTCTTTACTTTCTCTTATTAAGCAACCTAACTTATTCTTAGCCCCTTAAATATCAAAACCTCCCAAACCTCATAACCTCTCCCCGTCACATGCACAATATTTGGTTAAATAGCTTTAACTATTCATGTGCGTGTGCGTGTGCATGAGTAAATATTACCCACGGCTGAGTTTACTAAGATTACAGATTTTTTTGGGGGGAGTTAAGAGTTGCCTCGTTCCCCTCCACTTAGATGTATTACTATTTATCCAACTCCAAATTTTCAAAAGATCTGTCAGATTGCCTGTCAATAATATTTCTCAAAGATTCAGTCACATCAGAAAATCTAATTGTTGGAGAAAATCAGAGAACAGCTTAGTTTTAACAGTACTGCTATGGATTGAGAGAACACCGCACATGATGATGAGGCTGCACCTCAGAGACCAACACAGACTGCACTAGAGTGAACACTGAAGATAGCCACACATAGTATGATAGAGGTGGGTGGAGAGAAACTAGTGGAGGTGGTAGTGGGGGACACAAATGGCAGGGCTTCTTTGCCCAGCTTGAGGCCCTGGGGAAAGGAGAGTGAAGATGGAGTGGAAACACATGCCCACAGCATAGGTAAATCCCTAAGTGGAGAACCTAGAGTGCCCTAAACTATATGCCCTTGCCTCTGTCCCTCAAGAAATGTAGAGGCACCAAGAAGTACACTGACAGTGGATAGAGTGCTGAAGCTCAGATCTGGGATCCCAGAGAACAGGGATGTCAGCAGTACAAAGAACATAGCAAGTCCTTTCTGCCCCCATGTGATCATGAAAGTGACTTATCCTCCCCATCTCGCAGACACAACTGCTATAGGAAGCCAACTAGCACCAGAAAAATAAAATGTAGTAAAATACACAGTGCCACCCATTGGAACAGTGGAATATAGCAGTTCAGCTCTAAGTTTTTGATGCAGATTTTTAAAAAAAGCCAGGAAAATTTAAAGTTGCAAAATGAGTAGACAAAAATATATATAGACATTAAGTTAATTTGACATGATGAAACCAGAATGAGACCTCCAGAAACCAGAGTCAAATACATGGAAGGTTATCTCTCTCCAGCAAATGGAGTTCAAAATAGCTATCATGAAAAATCATAAAGAGACAAAGGAACACTCAGAAAAACAATTCAATACATTCAATAGAAATCAACTTAATAGATATGTATCAATATATATCATTCTGTGAAAAAAATACACATTTCTTCTCAAGTGTTCATGAAACATTCTTAAGAATAGATCATGTGTTAGGATACAAAGCCAGTCTCAATAAATTTATAAATTCATGATATTGAAATAATGTCACGCATCCTTTCAGATCACAATGGTAGGAAATCACACAAAAGAAGAAAGGGGAAATCTACAAATTTGTGGGTAATAAACTACTTGCCATAGAACAAATATTGGTTAAATAAGGAAATCTATGTAAAATCAAATATACAAAATATACTTGGAGACAAATAAAAATGAAAACATGACTCAATCTATGAGATGCAGCAAAAATAATACTGAAAAGGAAATTTATAGTAATACAGGCCTGCTTCAAGAAACAAGAATTATCACAAATAAAAATTTCCACCAATAGATGAATTAGAAAAAGAAGATGGAAAACAAATGTTGGTAGAAAGAAGTACTGAAAAATAGAGCAGATATAAATAAGAAAGTGATAAAAAGAAACAATTCAAAAGATCAATAAAATGAAGAGTTGATTCTTTATAAAAATGAACAGAAATAAATTTATAGCCTGATTCACAAGATGGATGAGAGAACAAAAATAAAATCAGAAATAAAAATAAGTTACAACAAATAGAATGGAAATACAAAGGATAATAAGAGACTATTATGAACAATTTTAAGGCAATAATTTAGACAATCTAGAAGAAGTCAACAAATTCAGAAACATATGCATTCCAAGACTGAACCAGAAAGAAACTGAAAATCTGCACAGACCTTTTATGGATGAGATGTACTTACTAATGAAGTCTACCAAACTTTCAAAGAAGAAATAATACATAGCTTTCTCAAACTCTTCCAATAGTATTGAAAATACTCAAAAGTATTTAAAAGAAGGGAAGACTTCCAAACATATTTCATGAAGCCAACATTACCCTGATTCTAAAATCATATAAGGATATCACAAAAATAAAACTGTAGATGAACACAGGTGCAGAAATCCTCAACAAAATACTAGCAGAGCACGTTCAACAGAACAGTGTATGAAAAGCATAAAACACCATGCTCAAGTAGGAGTCTTTCTAGGGATGAGAGGGTAGTTCACTATATGCAAATTAATAATATTTCTTTATATGGTGACATACCATATAAAGAAAAAAGGAAGGACAATAATCATGACCATATCTAACGAAGACAAAGTATTGACAAAATTCAAAATTCAGGGGCCCTCCCTGGTGGTGCAGTGGGTTAGGCAATGCACTATGAAGCAAACCGCAGCCACTACAGCATGAGTTCGATCCCTGCTGCTGGCCAGGGAGGTGACCCACATGGTGCAGCAGACCTCTCCTGCCCTGCCTGCTGCTTCTCCCAGCAGTATGTTTCATTCTATCTACCTGTTCTGTTCCCTGCTTTGTCTCTGGTGAATCCTCTCACCTCCTGCACCTCTGGCCTGCACCCCAGTCCTTGTATGCATAAATAAATAAAAATATTAAAAAAAAGATTCAAAATTCATTTATGAGAAAAACCCTCAACAAGATAGGTAGGGATGGACTGTACTTCAACATAATAAAGACTGTGTATGACAAAACCATAGTCAACATCATACTCAATGATAAAAAATGAAAGATCAGGAACAAGACAAGAAGGCCCACTCTTACTAACTACTATTCCTTGTAGTGTTGGAGTCTTTGGAAGAGCAATTAGACAAGAAAAGCAAATGAAAGCTATCAAATTGGAAAGGAAGAATTAAAGCTATCAATGTTTTCAGATGAGCCAATAATCAACAGAAAACCCCAAAGACTTCTGTGGAATGGCTACTATCCAAAAGACAAGAAACTAGAGTTGGAGATGATATGGAGAGAAGGAGGGAGGACACTGGTACACTATCAATGGGATTATAAATTGATTCAGCTAGTATGGAAAACAGTATGGAAATTCTCAAAAAATTAAAAATGGACATTCCATATGATCCAGTTATCCCATTTCTGGATATTTAACTGAAGAATACCAAAGCACTATTTGGAAGAGACAAATGCTCCCTATGTTGATTGAATTATTACAGTAACCAAGAATTGGAAGCAACCTACATGCCAATTGACAGATGACTGGATAAAGAAGATGTGGTATGGGGGCCTCCCTGGTGGTGCAGTGGGTTAAGCAACGCACTATGAAGCAAGCCGCAGCCACTGCAGCACAAGTTCGTTCCCTGCCGCCCGCCAAGGAGGGGACCCACATGGCGTGGCAGACCTCTCCTGTCTCGCCCGCTGCTGCCCTCAGCAGTGTGTTTCAGTCAATCTGCCTGTTCTGCTCCCCACTCTTGTCTGGTGAATCCTTTCACCTCCCGCAATTCTGGCCTGTACCCCAGCTCTTGTATGTATAAATAAATAAATCTTAAAAAAAAAAGATGTGGTATATATACACAATGGAATACTACTGGTTTGCAACAACATTGATGGACCTAGAAGGTATTATGCTTAGTGAAATAAGCTGGATGGAGAAAGGCAAACATGGTATGATTTTACTTATATATGGTATATAGAAAACCCAAACAGATGAACTAAATAATAAAAAAAAGAATCTTTAGAATATAAGACCAAATTAGCTGGTACCAGAAGGAAAGGGGGATAGAAGCTGGATAAACTGGGAAATAGGGAATAGGATGGATAGATGGAACTAGACTTCTAGCAGAGAGTGAACATAAATGTAGTATTCCCAGAGGTTGATTTTTAAAGCTGAAACTTATATAATGTCATAATGCTGTATAAGTTCAATTAAAAAATTTAATGTTTGTAATTTTTCCTTTTTGATGGAAACTCTTCTGCTATAGTCATCTATCTTGCCCTTCCAACCACAGCTGTTTCTCTGTAAGCCTGGTTTGTGCTCATCTCTGTTGCTCCCCAATCTTTTCTTTGACTTAGATTCCCATTTCTTTTTCCCATGTCCTCCTCTTTTTTGGTTTGCTCCTTTATATTACCAAGAATGAATTCTCAATATTCCCCTGACCAAGAGTGCAGAGGAAGTGAGTTTTTTGACCTCTGCCTGTGGAAAAATGTTTTTTCTTGCCCTGTCCCCCGATTTTGGTGTACTTGGTCTGAAGCTCCATTTTAGCAATACTCCCCTCGGGATTCTGAAGACGTTGCGCCATTCTCTCTCAGCTTCCAGTGCTGCTATCGAAAAGTTTGATGACATTTTTGATTTTCAGCCCTCTGGAGCTGATCTACTTTTTTCCTGAAAACTATCAGGACTTTCCTTCACTCAAATGTTTTGGAATTTCACAGTGACCTGCGCATGGATGGGGTTCACTCTGTCTCTCTCATTTATTGAGTGGGGCCCCAGGGGGGCATCTTTCTGTCTGAAGACTTGTGTCATCCAGGTCTGGGAAATTTCCAGGAAATTAACAGATTTCCTCTCTGTTTTTGTGCTCTCTCTTTTGGGTACATTATTAGTCCCATGTTGACCTCATGAATTGGTCTAGCTTTTTCATTTAATCCTTTCTCTTATTTTTAATTTCTTTTTGCTTTTGTGGTTGTTTTCTGGGAAATTTCCTCAGATTTACCTTCTAGATTTTTCATAATGCTTTTACTTTCACCTTCAAAATTTCAGGATCTTTTGTCCTCTGGCAGCTGACATGGCAGACATTCCCTACTGTGACTCTGCAGAGCCTCACCCCATGGAATTTCTCCCCATTTAATTGGGACAGACCTGGGACTTGGTTCCAGCCACCAGAACATAGCAAAAGCAGTGGGGAAGCCACTCCCTTGATTAGGTGGTACCACACTGTGAAGGGAAGAATTAAACTCCCAGAACTGTGTTCCTAGATAAGACTCTGTCTTGGCAGATGGGTGTGACTCCCTTGCTGTCTTGGAAGAAGCTGCTATTCAAGAGGGTCTCAGAGAGCCCACCTGGCTGAAGCCCAGGTTGGGAGCTGAGCATAGTCCTCAGCTGACAGCCAGAAAGAGCAGGAAACTGAGTCCTGCCAAAAACACATCAGCTTGGAAGAGGACCCCAAGCTTCTGAAAGGAACACAGCTTGGCTGACATCTTGACTGCAGCCTCGCGGGACCCTGAGCTGGGGGTGCAGCAAGGGGAGCTTGGACTTCTGACCCATAGAAACTGGGAAACAATAACAGATTTTCTAGGCTAGACCTTTGGTCACTCGTTCTGCAGTAATAGCTCCATCCAGCCATTCTATTTATGGATTGCCATACTGTCCCTGAGCTTTGCTTTCCTAACTACCTACTTCCTGTATTAAAGGAAATCTGATTTTATTGCTTTCATGTATGGGTTTTTCCACACATTTCTGATAAAAATAGGGTTAAAGTTCATAATTAAAATGAGGAACTAAAAAGCTCCTTGAAAGTCCTGTGGGACTTATTGACCATGAGGGCTACATTGGCAGGTCTGTCTGTTTGTAAAGGGAACTCAGTTCACAGTGACCGCCTTGTCTCTGGGCTGTTAAGCTGTCCAGGGCACCCTCCTATCCCTGCCTGGTGGTGAACATCCCATTGCTGGTTTCAAGAAGCGGGAAGAGTCTGGTTTGAGCACCGCCCCCCTTGCCCCCCATTAATCTGTTGAGTTTGACTTTCTCTCTGTGTGTTTTAAATTCTGAACTTACAAACAAACAAACAGCCTGATTTGTAATCTTTGCCAAGTTCTTTGTCTAAGCATCCAGTGAGATGTAGAATGTGACGAGGCTGGGGAGAGGGTGGTACAACTGGCTCTCAAAAACCCCTCTGTGCTATCTTTGCACCCCACTGGATCCCCGAGTCCAGAATCTCTGTTTGTGTTTCCTTAAACTTCTCCATGTATTTGTACAGATCCTTGTGATAGAGTTAGCTCATACAACAGAGAAAAATAATGGAACTTGAGTGTTCAGTGTTGAAATGTTCTATGTCCTGACTCTGAGTTCAATTCAGAAATCACAGGAAAGAAATCACAGAAATCAGTATGAAAGCAGCAAATACTTGGCCAGGATATGGCCAAGAATTTTCTCACAAACAGAAGTATCTCTGAGGCTGTGGTCCCTGAAAGGCCTAAACCTAGATTGAACTTTATGGCTGCAATCTCAGGAGAAAAGCAACCTCTGTCTTTGGCACTGCATTTATCAGTAGGAACTCCGGAAGCACTGTCATGTGAAGGGGGTACGCCAGTCTGAGCTGTGGGTAGGCCTGCCTTCCTGTGACAGGGCCTGGGCTTCGTCAGCACAAGCCACAGGTTCACTGGGGCTTGGAAACCTCCTTCCTCCCCTCCCCACTCAGTTGGCTCCTCTGTCCAACCTGGTGAGGACAAAACCCCCCGGGGAAACCAGCAGCACCTAGTTCCTGTCCGATGACTCTGTTTTACAGCGGGGCTCAGGCCCAAGCCTGTACTCCAAGTTTAAGAGACTTAGTTACAATGAGTTAGTGTTTTTTCCCCTACAAAGGGAAGGGCACTGGGCTAGAAGTCAGGTCACTAAGACATCGGAGCTAGCTTCTCTCCTCTCCCTATACCTTCTCTCCCTTGCAGGGAGGTGAGACTGCTGCTTGCATCCTCTTCTTTCCTCTTGGAGGGCTGCTATTGGACTCTAATCTCTGCAGAGTCTGCCACTGCAGAAGAATGAGAATAATTGGAACCCAGGCCATGTCCCTTCCAGGGGAGGTTTCCTTGGGTGAGATGACACACAGCCACGTTTTATGAGCCCTCCAAACAAGCTGGTTCCAGATCGTTGCCAGGACTATAAAATCCAGATGGTGCCCTCTGCATTCCCAGGGTGCTTTGTATGCTGGTACAGCGCATACCTGCTATGTTACCGTTTTATTTTGTCTGCTCCTTTAAAAGTAAAATTTAAAGATTCAAAAATATATATATAGAATATATAATATGTCTGCAAGGAAAATGCAAGGGATACAAATATGTGGAGCAAGGTATGTCACCCAGAAAAAGTAATTAATATTTTGAGCTATTTTCTCAATCACTTTGAAAAATTTTTAAATTTGCTTTAGATCACTTACATGTAATTTGAAACTTAAATTTTAACATGTCACCTTGTCACTTTTGTTTATATTGTGCTATGTTTATTTTTATATCTAGAGTTTTAAAATGTTTTATTTTCTTAATTATAAATCCAATTTACTGGAGCTTCTAAAATTAAAAAAGATAGAACTTAATGTACTAAATCAGTTTATGCACATCACTTTAAGTGTGATTTGGCAAGTATTTAACTGGAAATTTGAAAGTGAGAAATTATTATTATTATATCACATATTACTTATTCATTGGTTGGTGGAATTTTGCATTGTTTCCAAATTTTTTATGAATAATGAGACCTTGAATATTTGTTTGTACAAGTTTTAGGTAAACAGGCTTCCAATTCTCTCGGGTGTCATATCTAGGAGTAGAAATGCTGGGTTATAGTGTAATCCTTCCTCATAACTTTGCATGTCTAATCACTTTCTTTTCACCACTTAATCTTAAAAAGATTATTTTTTTATTGTGGTAAAATACGCATAAAGTTACACTTACCATTACAACTATGTTTTAAGTTTAGGGGCCGGTGGTATAGTATTCCACTCTATTTCTAGACCTTTTTCATTATCCCAAATAGAAACTCTGTAATCATTAGGTGGTAACTCCCTGTCCCTTATGCCCCCAGACCCTGGTAAACTTTACCTTACCTCCTGTCTCAAAAATTTGCCTATCCTACATTGCTCATATAAATTGGATCACATAGTATCAGTTCTTGTGTGTTTGGCTTATTTCACTTAGCATAATATTTTCAAAGATTATGTGAGCTGTGGCATGTAACAGAACTTCATATGCTGTTCATGAGGGAATGCCACCCTGTGGTATTTACCACATTTTTTTTTTTTTTTTTTTTTTTGTTATTCACCCGCATCTGTGCGATTGGTGGCTGGTGTGGGCTACTCAGGAAGCTGTGTGAAGCCCAAATCTAGAACAAGCCACTCCCGGTGCTTTGGTCCAGGAGCTTTTGATCTGAAGGCTCTGTAGCCCCTCCTAACCCTGCAGAGGTGGTTCTTCTCACCTTAGCTCAAGGCTGCTTCCATGGCCCAAACCAAGTCCTTGCTTGTCTCTGTCTTTATGATCTCTGCATATGGAAGACCTGTCTGCCTTCCACTCCCAATCTCTGTCACCTGAGGTGTCACTTTGTAAGTGGGTGAATCCAGGTCATTGAACGGTGGTGGAATATGCAACCTTGCACCCAGCTACTATTCTATATTCTGTTAGTCTCTATGGGTTTCTTTCCAATGACCCAGCAGGAGTTGTATGTCCTAAAGACAGACCACCTCCAGGCAGGAAGGTCTAACCCTATTTCACAGTGTCCTCAGTTTACATTCACATTCCACATCTACAAATTAAGGAAACCACTGGTTTATCCAGGGGAAGCCGCGTGGGCCTTAATGTGGTAAAATGGGAAGAAGTACCTGAATGAGTACCCAGAAAAGCAGAGAGTTCTGGTCTACTAGTGTGGCTTTGGAGTCCCAGGCTACATAATTTTGGTTCCATTTAGCAGCTGATTAGTCTTTAAATCTCACGTTCTCGGTGTGTTCTGGTGGCCACTGTCTGCTCAGAAAGCAGGACTTGGGCTTGTAGGCACAGTCCTGAACAAAGTGGGCCCTTAGACTGACAGAAAACAGACCTGCTCAGAGGTCATCTCCTGAGCCTCGGGGCCAGCTTACATTTTGACTTCTGCGACAAAATGGCTACTGCTATGATGAAAGAGAAGGTAAGAGGCCTTGTTGGGGGCCTCACAGCTGGGAGACAGATGCCCTGATTAAAATACACAACAGACCCCTTTCCACTTGGCTGCCCTTTTATAAAGAAATAGGGTGCTGCTACCTTATTAGAAAATGAAAGGACTATAGCCTTTCTGCGGGAACCCAAAGTTTCACCTCAAGTTGGCTCCACTCTACTCCAGAGATGCCAATGAAAACCATGAAAGAGAGAGAGCTAGGGCTGTCTGAGTCACTTGGAATGTGGAGCTACAGAGATTAAAAATGCTTTGTGCCTGTGGATAACTTTCTGCCCCTCAAAAGCCTGAGTCCTTTCAGCCAAGGTCTCAGAAAAGGAAGCGAGCTTGAAATTCTGTAATCCCTGCCCCCTCCCCATTATGCTAGGTACAGTGTATGTGGGGTTGACGCATTATCATTCCTGCTGATTCCTCTCCTCACCTGCCTGGAAACCTCTTCCATCTTATGATCCTGAGGTTTGGGGGAGACTCCCTAGCCGTGATGGGATGATACTACATCCACCACTGTCCTCACTTCACGTGACCCAAACACAGTGAGACCAGGTGACGCCATGGAGAGTTCAGGAAGCCCATTTGCTTACTTAAAGAACACATTAAGGTGTGATGGATTTTATGTGCTTAATATATTTATGCAAATAGCAGAAAATATAAGCTTAGCGGTATAATCGATTGCCAGGCTATTCCATGCTTAGGTATTTTATAGGATGCCTTGATAAGGAGTTTAACCGAAACAAGCCTGAAGCTTCAGCCAAGGAAAGGAGGAGGCTTTGCTCCTGGTGCTGGCCCTTTTCTGATGTGGCCAGCACATCCACTCCCAGCAAGTCACGCGCAGGTGGCCCCAGTTACCCAGATATGAGACAGCCTGTGGCGGCCTGGGCCAGGACCTGCCCTGCCTCTAGAGGGCCACCTCAAAACACCCTGCAAAGTGTGCTAATTCCCTGGGGGATTACAGGTGGTCCCCATGGAGGAGCCCAGACATGAAAGGAAAGAAGGCACAAGGCTGTCAAGTTACTTTTGTTGCCTGTCTTTCCAACCACCACCCAGCTCTGCTGAAGGCCCTTGTCTGTGTCCTCCCAGGAGGACTGGGCTGTTGAGGTTGTAGTGTCCAGGCGAATGAACACTTCAAAGGAACATGCTTTGTCACAGAAGCAATTGGGACCTGTCATTGTAGCTTCAAGTATCATCTTTTTCATCCTCTCTGTTGCTCGATCCCTATTTTGGACTAAAACAAAAGCTCTGATAAATATGAAACATTCAGCGGTCTCAGGGACATATTTTAATAGTGGAAAAATTAGCAGGGTATGGTCACAAATTTTGTCTACAGTGGCTTTCACATGCAGTATTATGCTTCAACATGATTTACTCTAGACAGGAGCTGGAAGCAACCTCAGTGCCATCAATAGGTGAGTAGCTAAAGCAAATACACAATGGAATACTACTCAGTTATTCCAAATTGAAATCCTGCCATTGGCTACCATGTGGATGGAACCTGAAGGATATTATGCTAAGTGAAATTAATCAGATGGAGAAAGACAAACAGGGTATGAATTAAATAAAACACCATGTGAACTAAATACAACAAAAATAAAATTAATATAAAACCAAATGAGTGGTACCAGAAAGGAAGAAGGGTAAGGGGTGGGTAAATTAAGTAAAAGGGGAAACTTTATGGTGAAGGATGGAATTTAACTTTCAATGCTAACGTTACTGTAGTCTATATAGTTGTTGATTTTTAATGATGCACACCTAAAACTTATATGCTGTTAGACTGCACTATTACTTCAGTAAGACAAAGAAAAAAGTACTATGTTTCAAAATTAAATTAATCTCCAACATCCTACAAAGAGGAGCAAGTCTGGAGAACAAAGGTCTGGGACAGAGGCAGGAATCTGATCCACAGCAGCTGATGTGACCCCAGGGATGGATGGGTCCTGACCCAGTCAGTGCACGCTTCTGAAAATGGAAAAATAAAGAAAAAATGCCTCCCATTTACTTAGACATAGTGTGGTTACAAAGATAAATTTGCTTTTATTAATGCTTTTGCTAGTTGGCAAAGAACTGGTTGATAGATCATGTACTTAGCGGTGTATAGTGCCCTTTTTAAAAATTTTATTTTGAATAAAGTAAAAATAAAAATGTATTTATCACTCTAAGGCAAATACCAAATATAGCGATCTCTAATATATAATGCTTCACAAAGCTCTGTGATTTGTTTGTTTATTCCAGGCCAAATAAAGCTAGAAAGCAGAGCACAACGGTTCACTCAGGCTGCAAACTTTTGGACTGCAGCCTAGATTAAAAACAACAATAACAACAAACAAAAGGGGTATCGTTTCCTCGGAAATTTGTTTTATGGGTTCCAATAAATTTTTGGCATATAAAACGTATAAAGCAATTTGTAGTCTTTGGCAGAGGCCAGAGGTTACCCATTAATGGGAATGGAAGACAGTTTTCCTAGAAAGAGAAGGGAGAGGTGGTGTGGAGGATGGGACAAGGCATGAGAAAGTCAGGAGCCCAGCTCCAGGGCCCCAAACCCTGGCTCAGCAGGGTTTCTGTCACAGGCTAGTCCTTTGTTTTCCTAAGTAAGGGTGGGGTCCGTTGGCTGCACTCCCAATTTCAAGGAGTTCTGGAGGCTGTCAGGATGCAGGGCTGTGGTTCAGGGATGGGGAGGGCAATGGTGCAGACAATGAGGATTTCTCTTTACTTCCAGGGAATTACAAGAAAGTTTAAAACAAGGTTATTGAGGTTGGTGCAGGGGTTAGTCTCAGCACTATCAAGATATTGCCAGCCACTGGGACATGAGTTCAATCCCCAGCCAGGAAGCTGACCCACATGACCTGGCCACTGCTCCCCTCAGCGGTATATTTCAGTCACTCCACCTGTTCTACACCCCACTCTGTCTCTGATGAATTCTCTCACTCCCCTGCACCTCTGACCTATACCCAGTTGTTCTACACATACACGAATAAAATAACTCTTAAAAAATAAAATAAAACTAGGCTATTGAAACACCTCGTTAGAGGTTCTTCATGGGCACATTTTTTTCTTTTCCATCCAAAAGAGGAGAGTTGACACATACTCACATTTTGAAAAAGGGAAAAAAGAAACAAACAAAAAAGAAAGGAAAAGCTTAAATGGTGTTTCATCTAAAGATAAATGCTGATGGAAACTTTACTTTCTCTATTTTTTTTTCTTGTTTTTTTAATTGAAGGGCTTTCCATGGTTGACCTGGTATAAATTTATAGCTCAGCCTACCAGCTCTGAAGTAAATCTGCATATATATTTTATTGGAAGTCACCTTTAAAACTGCTGAAATGGCGCTGTTTACCCTGCTGAGAAAAGCTGCAGTGGGAGAGATGATGTGATTTATTTGACCAGTAAGATGAGTGGATGCCTTGGCATGCAACTTTTGGGAGGCCACCAATAGGCCACCAGCTGCCCTGTGGTCCACCCTGACAGGGCTCAGAGCATAGGGTCAAAGGTCAGAGGGTTTATGGCCAGCATCTGGAGGTGTGGCTGCCTCTTCTGGAGTCAGAGCTTCACTAACTGGGCATGAATAATGACATTTCTGCTCTGGTGCTAAGTAAATGCCAGAAACTGTGGACTGCCATTTTGGCCTGTGTGAAGACAGAACATTGTCACAAAAAACTTTAAGAAAATCGGAGTAAGAAGCACAAGCGGAGTAATAGTGTTGACATGCCATCATATGCGAACACTTTGTGCAATTCACTTCTTAGATTTTCAGGGTTTCTAAGAAGGTTATCAAGACATAGGTGCACATATATACTTTTCCAAGCAGATAAGTGTATGAAACAGTCAATTAGGCGTGTGTGTTCGTGCAAACAACTTATACCCATAAACACTTTTCATTGAAAAGATATGTAATTAATCAGAATCTACCTGACTTTTTTCTTTTTTAATTGAGGTAATGCTTCCTCAGGGTTTTTATTTAGAAGCAGAAGTCGGAATTTGAGTGACAGTATGGAGTTGAGGGTAAAATGAAAGACCTGGAGAGGAAAAAAAAATCTCCCTCTGTATATAAAGCATCTCTGGTATTTGAGATCAGGTGGTCCTCTGTTGGCAAGTTACTTCATTCTCTCAGCCTCAGTTTCCTCATTTTTAAAGTGGAATTATCATAAACCTTCACAGGTTCATTTTGAAGATTAATAAAGTTCATATCCTAGACAAATTGTTCAGTGAACTGCTGATGCTACAATAATGTGATTCATATAATTTAATTCTGAACTTTCTTGTCACACCCTGCTATGATTTTCACATATCACATTATAAGTGTGTCCTTCCCTTTTCATATCTGGGATGATCACATGGGAGAAGGGTGGGTTCTACTGAAGTCACAGGGGATGGTCGGTGATCTGCTTACTACATATTTCTGACTCCCTGTTTTGGGGCACATGGAAGGAATTATACTACTTGGAGGCTAGTGGTTGGATATGTTCCATATGATATTTCATTGTTGGTGCTATAACCCCTACACACTCTGGCTTGACATGTTCAGTAGAACTTTCCAGACCCATGTCCTTAAGTACATGTAGGCTAAATGAAAGATGACACTCATGTTCTAAATTATCAGGTTCTGGGGTTGTTGCCACAACTTGGATTAGCCCATCCTGGTGACAGGCCATCCCAAGGAAGATCTGGAACATACCACTGCTTGAAAGGGAGGATGAGTGATAACAGTGTATTGGGACTGCAAATGGCAACTGCTTTTGTCCAAGTATTCTATCAGTTTTATGACTTAGAAAAGAGTAAAGTATAATTTAATACTTATCACCATAATTCCACTTATATATTTTGAAAGCTAATTTCTGGCAAATACAAATTTAAAGTGATGTGCTTATAAAATGTAGTATATCAGCAGTGGAAGCAGCATCAAATTTTCAGTCCACGATTTTAGATCACTTCAGTTCACTAAGGGTGGCAAATTGAATCACTCAGGTCTCACTGGCCAATAGCAGATCCTTATTTGTGACTTTTTAAAATTTAGCATTTAACCAAATACTTTGCATTATCAGTCTATCTTGCTAAGATTTAAATAGCCCTGGCATGTGCCCCCATTCAACATTCTGAAGGCAATTCAGTTTCAAAAGAGTCCAGATGGTGATGGAGGACATTTCTTGTTTTGCTTACAAGAGGAGCAACTATCAATTATCTCAGAATGGGACACAACCAAGAAAGTACCACTTATAGGGGAGAGGCTCCAGTACCCCTATGTACCTCAGAGACTAACACAGATGGAATTAGAAGGGACACTGAGGATCCATGGATACCTTTAGTGGAAGGTAGGTGGTAAGCGATATGCATAGGTAGTGGTCTCAAGGCAACAGAGATGGCAAGTCTACCAGCCCACTCAAGAGTCTTGGGGACAGGAAAGCAGAGACAGTGTAGCGGCAGATATCCTTGGCTCAGGTGAAGTCTAAAGCAGAGGTGCTGAGGTAATTTACTCAGACTAGGGTGCCAACAAAGATGACAACAGAAAAAGATTTGTAGAATACACTTTCCTTTCCACACCCCTCGGGATCTGTACTGATGATGCCATGATGTTTACTGACAGCTGATAGACTGCCAAATTTCACATATGAGATCTAAGAGGAGAATGTTAACAGGAACATCACACACACAAACTAGCCATCACCTCCTAGAATGTCCATGTTAGTGACTGGCATCCTTCATGTTCCACCTCCATCCTATTGACATAGCAGTCGCTCTTCACTGGGCCAAACACCTAAGGCAGCCAGCAGTCATCAAAATAAAATAATATAGATTCATAGTACCACCTGCTGGAAAAGTAAAATATAAACAGCTCAGTTCTAAGTTGCTGATCAGATTTCAAATGAACAGACAAAGAAATACAAGCTATTTCTGAGACCTCAAGGTAATATGATATCATAAGGAGAAAGTGACAACTCTCCAGAAACAAGCCTTAAAGATATTGAAGCATATATATTTCTTATTGATACAAACTTCAAAATAACTGTCATGAAGAAACTCAATGAGATAAAAGAAACTCAGAAGCAATTCAATGATTTCAGGTAGAAACTGAAGGTTTAAATAAGAAACAAACACAGATTCAGGATGTTGAAGAACTCAGTGAATGTGGTCAAAAGTGCTAGAGAAAGCTGGAAGCAGAATAGACCTATGGAGTGAACTTGAAGATAAAAATATAGAAATGATCTAGATAGAAAAAGAGAAAACTTAAAACCTCATGGAGAAACGCTATAGAAACTATCTGGGATATGGGTATCCCAGAAGGTGAAGAGAGAAAGAAACAAAGAACTAATTCAAATAGTTAATAGTTTAAAACTTCTCAAACTTGGGTAAGATACTGAATATATAAGTCCATGAAACTAGGAGCACACTAGGTTATCTAAATGCAGAAGAGAACTATCACAAGACATATTGTAGTAAATGGATTGAGAGTTCAAGACAAAAAAAATATTAACTGATCAAGCCGTAAACAAGCAGGTAATTGACAGATACTTCCATCAGGCTATTATCAAACTTTTCAGCAGAAACTCTATAAGCTAGGAGAGCATGAAATGACATATTCAAAATGCTCAAAGACAATAACTGCCATATTGTCAAAAGAATACTCTAGCCAGAAAAACTTTATGTCAAGTATAAAGGAGAAATAAAAACTTTCCTAGCCAAAAACTGCAGGAGCTTACCTTACTTAGACCTCACTTATAAGAAATGCTCCAAGTAACTCACCTATGTAAATTGAAAAATAAAAAGTTTCATAAAAAATGGAATAATACAATAGATAGAACTACAAAACAAAAGACAAAAGGCCACAGCTAGCCCTTATATATCAGTAATCATTTAAAATGCAAATGGACTGAACACATCAGTCAAAAGTCACAGAAAAACTAAATGTACTATACACACACACACACACACACACACACAGAGCTATATGCTGTCCACAAGAAACATCCTTAAACTAGAATGAAAAACACAGACTTAGGAATAAACTGATAGAAAATGGTACCCTAGCCAATGGAAAATCTGAAAATACTATATTTAACAATTAAGTAAATTTGAATTGAATTGAATTAAAAAAATTAAACTGCTATGTTTATATCAGACCAGTCTGAGATTTATTTGGGATTACAAAAGACCCTGCACAGCAAAAACAAAAAAAATCTTGAAGGAAAAAAAAGAACAAAAATATCAGGCATCCTACTGAAAACAGCAAAGCATTAGAATAAAAACAGACATTAGATCAATGGAACAGAATTGAGAGCCCAAAAATAAAACCACAAGTATATGGACAACTAACTTACAACAGAAGAATCAAGAGCAAACAATGGAGCAAAGTAATATGTTCAATACATGGTATTGGGAAAACTGGAAGTGACACACAAAAGAATAAAAATAGACCATTATTTATACCATATATGAAGATTAATTTGAAGTAAAGGCTTGCATTTAAGACCCTGAAACATAGAATACATAGAAGAAATTATAGATAATAAATTCATTGTAACATTCTCTTGATATCTTTGTGGATTTGTCTCCAACCACAAAGAAACAAAAGATAATATAAAATAATGGAACTATATCAAACTAAAAAATTTCTGTAAAAGAAATTTGCATCAAAACAAAAAGACATCTCCCTGAATGGGAGAAGAGATCTGCACATCATATGTTCAACAAGGGGTTAGTATACAAAATATATTGTATTCAAAACTCATACAGCTTAAAAAAACCCAAGGAACATGATTTAAAAAATGGGCATAGGATCTGAATAGCGACGTCTCCAAAGAAGACACAAAAACGGTCAGCATGAAAAGGCACATAACATGATGTTCATCATCTTTTATTATCAGGGAAATGAAAATCAAAACAACTATTAAATATCACCTCAGACCTGTGAAAGTGGCATTATCTAAGAAAAAACAAACATTGGAGAGGAGATGGAGAGGAGGGAACTCTTATACGCTGTTCGTGGGAATATAAATCAGTGCAGCTATGGAGAGTTCTAAAAAAATAGATATCCCATATGATCAGTTATCCTACTTCTAGATATTCAGTTGAAGATTCCACAAACCTCTAATTCAAGTATACACATAACCCTATGTTCATAGCAGTGTTACTTACAAAAGCCAAGAGATGGAAACAATCTAGTGCCCATTTATGGATGAATGGATGTAGGAGATGTGGTATATGTATACAAAGGAATACAAATCCATAAATACCTACCTGTGACAAATAGAGGGTAGTATGCTGAGTGAAATAAGTCAGATGAAGAAAGACAAAATATGTGGTTCTTGAAGAAACAAACAAATAAACTAAATCAAACAAACAAAAATCTTTTAGACTATAAGACCATATTAGTGGTTACCAGAAGGGAAGGAGGATGGAGGGTGGATAATTCAGGTAAAAGGGGTCAGTTGTATATGGTGAGGGAAGGAATTGGCAGTGAACTTAATATTATATACACAAATGATGATTGCTAATAATATATACCTGAAACACATAACATTCTAATTCAATTAAAAAAAAACAAAAGAAAATTTAAAAACAAAGGAAAATATTTTAATGCCTGTTCTTCTGTTGAATTGTAAGTTTCTGCCAACAAAGGGAGTTCAAAAATAGAACAATCACCTATTGTAATTCTGGACTGACTTGCTTTGTGTTGGCTCTTCTCTATCTCTCCCTTCCTCTACCACCAGATCTTTTCTTTATTCCTTGTTTTATTTTGGACCCAGAAGATGACCTCGGCAATAGCACCACCTGGATTTTCTGCCCCCTGACTTCCACAAGGTTTAGGCCAGTGTCTGGAGGACAGGAGGGAGATGAAGCCAACACATGTGTAGCTCCTTCTGCACTCTGGGAGGCCTTTCTGGAAGAGGCTGTGTGACTATCGGGCTACAGATTCTGCCTTATCCATTCTAGGCCTCCAGCTCTCCTGGATTCTGGTAACAGGCTTTCTCCTCAGGCCCTCAGGCTCAGAGGGGCAAGAGACAACAGCTTTCTGCTGTGCTCTTCCTGGGTGTCTCACCATCCCTGTTCCCTTACCAATACCCAATATTCTAAGTAGTAGCTCCACTAAGATTGCTCAAATCATCTAATTTGAGATGTTTCCTATTACAGTAGCCCATAGATGTTCTAAATAAACAGATGAGGCAGTAGAAGTTTTTCCTAATGAATGTGGATCCTGGTTTGTAAATGTAGTGTGTGAACTGGTTGGAGATAACCGTGGCAAAGTTCTCACTTGTCCATTGTGAAATGTTAAAAGAGAAGAGCAATGTAAATTTTCATAAAACTTGTTCAACGTAAAGTGCTTTACTTTTTTCATTGTATCTCTCCTTCCTACTTTCTGGAGGTTAGCAATGGTTTTTTTCTTTGCATTATATGATCATACCCCTTTACAACATCCTTACTTGACAAAGTAGAAAGTTACCAATGAGTGCTTTGAATTCATTTGAAAATGTACTTGTCCATAAAATCCAAAAATCGAGGGACCATTGGACTCTATGCCATCTACAGTTTTTATGACTCAAATCCCCCAGAAAGACGTTTACAGAGACTGCCGATTCTGCAGAATTTCATGCATGGAAATTACTGCATGAAGAGAGCGTGAGGACACACTGCAGGCTGTCATAATTCCATCACTGCCATAGTAGATGGATATAGAATAGAGGGAGCTGCATTATGGTTCAGGGTTTTCCTGGAACTGGGTGTGAGATTTTGGATTCCCAGGGAAGGGCTCTGAATAGTAGGGTTTACATAACCTCTGAGTGCCCCACAAATCTGGGGAAGGTGCAGGGGGCAGTCATGCTTCCCATAGAGTGAGTCTCCAAGGCTTGAAGGAAGTATATGGTTCTCAGGTCCCTGTGGGACCCTGAGGTACCCACCTACTCACCTGAATGTCTTCATTTGATCAGAGTTGACAAGAATGGTTTTCTCCATTAAGAGACTCATTATATTAATCAGTTTAATTAAGTCTGTTTCTTCTAACTTAACGTAACTGTTTTCTTCTACCTATTATTATGTTTACATTATTGGTGTTGGCAGTCATTTCAAGTTTTCCAAGTTTCTACACTGGCCCTCTGTAGGGTAAATGGAAATTATCAGTTTTTTTCTGCCCTCCCACCATTAGTGTCAATGATAGACACCTGTGGTCCTACATGCATGTCTAATGGCAGGTACCTGAAGTAGGATGCGAACATGTGTAAGTGGGTGCACTTGCACAAAGAGACTGGGTATAAAAGGCTAGCATCATGGGGATACCATGAATAGCCAAAGTGTGGCAATGGAGTACAGAGTGCAGGGGAGACTGGTGGAGTACAGTAGAATATAGCAGACAATGTCATGAGAACAGCTAAGAAAACAAGGAGACTGCTTGAACTGGTGATGAACCTGCCCAGTCTGGGGTGGTTGCAGGACACCCTCAAAATAGACTGTTTCTAGCCCTGCCACCACCATGAACTCTGGTGACTTTCACCATGCCTTTTACCCCCTCACATCCCCAGTTTCCTCATTGTACTGAACCTCAATTATTTCTCAGTGCTGAGTCCACTCACAAATTGAAAACCCAGTTCAAAACCATAAATTACTGAGATTTTTAACTCATTTTTGACAACATCTGAATGCCTGTGCATGTGTCACTGAGAAATTTAATTTGCAGGTTAGTAATCTATCTGGCTAAAATATCCTTGTCAGCTGATTAAAATCTTACTCAAAAGGATGGTGACTCCTCAAGGCCTGTGTTCATTGTTTTCCAGTCTGTCCTCTTAATTCTTCACCCTTTAAGGTCTTGTCTGACTATGGAATAGTCAATAGTGACCCAGGCTCTGGCATAGAGGAGGCACTCTTTATCACCAGGTGCGGGTTGCCTGGGTCACGCTCTGGACTTGGGACTATGTTCAGCATGAGAGGGAATGTGAACCCAGTTCACTGAAATGATTTCCTTGGGCCCTCAGACTACATCTATTGAAAAGAAAAGGACGCAATCGCCATCAATAGTCAAACTAAGGGTTTGAGCTTCCCCAGCTTCACCCCTCAGCCTCCCTGCTAGTCCCTGTGATGCAGTGCTGTTGGGTGTGCATTTTGTTTGCCCCATATCCCTTGATTATTTTACTCTTGTAGAAAAATTAAATCAGTGACCCTGTCACCAAATGTCATTGGAAATTTCTTGGGGTAAGTAGTAACTTGTTCTTATTTCACAATCTGATTATTTTAATGGTTTGAGGTTATTGTTCATCATCTTTGGGAGATTAACTTCCTGGGCTTATGTCAATACCATGTTCCAATAATCTCAGGAAACATTTTAATGTCAAAACTCCACTGAGCAGATCTGGATCCGTGTCATGTCAATTAATCTGATGATGAGAAACATCTGGATTGTCAACAGTATGTAGGCAAAATGTGCCAACAAGGTCTAAAATTTTTACCTTTAAATTATATTCAGGTAATGAAACAATTTCACATGTAGATCAAATTCACATTTTCAAAATTCCTGTTGTGGAATGACTGTCATGGAACTCATTGCTGGTCACCTAAAAAACTCCCGACTTCCCACCCCACTTGACTATGAGGATGTTTTCTGGCACTGTCACCTGCAACCACCTGTCTGGGTGACCCAGGCTCTGGCACAGAGGAGGACTCTTCATCACCAGGTGCGGGTTGCCGGGTGGTGCCTGCGTCACGCTCTGGACTTGGGACTATGTTCAGCATGAGAAGGAATGTGAGCCCAGTTCACGGAAATGATTTCCTTGGGCCCCCAGACTACAGCTACTGAAAAGAAAAGGACGCAATCGCCATCAAAGAAGATGACTGGAATCTCGAGTTGGCTAGCTGTCCAGTGGGAACTTGGGACAGGGAAAGTCATGGGCAGAGAAAGGACAAAGGTTATTATTATCTTTCTCTCAGATAGAGCAGGGAAGTGGCCAAGAGTGAGTCACAGTTGCATTTCCATTTTAGGTGAGTCCTTTTTCCAACCCTGTGTTAACTCTGTTGTGGGGCGCTAAGTATTGGGTGGGGTTGGAAATGATACAATAATCAAATAATCAGGAAATTTCTTTAAATGTGACAGAGAGGGGATTATGCTTAGCGAAGCAAGTCAGAAGGCAAAAGAAAAATACCAGATGGTTCCTCTCTTAGGAGGAACATAAGGGAACCAAAGGAGGATCAAG
>JAGFMF010011796.1:8777255-8799271 GCA_019455555.1 Galemys pyrenaicus
GGTGAGATGGTGATGGGGAATACATGGGGATTACAATTAATGGCAAGTATATGTAAATTTTAAAATATTTAAATAAAAAAAATGTGACAGAGACTTACTCTAGCATAGTTCATGGGGTTTTTTGGAAAATTTTAATAAGGTCTGCATAATATCAAGACAGCTTGTATTTTACACATCTTAGAGTTTATGACTATACCTTATCCCATTTGATTGTCACAAAAACTTTATGGTATGCACTGGGCTGGTGATGTTGGCCCACTTATAGATCAGGAGAAAATGATAGTGGGAGGTTGTTGAGTTTGGTTAGGAAACAACTTGTCAGGATTTCCACCCCGGTCCTCATTCCTATTTTTACCCTACGTGGAGCCCAGCTGGGTGTCTGATTCTGTGCTGGGTTTGTTCTGAGCGCAACACAGGGTCAGACACTTTTCTGAACACCTTGACCTTGCCACTAAGATGCACAGTGATGTTCCTTTTTAGGTTAAAAACAAAGTCGTTTGTTTTCTCATATCTAACCTCTTGTATTCTTTTTTTCTCAAGATTTTATTTATTTATCCATACAAGAGCTGGGGTACAGGCCAGAGGTGCATGAGAGGAATCACAAGAGACAGAGTGGGGAGCAGAACAGTCAGATCGACTGAAATACACTGCTGAGGGGAGCAGCTGGCACGTAGAAGAGGTCTGCTGCACCACTTGGGTCAGCTCCCTGGCTGGGGATTAAACTCGCACTGCAGTGGTTGCAAAAGCCCCACAGTGTGGTCCTTAACCCCTTGCACCACCAGGGAGGCCCATCCTGTATTCTTTTGTCAAACAGTAGTAATTTGAAGAAATGTGCCCTAATAGTATCAGTTATTACTAGGGGAATAATTCCCAGGCTTAAGCATCTAGAATTCTATCTTAATGGTCCTGTTGGGTATGGGGGACAGGGTTGGCTGTGTGAGGCCTTGGGACCTGGGTTGTATGCATTTTGAAGGAAAGGGGTGTTGAAGGACCAGGTGCTGGAAGCCAAGGGTCTGTGTCCCTCTCCCTCTTCTCTGCCACTCCTGCTCCTTCCAGCCTATTATTTCTTGGGACATGCTTGTGTCCCATGAGGCCCTGGGGGTTTTAGGCTGAAGTTCAATCTGTGCCTCAGAACGTGTGCCTTTCACTCAGTGGGGCCCCTGGATAGAGTTTGACTCTTGGTGGTTGACTGCGGCCCTGGTGCTCTCTGAACCTCGTCTTCCTCTGTGAAATGAATAACGATGATCCCCTGGGGCGGACAGCCACCTGTGTGCTTCTCACCTCACTTCTCTCTTCTCTTGCCTGCTCCTTGCCCTTCCATCCACAGTCCACCATCTCTGATTCTGGTTGGATTTGGTCAAAGGAGAGCATCCGGGCACTTGGAGGATGGGCAAAGAGAGGTGTGTACTTACTGCCTGGCTCCCACTCTGGGTCACTCCTGGTGAGACACCTCCCCCTGCCCCAGGTGGCACCTGTTGTCAGGCAGCTCCTCAGACAGTCCGTGCTCTGGGTGGCCATTCTGTGGTCTGTGACCATTCACTGACCTGTGCAGCTAAGCACTGAGCGCTCCTCTCCTTCTTGCCACCTCTTCAGTTTTCGTAAACCTGCCAAATCTGTTTGTGAGTAATGTCTCTTCATTACCAGGTTAGCCAGGCATTATTAATAATGCAGCGGTGACAACTGAGTGAGGATATGTTGTAAAAGCCGCACAGACGGCTTTGGGTACATTCAATACATGCCATTTCCCTCTCTCTGAGTCATTCCCCTTGTGGAATAATCTTGTCTTTGATTATGAACTGAAGGCTTTGGTCTCATGTAAACTTCAGGTATTACTGGAGAAAGTGGTTGGTTCCCTTTGAGTTGAAGAACTCTAACACTGGACTGAAGTCACTCATGTAAGGTCATCTGTTGTTTCACATCAAGGAAGGAGCAACAGAACAATGACAGAGCTCCCCTGATAGTTAACATAGCTGAGCCTGGAATTCCTCCATTTGGATGCCATCGACACCTGCTCCTTCGTTTTGAGGTGCTGCAGGAACAGGAGGTCAGGGGCCTGAGGATTGCTCGATCCTGCCAGCAGGGCCGTTCTCCCCAGCCAGCATTGCTACACACACACCCATACATTTCTCACCATGGCCCATGACGGCCCAGCCAGTGACTAATTACGTCTCATTGCTGACTGGATGGTTATGGCACTTTCCTTGAATTCATGATAGATGCTTGCCAAAGAGCCCTTCAGAAATTGGGAGATTTGGGCATTTTAAGATAATCAGGCAGGCCCTGGAAGTTCTTATAGATACAAGGTTGAAATTCTGGCAACCTCCCCATTTTTCAGCCAACAGCACAACAGCCAATTAAAGGAACACCAGGCTTCGTGCTTTATCAGCCACTTCTCCCATCACCGAGGGGCCGAGCCAACTGAACAATTTGTGTATTTGGGGTAAACATATTTCAGAAATGAATGCGCTCAGCCATCTGAGTTTATATTGGGAAATAAAATCATGGTTAAATATAGAAACAACTGGCTTCCCACTAAGCTGAAGACATTGGTAATGAATTTTCTGGAGATGAGCACTATGGCTCTCTATTTGAGATGCTCAAGACTCATGGTTTGTAAGTTCCTGTATCGTTTGCAACGTGCACAGAACCCTGGGTGACTGATGGTGGACTTCTGGGAAGCCGGGCTCTTAGAAACATTATGCACAAGTGTAAGAGTCACTTTGATTATAATTCCAAGTCATATTTTACCTGGGTTGGACTGAGTCCAATATTTTCATTACTAACTTCCTTCAATTAACTTTGCTTTATCTTAGCAGGCAAACATGTTGTGTTGTCACTCAGTGTCAGAAGGCAATTAACCCATTGACATAACATGAGGAAATAGTGTTCGAAGACAAAGCAAACATGCCTGGAAAAATTACTTGGTGATTTTCTCTTCATTTATTTCACAGCCATCAAAGCCTGCCTCCAGCCTTTATTATTATTATTATAATTATTATTACTATATTGGGCCACTTTCTAGTTTTATAGTTGCCATTTCTTCAGCCCTGGAGACACAAGAAATTGGTGAATTAATTTAACCCACACTTTGATAAAGAAAGGGAGGCAGTTGCTCTGGGCTTCTACTGTTTTCTGGAAATGTGTCAGGGTTCTTTCTCCACACAGAGAACCACCAGGGGTCAGCGGAGGGCATTTCTGCACACAATTCAGAGTGAATCTGTGCGTGCCTTTGGAGTTCCCTACAACACACAGGCACGGAATGGGCCCTGGGAGAAGGGCCTCAGAGGTCAGCAGGGGGACATAGAGACTCTGGCTCTTGCCTGTTTCTTCAAAGAGAAAGTCTGGAAGGAAACTCACAGAGTAGCCAGAAATACTGTACACAAACTCTCCTACAATGCGACTGGTCTTGCCCATCCTAGTTCTTGCAGAGAAGGTGCACCTTTTCACGAGCAGCCCCATTTTTTAGTATCTCTTTGTCCAAAGAGGGAGGTGGGAAGTGTGAGGGCCAACTGCCCCAGAGTCCTCTTATCTTTGCTTGGTAGTGGGCCCCTGACCTATGAGGAAGGCTCCTCTGGGACTTCTTGTTTCAGTCTGTGTCTTGGAAGGGACAGGCCTCTGGAAGCAGAGGCTAGTGATGTTTGTTTGCTTCCTGGTTCCCTGCTCTTGCACAGGGTTTAGGGTATTTATACTGGAGCAGCAGATCCCCAGGGAATGGGGTGTGAGTTAGATTAGTTCTCTAGGCATGCTGGACTGGGGAGACACCCCTCCAGAGGGCACAGAGGGTAGTCTGCTTAGATACGTGGAGGGATCCTCTTTGAGGGGGCCTCTTTTAAGAGCCATCTCTTTTGGCATGTGGTCTTTCAACTCCAAAATCAGGCTAAGTGCTCTCTGGAGTCCATTTAGGTTCCCATCACAGTGTACTTAATACATCTGTGTTCTCCAACTGAATTATTTTCATGGTTAATTTTTACTAAACATATGCCAGGAACTCTTCTAGGTGGTCTAAAATACCTTTCTCTTTGATTTTTACACCAATCCTATGGGCATATTTTTATTACTATCCTCATTATATACATGAAGGAATGGGGGCTACCAGGATGCAGAGGGCACAGGACAGGAGCAGAAGGAAGAGAACACCAATGGCACAGACTGATGCATGCAGAAAGGAGGGGTTTGGTGCTGCTGTGGGCCAGGGGACATGTGGAAGAAATTTTGAGGACAATGAGGGGAAGGAAGGGAAAAACCCAGTTGCAAAAGAACCTTAAACTGTGTTCAGAAGTTTGGAAGATATATCCAAATTTTATATATATTTTAAATATATTTTTTTAAGATTTATTTATTTATGCATACAAGAACTGGGCTCCAGTCTCAAAGTGTGGGAGATATGGGAGGATTCACCAGAGAGACTGGGGAGCAGAACAGGCAGATGGACTGAAATACACTGCTGAAGGGAGCAGCAGGCAAGACAGGAGAGGTCTGCTGCGCCATGTGGGTCCCCTCCTTGGCCAGGGATCGAACTCAGCATGGGCCTCTTTTTCTAGGGTTGCCAGATTTAGCAAATAAAAATAAAAGGTGGCTTGTTGAAGTTGAAATTCAGATAAACAATTTGAGGTGATATTTAATTTTTTATTTATGTTTTTTCTATATTGTTAAAGTTTTTACTTGTGAAAGTAACATTTCATAATAACATAAAGGTGGTTTCATTTAAAAATGTCAATTATATTTTAAGATGGCACATGCCCCGTAAGTCTTGCTAGTACTTGGTTGTGAGTGAGGGTTACCTGAGAAGATCTAAGAATGCAGATGACTTCCTGGGTTTCACTTCTGACCTAATGAATCGACTTTCTGGGGCTGGGTTCAAGAATCTGTAATTCTGAAACACTTCCTAAGAGGTTCTGAGTGGCATTTTCCTTTAGACTGACATTTGGAATGCTGCCACTTAGTCTAAACACGTGCAGACTCAGATTCCCCAGGTGTGGAGAGATGCTTCTCTCTCCACTGACATGCCTGCGATAATTCTAATGAGGATAAATAGCCACCTTTCTAAAGCTACCTGCTGCCAAGTAAATTTCCTAAGTGCCAGCATCTTCAGCTGTGCTGCTCTGCTTCTTTTGAGAAAAGTTACTGATGTCTTTTAAAAAGGATATTTGGAAAGTGTGGTGGGAGGACTCCAAGCTCTGGAGCCCAGCATGGAAATGGAATCGGTCCTGGGTGCTTTCAAAGCTGGAGCAGAACCAGGAGACGAACCCAGCAAACTGGAGCCATGCTGCATGAGAAGGCTGATTATTGACCTCCTCTGGGGCTCTGCTGAGAAGCCAGTCATTTGTAACAAGTAAGGGTTAAATGTTCACAAGCATCTCAGTGCAGTGTCTATACACTGAGACAGAGGCAGGAAGACTAGGATGAGAGTCGCTAGGACAGCAAGCCATAGGTACCTTACATTCCTCTGTATTCTTTCAATTCTAGGCACAGTTCTTTAAATTTACTTTTATCACTGGAACCTGATTACATATGGAAATTAGGGTTCAGTCCTTGTAGCTAAACTGGCTCATCTTTTCCCTTACACAGAGGAAAAGGGCAAAGCCCAGCAACCTTTACTTCCCTGCTGTTGCAGTTTATCTTGTGGAAAAGGAGCAGAGAGAGTGTTGGGGGAATAGATATTCTGTGGCCAGAAGTACCTGGAGATGAATGTTCTTATCATTCAGTTTCCCTTATCTGATTCCCTACACATTTTTTCAATTATAAAACCTTAGGCTTATTTGACAGATTTAAGTTGAAGAAAAACCAAAGCTGATTAATTCATTTCTGAAGTTTCAAGGGAACGTTTATCTTAGAGTTGAATGGAGCAGCCAGTTTGAAACTTATATCCACATACATTAGCCTGCCCGCCCGTCCGTCCGTCCATCCATCCATCCATCCATCCATCCATCCATCCATCCATCCATCCATCCATCCACGCACCCACCCACTAGCCCACCCATCCATCCAATTAGCAGATTATCCTAGGCACCAGGTAAGTTGAAATGATGAATATAAAAGTGCCTCTTCCCAGGTTTTGTTCCAGCCCAGCAGGGAAGAGAAAGAGAACTATAAACACTATAATAAAACATTCTAAATGCAAATACATGTGTGCAACTCATTAACTGCGGCAAGGCTAGGCAGACAGAGTACACTATAAGAGCTAGACTACTGAGTCTTCTGCTAGATTCCAATTCTGTCTTTTCCATGTATCTTTTAGGTGAACTGTAAAATATTAATATTCTGTTTCCCAGTTTCTCATTTACAAGCGGCGTATAAGAGATGTATCTATCTCTTAAGCTTCTTAGGAAGATTAAATGAGGTAATATGTATTTATTTAAAAGATTCAGAGATCATAACCTGAAAGGCAAAAAAAAAAAGAAAAAAGAAAAAAAAGAATCACATGGACTTTGTACAAATATTTCTAACTGCCCAAAGTCATCTTAAGCCTTTTCTATATCTTTTAGCCCTTATCCTCCCAGATCATGTGAAACACAAGTTGGTGGTTAGCTCATGGTTATAAGAAAGGGTTGCCATGTGAGAAAAGATTACCAAGTTCCTCTGAAACAAGCGTTCTTCTCCCTTTTTTAGGGTAATGGGTTCTTTTCAGAATTCATCCATTGATTTAAAAATACTTAGTGAGCACCTACTATGTGTTAGACATTATGCTAGGTACTTAGAAAATAGCAAAGATTGCTGCCCTTGGGAGCTTATATATTTTGCAAGTAAGGACATAGACAATGAGCAGGAAGCATAATACTCAATGGGCTGATATACAGGAAGTGGCACATATGTTAGAAAAATAAAAATTGTAGGAGAAAGGTATTAGGAGTAGGGGGCAGTTGAGTGGAACAAAATATAATTCAAAAGCAGGTGATTATGGAGTATCTTCATTGAATTGGTAAAATTTGAACAAGGGTGTGATGAAGTAAGGGAGTGAGCTGCACAAATGTGAGGAAACAGTGCCAGGAGCAGGGTGACAAGTAGTGCAGAGGTCTCAGTGAAGCTTGCCTTGGTGGTTGCAAGGTGGTCAGCATAGAGCTGAGCAGGGCAGGCAGTGATTCGAGATAAGGCAGGGAGCTGGGATAGCTCCCCACCCTTTCCTGGAGCAGCGATGCCCAAACATTAGCTAGAAGCCAGGCCTATGAAAACACAACCCCAGAGTTTGCAGTATTTCTACCAAATTCCCAGGTGAGGTTGATGCTTTTGGTCTGGAGGTCACACTTTGAATCCCTATCATCTAGAACACAGTGATCCTATTCTGCATACATTTTAAAGTTGTTCCTGGCCTTTTAAAGTCAGCCTGGGCCACTGTGCAGTAAGACCAACTCCAGGACACATGGATTGGATCACCATCCATTACAGAGACACATCATGCACTTGAAGGCCCTCCACTGACCTCATCTCCCTCACTCAGGTTAAACCAGGGAAACTTCTGGATAACATCTTTGACTTCTCAGTCACAATAGTGTCTCTTTGGTCCTGCTATAATCACAGTTTATTTTACTCACTAAGTAAGAATTTATGGGTGACTTTGTTACAAACATAAATTTGGGCCTTGTAAAGATAATGTTAAAAAGCACTAAAAACCTTTCTATGGGGACAAAGTTGACTCAACTTACTTTTTTTTTTTAAAGATTTATTTATTTATGCATACAAGCACTGCGGTACAGGCCAGAGGTGTGGGGGGGTGGGGTGAGAGGATTCACCACAGAGAGCAGGAAGCAGAACAGGCAGATCAACGGAAGTACACTGCTGAGGGGAGCAGCGGGCACAGCAGGAGAGGTCTGCTGCACCATGTGGGTCCCCTCCCTGGCCGGCAGCAGGGATCGAACTGGTGCTGCAGTGGTTGCGATTTGCTTCATAGTGTGTTGCTTAACCCACTGCGCCACCAGGGAGGCCCTCAACTTACTTTTGAAACAGCACGTGGCTCTTTTCATATTTCAGGAGAGGACAATTAAATATGCGAGTGCCATGGCGGATCCCTATCAGGTTAGTAAGAAGTTAAGGAGAAGGAGGCAGCCAAACTCCTAGACTTCTAAAGGCTAAAGAATTTTTGTGTTAAAGAGAAGCTAAAGTTGCCTTCAAAACACTAAAATGACCAGGCAAATATTCTCTGTGAGGATAGAGTGGGGAGAATATTAAGTAGAAAACAGGACAATGTGGGAGCTAGAGTCAGACAACTTTATCATCCCAAGATGAGGTCTGAGTTATGTGCAACCTACTTTGTATTTACCTGGTTTTGCAAATTACACTGGCGTTTGGTCTGTAGGTTAGACAGGGCAATTATATATTACCAGGCACCTTAAAGCAGAGGTGCTCAGAGAGAAAAAAAGAGACAATCGGCATGCTAAGAATGCAAATAATGAGGACACGGGCGTGCTCTAATGGACTGCCAGGCAATGATTAAATATGTACACAAGCCTATGTGATCACTTCCTATGACAAACACAGTTCCTACCAGGGAGAAGCCTAAGCAACCAAAAACTTCCACTGACTTAGAGATACTGACGTCTGAGGATGAATGATTAAGGAATAGCAGGCCTTAAGGAGATTTAAATTATAAAGCCGTCTCTCATATTTTGGAGCAATTACCAACTCATTTTCAGATACATGTTCCCACTTCATTTTTCTCTGCTTTGCTATGCTTAGGGTTTGGTGATAGGTGCCCTTTCCCACTCCAGAAAAAGCAACCATATATACAAATGAATAGATCTATAATATGTATAATGAATATATATTCATTTCAGGATATATCCATTTCAGCTGAGCCCTCATCCCACATTATAATGCACATACTGTCTAGTGGATATTGCACTCATCAAAAGGAAGAGTGGAGCCCTGTTTTTAAATGATAATTATTCATCTCTTTTGTGAAGGTATTGTCGTAGGAGTGCCAATTCCTAATAAAAGCATTCTTTAGTGAGTTGGACTGCTTTGTGGATTTGAAATATTCACCTACAGGAAGTCACTTTGGTGACTGGGAAAACCTGCTCCACTAGGGACCATGACAGTCTGTCTTTGCTGGTTTCCTTGAGTTACCACATTCCCTGAGAAATCTAAACAGTGATTGCAGATAAGGGATGGCTGGGAGGTCAAATGTGAGAGCTTATGTAAGTGTACTTTTAAGCCCTAGAGGGCTGTGGAAATGTTTTACATTAGGAGTATCTACATGTAAGGATCAAAATTTACAGTTTTATAGAAATGTTATTTGAGGATGCACAACTTTTAAATAAATGGACTGCTTATATATCAATGAACTATCACATTAAGAGTGAAAATGCAGGTAACCATTTGGATGGTGTGCTTACTGATTAAAACTGAATACAGGCCCCTGAATCAGAAAAAAACAAACTACCAACTATATTAATTAATGTTAATTTGCATTTGTGAGCTGTCCTGAATTATAATTAGTTCCCATGAGTTAAGAATAGTGGCTGTGAATTTTGAATGTTGTTTTCTTTAAATATATGTGTGTGTGTGTGTATGAGGTACATTTATGTCCATCACTTTATGTCCATATATATATGTTCTATGTATATTTCATAGTGTAACCCTGACATCTCAGTCTTATTATTTGTCAACACAGGTAGTTAAGACTCAGGGTCTCACTTAAGCTGCCATGTGATTAATTTTCAAAGTACAACTACAAATAGAATCCTTACTTATGAATTTATAAATTATTATTTGGTTATATTGTACAACTATCTGGATAATCTAGTCATTAATTAAAGCTACCTATTGACTGAATTTTAATTGTGCATCTAGATTTTGATTTCACAAATCATACTTAAAATATTCTAAAATAGGATGAAAACAAAGTGTTATGTAAATTTGACCTACAGTTCAATTTCAATTTATATACTAAAATAATGGTTTCTCTAATATGTGAAGATTTTGTGTAAAGAGAAAACCCTCAACTCCTCTGTAATATTTTTCATATAGACACAAGTTCATAAAAAGAAAAAAAAATAAAGGAGTCCCATATGAATAAGTTGGTTATAGCACAAATGATTTAAAAGGTGTTAAACCTTTCAGTTTGAGGTAGTTATAGATTCACATTCATCGATCTATGTGTCTCTCCCTCTGCCAACACCACAAAGCCTTATTACTGTAGCTAGAAAATAAATCTTGAAGTTGGGTAGGTTATTGCCTCCCACTTTTTATTTTTCAAAATTATTTCTGATATTCCAGTTCCTATCCCTTTCATATTAATTTTAAAATTATTTTCTTGATGGGCACAGAAGTCCTGGCTGCCCCTGTGAGTCCTGTCAGATCCCAGGGTGGGTGAGGGCGCACAAGTCTACCCACTGAAAGACCACACCTTAGCCAGCGTGACAATTGCCCTCTGGTCAATATGTGAGCTCCAGCACAAGCCAAAGTGAGAGGCCCTGTGTCTGTGCAGGTTCTGGAAATGTCTGGCACTTAAAGATGCTTAATTAATAACCATAACAAAATAGGGACTTGGATTTCCAGGCCGGTTCCCACAGGTTCTTCAAATTGGAATCCTGGTAGAGCCCTCAGGATAGAGTTGCTATTTAATAGATAGATGGATGAACACATAGATAGGATGATAATGTGGATCTATGTATAATTTATGACTATGGAAATTTGCTGCCAGACTGGTATATTTAGACCACAGCAGAATCTTAAATGTTTTGAAATGTACAGTTAGACTATGTGTCTTCAATATCTTGAAAACTGGTCAGTTTCTGTTATTTTGACAGGCTAGTTTATGGTTGTGTTCCTCAAATTTAAGCACAAGTTATTTAGTATGTAGACAGGAAACATGTCGGGGGAAAGACAGCAAAAATTTCCATTTCTGCATTTTTCTTCTTGCCCTCATTTTCTGTGTCCTTCACTTCCTCCATTGATCTAACCTCCAAGGTTAATGTTTATGAAAAAAAAAAAAAAAAGGAAACTCAATGCTATCAACCCCAGTATTTAAAAACGTGCCTCTTAAATAAAAAAGACGAGTCATGAAATTATTTGGAATCAATGCTTAAGGTTTCCAAAGTCATTTCCATTTTGAGGATGCAGGTCATATTCTGTTTCTTTCAAGGACTTTTCCCTGATCATTTTGAACTCAGAAGACCTTATACACCCCAGTCATTCATTCCTCTTGAATTCTAATTATCAGTACCCCCTAGGTGAGAGTTACCATAGCTCCCATTTGGGATGTCTGTCATTGGTCTCCACATCTTATTTCCCTGCTGGATTGTGTTACTAGAGTCCAGACACATTTCAGTCCAGCCATTAATACCTTGCAAATATCAGTGCCCCTAAAATATTTGTTGAATCAATTTATGAATAATTTATAGGAATAATCACTACCCCAAGATACTCTGAGTATTTCAGACTTATTATGCTACTACTGGATTTTAATTCATCTACTCAGATTTTATAGTTTATATTCCTGAATCTACTATGTTCATTATTCCTCATGGCTGCCAATTAAGGGGAATTAACTGAGACCAAGAAAATCTTTGAAATTAGAAGGAGAATCCAGTATTTGTAACTTAGTTATCCTATGTTTAATCTATGCTGAAATTGGTAGCACACTATGAAAAAATGAATTTATATTTATTAAACTAATGTTTGGCATTGTGATACCTTTATTTTATAATCATGACTCCATCTGTATAGTGATTAAGTATACAACTGGCTATCATTTAATGCAAAAACAAATTATTCAGACCAGTGCTGTCTAGTGAACAAATGTCCAGTAGACCAAGTGATGTGCCCTTTCCACAGATAATTACACCCTAATCACTGCAAACTGAATATGTTAAATAGAAAATGGCACTTTGAAGGTGAGAGTTAGGATTTTTGAGATGTGAGATTATTCTGGATTTTTCAGGTGAGTCCAGTGTTATCACAGCAGTCTTTATAAGAGGGAGGCAGAAGGGTCAGAGAGAGAAGGAAATAGGTTTACAGAAGCATGAGTGTGGTGTGTGTATGTGTAACATGTGTGCTTTTGTGCATAGTTTATGTACGTGTGAGTGGTGTATAGTGCATATATGTGTGTGTGGTATATGTGAGTGGGTGTGTAGTAAATGTGTGAGTATTATATGTTTTTAATTTGTGAGTATGTGGTGCATGTGAGAAGGTACATGTGTGTGTAGTGTACATCTGTATGTGTACACATGGGATAAATAGGGGATTAGGAAATGGGAGAGAGAGACAGACTTGAGATGCTATGCCACTGGTTTTGAAGATGGAAGTGGGACTAAGCCAAAGAACACAGGTGCTGTTAAAAGCTGAAAGCTGGAAAAAGTAAGGAAGCAAAGTCTCCTTTAGATCCCTATGACCATTTTGATTTTAGGACTTCTGACCTCTAGTATTATAAGGTGGAAATTTTGTTTTGTTTTAAGCCACTAGTTTGTGATGGCTTGTTACAGCAGCAATAGGACACTAATGCAGAAACATTGTGAGCCACATATATAGTCACCTGCATAATTTTAAATTTTATACTAGCTATATTAAACAAAGTAAACAATAGGTGAGATTAATGTTAAGATTATTTTTTACTTAATCGAATATATCCAAAATATTATTTCACTAGTAAACAAAATAAAAAGTTAATGATTTTATTTTCTGTACTATTATCTTACAAAGTCATTAAATTCAATGTGTATTTATACTTATCCCACATCTCAGTTTGGATTAGTCAATCTCAGGGCTCTACCACCATGCAAGGCTGGTAGTTATGTACTAGATAGTTCAAGTAGAAGCCACTTTGTCTAATCATTAAGGTCCCTGTCTCTCAAAGTGGGGTTCCCAGAGAGTACAACCAATGCCTGGACACTTGTTGAGCTATCTCAGCACTTCCTCTGTCCCCAATCTATAAAGGCAGATGTTCATTTTAGCAAAAACACTGGGTGACTCAGATGGTCATTACATTTTGAGAAACACTGCTCTAAACTTTCTTTTCACTTGAATTATTCATGTGAAAAACTAAATATTTTGTTTCAACCACTTCCTTCTCAAATGATAAGTACTTTCTGGTAATTTCTTTTTTTAAAAAAAGAAATTGTAATTGTTGTTGGGAAAACTGGAATTTTTCTATGGAGCATCCTGCTGTTCATCTGGGTTTTCAAATCTCATGGAGGAGTGAGATTTGGTGTCCCCTCTAGCTGCCTTCAAGGTACAATAGCAGATGAGTCTATTCAAAGAAAAGACCTGTCACCAAGAGTGAGGACAAATTATCACACTGTTTTCCATGAGGGTGTGACAGGTGGCCATGAGAAACCTGTGGTTCAGATGCATTATTCCAACCATACTGCCCATTCATATACAATAAAATGACTTGTCAGTAATGCGAAGGCTTGACAATTGTACCTTTTTATAAGTTCTTTCTTGTAGTCAACATCTTTTTTTTCTGAAATTTTATGATATTCACACTTTAACGTGGGAATTCATTGGCAAATTGAGCCCCATACATTTGTGTGCTCAGAAATCCTAATGGAATTACTTGACAAAATGAATACCACTTAGAATTTTGGGTGAACTTTAGGAAATGGACAAGAAAGGAACAGAATGTAACCCTCCACGGCTCATACTCCATCCTTTGTCTGGTAATTTGTCCTTTTTTTGTCCTTTGGTTGAGGGGAGAAGTTGAGAAATGAATCCTTAGCTGACAGTAGGGAAGAAGTTATATGACATTTTTTAATACTGGAAAAATGCTTTAGCATAATGACAATTCCATTATCTAATCAGGCCACCAAGACAAGAGAAAAGGCTGGGAAATTTTTAATTTGGAAATTAAAAACAGTTGTTTTTGACAACGTTACACTCTAGCTTTTATATTTGCACATTTCAATCACAAAGCATTTAGACACGCTGAATAACATGAAGAAATACGTTTTCTAATGTGGACCTGAGGCCCCAGGAATGTCAGAGGACCCAGAAGCAAAAAGATAAACAAATAGCAAGTCATCAGAGGAAGCTGTGGCTGCTCTGGCTGTTCCTCACTAGAGTGTGTGTTTCACTGAGGTGTGAAGAAGTTGGGGGTAGCTAGGGGAAGAAGGCCAGGCCTTGGACTCCTTCCTAAATGAGTGGGTGAAACTGAGATCCTCTCATAAAGAACTACAAAAGGGTCATGCTAAAACAAAGGTAAAATGAAAAATTTCTGTCCACAGAGATGACAGTCCACTAGATCACCAAATGGAGAAGATAAAATGAATGGAGGAGAATTTATATTCACTAAAATATTGATAGACAATTTTGCAGACATGATAAACAAGTTGGACCCTCAAATCAGGAAGCACAACAAATCCCAAGCAGATAAGAAATAATGAATCTACATAAAAACACATTAGGGTGTAATTGTAGAACACGAAAGATAAAGAAAGATCAAAAGCAGCAAGGAGAAGATAGATTATTTGGTTGCAGGAAATTCTGCAATGAACTTTGGTGCCAAAAACCATGTTCAGGATTCTAAGAGAAAATATCGTTTCTATTATGGCAAAAAAGTCTGAGTTTACCGTCACTAACTGAACTCCCAAAGAATATTCTCTCTGAAAAATTAAGTTGAACCTAGAAGCATCAACAGAGTTATAGGAAGGAAGAATGAGGCAGAGTAATTGGAAAACAGGAGGGTAAATGTAAGCAGAGACTGACTGTATGAAACAATAGCAAAAATGACATTTATGACTAATTTGTGGTGAACAAAAATGATGGAAAATACTAAAAATCACTAACATGTGTAAGTCAGGATGATCAAAATTGATTATTGTTAAGGGGACTGTAGAATTACTGATAATCTTAAATCTTAAAAGTGAACATTCCAACCATGAAGAAGAAATAAGAAATAATTCAATATAAACAGTGAAAAAAGAAAAAAAAGTTCAGAAAATTTGAGGGAAATTAACATAAAATTATATGCTAGAACCCAAATGTAATAAAAACTAACATCAATCTATAGAGTCTAAATTTGTTAATGAAAAGACATGTTGTGAGAATGGATTACAAGAAAAGCAACTATAGGTCCTTCCTGGTGGCGCAGCAAGTTGAGCTCCGCACTGTGAAGCATCCGGTGGTACAACAGCACAGGTTTGATCACCAGCCAGGGAGGGGACACACATGGCGCAGCAGACCTCTCCTGCCTCCTGCGCTACTCCCCTCCACAGTGTATTTCCGTAGATCTGCCTGTTCTACTCCCCACTCTGTATCTGGTGACTCCTCACCTCCCGTGCCTCTGGCCTATACCCCAGCTCTTGTATGATAAATAAATAAATCTTAAAAAAAAAAGAAAGAAAAGCAACTATAGTCTGCTTCTGAGTGGTACATCTAGAACACAAGGACACAGGAATGTTGAAAGAAAAAAGATACTAAAGAGTATATTGTGTAAATTATAATGAAAAAGACACTTGCTGTTGAATTAATAATAGATAAAGTTGTTTGAAAGGCAAAAACATATCAGCACTGAAGAGAACTGTAACAAGGATAAAATGCTCTCTTCGTTAGAAAGACACATTTCTATTTCGCAAAATACTCAGAGGTAAATTTACATACCTATAAGGAAAGTGACAAATCCGCAATTGTTGAAGGAGATCTGAATGTATTACTCTCAGTAACTGGAAGATTAAGCAGACAAAAATTTGGCAAGGGTATAGAAAATTCACAACAGAATCACACACACAGACACAGAGACACAAATGTACACCCACAAATCAGAAAACACCTTTTTCCTCTCAAACAACATGGGGTATTAAAAACTGAAACTCACCACACAGTATTAACAAATTAATTCTAGAAATCTATTAGAAAGTTATGACAAATAAAAAAATTCTTCAGCAAAAATTCTTACCAAACTTAGGAAGTAAAACTATATGCACATCTCAATAAAAGCAAAAAAGTTGATAAAATTCAGTACCTATTCATGATCAAATTTCTTAGCGAAGTAAGAATAGAATAGAATTTCATTAAGTTTCTGAAAAATGTCAACAGAAAGCCTCCACTGTAAGGACATAATAGTGAAATGTTAGACTCATTCCTTTTAAAACTGAGAATGAAGCAAAAATGCCTGCCCCTCTCTGTTTCAATTAGGAGCCTAATTGATGGATTAGAATGAGATAAGGAAAAAATACATATAAATCACAATGGAAGAAGGAAAATTGTTATTCTTAGATGATCTGATTTTCTACATAGAAAACCCAGGATCATGTAGTAACATTACTAGAATTAACAAGAGAATTCAGCAGGCTTACTAGATATGAGAGTAACAAAAAAAAAAAAAAAAAAAAAAANTTAGAGTAAAAAAAAAAAAAAAAAAAAAAAAAACAACCTTTTTTTCCAGGAATAAACAGTGACAAATATAAGAAAGAGTTATCAATTATAGTCAAGTAAAAATGATTTCTAGCAATCAATGTGACAAAAGATGTGCATAAATTATAGGGTATAAACTATAAAACTTTAATAATTGATATTAAAAAATACCTAAACAAATGAATACATATAACACATTTTTAAAAGGTAGGCTCAATGTCATAAAGACACGAATACTTTAAATTCAGTGAAACTGTAACAAAGATTCCAAGGAACTTGACAAAATGCCTTTAAAATTTTCATGGGAAGCAAAAGGGGAAGAATAGCAAGATCATTTTGAGTAGTAAGAATGGGGAGGTTGCCCACTTACTCATGTATAAATGTCACGGTTTATTAAAAGTGGGAACACTTAAGATAATGAAGTACTATTATAGGGAAAGAAAATTGGGGAGGTTAAAGAATCCAGAAAAGTACTCACACATGTAAGGAAAGTTAATTGTTTTTCACCTTACACTTATCATAACATAATAGATATTTTATTTATTTACTAATTTATGAACTGTAAATTCACAAAGGCCCAGTTTTGGTGTGTTCACTTCGGTACTGTTAGCGCCTACATCAATAGATATTGTGCTCAACAGGTGCTCAACAGATATTTCTTATGTGAGTAAATGTGCATAAAAATGTTTCTGACAGCATCATTTGCAATCCTTCCAATATGCTGTGGAGTAGGTAAAATAACGTTCCCATTTGTACAATGAAAAAGAATCGGAGGGATAAAGACACAAGACAAGTGTCCTGTGGAGTGTTGGGTCCAGAAGGCTGCCCTACTCCAACCTGGAAAATCCCGTATTTCAATATGTGCTAGTAAGAAAAATATTAGAATGGCAAATCAGTTTATTCCATAAATAGTATGTAATCGCTAGAAAATGAATTACTTTGGAAAGACTCTTCCTATTTATTTCATAAGTAAGACTTCAAGTAAGTAAGCCTCTCAGCCATGCTGTCTGTGATGGACATGAGGGAAGCAGTTAAAGTGGATTTACCGGTGAGAACACTAACAGTAAGATGCTCATACTATGAGGCATGTGAAGAATGTCTGGAATATAAATGCTGTATGTTATATGCATTTACTGGAACCACGCACTATGGTATCATTTCATCAAACAGAATTTTCTATTCCACTTTATTTAAAGGAGACCCACATGGCACAGCAGACATCTCCTGTGTTCAGTCAATCTGTCTGTTCTGTTCCCCACTCTGTCTCTGGTAAATCCTCTCACCCCCCACATCTCTGGCCTGTACCCCAGTTCTTGTATGCATAAATAAAATCTTTAAAAAAAATAAAGTTTAAAATGAAGCAAAGAAAAATCTCACTTTAAAGAGGATATAATTTAGCTTTCTATATAAAACCAGAGGCCTGCATACTTCATAAAAACACCTAATGGCTATTAGTATCAATGGAACATATGAGCCCAAATAAAGATGAAGAAATCCCGCTAATGTAAAAACATTTCACTAGTGCGGTCTATCTGTATCCATGCTTGCTGTCTGTACTCAGGGAGAAGAAAGGCAGATGCACATGTTGTTCCAGTGGCTGCTAGAAAGGTAGGTGCCACACCTGGGCCTGAGGCAGGACCTGCTAGTCAGGTATGTTAATATCATAAATGCCTATAGCTGCATTCTTCAAGGGAGGTGAAGTGGATGGATGAATTGAGGAAAAAATTCTAAAAAGTTAGGTAGTGTAAAATTCTTGCTGTCTAAGAGTTCATGACTCGTATTAGTACGTCACATAGACAAATAAAATGACTGGTCTTGCTTATCTGGGCTTGGTGAGGTCAGATCAGTTACACTACACTTAGGGTGTGGGCAGACTGACCACTGGCCCACGGGCTGAGCACTGGGATTCCAGGTGACATGGCTGCCCACTGGCTGGTCATCAACACTGACTTGTCCTGTTTGACCAGTGGGGAGCTCCATCTGGGGAGAATTAAAGAAGCAATGTGACATATGTGGAAAATTATTTGCATTTCTGGAAAAGCTGATTATATGTATATATTAGATACAATTTCACTCCTAAATATACCTAAGAGAATAATGTTCTTACAGTCTCCAAAAAACATGAAAGTATTCACAACAGCATATTCATAAGAGCCCTCAAGCAGGAATAATCCCAAAGTCAATCAAAAAATAGATAGGAATAGTTGTCTAAGGAAATATTATAGAGTGATCAAAGTATGATCATATGGAACAAGGATTTATCTAAAAATCATAATGTTGGATGAAACAAGGCAGACAACCAAGAGTGTACCCTGTGTATGGGAAAACATCCCACTGTATTAAAATTCAAGATCTGGGAGCATTCAGCCTGTTGGTAGAAATGGGAGGGAATTGGGCACGAGATTGGGCACAAGGAGAATTTTTGTTTATTGAAATGGATGGCACTTTGTCAAATGCATCTAGCTATGTACAGAATTGATGCATTTGTCTGTGCTCTATGCTGTTATAATCTTTATATCAAAAAAGGAACTGATGGGACAGTATATGTGAGTGCAGAGTACAGATGTTTGGCAAAATAAATTTGGGGATGAATCGATAAAGGAAGATTGGTTGAATTCTGATATTTGGCTGAGAAATGTGGGTGGCTTCAAGGGGAGAGTAATAAGTGTGCTATGTACTTGGGATGGGGGAAGATGGGACAGACAAAGGGCAAGGTGTTGTGATGAGGCAGAAATTCAATAACAACACATAGAGAGAGTTTATGTGATGAGATACAATGAGGAGGAAATTTAGATTCAGAAGATTTTGATATGCAATAGGAAACTATTTTCTTCCTAACTTTTCATTAAAAATAGTTATATAGGTAGCATATACTACCTATGTTTACATATAAATATAACCATGCATCAATATAGGTATAATTACATATATCCTTGTATAGGTAGCATCTGTGGCTATGCATAAAAATTTGTAGAAAATTTTTAAAATAGAGAGTAGAAAGAAAAAAATTGCTTATAACTCCATCATCTAACATTGCAGCAACCTCCAAGTTTCTATAGTGAAAATTGTATTGATATAATTTGATGATTAATATTAAGCATACGGAAGTTTAATATTAAAGGAATTTAAGCTATAGGCTTAGATGGGTGAAAAGACCTTTACATTTTGTATAGACTGCAACTCCAACTTGCTGCCACAGAGCTGATGTTATCTTCAGTATGGCATCTGCAGGACACAATCCCTTTTCTCTTTCCTTTCCCAACTAATTGAGTTATAATAACTCTATTAAAACAAGTTCTAAATATCTTTAGCTCAGTTACAAACCACACTCCTTCAGAATAAAGAGAGTGATGGGAAAAATGTGAAGACTGTTTGTCTTTTCCTATACATTTAATCGAGCCTGGAATTTAGGACTTTAGAGGTATGGCATAGGAAGTGAAGGATCTGGGCTATGGCCTAGGTACAATATCAAAGGTTGGCTTGAGGTCATAGAACAAGATAAGGGTGAGAGACTGCCTAGCAGAAAGGTAAAATTTGTAGGAATTGTAGCACTAAGTCCATTAATTTTATATCTCTTGGTATGATTTCAATATTTTCTCTCCCATGTGGCTGCATTTTCTTAATATTCTTTTTTTTTTTTTTTTTTGGCAAAGAAGAAACTGGGGTGTAGACTAGATTCACCAGAGACAGAGTAAGGAGCAGAACAGGCCGATTTACTGAAATACACTGCTGAGGGAAGCATCAGGAGAGACAGGAGATGTCTGCTGAGCCATATGTGGGCTAATTGCTGGGCCCAGATGAACTCAGGCTGTAGCTGTGAGAGTGCTGAGAGTTAACCTCTAGGCCACCAGGGAAGCACACCATGTGGTTGCATTTGTGAGGGGAGAAGAGAAACAAACTTGTGAAGTTACTTCAAGTTGGCAACTTACAAAATCTTCATGAAAGACCCTCCTGAGTATGGACTAAGGCCTTGCTTCATTCTCATGGCTTGGGTTTCAACTTGATGTAGTCAAGAAATCTCCCAATACCTGGAAACTCAAGTTTTCTGTCTTGATCTATTTTTCATGGGGGGGGGGTGGAAGAGGGAGGAGAGAGAGTGTGAGTGAGCACAGCTCTTCCTCTACACAGCTGAAGGATCACCAGTGCGCCGCTCCCTCCCTCTAGAATAAAGCTCTGAATAGCTCTTGAGATGGCCTCCTTAGGAAAGACAGGAGCCTACGCCTACACTGGAGTTGGGTGAGTTCTGTGACACAAGTTGCCCATGTTCTAGACTTTTCTTAGCAACAAGTATTTTAGGAAGACTTTTCTCACCAAGGATGGTGAGATTTTATTATTTGGATAGAAAATTATTCAATGAAAGTTAACTGTGGCATAAACTGATGAAAACAGAGAGGGAGCAAATTCTCTAAGGGCATGGTGGTTGATTCGTCCATGAACTGAAAATGGGAACAAAGAATTGAAGGAACTTAGAGTCTATTCCAAGGCTGTAAATTAGAAAATGCAAAGTTGGCTTAAGGAGCATTCAGAGACTAGAGGAAGCATTTTGAACCCCATCTCAGGAAATGCAGGAAAGCACTTGTATACCCTTGTATTCTTAGTTCAAGGGTAACCGATGCTCCTGTGGTTTGTTAGAGAAGAAGTCCTTGTGTTTTTTACAAATATAAAGCTCAAGTTTACTCTGAGGAAACAATTACTGGGAAAGGTAAAACCAAGGTGGGCGAGGGGGAAAGACCTCCTATTCCCACATCAACTCCTATTAAGAAAAGTGTCAGAGTTCTATTGTTCCAGAGGGACTAATTTGTCCCTTCATTTCACTCAGCATTTGCAGGGATCCCCTGGGTGGTTCAGAAAACTGTGTCTCACACCATCCACTTAAGTTCATTAAAATGAATATGTCCTTCATTTCACACAAACTCATACCTAATGCCCTAAATTTACAAGTAAAATCTATATTATTTACATCATGGAAGAATTCTTTACACAAAGACATACTTCAGGATTCCTTTAAATAGCAATTACCCTAGTGTGCTTTACAATCTGATTATCTGATTTTATGTGTCATTTGATCTATGAACAATTTTTCTAGGAGCACATCTTCAAGATCCATTGATGATGGCCAGTGATGACGCTAAATGTCCTTGAATGAATTGGTGTTTGAAGAATTGTTGTTGTAACTTGCCTTATCACTGCCTGGTGTCTACAGGTCCATTTCATAGAAACCCAACTGCTGACCTAGGGAAGGAAGACTGAGAACAGAGCAAGGCAAGTCTTGCATTAGCTGCACTGAAAGGTCTTCTATTGCCTTCCCTGCTTTCTGACGTAGGTTAGGTGCTAAAGCTTCTCTCACTGTGATACTGGCAGACTTTTGTTGTTGTTTTTAATATTTGTGCTTTATTTTATTTGTGTGTGTGTGTGCGTGTGTGTGCAGAAGAACTGGGTAAATTGTAAGCCAGAGTGTTGGGTGGAGATTGAGAAGATTCACCAGAGAATAGTGGGGAGTAGAACAGGCAGATTTACTTAAACACACTAAGGGGAGCAGCAGTCAAAACAGGAGAGGTCTGCTGTGCCATATGTGGGTTAGCTCCCTGGCCAGGATTGAACTTAGGCCAAAGAGGTGATAGCCTCCCTATGTTACAGGGCAGGGAGAGGAGCACCCCAGAACCCCCAAGCCTGCCCTCTCTGAATGGGTTCTGCCATCCGCCACATTAAGACAAACATATAAAACCTTT
>JAGFMF010011796.1:8799534-8906785 GCA_019455555.1 Galemys pyrenaicus
AAGAGCAAAATCAAAATCAAGATGACAGCTGCCATTGTTAACCTCCCCAAGGGTCTCTCACCCACATCTGTTCCAACCAGTCCAAGACCAAAAAGCAAGTGCAGTTTCTTCACATGTGGTTCTGCTCCACGTGCCTCCTCCAGGTCTCCTTGCTGTTCTCCATCTTCCTTTCTTCTCTCTTCTCTGCAGAAATCTTCTTTTTCTCCTCAACTCCATCCACTTAGGGCAGAACCAGGATTTTGGAACTTCCTCTTTTCCTGGGATGACCCTGTTACACCTAGGCTACTAGGGAGGCCCACAGGGCTTTTTAATATGAAGTGTGAGTCACAGGAAATCACAGCTAGCTTGCTCTTAGATTCAAAGGGGATGTGCATGAGGATGCCTTTACAAAGGAGAGTGCTATACAAATAATGCAGGGCTATTATTATTCCAACCTCCCTGTGTTAATTGTAACAAAAAAACTTGATTGTGCAAAATGTATAAACACGGTTTAGTTTCTGTCTCCAAAAGGTAACACTGAAAATTATGCTTCCAGTTGAAAATATTTTCCTAAATATCAAGCTCTGACTTTAAAAAAGAAATAAAGTGGAAGCATATAGGTTCATTAACCAAAAGCCGGTGGAAGGCTGCAGGATTCACACATCATTGCGGAACTGCCCGGGATGACTGGGGCTGGAGCCCTAATTCCATCTGCTCAGGAGCAGGAGCCCAAATGAGCTGCAGCCCCAGGGCCTCTCAGTATTTGAGCACAGCTTATCAGTGGGAAAAGTCATTAAGCAGCAGGAAGGAGAAACAAAGAGCATTGTAAGTGAAGAGGAGACTGGAGAGTAATGGGGAGGATGGGTGGGTGGGACTTTACATGAAGAAGCAGCTAGTTCAATGGTGGAGATAAAATGAGCAATGATGTGAGGGAAAAGGAGCATGGGGAGGCTGTTGTACACTGTGCAAGGAGCGAACTAGAGGAAAGTGATTCAATGGGATGAAGAGAAAGAAGCATTCTAGAGTCTTCTCATTGAATCTGTACTACAGTAGGCCAGGAAGCTGCCTGTAATAGGTCACTGTGCCCAGGAGAGAGCGTCACTTAAAGCAGCTAAGGGCCATCACTGGGCACTGCAGTAACTCTTCCCAGCCTGGAAGTTTGAGATGGGCTTTTTGGGGTTCGGTATTTCACTCAGGAGAGGATCATCCCTTGGCAAGATGTAGCTCTAGTTTTACATTTTTTTTCTAGGGCACCATAACGTTATTCGTAAATGAATGGTGGGGGTCCCCAAAATGGAATCTCTTCTTTTTTATTCAGTATTCTGAGACAAATAATCACACGGGCACTATATTGAGAGATTGAAGGACTCCTTCCTTGACCCTCCATAGGAGATGGATGAAATCACTGATTTTTCAAGCAGGGACGGTCTGTATCTTAATTCTTATCCAGGCTATTAGAGATGAATGGGCATTAGAATGATTGATGCGTTTTGCTCATTTATCTGCAATGATTGGTAGCTTAGAAATACTAAATTTTTCTTGTGTTGAAGTCAAATATGCTTAAAATTTGACTGGCCACAGAGGTTCATCACTAGTGCTGTAATTCACATGACTCTGGCAAGGGTGAAAAGTGCTCTCATTTATAAAAAAACAATCCAGAAGAGTTGAGGACTGGTGGAGACTGGAGAGTGGGGATTGATCGGGAAGGGCATGATGGAAGTCTCAGGGATGATCCTGATGGAAAATATGAATAGAAAAGTTGGAAAGGAGGCTCCACAAGACCAGAAAGCTGGCTTACACCAGGTGGAAGCTGGAGGTGGGGGGAAGAAGGGATTATCATAAACATCAACCCAGCTATAAGAACTAAAAATCCATAGATGCCAATGTCTAGGTGACAAGGCACTAGATCCAAGTAGGTGTCAGCTGCTATGCAGTGTCAGCATCTCAGAGGTGAAGGTATGGAGACTGAGGGCCATTGGAGAATCCCCCTTCCTTTTCAAATTTATATAGTTAACCAAAATCAACAACAAACACACCACAAAGGAATGAGTGCCTCCCGAAGACAAGGAGACTCTATCAGTTCAGTTTCTGCATTGGCACGAGGCAGCCGTCCTTCTGCCCACCTGTGACTATGCAGGTGCTCCTTTTCACCAATCTTTTCTTTTTGTAGCACAGGAGGCCCTTTTTTTTTGTAGGCCCTTCCACCTGCCTGTGCCTAGACCGGAACTCCTCGCTGCCAGCTCTCTCCCTTTGCAGGCAGCAGCCCTACTGCTTGTAGGTGACCTGTGACCATGGCGGTGCTTCTCTTCACTGACCCCCTCTGCAGAGGCAGCTCTCCTCCCAAGGCAGGCTGCCTGTGTCTATGCAGGCCCCTCGTTCAGCAAACCTGTCCCTTTTGGGGGCAGCTCTTTCTGCTCATTTGTGTCTATGCAAGTGTCCTTTTCCCTTCTCTTCTTTTTTTATAATAAACCTGCCCTTTTGGATATAACTAATGTCTCTGAATTGTGAAGAAACTTGCATGGGAAACTCGCCGGTGCTGCTGAAAGGGGAGCTCTTGTGAAATATTTCCCAGAGGTAACTCAAGGACTCCATGCTCAGAAGCCAAAACACAACAGCCCCAAAATGACTTCAACAGTAATGCTGGAGAGAAATTTAATATGGTAAAGAATGCTACATCTTAGTAAGGTTAGGACCACACAGAGGTACACATAAGTCAAAACTCAGAAGATAAAAATAACTCAGCAGACGCATAGGATTTGTATATTTCATCATATGGAAATTTCATTCAGCTCTGTGACAATATTAAATTTTAGCTAATGATGCATATACTAAATATTTAGGGGCCATGGTTTTTTTCATTTTAACAGTCCTATTAAAATGTATGTTTATGAAAGTATGGGCAGAAGAACTTAAAAGACACTTCTCCAAAGAGGACATGCAAATGGCCAACAGGCACATGAGAAAATGCTCAACAATGCTCAACATCCTTCATAATCAGGGAAATGCAAATTAAAACCACACTGAGATACCATCTTACACTAGCGAGAATGGCACATATCAAAAAAACCCAACAACAAATGTTGGCAAGGATGTGGAGAAGAAGGAACTCTACTACACTGCTCGTGGGAATGCTATGGAGGAAAGCCATATGGGGGTTCCTCAGTCTACTAAAAATAGAGCTGCCATATGACCCAGTAATACCGTGCCTAGGGATCTATCCAAAGGACACAACAACACTGATTCAAAAGAGCACCTGTACCCCTATGTTTATTGCAGCACTATTTATAATTGGTAAGACCTGGAAACAACCCAAATGCCCAAAAATAGATGACTGGATCAAGAAGATGTGGTACATATGCATGATGGAATACTATGCAGCAATTAAAAATGATAAACTAGAAACATTTATAGAAACATGGATGGAGCTAGAAGGAATTATGCTCAATGAAATAAGTCAAAAGGCAAGAGGAAAAAAACAGATGGTTTCACTACTAGGAGGAATATAAAGAAAGAAACAAACAAAAAACAGGGCTCAAGGAAAAGAACAACAATCCAAAAAATAAAAAAATTCAACAAGAACCAAAAGACAAAGACAATTCAAAGGTACCATGAGGGTGTGCAGGGGAGGGACTGGAATGAGGACTGAAAGAGCACAAGGGACTGAGGTGACAGTGCACTGGTGAAATGGTGGTGGGAACTCCATGGGGACTACAACTGATCTCAAATACGTATAAATAAATTAATTTAATTAAAAAAGAGTGATAATATGTGAAGTTAGGGTGACACATTATAAAATATTTAAAAAATCTCCATAATTAAAAAAAATAAAATATATGTTTATGCATCGACTTATTTAACTAATCCCCCATGGATGAGGGTTCCCTTGCTCCCAGCTTTTCATCATCAGTAGCACTTTGACAAACATCTTTGTAAATCACTTCTTTTTTATTTATTTATTTATTTTAAAAGATTTACTTATTTATGCATACAAGAACTGGGGTACAGGCCAGAGGTGTAGGAGGTGAGGAGATTCACCAGAGACAGAGCTGGGTACAGAACAGGCAGATCAACTGAAAAACAATGTTGAGTGGAGCAGTGGGCAAGGCAGGAGAGGTCTGCTGTGCCATATGGGTCACCTCCTGGCCTGCAGCAGGGATCGAATTCATGTTGTAGTGGCTGTGGTTTGCTTCATAGTGCGTTGCCTAACCCACTGCGCCACCAGGGAGGGCCCAAATCACTTCTTTAGAATGAATGCTAAGAAGTAAAGTTGCAGGCTCTACAAGCTTTTGAAATCCTTTACCAAATTCCTCATCTCTAATCAATACCATTATTGGCAGTCTTAACATTTTTTTTAACTTCAGTAGCAATGATTTACAACATTATATAGCTTTCATGTATATAATGTTAGAAATCAACATCTCTGTACACATTAGATTTGCCACCAAAAATATAATTTCCATTCTCTATATAATTGGCCCCCTTCACCTGATTTACCTATCCCCCTTCTTATGAGAGAAACGTTTTGATGTCCATGTTTTGAAGACATGGGTTTGTTGATGGCTAGAAGGAGGCAAGGTGGATGGACGTGACAAAGTGAGCCCAGGGATACACCGATGCACGATTCAGGCGTGAGCACGTGGATGTTCATTCTAAAATGTTTCTGTTTTTTTATGTCTGAGAATCTATAATAAAATGTTGGTAGGAAGAAAAAACCTCTCTCCTTGCAAATGACTCAACTGAGGAAAACTTCATGTGCCCATAGGAGAGAGTTTTGAACTTAGCGGGGTTTCAAATTCGAGACCCAAGCAGTTCTTATCTGAGCAGAGTTGGGTTTCTGAATTTGGGGAACTTTCAGTTCTGAGAAAGCGAGATTCCTTTTTAAAAAAATGAAATGAGAACTTGCTATCCCAATTCATCTTGTCCACATTCCAGTCTTTTGTCCTTTGGGAACATGCCTTAGGTCATCACTGGGAATGGCATGTTGCTAGGAGGGATGCGCGAGGATTGTCTGTGCTTGGCTGATGAACGGTGTGTGGACGCAGCTCACCGACCTCACAGCTTAGGAAAGGAACGGAGTGGGGCAGTTTCTGCTGTCAGCAGGTGGTGAGGGAGCAGCAGAACGGGGTTAGAAAATAAGGCTGAAAGCCCCAAATCGCTGATAAAAAAACATTTTTCTTGGGCGGTCAGACTGGCACTATTGCCTTTGTGGCATGAGGGGGCTTGGAAAGTGAGCTCCCTTACTGATGGGACCCCATGCCAGAGTGGCACCACCTTCCACTTTAACCCCGCGCCCCTTCCCGTCCCATGTCCTCAGCCAGTAAAGTCCCCTTCTCACTATCTTTCCTCCAACTCCAAAACTTTGTCTTTTCCCTCTCTTAGCCTCAGAATTCTCTCCCCCAGAGTCATTAGATACAGTCTTGCCACATTCTTATTGTTCTAGAAACAAGAAGCAGGCTTATTTCCTTTAAAGGGTTTGCTCTGGTTCATTATCTGAAAGGTAGATTAATACCTAAGAGACGTGGAAAAACTACAAAGGTTTAAGAAGTCACACAGCTTCTCAAAGTCAAAGTTCCTGATGTGTATTTTTTTTTTTGGTTTTCTTCCTGGCTAGTGTTAAGAAGTCTGGAGAACTGCCTTCATGTTTTATTCTTAAAAGAGCTTCTCAAGTCTTCTTCAGCTTTTGAGGTTTGTCTTTTCCACCTGTCAGCTGGTTCTATAAGCTGCTTCTTACATGAACACCCCAGACGAAGGGACAGAGGGAGCACATGCAGCTTACCTGTTTCAACTCATATTGCCTCCCATGAGTAGTTATATCTTGGGGGACTGTTGGTCAGTGAGTCTTCTCACCAACCCTCCTGTCCTAGGCAGGAATTGCCTCCTTAAACCTGCACTTGCTCAGAAAAGCTGTTTGCATAAAGGTGTGGCTTGACTGTGCCTTGCTTTTTTACTAGACCAACTTGAATCTGGTTTGGGGAAGGGTTAGTTTTTATCTCTCCCATAAGGGGACGTCTATGTACTGTAACTTCTTTTACAAATTTTTAGATCTTGAAGTATATTACTGTATAGATCTTGAAGTATATTACTGTAGTCCAGATCAAGGCAGGCATCTTAAGACATCCAACCCCCAACTTCCCATTTAATTACAAGTGAGTTTAGATTTTAAACACCTCCTAGCCCAAGGAGTTTCATTGTCTTCTGGATGAACTGGTGACCGTTCTATCTTGCCTAGTCCTTCTATAGATAGATCACACAAGGCCACCGGACAGAATCATTCCTTGGAAGGAATGGGAATCAACGCCATGGCGTTCTAGACTAATTAATTCACTAACGTTCTATTCTTTTTTTTATAACTTGTGAAAGGTACATGAGAGGTGATTAAAATTTTTTTTGCCCTTCAGAGAATGACTATATAAATAAGATTTAAGAACAGTTTGAAAGGAAGTTTTTGGTCATAACACATATCCTGGATTTTGGTTTGGGGAACAATCACCACAGAGAGAGAAACAGTAGAGCTAAATTACCAGTTCTTGATTTTCTAATTTGAATAATAATGCTTATTTATATTATAAGAATGGCTCTGAATTTGGGGCCAAAGCATCCTCTCCATCAGAGAATGAAATTCTAGCTTAATATACCAGTCCCAACTCCTACTCCCACAGTACACACGCACAGAACTCGCACGCACAGAACTCACTCATAAGAAAGAGCTGTTAGATTGACTATAAATCGCCCAGGATAATTTGTGCCAGATGACATTTAACTTTGTGAGATCCCAGTCCCCACATACTGTGACCATTAGAAAACCACTCGGTAGTTTTAAGAAGTCAGTGCTTTCAGCTCTGAACCCTTTACAACAAAAGCCAAAAGTAGGAAGAAAAGGCATCAAGTGCCAAGCAGCAGTGAGTGTAATGACCACAAAGACCATTAGGAAATGCGCAAACAAAATTAGCTCTCAGTGGGAACCTTAGCTTCTCACACACGTTCTTGGCTTCACTAACTTCCTCTTACAACCAGGGCCAGAGTTTCTGGATCTTCCTTGTGTCTCCTTGCAGTGAGAGGGGAATGAACTCTACCCATGGACCCAGAGACCTTAATGGAAAAATGGTGATAAAGTACAATGCTGAATCCATTTCTCTGAGTTTCTGGTTTAAAAGAAAGTAGAAATCAGGTAGGACCAGTTATGGAAAGAATTTGAAGTGACAGTTTTTTAAGAGAGAGAGAGTGAGGGAGAATGAGGGAGAGAGGATACTGATAAGCATCACTGTTACTTTCATTCTCCTCTTCCTTAAAACTTAGGCATACATATCCATTTGGGCCTTATCTTTTCCTCCCTCTCCTTGAATTGCAAGCTCTTTTTGGTTCAGTAAGCAAAGTAGAGGTTAGAATATTTAGAGAGAAGTGGGTCTGTAACAGCAAGTTGGGAAATAAGTGGAGATGCCCTAGTTGTAAAAGTGCTAGAGGGACTGAAAGAGCAAGCAGGGGAAGGAATATGAGACAGCTCAGAGGTGCATAGCTGCAGGGGACCACGGCCACTCCGGATAGCCAGACAGGAAAGAAGTAGTGAATCAGAGCCTGGAGCAGCAGCATCAGTCGCACTAGAGCCTCAGTAGATCTGCCAGCGGGAGCTGGAGCCATGGAGCAGACCAGCTGCTGTGCAATACCAAAGCACAGTGAGAGGAGAAACAGTTGGCTACTTATTTGGCATGCTTTCTTCTTCCAGGGTTACCCACAGGCTAAACCAAGGGAAACCAGTTAACAGAGGGGTCTCACTGACAGACTATGACCTCCAGAACAAGGCAAAGCTGGGAATGTATTGAAAGAGAGAGGTGGACACAAAAGCTCACTTGTGTACCCTTTCTCTTTCCACTACTCTCCCTGGAAGTGCTAGGTGATGTAAAAGTTCCTCCATGATTGACAGGTCAGGAGAGAAGTAATACATGTGGGCAAGAACTGATGGTCTACATGTTCAAGGTATGACCGACATTCATATTTGGAATATATGAAATGTATTTCTTTGTCTGTATCTTCTTTGGTTTTACGACATCAGATTAGCACAATGAGGATACTGCAGACACTGAATTCTAAGGAAGCAAAGTGCTTTATAAATAGAACTACTGTCACATAAAGTTGAGAGCAAAAGGAGAGCTTGAATAAAACAAAAAAAAATAAGCATTCTTAATCAAAATAAAGTTCTGTTTATCAAAATTTCTATTTCATTTATCCTAGAAAGAATAACTGAGTAGTGACCACACTCAGATTATCAAATGAGGCCATATATTGAACACCTAGATAATCATCAGCTCTTGCCAAGAAGAAACTCAAGAGTTACCAGTAAATCTGTACTCAAGCTTTTGTGTGGGAGATTGAAATCAGAGGAGTAATCTTCTTCTCTCATTCCACATAAAATAAAAGGATCAATTTCCTTTTTTCCCCATGTCTTTCTATTATTTTCTCCACTTGAACAAGTACTTTCCCATGAACATCAGTTTTATTTGCTCCCATTAACCTAGTTGTACGTTCAAAATTTGGATAAAGCATATAGCCAAATGATTTCTAAAAAGTACGTGTAATTAGAAATTTTGGTTTATGAGAAAGGAAAATTATTTTCCTTGCCCACATATAATAGTTATTGTCAGACACACACTGTCTTTCAGTTTTCTAATTTGTAATTTGATATGATGGCACTTTTTGACAGTAACTAAAATGATCTATGACCATAAAGATATAGTCTCATGGTTATAAGGAAGATTTATGATTCTGGTTATGAAAGATATTTTACTCCTCAGCAACATTACAGGCATGGCTGAAAGCTCAACAAAATCGAAATAAATGTACAGAATGAGCAAGCTTGTCAGGTAATAAAGGAAGTTCTTCAAATCAATGGTGAGGTTACATAAGGGGTTGAGGTTTGATTACAGGTATAATTTCAATACTGCTTTATAATTTTATCCCAAATATTTTTAGACATGCATCTGTTTATATTAAAAAAATTAATTTTCTTGAAAAAAATTACTGAAAGACCAGAAGGGTGAATCAATCACTTAAAAAAAATAATACTAATCTCATAAGCCTATGCCCTAATGTGTGTTTTCAGGGATATGTTGACTATATGTAAAGACTGTTTCCAGAAATTGCTTCTGTTCTGCCAGAGTCATTTTGCAGAAGGGTATTTTTAAATGGAATGGTCTACAATTAAACATGGAATTAATGACACATTTAGATCCAGACTTGGAAACTAAAGCTACTCCCTTTTGTTGATTCATTACCAGAGAGTGATGATTAAAATACACAAGGTCAGTCAAGTTATTCCATGGTCATTCCAAAAATGAGGGATTCTAATAAAATTGCTGTGTGGCAGCCTAAAGGAATATCTGTTCACGTGAAATTACTATACCAGAAGAAATTGAAAATTAGATTAATTTCACATTTCTCTTTTTGTAAGTATTACAAAGTGTATAGCCAACAGCTAATTTTGTAAATAATTTAATGTCATATTATAGTGATATCAGCTGGGGATAACTTCCCTCCAGTCTGAATCTGGTGCCCCTAGTGTGGCTAATATACCAAAACAATGCAAATCAATATGACCTCGTGATTACTTCTTAGCCAATTTTATTCCAATTTGTTAAATATTCTTTTTAATGGAAAAGAATCAGAAAAAACGGATAACATTTTTATAACAACATAATGATAAAATCTCAGTTGTGGTAAAATTTCACAAATACCATGTTTAAAAAAAGTACAAATTTTAATTAGTTCTACTGAGCAACTTATAAACTTTAAAATAAAATGACTCTACATCTTATTATGATTTTTAAAATCAGTAGTAGAAGAACAATTTTTATAGCTATTGATTATACTGGAAGAAGTCTTTGTGTTTTTTTTTTCCATATTAATAGTATCCCATCACAACAGGGGAGGGAAAAGCATAAGGGACAATGGTGATGGTGCACAGGTGAATTTCACGTGGTGAGAATAAATAGTACTCTGATCTTGATTTATTTCCAGCAAACTGAAGTTGGCAATACAAGACAGGAAAGGGAACTAAGTTTATAAAACCTAACACAACAGTAGATTATACAAGGTAGATTGACTGAGGTAACTGTTCAGATAAGATTTAGTATTATTATATTATCATATTCCATTATAAAGTTTAGCATAACCTAAAAAGTAAACCTTGTCAAGACAGGATTCTGTAAGGAATGTATGTTCCCTGGTTAATTCACTGTGGACACCTGAATTCAGATTCTGATTGAGCACTAATCAATGGTTCTTAGACATTTTTGGTTGTGGACTCTTTCAAGAAACAGAAGAGCTTTAAGCTCTCTCCTGAGAAAAACACCCAGTCACATAAACATAACATTTGGTATAAATTTTGCTGCCCATTGCTGCTAACGGGGTCTGTAGCTATCCTCTTGACATCACTGAGGCATTAGATAACTTGATAACTTGGGGATTTTATCTAACTTGAGACTTTTCAAACACAGTAGAAAAATCTCATTGAAATTAGTAACTTAAGAAATAAAGGAACCAAATAAAGTTAATTCCAAACACTAATACTAATGTACAATAAGTAGCAATATTTTGTGGTGGGAGTGATAATAATTTCTAATGATTTATTGTTCAGGTCCAGACTTTGGGCCAGATTAAAATCCTAGTTCACCCTTATGTGCAGAATTGGGTTCTGTACTTCACTTTGCTAATGGTTAATATATGTTCATCTAACTTTGCTGTTTTTGTCTTTTTTTCTCATCAAAGCATGACTGTCCCCTTGGTTTGGACATTCCTTTGCTTTGGGTTCATATGTCACCTCCCCTTAGGTACCCCTATGCCTAAGATGAGAGGTGGTTTTATGATTAGGTATTTTGGTAGCTGGTTCCTAGTTACCAGACACTGATTTACCAAAAAGAGGGAAAGTGGTCTCCATTATATTTCCCTCCTGCGATAGCCACTTTACTGTTAAAACCATAAGGAAGTTGCAGTTGACATTTGAATGTTTTAACTATATGAGAGCAAGGAACCTGATTATATGCTACTGTGTCCATCTCTAGAGGAGAACTTGTCACAGATTGTTATCTAACCACTAAACTAATTTCTAAAGTTATTTAAAACAATGAATTGTCATTGATTTAAATTTTCTTTCTTTAAATTATATCTCAAAAATTGGGTCAAAATACATAGAAAGATTAACATCTGGTTCTTAGCAAATCTAAACACAATATTTAGCTTGTGGGTAAGAGCGATGAAAGTGCTTAACGTTTACAAAACACTTCTTCATTTAAATATATTGGAGACTTCTGGTTTTGGGTGGACTAATCTTGATCAGTTAAGTCCTACCACTGAGATACAGTAGGGAAGCTGAAGGAGAAATAAAGATGGAAAAACTGATTTGAAAATAAGAATTTGAGCAGTTAAAATCCCAGAGAAAGTGAAAACCTCAAAAAAAGCAAACCGATTTTTGGCTATCTCACGGGACTGAGGGCGTAACAGAGTTCAGGGCTCGCCAAGAATGAGGAACCTTGCTAAACACGCCATACACGCAGTTGTTCCTATGAAGGGCCACACTTCATGATGTAGGGTGAAGCAGAACCGGACTTTCTCATGAAGACTGGGGCTCAGCAGCGCCCTCTGGCGCTTTGGTGGTGAGAGTGGTTTGGTGACGACACCTGAGGGGGACACCAACTGCTGCCAAAACACCAGCCAGGTCAATAAAAATATAAAAAACTTCATTGATGTATATACCTTAAAGCAAAAAAGTGTAAGTGAACTTAAAGAGATCAATAGAAATAAATAATCCAATATGAAGAAGCTAGAAGGAAATGAGGAAAACGTAAATAGCATCAAAGACCTGTCAGAGAATATCAAAGGATCTACGATGTATGTCATTGGAGTTGCAAAAGGAGAGAGAAGAGAAAATGGGATTGAAAATACTTTATTTTTGGTAGTGGTGGTGAGTGGGGGTGGGAAAGAAGAGAGGGGAGAGGGGAGGGGGGAAGGGAGCTGAGAGAGAAAGAGAGAGAGAGAGAGAGAGAGATTGGTTCTTAAAAAAGAATGAACAGATGTTATGAACAAGTTCATAATAACTTTGAGAGTTTAAATGAAATAGGTAAATTATTTTATTTATATGTGTATTTTATATCATTACTCATTTTTGTACAATGTATGCTCTTATGCTTTCTCCTTTCAGGTGTAGTCCCTATGAAATTCCCACCACCAATTTACCCTGTGAACCTTCACCATAGTCCCCTGTGCTCTTCTTTCTCCTATTTTGATTCCTCCTCCTCCCCTCTTGCAGAATGTGTCTGATTTATAGTTGCCTGCCAGTTTTGTCTTTTTTTTTCTTACCCTGATCCCTCATTTGGTTCACCTATATTCCTCTTATAAGTGAACATCCAACATTTTTCTTCTTCCTTCTGGCTTGAAGTGGGTAAACTTTTTAAAAAGCTATGGCAACTCATCTAAGAGAGTGGTAGAATGAGGCAAGGAAAATAAATAAATATATAAGGTTTGGAAAGTAATAAAACTGCCATTATTCATAGATAAGGTTGTATGTACAAAATACAAATGACTCAGATTCAAATCATTAGAATTAAAATGTGATTTTATCAAATATGTCTCTATATAAGTAACAAACATAAGCAAAAATAGCTTTAACAATAGCATCAGAAATATAAAATACATATAGATAAATCTTATTAATCTATGAAATTTACAATATATTTTTGAGAAAAGTAAAAACACCTGAAGAAATGAAAGGGCCCACTCATTTCATTAGTTGGAAGTTTCAATAATACAAAGATGTTAATCTTTTCCAAACTGATACATAAAGATAGAGTTAAAACATTTCTAATATACCAACAGATCAAAACATAGATAGACATTATGACAGAGGTGGCACTCCCTAGTCATATGTCAAAGACAACTGTTTTGACACATAGTATGTGCCTAATTGAATAGCCACCTGAGGAAAAATGTCTTTTAATCATCCAATTCTAGTTAATCCAATTCAAGTTGGAGTAAACATTTAATGTGGAAGTAAAATGATAAAGATTCCAGAATATAACAGAAAAGTACTTTTATGATCTTGGGAAGGCAAAGATTTGGACATAAAAGATGATAACTATATATGAAAGAAAGATTGACTACATTAAAATTAAAAACTTCTCTTTATCAAGAGAAGAACACATTTTAAAAGTGAAAAGACAATGCACATAACAGGAGAAGGTAGTTACAATACAAATAACTAACAGAAGGCACCTATATAGAATATATAATGAATCCCCACACATCACTAAGGATAAGACGATGTAATTTTAAAAATTGGCAAGGGAATGAAGTAGGAACTACGTAAGAGAATATTAAATTGCAAGCAAACATATGAAATGAAATGCTCAACTCTATCAATCACTAGGGAAAATAAATCAATGAGACACACTACACACCCACCAGAATGGCTAGAAATTGGGCAAACTGAACATGCAGCAATTTGACCAAGCACGATTGAAATTCCAATAGTTCTGGTGGCACTTGAGTTGGTAAGACATACCCCAAGGAACTAACACTATCCACTAAAACTGAGCATCTCATCACTCAGCAACTCCACCCCTAGCTAAGTGTCCAAATGTATAAGAAAGCTCTTGAAGCATTGTTCATAATACACAAACACTGGTAACAGGTAGATATTCTCAAATACTATGGTAGAATAGAGAGATCAATACACAGCAATGGAAATGAAGTTATTATACGGAAGTCTCATAAATGAGGCATGGAAGAACTTATATACGTAAATACACACACACACAATATCTTGTCTGGTGGTGATTATATAGAGCTCAAAACCAAAACTAACCTACTGTGACAGTGGAGGATTCTTATCCTTGTAGAATAAGAATGGGTCATGATCCCATTTCTGGAGTGCAGATACTGTCCTGTCTTTAGATCTAATTGGTGGTTGCTTGGTTGTGCTTACTTTATTCATCAAGTTGTTCACTTATCATTTTTCTGAATATAGAGTTCTGAATTAGTTTTTATTCAAAGTCATTCTTTTAGTATTCTAGTTCCTAGTGCTCAAAATAATAATCCTTTTACGTACTCAAAACAATATTTGGAAATGGTCTAAATACACCTGGGTCAGTGGCTTTTGTTAATTTTGCACCAGAAACAACGGTGCTTGGAATCTGCACTTTTCATGTTCGTATTTTTATTTCCATCTCAGTACTGGAAGTCCCAATAGATTATTCATGGGAAGCAGAACATCATTTTCTGATTATGGGAATCACAACTTAATAGCATGCCTCTCAAATGTTAGAAGATGTCGCTTATCAACCGGCATCCCATCATGCCTCACACTGCATGGACCCGTGTATGGTGGCTTCCTGCTTCCCTAGTGTAGTTCCTACATTCCTTTCCATATTGCCCAGCATTTCCTGGATAGCACTTTGACAGACTGTATACATTACCTAGATTTTCCATTTGGGATTTCTGCATTTCATTGCCAAACTCAAGGAGTCAATTCACTAATATTACATGCCAGGGACCTCCCTGGTGGCGCAAGGAGTTAAGCACTGCATTATGAAGCATCCTCAGCCACTGCAGGACAAGTTTAATCCCCAGCCAGGGAGGTAACCCCCATGGCGCAGCAGACATCTCCCTCCTCGCCTGCTGTTCCCCACAGCAGTATACTGTAGTCATTCTGCCTGTTCTGCTCCCTACTCTGTCTCTGGTGAATCCTCTCACTCCTCTGCACCTCTTGCCTACACCCCAGTTCTTGTATGCAAAAATAAATAAATCTTAAAAACCCCAGAACTTGGACACATGTAGAAGGAAAATAGGAGGAAAGGAGAACTAGGGGAGAAGAAGACAACAAAATCCCAAGTATCCCACCTGTAGTACCCATGTTTCTTGGAGACCATGTTCATGATGTAGTGACATAGTTCTTTGAACTTCATAAATTTTAAAAGGGCAAAGTTTCACCCTTGAAAATGTGTGCTCTATTAATTTCACAATGATTTTACAGCTTCTTTTCACTATTATTTCTGATTTTTTTTTCTTCTCTGAAAAAACCCTGAGTTTACAGTTTGGGGAAAAGAAAACGTTTTTCCACATACAAGACAAGTGCATGGCATTTCAACATTTGAAGAGGTTTCACTTTCACTTTACTTCTAAGGTATTTGCCTTCCAAAATTTATTAGCAGTGTGGTGAAGTGGGAATCAGACTTGTCTTATTTCATTTTGTTCAATTAAGAAATGATGCCAGTCTCACATATGCATCTATTCCCACCCAGTTCTCCTTACGTTTACCAGTTTTCTAAGACTAGTTTTGATGTGGAGAAATATCCATAAATCTATCAGTCACAGGAGAAATATACCCTGTTGTACAACCAGTACAACTAAGTGTACTGTAATATGTTGGAAGTAAATTTATCTATAGTGTACCTATAAGAGCCCATTTAAATAAGTTTCTCTGATAGGCAACTTACACAGACCAAAAAAAAAACAAACAAAAAAAAAAACAAAAGAAAACAAACAAACAAAAAAAACCTCAAACAAACAAAAACCGCAACAGAAGAGCTAGCTATAGCTCTCTCATTTTTAATCCATTCCAAGATCCACTGCACATCTTCCATAAAAAGCTCCTTGAAGAAAGAGCTGTCTTAGATCGTTTATGCCCCTGCAACCATCTGCTCCAGCATTCTTTGTATCATTTTAGTTTATGATCTCCAAACTATATATTCCCTGTTTTCCAAATGGCTTGCCGATATTCTTTACTGTCAGTTCCATCTTACTTCCAAGTCCTCCATGTTTGTGATTCACAAGAACAACTGAGGTGCTCGTCATGCAGAACAGCACTGGCAGTTCACTCCTTAGGTTTAACCTTCTGTTGAGCGTCTTTATTACTTGGCTCCTCAAGAATTCAGCTGAGGAGTAGGTATGCCGGTTCATCTGCAGCCTGTTACACTAATGAGTTTCCAGGCAGTATTTTATCAAAGCAATGTGTCAGAGCCTTTCTGTTATTGCTTCTTGTTTTGATGGGTTAGTGTTCGTTATTAGAGAACACACATTTTTTTTCCCTCTCCTTGACAGGCAAGTTGAGGACTCTCAGTAATAGGTGCCAGAAAAGGAACATCTGGTGTACATTTAACGATGCATTGTTGCATTGTTAACTTAAAGCTGTTACACGCCTTGATAAACACATAATGGGCCTCAAGAAATTAAGAGAAAATTAAAATGTAAATGTTTACCCAGACCATATCCCCCCTTTTTTTTTTCCATTGAGTCATCTACACCTGCACCTTACATGTAACTAAAAGAACAGGTTAGTCAAGAGTTCTCTTCTGAACCTCTGTGGGTCAGGATGCCAGACCTTTTCCAGGAGGAGACAGAGCTGATACCAAAACGGTGCTATGTGGTCTGGCTGAGTAACTTAAGTGCTATCTGTCTTCTCTGAAAGTAAGCTTAGCCATTTAGAAACCTGTCTCCCCTTTGGACAAAGCAGCCATATGGGGTTAAGTGTACTGTAAATATGTTGGAAGTAATTTTATCTATGACTAGTTTTCAGCTCCAGGTTTTGCTCATTGGTACATGTGATGGTTAAATGCATTGACCTCTTTTTAGCTACTTTACTGGAAAAGTACATTGTATTTCAGCCATTCCTACAGTGAAAATTCACAGGTGCCAGGAGAGAAAGTACATTTCCTAAACCATTACCAATGACTGGGTTCTTTTTCTTAAAACATTGTGTCCATGCACTTTATGAAAGGTGGATCTTGTCCCCTCTCTGGAGAAGGTGGATGGATGTCAGCAAGAGTGCTGGGATGGTAGAAGACATAAAAAAGAGGAAAGGTAGAGGGATACAGGGAACAGGGAGGAATAGAAATGTAAAGAAAGAGGAAGAAAAGCACAAAACTCTTTTTTAAAAGCTAGAATTTTGGCCTCCCTAGTGGTGCAATGGATTAAGCAATGCACTATGAAGCAAACTGCAGCTACTGCAGCACATGTTCGATTCCTGCGGCCGGCCAGAGAGGTAACCCACATGGCGCCCCAGATCTCTCCTGCCTCGCCTGCTGCTCCCCTCAGCAGTGTATTTCAGTCCATCTGCCTGCTCTGTTCCTCACTCTGTGTCTGGTGGATCCTCTCACCCCTCACACTTCTGGCCTGTACCCCAGTTCTTGTAAATAAAATCTTTTTTAAAAAGCTAGAATTTGTAGCTGATTTTACAAGATGAATCACTATTATCGTTATCTGAAAACCTCTGAGAAGGTTTGGACATTTCCTGAATGAAAACGGTATCCTTTCTGAAATGATAAGTTTGACAAGTGAATATAACTGACTTACAGCTACTCAATTTGATGTAAACTACTTATGACTACTCTTATATTTCTGTATCTTTTGATGTATTTCATGTCTGTAAAATACTTTGATAGGGTAGATTTTTTTCCCCACTTTTTAATTCACTGTTTAAAGTTATTATTTTTTAATCTACGAATACATTTTGAAGAAGCTCAGTAGTTGGAAACATGAGTAGATGCCTTTATGCGACAATTGGTACCATAAGCAGTACAAAGCAAATACACAAGTTTAGATAGAATTTTAAGTTTATTTTCTTAAAAATAACCATATTGTCTGAGACAAAACAATGAACTAGCTGCAGACATGTATACAACTAGAATCACTTGTAGGAATATGGAAACTTTGCCTTAGAACAGATGATAGAACAACAACAAAAAACCAACGACAAACAAACAAAACCTAACTTTTTCAGTTTGAGTTTAGGGAATATATTCAACCAGCACAAGAAAATGGCTAAAATGACTTACTGAATTACTTCATTCTGCTTCTGTCAATTCTAAAAAATGCTCATACATCTTCTAGTCACAAACAAACAAACAAGCATACAAACTAACTGGATATTCAAGCCATTTATATCCAGGCAATGCAGCAAAGACCATTTTATATTCCTGGCCTTCTTCCTTTATTATTTCACAGGAAAGGTATCACTTCCACTTAAAATATCTCTTGTACTTAAAATTCTCCTTGATAAAGACAATACTGATTTTTCCTCTGGAAAAGTTTCTGAAAATGGAATTCTTCCCTGGACATAATTTTAAGAGTGTCCCAGGACCGTGGGTACTTCATTGAAATCAATTCAAGATAGCAGCCTGGAGGGGGCCAAGCAGAAGAAAGATTTCATTTGGTAACTGAGTGTGAAACCAATTTTCAGGGAGTTAAAAAAATTATTTGGGGTGCTCCTAGGAGAGCCTAACCCTTAATTACCTTATTTCAGGTATCAGGTAGGCAAATTCCTGTGGGTAATAACTCTTCTTATATAATCTTGAGCTGATGGGAAGGAAAGTGGTCAAGGAACTGATAATTCTTGAAGAGAAATCCATTATTCTGTGCTCCTTTGAAAAATACCTTGTTTTATCATGCAGATACCACTAATATTCAGGAAATGGAAAAGCTAGAGGTGACTTTAGGAAAAATCCATGAATATGTGGCCAACAAGAATTCCTTCTGTGAGATAATACTGATTCCTATGCTTCAAAAATCCTGGTATGGAAAGGAGGAAAAAGAAAGAAAAAAATACGTAGTTTTGCATGTATGAAATTATAGATTTGTTTTAATTAGACTTTTGACTTAAAGGAGTTAGACTTGACCTCTGTGTGTCTTTCATGTTTAATTCTGAAGTGGTGGTGTTTGCTAGGGGGGAGCCAAATCTCCAGTCTCTAGAATTCTCACTGTGAGATTTAGAGCAAGCATATTGCTTTGCTCCCTATTGATATAGGGCATGAGCTGTGATCACAATGTATTTTTTCCTCTTTTATTATCTGGGGCACATAGAGATGATTAAGTAAACTGAAAGAAAGCAACCGGAGGAGAAACAATGTGTGAAAGAAAGGAACAGAAGCAGTCAAAATGGAAAGTGAAATCTTGTGTCATTAGAGACATTCTTACAGGTCCCAACACAGTAGACATTCCACGGAGACCTAATGACTGGGTATCCAGCCTCAAGGCTCTCCCTTTGTCACGAAGATTTATGAAGGAGGAAGGAGCAGAAAAATGTCTTTCAAATATGCTCACACATTTTGCACAAACACTCAGTGGCTCATTACCCTGCCTTCTTTAACTTCATATCAAGTGCATTTCAGATCATTAAACCCTAATGATCTAAATTACTACTAAATTAGTTATGACATACCATTTTCCCTTACCTTTGTTGCCACCTTTTCCTTATTTGTTAACTTGACTATTTTTCTAATATTATTGTTGTTTTATACATACTTTTGCATGCATTCTAAATTCTGTTTAAAAAAACGGGAAGATAAAAAAGAATAACACCACTAATTACTGATCTTTGAAAATTGATTGGTGCTTTGACTATGAACACAAAAAAACATTTTCTTTAGCGTGTATACAGACTCACATAAATCTTAATTTCCCATTTTACTGCATTTTCTTATATATCATTTTTATGGATCAATATTACATGATAGGGCAGCACTTTTATCCTGAAACTTAAACTCAAGGTTATTCGTAGTCTCAAGTATTTGTAGGGGTATATACTGTTTGGAGTGAGTATAGATGGCCAGGTATAAACATATACAGAAGAAAAAGAAAGGATGTCACTTAATATGCCAGAGTGAAGGCAGATGGAGGCCTTTTCCATGAAGCTACTTGTTTGGATAATGCATATTCTTACTGGGGCATTGAGAGCATATGTGCCAGGGATCCTTTTAAAATAAGGACAAGTATATTATGAAGCATCAAATAGCTGTTTATCAGAAACCATTCCAAGCTAGGTAAAGGAAATTCAATAAGCACAAAAATAATGTTGACTTTTTATTTAAAAAATCTATCAGTGAATACAACTGTAAGTAGTTATACATAATTATCACTTTCAATGTCACGGTCAAAGTCAATATTTAAAGACAACAGGGTGGCCTGGTAGATGCAGACATACAAAGCCAATGCTTTCTAAAATTTAAATACCTAAGGGCTACCGCAGTGCTCCTTTTATCTTTTACGACTGTGCTTTTGCCACATCAAGGTTGAAGCTATGAAATATTTCTTTAGCTTCTTGGCTAATGTGAGGTATTAAGTACAGTAAATTATTACTACTGTCACACAAGAGGAGATGTGAAGTTTTGAGAAACACAAAGTGTCCCTTAAAAGTTCCCAAACCCAGTTCTCGAAAAGGAATTTGAAAGTAGGCATGAAAACATTTTGTTTAGCCATTCTTTTTAATTTTAGAAGCAATTTCTCAGTAAAGAAAATAACAAGGAGGATAAAAGTCCATTTTCTTTAATGACCAGTGGGGAAAATAATGACACTGTGAGCCCAATGTTACCTGATCTTTCATAACTGCTATTACATTGTTTTGAATTATTTGCTGCACTTGAATTCTTTATGACTGTATGCTAAAATTTCCTTCCTCTTTCTCAACAATCTTGGCTAGTGCTTAGATGATCTTGTTTAAAATAGTGATGTTGTATATTATATGGTTTTCCTTTTGAGTCCAAGAGCTCTCATTGTAATCATTATAATCACACATAAGTGGTGAATTCTGCCTACAGGATTTCCTTCAGAATGAGAATCAAATCCACATGCCCACACATGGCTACTCTCTCTTGATCCACAACAGTGTACATATCTGGTCACAAAAATAGGAAGATGCTTTAATATTTGAGTCAAGATTTAAATGAACTTGTGCCTGTTGGCTTCTGTGTCAAGCATCACTTTCATTTAATCTTCCATGAATTCCTTTTAATACAATACATATATTCATTTCTGTTGTTTATAACTATACTAGGATTAGGTTAAGACTTATAACAGTTAATTTCTGCACTCAAAAATGCCATTCTACTTTTATAAAAACACATTTTGCAAAGTTAAATGTGGCCATAAAAGTTAATCTTGTGCTAAGATGCCATTCAGAGTTTTATATTCAGATCCACCATCTCCCGCCTTCCACAGAAGCCATGTTTAAGGCTTACTAGCTGTGCCATGTGATAGAAAGAAATTTGGAAAGGACCTCATAGGATGGTGAGGATCAGGGAAGGTGAGGGTCAGATGACCAGGGCTGTGACAAGGTAGCTGGACTGGAACAGGTTCCTTAAGCTCTGAGGACCAAGTGATGGTGGGCATGGGATCAGGGCAAGCCCGAATGGCAGTGATTGGCAGGAGTCCCAAAGCCAGGTGGTTGCCATCCAGGAGACATAGAGATAGTCATCCGGGAGAGGATGCACTAGGTGATTTGGTCCAGGGCCTCTTCACAACTGGGAGACATCTAATGGGCATCAGAGGTCTACAATTCACAGAAATTTCATACCCCATGGTCTGAGTTTCTTCCCTTGGTAGCATTTCACCGCTCTCTCTATATTGACACTGCAGGACAACAGTCTGGTAAATGTGTAACAACTGACTTCTTTGGGATTTTAAAAAGTAAAACTCTGATTATAATATTTGACTTCTTCTGTGATCTAAATATCTCCACCATGGACAATTTCAAACTGCCGGCATGACATAATTGAACATCAAGTTGTACAGAGCTGCATAACAAAGATTATTCTATAATGTTTTCATCACACATCACAGATATAGGCATAGATAAGCCAAGAGCACAGATGAGAGTAAAACGTGGACTAGTAACTAGGAAGAGATAAGCATGTGTTTGTTACCTGCATTTTTAATATGACTTACTTAACTGCCAAGTGTGTCTAATTTCTTTTTAAATAATGGCTGTGTTGAACAATAGGGTCACAGAATTCCAGACAATTTACCAGTGGTTTTCAGGAACTGGCAGGAGTTGATTCCATGCACCTTAAATTGTCCCCTCTAGGTTGTCTACCTTCCCTCCCCTGTACCCCCTTGGTGGTGCCTTTCGGGACCAACAACGCTTCCCCTTGTCCTTAGAACTTTGGTATCTCTTTTGTGATGGGGGTCAGGTAGATACTCAGAACTGGTGTCCCTCCCTTATCCTCTCTTAGCTGTGGGGAGCCCCAGATACCGTACAGACTAATGCTAGAAGTTGGGAAGAGCATAGATAGCACCAAGGACAGGCTGTGATCTGGAAGGGAGGTTTCAAAGGCTGATTGACTAATTTCCATCAGGAGTTCACATCATTAAAAAACAACTGCAAGCTTGCTGCTTCATCTCTCCTGGTGACAGTCCCAGGAACCACAGAGATTATTATAGAGATGGCGAGTGAGTTAACTGGGAGGAAATGTGCAGAAATGGAAATGGAAGAAATGTGAAGAAGGGATTGCAATGTGGAGAGGAGACGAGTCTAAATAAAATATTATAAAAAACCCCTAGTTTGAGCCAGGCTCTACAAGAGTGCTCTCCAGAATTTTCTGTGATGATGAAAGTGTTCTGTATCTTCATTGCTCAGCATGGTAGCCAACAGCAACATGTGGTTTGAAAGCACTTGAAACCTGACTATTAAGCAGAAAAGCTAGTAGAAGTTTATACTGGCAGAATTCACACATAGCCAGAGGCCACTGCACTGGACAGTGCAGATCCAGATCAGGGGTCAGTAATAATGGCTGCAAGTCCAGTCCAGCCTATCACCTGTTTTTGTATGATCTGTGGGCTAAGAATGTTTTATGCTTTTAAGTGATTGAAAAAAAAATCAAACAACCAAACAAAAACCATGAAAGCCTAAATGTTTACGCTGACCCTTTATGGAAAATGCTCACAGGTCCTCCCAGACACTGCAACTCTGACTTCTATACGACAGTGCCTGTGATGGGTCAGTGGATCCCTGAGAAATCCACGATCCAGGTCAGTCTCTCTTTACTACATTATCCCAAGTTCCCCGAGATAGCTGAAGCTAACACAGGCTGGTACTGGTAGTGCAGGACTGGCGCCAAAGCAGAAGGAAGCATGCACAGCCAGGAGCCCTTCCTCTGGGACCCAAGGACTAGTTAGAGCAGAAGCAAGGGCCAGGGGGGACCTGAGGACCAGCACCACCACTGACAGCTAAGGGAGGGTTCAGGTCAGAACCCCACAAAGCTGAGCCCCCAGGCAAGAGTTACACTGGTCCTGCTTCCAGGGTTAGAATTAGAGCCAGAGAATTTTTTCTGAAAGTAATAGACCATCCACCATGGTAAGAGATGACTTTGAAGGAATGATGGACTGGCGAATGAGTTGAAAATCAAAGAGATAAAATTGGGGAAATTACCAAGAACTATTGTGTGTCATAGTATGTGGTAAGCAGTGTCCTCAATATACTTGTGTTAAGTATATTGTGCAGTTGTTTGCCTCTATCTTAACACTATTGTCATTATTTTTCTTATAATAAGGGATCTGCTTTGAGTCACGGTACGTAAGATGTGCACAATAAAAATTTAATTAAATAGTACATTCACCTTACATGGAGCCAATTAGAGGCAGAATATGATGAGCAGTTCGGCTTGCTTTTGTCTTTATCTGTGAGGGGATGTATTAATAGCTTCTTGTGGGAAAGGGGAGGCTGGGAGAAAAGTGGATTACTCTTCAGATTTAAGGATGGATCAGTAGAGGAGTTCTTATAGATATATAAAACTGCTTTTAATATCATAGTGTAGATTTTATCTTCTTCATAACCCAAATGGTAAGACTAAATAGAAATTTTAGGAAAGAAAATTCTCCCGAGCCCTCTTGGCATGGGTGGGTGGGGGGGAAGGAGATGGGGGCAAGTGACATCTAGTTTCCCAAATGTGCTGCCCTTTGCTCTGGGGCACACAGCTGGACCACAGGTCCTTTCTCTCTGAAGTCAGTGTGACTGGTGGCTCAGGTCCATCCAGTGGAATGTGGCAGAAAGTTCTGTGCAGGATTCCCAGTCGGGTTCCTGATATTCCCTATGATCTCTCACTTTCTGCCTTCCCATCTGCTGGTTGTTTGCTAACTCCCAGGCCAACTTGGGAAACTCACATTGAAGATGCAGAGCCTCTGGGGTTTCTGAATAATGCAGGGAACACAGCCCACCCCTTGCCTCTGCTGAGACTTTGAGAGGAAAAAATTAACTTCTGTGGAATCAAAACACTGAGATTTCAGGCTTTCTATGTTGCAGCAGTTAATTCACTTTAACAGATCCACTCCTCCACTCTGGCTGCACCCATTTTGCTTTACCACAAACACACAGCGTGCTTAGTCCATCTATTAACTTACTGGCATTAACATATTGTCATAACCAAACATGACTCTTTTATTTCAGATAAAGTTTAAAAGAAGGATCAGGGCATTTTTCTCTGGAAAGAAATGGGCAATTGATTGAATCTTACAGTAGTCCAGAGACCTCTGGAAATGGGGAACTATTAAAGACTCAGTATTTTTGAATGCAATAAACAAATGATGACCAATCACTTACCTCCACAAGGTGGGATTTTCTAAATCTAGTTTAGCAAGATTACTGATTGCAGGGTTTTGTTCCACAGTGTTCCAATCTATTTTCTCCGCCCAGTCCTTTTATTTTTTAACTTTTATTGAGTTATAACTGACAAAATTAAGATAATTAAAGTGCATATCATACTAATTTTCTAGACACAGATCTCTGGCAATTCTTAATTACATTAGATGCCAAACACTGAAAGTAGTTTCCTTTCTTCTGCTTAGCTAGGAAACTCCAGAATTAGGGGTACATTTTAAGTATACAATTCTACCCACTGAAAAACATAAGATTAAAACTACAATGAACTAAGGTGATGGGCCACATGTGCTTTGGTGGTGGATGTGATGCAGTTACAAATGACTGGGGTCTCTCAGATAAGCATTAACAAGTTTGTCTTCCCCTTATCCCTTGCAATTTTCCCCCTTGTTTGACAGGTTTGTCTTTTTTATGACTTGGCAGGTAAGCATTAATAAGTGTCTTCCTCCATCCCTTGCAATTCCCCCCTCCCCCTTTGTTTTCTTGCATTCCAAGGAAAAGGGAATTAAACAGCAGTTGTTGAAAAAGCAAGATGGCACCCCCCATTTCTGTGCTGAATCCTTCCCTACTCCCCTTTGCAGACCCTTGCCCATCACCCCTTCTCCCCCCATGTGTAAATAACCCTGCACCCTGCCAAAAAGCAAAACTGTGGTCTTTCAGACACACGTCTGCTGCCCTTTTCATCTATCGACAAATAAACCACTTTCCTTTTCATCGAACTCTTTCCTTTATTGGCTGAGGGAAACTGAGGCTGGCATTCGGTATCAGCTGCATGATGGCAACAACACTTGAGGGCAGGGGGCCCTGTACTCCCCAAATACAAGGAACGATATAAACCAATGTTACCTGAATTTTTTTTAAATCAGAAAAAAAAAAATCCAACAATAGCAGCGTTAGCCCATGTCCAATCTGAAAGGGTTCTCTGTAAATATTCTTGGAACTATAAGTAAAGAGTTTCACACTGGTCTTCAGTGTTGAGGGTGGAGAGCAATTGTGGGCCGACAGATCAATCTGAAGCTTGAAGTCAGGTGGGTTGAGGTGTGAATTATTCCTCTGCCACATTTTATTATGAACTGTAGACAAGGTAGGCAGCCTGCTACCGCCACACCCAAATTGGAAAACTGTCTGCCTTTTTGGTTGTTGTGAGAAGGCAAAATGATATATTATTAATGCGATGTCCAATCTTCAATTATTCTTAAAAAAAAAACAACAACCCTAAAGGTAATAAATATGACTATGGAATGGAGGCGTCCCGACTTCTAGGAAACTGACTTTATAATCTTTCCTGTTAAAACCCAGGGGTCAAACCCAGGAGCGCTGGCAGACCTGCCAGGCTTGGTGTGGCTGCCCTGCCTTGCACCTGCCTCCCGGGGCTGCCTGTTCTCCGAGCACTTCTGAGTCTTCCTGGGCTGCCTTCGACAGTTTCTCTCTCAGAGTGAGCACACCTGCTGCTTCTCCCTTCTGCAACCCCCACCTTGACCTCACTCCCTCTGTCCACCAGGGTCAACTTGAGCCACGTCTGACCCTGCAGCAGATCAGTTCCTTGGCCATGTGCTGTAGGTGACTATGCCCTCCCTCGGCAGGACTGCTCTCGTGTGAGGTCCACCAGCTCATTGCCCATCTTCCCACTGGACTCAGACTCCATGAGCTGGCATGGAAGCCATTGCTACTCAGCTCCTAAACTAACTAGTCAAATTATTCATTTGTGGGTAATTTTTAAAAACACGTATAACATTTTGCATTTTTTTTTTTTTTTCAAAGAAACCCTGATTATGGTTGGTAGTAAAAAAAAATCATGGAAAGTACATTTTGAGATTTGGAGTTCGTTCTGGGGCTTAGAGCTCAGGACACAATCCTGCTTCATCTTTTTTTTTTTAAAACCCAGTTTCATCTTCCTTTGAAATGGAACCACGTGGCAGCTGCTCAGAGATGGTTACTGACAGGCTAGTGGCCTGCGCAGATCACGGGAGGCATTTCCTGCAGGCGTAGAGGCTGAAATAATTACCCTAGCTGGAATTTGGTCATTTCGTGGAGACAGTACCTCGCCCCAAGAAAGTCTAGAGAATCATTTTCTCAGGCAACAATTGTCTTGATTTTTAGATATCTTTTCATTTTGAAACTCCATTCCCCTGGTTTTGTTTCTGTATTTCTTTCTATGATTGAACAAAGAAAAATTAAGGGCAACAACAAAAAAATTCAAATACTAAATATATGTAGAGTGCTGAAAATCATGACAAAGCTGAGATAATTTACTACTTTGCATTTGCAATGTGCACATGAGTGAGCCAAATGATGTTTATGTTTTTCTAGGTTCTTTCTCAATAATGGGTCAGATAAATCACTGCCTGATTCATATTCCGTTCTTGATATTGCATCGGGAATGACTGGCAGTAAAAGCTCCAATTCAGATTCACTTGTGTGCAAACAATAAACATTGTTTACCATTTTTATATTTATGCCAATGATTATAAAAGAATCAACAGCTAAAAGATGCTTAGAAAAACCAGCATCTTGCCTACAGAAAGAATCTCTGACAAAAATTTTCTTGTTTCCACTTGATTATGCTACTCCATAGCAAGGCATTAATGTGTGATGCGACAATCCCCAAAGTCATTTATAGCTTTGCTATCAATTACAAAATAATAAACTAGAGCTTCCACACAGACTGAATATTAAAGAAAAACAATACCTTTGTTTGGTTCAAATATCACATTTCTAAGAGCATTTTTAGAATCTCTAAATCGACTCAGCTTAGGTCCCATATTTCCCTGTGCCCAACTTCCTCCTTCTTCATTTAAATAATGCCAGTGATCACTAACATTTACATCACTTATGAGGCCTTTGCTCATTCATCCTCTCATTTGATTTAGTCTTGTGCTTAAAAAAAGAGATGAGGAAAAAGATTTCCAAGACATGTAAAATAACTTGTCTAATGTTCAGCTAAATGGCCAAACACAGCTGGAGCTCCTATCTCATCATTTCAAATATGAATCTGTACTTTTAGACAAGGATAATACTGTTTGGTAAACCTATGCTTCATTGAGTGACTTTCTGGATCAGGTTTCCAAATTTATGTACTTGTTCACTGACTGATGAATTAAATGGATCTCCTTGGTCATTCACCCACTGGTCCTTTAGTTTTTGTAGGTAAAGCATCCAGTGCCCTGTGTATTTGGTCTTTTGTATGCAAATGCTTCACTAAGCCCCAAGAAAACAAAGGAGAGAAATAATAACCTTTAACTCCCCCCAAAAAAGCAGCCTCTATGCTGGAATGTGTTAGTGGGTTGGGAAGAGAAGGCTTCTTATAGAAGGGAGACTTAAGAAGGATCTTGAAAAGAATGATGGACTTATGTCATCAGGGAGAAGCAGAGGGCATCCTAGGTGGGGCAGTCAGAGGACGCAGCTCTAGGAAATGTTATAATAGTCATGGTGAGTAATTACCAGGTTATTCCCTGGTATGTCTGCACGCTTTGCAATTTCGATGCTAATTTATCATTATAAGTAGTGTCTGATTCTCATGAGCGTTCACTAAAAATTATTCCATAAAGGTTTTATTAATTAAGGATTATCCCCTTTCATTATAACATAATCTTGAAACCTTTTAGGGTCTTTTGGGGTAGATTCAAACTCCACATACCACAAAGCAACATATGGGTTCAATTTTGGTGAGATTCTGATTGAGATTAGTGACCTGTCAGCAGAAGGCTTTACTTCTGGGGATTTTTAGAGGCAGAAATGTGACTGTTGTTGCCATGTTAAAAATTACTGCTCTGCTAATGACACCAAAGGATACACACTGCCTTGTGCATATGGATTTCAATTCTTGATCTTTTGTCAGCAGAGTCTGATAATGCTCCGGGCAGGTCATGACCTCTGGGGACAAGGACAGCAGGAAGGGTCCCTAGTCAGGGGGTACTTGAGGAAGGCACTGTGAGGTGTGACCCCATGTTAGGGTATGTATTTAAGAAAGCAGGAAATGGATTTCTGTTTATGCCTGCTGCCCATTCATCACCCACTCCATGGTGGGCTCCCTAGAAGCACTCCAAGGACATAAAAGAGAGAGAAGTTGAAAGTGAAGGTCAAGTAGAGCCTATTCAGGGTCCAGCATGGGGAAGAGGCAGCCTGGGCTAGCATGGGGCAAATCTATCCTAGGAGGCAGGAGGGCTTTGGTGAGAGAGATTGTAGGGGAGAGGAGCTATGTGCTGGGGTTGGGGAAGGGAGATGAAGACCTACTCCCACCCAAACGAGAATGGTGGGGACAGAAGGTGCAGTGGTGCCAGAGCTAGATGGGGGTCAGGCCAACACAGGCCCCTTAGCTGCTCTTTCAGGGCTGGTCTTGAGGCTTCCAACCCACGTGTAGGAGAGAGCGAGCCGGGGGAGGCAAGGCAACTCTCTGCTCAGATGACTGGGGGGGTGGCTGCCAGCTGGGGAGCTTGAGTGAACAGGTGGGAGCCAGCAAAGGTGGGTGGCTCTTCTTTGGCTCAGATGTCACATTGTCACTTCCAGCCTAGTTTCTAACTTAGCCTTGGGCCTCCACCCGAATTATGCTTTGGTTTTCCTTCAACCTAATATTTATTCAAGATGTATTTCCTTAGGAGAGGTGAAAGTGATTTGAAAAAGTAAAGTATATGGGATGTGGTTACCGCCATATCCTCCCACCATCACTAGCTCTCCCACTGGGCACACACCTGGGCAGACTGGCAGCCTTGCCCTGTAACAGTGGCACAGATGTACACAGAGGTGGGTGCTGCATCTCATCGCCAGTGAGCAACTGGTCAGCTGCTGGATTTTCACTCATTCTGTTGCTAAGAGGCTACAGGGTAGCTGATCTCAAGTTGGTGATCTAGTCTGAACACAGAAACTATGATGTGCACATGGAGAAATACTTATTAACAGAGGCTGGCATGCTCTGCTGAGGATTTTTATTTCCATTTTCATTTGAGGATTCTATTTTCTTCTCCAGGAACAGGACCAAACTAAGTACACTTTGCAGGTTAAGGTCATATGTGGAAATGTGTGTTTTAACCCCTTGGGACTCCATCTTTTCTGTTATTGGGCACTGCTCCAGGTACCAGGGCATCCTGGGGTTCCTGTGACCATGAACCCCTAAACATCAGAGGAGATGGGAGGAGACTTCAATAGATTGTGTGTGTGTGTGTGTGTGTGTGTGACACACAGAAATCGGGGAGGACCTTTAAGACAGAGGTTGACAAGAAGAGGGCAACAGAAAGAGACAGAGAAAGGCAGAGCTCCTGTTGCCAAGTTTCTTCTCTGTCTGTGTCACTAAGAGGGAGATGGCACTGGCTCTTCTTCCTACAAGCAGGGGAACAGACCTGAAGGTCTTGGTGACCTTATCACTCTCCTCACCCTTTAATCCAGGTCGTGGGGGTTGCAGCATCTCTGATCCAGATTTCTCTATCAACAAGCCTATTTAACCACCACTGATCTGCCTAAGAATGTAAATGAGTCCATTTAAATATCGTGTTCTCAACAATTTTATGTTTTGTTCTAAGCTCAAAATAAAGCTACCCAGGTGTTCTTTTATAAATAGGCCTGCATGAATTTAAACAAACCTTTGCATTATTCATTGCAACAAAGAAAAAGGAGTTTCTTCTCTAGATACAACTATTCTTAACACTTTTTAAAAGGAATAAATGACTGAAGGTAATTAGCACATCACCAAGCATTTTCTTTAACAGACATATCAAATTTGACTTGGAAACCATTTTGTTGGACAAGCAATTATTCTGAAATCCACTAAAAGTTATCTGTCATCGCTTTTTTTTGGCAGTGATGACTTTATATTATCATAAATTGTTTTTAATTCAAGCCTTTGGCAAACAATTTAAATGAGATTTCAATGTAACAGTGCTAATCTCATGGTTGAAATATTAAAACTTCATGCATGAAAGATTTATCCTTTTAATAAGATCGATCACACTGGACATCATTCACTCTCCCCAATTAAAACTCATTTAATTTGCAAATAGTTTTTAAAAGACCTGCCTACTTCAAATGCACATTAGTACACTAGATTTTCTGCTCCATTTAAGACTAATAACAACTGGTATGGTACCTAAATTCACGTTCTTCTTGCCCTGTCAAAAATCCTTATTAATAGTTGGCACTTTAAGTTCAAAACAAAGTTTTCAACTTTGTTTTATAAAATAGCTATACCAATATGCAATCAGGGACAGTTTAATCAAGTGGGAATGTCCAACATTCAATCCATGACTGCTCACAGTTGAGAGTTTGTTTGGTCACCTGGTCATTGGTTTACTAATGTCACCTTCGGAATCTAGGTCTTTTAAGAACAGTCCCTTAAGTGCCTTAAGTCCCTAAGTGACACTCTCTGTCTGGATACATACAGTCAACGACACTGATCTGGGAAGACTGTACCTGGACACTTGTGGCTGACAGAAACCCTGTTGTCCTACCCTTCTCGATTGTGAAGATTAAAATTAGTGAGGAAGGGGTGGGGGGGTTGGGGAACTGCATGGGGGCCAAAATTTCTCCTAGGAGGAGAGTGTTTAGGATTTTGATTCTTCTGTTCTGAGGTTCAGTGTCTCTTTTGCAAGGAAATGGCCCTGGTAGAGATCAAGTGCAAAGAGAAGATCTCAGGAAATTGTGAAGGAAATTTACCCTAAGGATGGGAGGGCATCTTGGCACATTTATGTTGAGTGCTAGAAACTGAGTGTTGGTGGTATGTGGTGGGGGGGTAGATGGGGTGGGTGTTAACTGAGGGGCCAGGAAGGAACAGACTTGAACACTGGAAGGGAATTCTTTTCTCCTCTGTCCTGAAAACCACACCCAGGAACTGTCTCAGAGTGTTCACTGCAAGATATGGCAGTGAACAGGGAGAGGCAGTGGGGAAAGAGTGTCCAGTTTTCTCTAGGGGAGAAGGGACTTAGAGTGAGCAAGGTCAGGTTTCCACAGATAAACCTTACAAAGCCCATCAGATGTCATCTAGGTCCAGCCCCATGAGGAAAACCGTTCTCTTCAAAACCAAAAAGAGACATTCCTCTCCATATAACCTCTGTCTGCTAATCATGGTGGACTCACAGACTTGCATCGAACATACTACAGTCAACCAGCTGACAATCTTCTACTCAGAAGTTACTGAAATGGGAAAACCAGTAAAGCGCATATTGGGCATTTCCTGAGAAACAAATGATTTATTTCATTCACTCATCTTCAAATCTTTTAATATATCTCCCAAGTTGTCATATTTGAAAAAGTATATAATGGAAAAGTAGGAGTTATTTTGCCAACAAGAAGTCCTGAAGAAAATAGAATTTAAAATGTTTTGAGCATTCCCATGCAAATAAAGCGTATGTTCAATAAGTTTGGTGACTAACAGGATCTAGTTGTGAGTGATGGAAAAGCTGTGATGTGAAGTAATTCCAAATTTGTTAAAATATGGTAGTATATCAAGGAATCAAATAATATCACACATTGAATTTGAACAAAAATTTTATAATTTATGTTAATAGTAAAACTTTCCATATGCCCATTCAATGAAAGTTGAATAATTATGTGAAAAATAACTATTGAAAGGGACATCAGTTTACCTGCCCATCTAGCCTGCCCACACATCCCAATCCATGCTGGGCACAGCCCCTGGGAAATGACCTGCCACGGGATGGTGTTTGGTGGTTTAGGGATGACGCCAGTTATTTTTTTTTAAATATAATTCATTTATATATATTTATATCATTGGTCATTTCATCATTGATCATTACATCATTGTTCAATTCACCTATGCACCAGCCCCATAGTCCTTTGTTTATTTTACTATTTTTAAAGATTTTTTTTTGCATATAAGAGCTGGGGTACAGGCTAGAGGCATGCAGGGGGAGGGCACAGGGGTATGTGAGGATTCACCAGACAGAGCAGGGAGCAGAACAGGCAGATAGACTGAAAAACACTGCTGAGGAGAGCAGCGGGTGAGCCAGGAGAGGTCTGCTGCGCCATGTGGGTCACCTCCCTTGGCTGGGGATCCAACTCTTGCTGCAGTGGCTGTGGAAGCCCCACAGTGCAGCACTCAACCCTTTGAGCCACCAGGGAGGCCCCCTTCTTGTTTATTTTAAAACAAGAAAATTATGGCCTGCTCCCAAGACTCCTTCCTCTCCAACATCTCCTCTTTTATTAACTGTATCTGAATTTTAGCTGACTGCTGTTTCAATCTACCAAGCATCATTCTACAAGCTTAATGTTGCCATTTCAGTTAATAACTATATAAGCCATATTTTTGCTCTTGCTATTAAAAATATCATTGTGTGTTTCAATGGTAAAGTTATTCCTAACTTGGTGTCACACAGAGGACTATAATTTTTTGGAAGAGGGAGCCATCCATCCATCCATCCATCCATCCATCCATCCATCCATCCATCCATCCATCCTCCTACCCACCCACCCATCCATTCAATGTTTAACAAACACCTCCTCTGTGACAGCTATTGTTTTAGGCTCTAGGAGGAAAGCAGTGAACAAAAAGACAAACTAATTGTCCTCAAAGAACTTATCTCTGAGTGAGGAGAAGGGAGAACATAAACAAACAGGAAAAAATATAGTACATTAGAAAGTGAGAAATTAGCTAAGGAAATTCCATAGGGAAAACTGGATGTAGTTTAAGAAGAGGGTCAAGGAAAACTTTATTACAAAGTGACATTTGAGCAAGTATTCGAAGGGGATGAGAGTAAGTGCCAAGGAAACCTAGGGGAAGAATGATATCTGGAAACTGATTTTAAATAATGAGTTACAAAATTTATGACAACTATGAGACAATTGGACAATTGGAAGTTTGAACACTAATAGGATATTTGATTATACTGAGGCATTCTTTCTTTCTTTTTTTTTTTTCAGGACTGGTAATGGTGATGTGGTTATTATTATATTTTTGAGTGTCCTTGTCTTCTAGAGATATATACTGAAATCCTTATGGATGAAATATACTATCTGGGATCTGAGGTTGGAATTGGGCAGGATTGTCTACTGCCTGCTAGTTGTTGAGGTGGGGAATGAGCATCTGCAGGTTCCTTATGCTACTTATTTTTGCATATGTTTGAAATTATCCTTGATAATAATTAAGAAACGAAAAAATTAAGTGGATATTAAGATCTAGAAAACTGGTATTGTAGATACTATGGTGTTTTAAGTTATGCATATTAGGCACAAGCTAAATTCTTCATTTATTTAATCTATTGCTACCACATATGCATATTCAAGGACAATAAGCTGCCTTGGTGCAGAAGGCATTTATTTTTATCTAAAAGTCACTGACATAAAACAGACCTTTAAAACAGTCTCATTCTTACTTGTCATATGAATCACTTTATACAGGACATCTTAAGACCCTTGCCTTGTGCTTTAAAAGAATTCTATATTACTTACAAACCTTAGTGTAAATCCTCTTGATATGTTTAACTAAGATTTACTAAAATGAAACCTCAGGCTCATTTCTTTTCACAAAGGTATGTGCTTAGACTCCTATCATTTGTTCAGCTTTCTCTTGAGGGTCTTGCCATCTTTACTCTGCATGATTGTATTTATGTTGCCATTGAAAAGACTTCAGAACACCTATTTCATCGACTTCAATTCCCAAATGGTCTTGCATAACTAACTGCCTGCGGAATTCTGACACCTTGCACAGATATATGTCCAATTACACTTTTGAACTTAATGAAATGAGTGTAATTTTGTCTTCAGATCATGGGCTAGATATTTAAAAATTTTAATTGGCTATTATTTTTCCAAGTAAGCTTATTGCAGTTTGAGTTTGAATTAAATTGCAAAGTATGTGTGAGCCAAATTCTAGTATTTCTTGTTGGAAGTCTATTGTTGCATATATTTCTAATAATAAATGAGCGATTACATTTGTGGTTATGCACATTTCATACATGAATTATGCATACTTGTGTAAACATATTATAGCACATTTCTTTATAATGTACAACTGGACAGGATGTACCAACTCAAAGCCAACCTACAGATGCTGTATATGTCAGGGGTCATGGTTTGATCTTAGGAATAGCTACAGTTGGAGATATTCCCGCAGAATTCTACTTTTATTCCAGTGAAGAAACAGTATTTATGGTGGGATTTCTAGTTAACTGCAGACAGTGCCAGACAGGTAATATAGGTAAGTGAAGCCAGATAGGAGGAATATGTATGTATTTACCTGGAGGGAACTGCCCTATCTACATGGGCAGATCTTCTTAGATTTAGTTGCTTGTACCTTGGAGGAAGTATTTCCAGGTGTCCCAGTTTTTTCTAGAGTAGCAATAAATCTAGATTTTTATGTTAAATTCCCCTCCTTTATATATGTAGCTCAATGTGCACAATGCAAACACTGATGAGTTTACCTCTGATTGCTTCTACTTTAGCATTTCCACAACTGACTTAACGTCTTAGACTTGGAGTGTATGTCTTCTGTCTAATCAGCTTGCAGGACCTTGTGTATGCGGACTGTAAATGAAGACATGTGGCCACCTTGGAGATTCAGTCTAGCAGTGTGGCTGAAATTAAGCAGGAAGGTGGAGACATAGGCATGTCTCTCATGGGGGTAGGAGGGTCAATTGGAACTATTTTTATGGAGAACAATTTGGCAATAAGTCAAAAATAAGTTTTAAAATACACTTTTCATTTGTTCAAGTTTGATCACTGTAAGAAAATCACAGATGTTAAATGATATAAAGTCACAGGGACTCATATAAGATTAATCATCTCATTTATGATAATAAATATGAAAATACAAACATGTCTAATTATAGCAAATTGGTTAAGTAAATCACGATGCACTACTTCTGGGATTGGTGAGACACAGGTGTATATTGTTTTAAAAGAAAGAAAATGACTTGTAGGCTGATAGCATGCTCCAGAAGGTCATATCTAGATCTTTAGGTGTAACTCACTGAGGCAGAGTTGAAAGCTGTTAAAGGGTCATGATTCAAGTGAGAACCAGTGAATCAAGAAATAGAAAGTAATCATGAGGACTAGTCATTAATAACAAGGGCGATCAGTGGGACGAGAGGGAATGAGCAGAACCAGTGATTAGCAGGAATAGTAGTAACCAAGAAGACTAGTAATCAGTGTGACTAGTAGTAATAGACTAGTCATCAGCAAGTCTAGCAGTAATCACTAGGACTAGAAATCAACAAGACTAGTAATCAACAGGACTAGTAATCAGTAGTAGTAGTGACCTGTAGGACTAACGATCTGTGGGACATAGTAATCACTAAGACCTAGTAATCAAGACTAGAAGGTCTAGTGAAATGTGTACTAGAAAACAAAAATGGCCCTTAGCAGACAGTCAGAGTATAGATGAGTTTAAGGACTGAGATGGAAGACAGGGCTTGTTGATTGGAGGTCTTCCAAAGCTGGTGATCATGCTTCAGACACACACTGGTTTTGCTCAACCTGGTCATCACTGTCCTCTGCTTCACCCTGCAGAATCCTGCGACCCGCAACCACTCACAGCTCCACATATACACTGGATTGTTTCTGTTTCCCAGTCCTCACCTGCCTGGAAAGTACCTGTCCGACTACTCTCCACTGATCATTTCTCCTGCTCTGACTTTCTCCGCAGGCATGGTCTCTCCAGGCATCCTTAGCTGGGCTGGGTTCTCTTCTGTGTCTGTACTCATCTTCTTTCCTATCTGTTCCTGCTTCTGTTGTTGACTTCTCTTCTCCACTACACTGGAAGTTTTATGATGAGGGGGATTGTGTCCTCCTCATATTTGTACCCAGCACAGTACCAGGGTACCACAGAGGCAATCGGCTTCATTTTCATGGTTCATGAGATCTGTGTCACTAGTCATGCACCAGGTTCCAGCTGCATGAGAGTATGTGGTGGCCCTGGACCCAGTCAGTGGCTTTGAATTTCATGTATCTATTTGTCTTTTTCACTTGACCTAAAATGCCTCAAGGACATTTTCTCTGTCTTCACAGAGAGTAAATATCCATTATCCTCCATCTAACCCCCAAAATTCAGGGCCCAAGACATTGTTTTGTACAACCTCAAGGCATGTAGCTTTGTTTATCCAGTGACCATACAATTTTATTATATAAACTCAAATTTCTTTAAAGCTGGGGCACTAAAGTTCTTCAATAATTTTATTTTAAAAAATGAAAAAAGAGAGTCATTAACAGAAATACACTGTTAATTATTTTCCAATAAATTTTTTTTCTAAAAAAAATTTAAAAGTGTATTTGTGAAAAGTGATTCTTTTATAATCTTGTTTTCTAAATGACTTGGAAATGATTCAGCAATTTGGAAAATGACAATGAGTTTTTGTTGGAGACTTTTCTTATGTTGGGGTCTATTAGACATTTAGGGCAAAATGATATTGAAAAATCAAACACTAGTATATAATAATGAAGCCACAAGTTTTTTCACTTGCTCTTAGTATTGTGATTTTTACAAGTGAGAAATGTGATGCTAAACAAACAAAATGATTAGTACAAATCATGTATACAATTGGATACTTCTGTCCACAAATTCTCTCCTCTTTACACCATTCCTGAGAAGTTACTTCTCCAAAAGGGATACTATGGTTCTTTCGGTAGACTTTGAATCTAGGTATTCTTCATTTTTTCATCTCATTTGTGGTTGGACAGTCAATCCTGTACCTTTAATATTAGCCTATCTCTGCTAGATTGATAATGATTTGCTTTATTAAATATCATTTTGTGTGTTGTGACATAGGTAAACAGTGTTAATGTTACAGAGTTTGGTTTCTTAGCTGGAAGTCATCTATTAAATTAATTTTAAACAGGTATTTCCCCCAAGTTAAATAGAAATCTTCCATTAGCTTGGCTTAGAAATGTAGATTTTCTACCAAATTTTTACTTGGATCTCTTTGAAAATCTAATTTGAAATTGATATTGACATGATTTAGTGAAAATGGATTATTTTATAATTACTAATTCCTTTTTATTTTCTTAGGATATGGAAGTCATGGTGTGAGGCATTGTTGGAGGAATATAGAAAGATGCTTCAAGTCCAAATAGAAAACACTGACCCTGGGCCTCCCTGGTGGCATAGTGGGTTAAGCAACGCCCTATGAAGCAAACCGCAGCCACTACAGCACAAGTTTTATCCTTCCTGCCAGCCAGGGAGGGGACCCACATGGCACAGCAGACCTCTCCTGCCTTGCTCGCTGCTCCCCTCAGCAGTGTTCTTCAGTCAGTCTGCCTGTTCTGCTCCCCACTCTGTCTCTGGTGTATCCTCTCACCGCCCACACCTCTGGCCTGTACCCCAGCGCTTGTATGCATAAATAAATAAACTAAAAAAAAAGAAAACACTGACCCACTTCTACCATCCCTATATTTTATCTGCTTTTAGTACTCGTGAGATTATACCCTTCTAGGTTATCTAGTTATCTGGTATTTTATACTGAATCTCAATGGATAGAAAAACATGATAGTACATGCTTCCATAAATTTACAACAGACTTTCTAAATTTAATGGGCATCTCAGAATATTTTTACAATGGATATAAGTCTACAGGCTTGTAATTGTTGTAATTTCCTCAGAGGAGTTTTAAAAGAAAATAATTTTTAAAATCATAAACCATTTTCATTGTGAAATATTTCAGGTGTACATAAAAGCACAGAGAATAAGACAACAGGAAAACCTATGTACCACCACATTGCATGAGTAATCAAACATGAAAATAGTCATCAAAGTCCTTCCAGTGCCTTTCCATATCCCATTCCCCCTCCAGAAGCAGCTAGTAGCTGGATTTGGTATCTCACTTCTGTGCAGGTGCTTTATTATATATGGCCACACTAAAACAACAAAATCAACATTTGATATTATTTTTTATGTTCTTAGATGACACACAAATGATCTCAACATTTCTATGACCTGTTGCAACTTGCTTTCTGTTTTTGCTCAAAAAATGTTTCTGAAAACAATCCATATTATTATATATTGTATAGTTCTCTTTCCCTCATTTTTGCAGTTGTGTAGAACTACATTTTCTGAATAGATCACCATTTATTTGTCCATTTCCACAGTGATGCACATTTAGCTTAACTCATCTTTTTTTGCAATCATTAACAATGTCCCATTGAACATTTGTTCAAGGATTTATTATTCCAAATGGAAAAGTACATTGACAGCTGCACTTACTAAGTCTTTTTTCAATCCCTCCCACCACTTATGCTAAAGTTTCCTGCTTTGTTTTTTCAAAAATTGGCTGCTTTCTCGGAACATGTACCTTCATTGAATGTCAAATTGTTTGGGGATTGTGTACTGATGAGATGGAGGTGGAGAGTAACTGGGTCAGAGTGTGGTGTATGATCCCTGCCAGGACTAGGGGTTATATCACAGCCAATTGGAGAACATCTTGGGACAAATAATAGACGCAATCAAAACTCCACTTTGAAGAAGCTCATTTGATCATAAAGTGGAAAGCGGGTTGGGGGGGTGTGGAGACAGACATTTTCAGCAGAGAATTTCATGTTGAGTTAGTAGACATGAAGATGGTGGATGGGAGGATCTAAGGATCATTGTGAAATAGACTGTAGACTGTATGGCCAATTCTCTGAGGCTGTTGAAGCAGGGGAGTGTTTGAGGCAGTATCAGTAGGACTGGGACAATGAGAAGGCAGGGGTGAGTCACAGCAGATGTAGACTTTGGCATCCACAGGGGGTGTCAAAGAGCAAAGGCAGGGGAGTCTGCCCTGGCTGGGTAAAGATTTAGAAGCCAAACCCTGGGAAAAAAAAATAAACGGTGCCATCCACAAGTATCTTGAATTCAGAGAACTGTATAAGAGGCTGTGGGCATAGCCTGGGGGCTGTCAATGTTTGAACTTTCAGAAGAGGGAGGGGCACTGTCAAGGAGACCCAGGAATGGCTGAGAGGTAGACATGGCCATCTCTGACTCTCTTGTCCAAAATTTCACCTGTCCAAAATTTTCAATTCCTTATTCCCCTCCTTGCCTGCTTTATATTTTTCACTAGACATTTACCTTCAAATGTTATAAATTGTTCTCACTTGTCTTATTTTCTGCTTCTCTGAACTATCTATCTTTTAAGTTTTAGGAGAGCAGAAATTGTGCCTGTTTTGTTCAGTACCATATCTCTGATGCTAAGAGCATTATCTGACACAAAGTTTTGCCCAATGAGTGAATAAAGGAAAGAGTACAGTGTCCTATAAAACAGATGCCAGGAGGTTTTATGAGAGGCAAAATGTTTAGTGTGCTGTTACTTAACATTTTTCAAATAGTTTTTTTCTACGTAAGCCTCAAAACTATATTATGATAAACAAGTATCTCCATTAAAGACAAGGAAATGAAAATAAAACACAGATGCCTTGTTGTGATCACAAAATAGATGGTAGGCAGTTTACAGAATTTGTTTTATTTCATCATCATTGTATGCATTATCTCCACTTTATAACTTTTGAAGAAATCTGGCCAAGTAAACATTAAATAACTGAGCTGGATTTGACCTCTGGACTTGTGCTCTTCCCACAGGACCATGAGACATTGAGACCCAGAAATTTATGGGTTTACTCAAGGAGGCCAGTGAGTGGGAGAGTCAAAGTTAGATGAGGCAGGTTGGTGATCAGGGCCCAGATGGGCTAGAATGCTGAAGTACAGAAAACTGTGAAAGGGTCTTGAGCTGTGAGGCGTTCCGGGATCTGTCTTAGTTGATTGAACAAACACTTTGCAGTGCTAAGAATAAAGTCGAGAGGAGCCAGGATAGAAGGGCAGGAGCTTGGAGACCGTTAACATAACCCAGTGAGAGATGGTTTGCAGCAGTGTCACCGGGCAGGAGGGGCTGGTATGTGGCACTCCTGATACATTTTGAAGATAGTTGAGAGATTTTTCTGAAATATTGACTGTGGGGTATGTCGATGTGATATGAGACAAGGAAGGAGCCCAGGAGGGTAAACTACAGAAGGTGAACAATGAGAAGGAAGGTGTTGTCATTGACCAAGATGAGGAAGAGCTGAGGAGGCACTTTTGGGGTAGGGGTGAGTTTCGTTCTGGATGTGGTAGGCAGTTGGACACCAAGCCTACACAGGGAGCATATAGCATGTTAATTGTATTTGAAACCAAGAGTGGGTTGAAATTTCAGTTGTCTTAGAAATAACAAACAAATCATTTTCAATGAATTTTTTAAGTGCTTTTTGTTGTTTTCTTTTTTTTTTAAAGATTTATTTATTTGTGCATACAAGCACTGTTTTATGAGAGTGTGGGGGGCGGTGAGAGGATTCACCACAGAGAGTGGGGAGCAGAACAGGCAGATCAACTGAAACACACTGCTGAGGAGAGCAGCGGGCGAGGCAGGAGAGGTCTGCTGCGCCATGTGGGTCCCCTCCCTGGCCGGCAGCAGGGATGGAACTCGTGCTGTAGTGGCTGCGGTTTGCTTCATAGTGCGTTGCTGAACCCACTGCGCCACCAGGGAAGCCCCTTCAATAAAAACTTAATAGCATTTAAGACCTTAGTCAGATAATGACTACCCTCATTCTCTTTATAATAAGAGGTCAGCAACTACAGAAACTCAGAGACACCCAATGAGAAAAGTGGGCCTCAGCTTCTTTGCACTCCTTCCTCAGCGGCGCGGAGGGGACTCCATTCACTGGAGGTGGTGGAACTGGCAGGTCATTGCTGAGGACTCCACTTAGGGAAGGGCGGTCCTGGTTTGCTAATAAACTGCGCATGCACTGAACTGAAGCCTTGTTAATAATTCATTGTAAAGTACTTTATAAACAAATGTGTGATTCCTTTCAGGTGTTCATTTGAGCTCCCTGAATGCATTACAGTGACTAATTCCTTTAGCTTAATAATTATGAAAATGTGTCAGCAAACAAGAATTTCAGTGGATCTTCTCCAATACATCTTTTGTAGTTTTCTTTGCTAAGCACAAATGGAAAGTCCTTTCTGAAGCACATTTGTGGTTTTCCCTGATGGTGGTGGGTTTTGGCTCTGCCTTTGCTTGTGGGGGAGGTAACTTGCCTATAAAAGGTGGCTGGGTTAGAAAAAAAAGGCCTCTTCGGATGTTCAGAAGTTAATTCCCCTTTGACACTATGCCCTGTCTTCCTGCCTAATTCAGGTTCATTTCACATCTTGCTCTTGAGCTCACCAAATTTTTTTTTTCTTAAAATTTTACTTATTTATGCACACAAGAGCTGGGGTACAGGCCAGAGGTGCTGGGGGTGAGAGGATTCACCAGAGACAGAGTGGGGAGCAGAATAGGCAGATCAACTGAAATACACTGCTGAGAGGAGCCTCGGGCAAGACAGGAGAGGTCTGCTGTGCCATGTGTGTCCCCTCCCTGGCCGGGGATCGAACTCACGCTGCAGTGGCTGTGGAAACCCCGTAGTGAATCCCCAAAGTGTGGCGCCCACCTAATTTGTTTTTATGGGATACTGTTAAATGATATTTTACACCTAAAAATCACCTTGAATTGTGCTTTGAGTGCGGGGCTGAAGCATCGCAATGCTAGTGACAAGGACGATAATGATTAGCGTCTGGAACTGTGGGATGATGGCCGGCAGGCGTGCTCCGGCACCGGTCCACGCATTTCCACTGCTCCTGCCAGTGACCCTCAGCGTCCACCCTGGAAACACTAGCTCCAGTTTGCTCGGTCTGGGCCTGCTATCCGGATCAATGTGAAGCTCCTTTCTCCCTCAATCTTGCCATTTCAACATCTCCACAGCCCGGGTCTCTTCCCGACATGCGTGGCAGCTGGATTAGTGGCAGCCATGGCGAGGAAGCTCTGTCATTCAATTAGTTAGCCCAGGAAAGTCACTTAATCTAAGTCTCGCTTTGTCCTCCTTCTGGAATGATGCTTCCAGGGCGGTAAACTGAAATAAGAAAGGTGAGGATGCATCTTGGTAAAATGTGAGTAAAACTGTTTAAGAAACCCGTGAGTCATACAGAAGAATATCTGGATGGCGCCTCTTGGGTTTAAAAGAATAAAGAAACATTTAAGATAGATAAAAGTTATTAGGAATGATAAGGCAAACATTCTCAGAACACTTAATCACCACCTTAAAAATGAAGCAATAAACACACAAGAGAAGCTACTGGTATACTCTTCCGGATCAAATTCTCCTCTTCTCTCTGCATAAGAGTCACTACTATTGTGAATTGACAGTTTATCTATTAAAGGTATATTTTAAAACTATAATTACATTTATATTGCCTCTAAATAATATGTAGTGTCTTTGCATATCTTAAATGTATGATTTATGTGTAAATCACGTATGTCTCTACAATTTACTTTTTGAAATAATATATTTTCAATTATCTAATTTGATACAGGCAATTATTTTATCTGCTTAACTGCTATGACTGAATGACTAAATCTCAATTTTTATATTCTATTTCTTATTTTCATTTGTCCGTGCTATTCTGTGGGTGCTGAGGGAAGTTCTCTAAAGCATACTGGTGTGGCTGAATTGCCTGGGACTGGGTGGTGGGATGTATTCATTTGAGAGTGCTTTTCATTACCAAATTGTTCTCCAAAGTGGTTGCAAAATTTACAGCAACTGTAGCAATGTTTAGATGCTCCCACATTTTCATCAACAGTTGGTATTGCCTGAATTTTAAATGGTTGCTAATACGTATGAAATACTATCTCAGTGTTGTTTTAATCAGTATATCCCAGATTAGTGAGGTTAAAGTCATTTGATGATTATTGGACTTTACATGTTCACTTCTGGTTATTTCCCATCTCTTTTTCTTTCCATTTCTCCCTCCCTTATTTGTTGTTTTTCCTCTCTGGTCTCATTCCCTCCTATGTACTTGGTTGATGTTAATTTGGAGGAGTTGTTTCATATTCTGGATACTACTACTTTGTCAGTTATATCTGTGGCTTCTGTTTTTACTTTTTCAGTAAAAGGCAAAAGATTTATGCGATCTGAAGAGGAACCAGAGAATGTAGTTTTCACATTTTAAATGGTAACTGACGCATGGAGTTCTAAAATTTAACAGTCAAGTTTAACAAATTTTCCTTTGTAGTTCCAGATTTTTTGTGTGTTTAAACAAATGTTTCTTCAGTCATAGTTCATAAATATATTCAACCACACTTTTTTTTCACTGAACAGCTGAGATTTTAGTTGTTTTTACTCACTACTATCTCTTATATTCCCTTTTCCCCTTCTCCTTTCCCATTTCTTACAGTTGGTTATTAATGTCCGCTAGTTTTTGTAAATATTTCACTTTGTCCAATCAGCCACTGCACAAGAGGCCAGTATTTTTCTTTTATCATTCTGACTTGCTTACATAACTCTCTCCATTTTGCTGTAAATGGCTGCATTTCATCTTTCCTTATGGCTGAATAATAGTTCATAGTGTATATATACCACATCTTCTTGATCTAATCATCTATTGATGCACATTTAAACTGCTTCCTTGTCCTAGCTATTGTAAATAATGCTGCAATAAACATTGTGGGGCAAATAATTTCTTGCATTGGTGGTTTTATGTTCTTTGGATAGATGCCCAAGAGAGGGATTTCTGGGTTGTATGGCATTTCCACTTTTAGATTTTTGAGATAAATACAGATGGATTTCCATAATAGCCATACCAGTTTCATTCCTACCAACATTATAATAAGATACCTATATCTTCTATATGTAAGTTTCTATATCTTCTCCATCATTTGTTGTTAGAGATCTTTTTAATACGTGATATTCTCACAAATGTGGGACCATAGCTCCTTGTGCTTTAACCACTTTTTTCTAAGAAGCAATGATGAACATTTTGCCATATCTATTTGGCCTTCTAGATATTTCCTAGAAGCAAGTCCCTGAGACATGCAGTTTGGGAGGTTAGTAAAGTTAAACAACTCCCCAGGGAGGGAGCTTATAGTCTGTTGGATGAATTAAACATATATGTTTAAGTTATAATACAAAGGAAATACAAGAATTATTGGATGAAAGATATATAGGGTGCTAATGTGCTAAGCTGGCCTCCCAGCCTGAATAGAATCAATTTTTAATTGAGTGCATCATATAGTTTTATTATAATTCCTGTGACTATATACTTTACAAAATATATAAATTTTAAATAATACAGAATTTTATATAAAGTATATAAATTTTATATAAATATAAAAAATATACTTTGAATTCAAACTTCATTGATATTTTCAGCAGTCACCATGACCTATTAAAATGATAGAAAACTAATGCTATGGCAGGTAGGATTTGATTCTGTCTGGGATGTGAGGAATGCCTGGGAAAAGAATTTGGGCAAAATAACTTCTGAGAGAGACTGCTGATGAGTCTTCATGTCATTTCTTTATGAGCCTTATGATATTTAGCACAAAATCTCATACTTTCTAAACATGCTCTAAGAACAATGCAAGTAGCACTTTCACCTTTTCATTGCCTGAGTTTGTATCCTTATTTTTTCCCACCCAGATTGTGACTGTGTTGCACCTTTCTCTCCTCTGTTGATCATCCTTCAAGACCCAAAACGTGAGCCCCAAACACAAATCTAGGCCGTGGCTCCTTTACTTGACTGCCTGTGATGAAGGCTGGTGACTGAAGGGATCACCTCCAATTCAACATGGAAGGCTCAGATCTTCTACCAACTTACCTGTTCTTCCTTACCTCCACTTTGTATCATGAGTCTTTGCTTTCACATTTCCTTGCCTACCTTTGTTCTTTCTATAGTGCCTGCACTGAGAGCTACTGAGTTAATGTTAGGTAATTACTGTTTTGTAGCTGGAAGAGTCTGCATCCTGAATGATTGTTGGTGACATCAAATTCAGAATGTCCTACTTAACTGAATGCTGAAAAGGTATAATTGGTGTTATTTGGTCAAAAGGAAGGTCATTTAGTAAGATTTTCAAGTATCATTTTTACTTGAGAGCTGTGCCATTAGCGGCCACTCATGAGGGCAACACTGAATACAATGATGGAGCCAGAAGGACTAGAGCCAGGGGACCAAGTGGGCCCATTTGTGGCTCCCACACTCAGATTCCTGATGTGATAGTAGTGCTGCCTGACATGTTATTATATTGCCACAAGACTGTGTACAAGCACTGAAAAAACAGCATGTGTAGATGTCAATGTAATATGTCTGACATCTATATGGTTATGTTATTAAGACTTTACTATCATTTGCCATGTATACTAAGGTTAATGAAAGGAAAATGGAAATGGTTCCATGGATGCAAATTGGAGTAGACCACTGTTTCCAATTGCCTCATCTACTGGGATTTAGCCAAAGAGAGAAAGGAAAGGCAAATAATATGCCATTGCACTGAAAAATAAGCATGTCACCAGACCTCCCCAATATAGAACAGCATCGCCAAAGAGCACCAGACCAGGGTAGCAACATGCCTGCTTACCTGCCCTAAATCTTGAATAATGTCAGGAAAGGATATTTGACCTGGAGTGTTGCCCCCATTTCCATGCAGTGAGGGAATAGTTCACTCCTCTGAAGGAAAAGTACAAGGACTCTTTCAGTGTCTCCCCAGAGGAGCCAGTATAACTTATTTGATTGATGAGAATAGAGAGGAACCCGAATGTCAAGTTAGTGCCTTATTGAGTACCTTTTCTTACACTCAGTCTGTCTGCTTGGGTGAGGGCTTAAGCCTTCCCTCAATAAATCAATTGGTTAGAAATTTGTTGATATGCAGGGAAGCTCGGGATATCCACATATCTGGTCATCAGTCTGTTTAATCAATAGGTAAATGTTAGAAAGGCCATCATGTCCATACATTTAAGGTGTACACACCTATCAGACTTTGTCAATAATGAAACTGACTTTGATCACTCTACATCTGCCCTCAATAAATCAGGTTGTTAGAAACTTGGGAGTAGGATAAAGGACTATATGACATTTTTTCAAACAAACTATCATATCAACTGAGGTATTCTATTCTTGTTATGCAATCATTAATTTTTGAGAATTGCTGTATATGAATTAAGTAACTAGCATAATACAGATTTACAATGAAACAATTACTTTGTTATACCATGTGGTTTACTCATAGAAACAATCTAAGACCTTTTCAGAGTGTGTGATATTGGTATATGGTCCAGAGCGGCTGTGAGAAAACCATGGATATAATTAAATAAAGGCATGTCCACAGTCCTGTGCTATATTTCTAATATGACTCTTTTTTTTCCCCAGTTGTCCTGCCAAAGTAGTTCTTAGATAAGTCTCTCCTTTGTTCTTTATTAGGAACAAAATGTGCTTTTTCAGGGCAATGATAAGATTTGGGATGATAGGAGTTATCAAGTAAGTGAATCAGCCTGAAATTAAAGGAGCTACAGAATTCCTTCAGTTTTTAAACTTTAATATCAGGCTATTATTTACTATTATTTTTAACATATGAGGAAATAAAAATTCCCAACTGGGGACAAGTAGCTGAAAAGTTGCAGTGATAGATGAGAACTCAGTCAGAAATCCTTTCACAGTACATGGGTGTCTGGTGTGGTCTGAAACTAAACAAACAGCACAGTTTCCTCCCACTGAAAGTACAAAATCCCACTTTGTCCTGGCTCCAGATTGCTGAGATTTTCCAGGGAGGCATTGAATTACACACTCTGTTTTCTGTAAAATTCCAAACTTAAAATGAGATAACTTCTCTATCAAGGGCATCACTAATCATTTGTTGGCTAAAACAAACTTCTCAAAAAAAAACTGAAGGTCTAATTTGTTATTGGACTACACTACATGAGTACCAAGTTTTTAATTTATAAGCAATTCAATAAATGAACTTGTGATAAAATTATGATAATTGGAGTTTGAGGGGAAACCTCAAATAGTATATTAATTTTAAGTAAGCATTATGCTATTAAAATGTTGCCAACCATTTACAACAATATTATTGGAGTCAGTAACATTTTTGGTTTTTTTTTTCCTTAGGGTATGAAATAATATGTTTTCAGTGAAATGAGAATGTTCTGATATAGCCTAGAAACTAAATACCTAAGGAAAGCCAACAATATATATCTTGATAATAGTGAACTCCAAAAAGATCTGTTTGAAACACTGCCAGGGCCACATTTCATGTATTACCTACATATTGCTTTTAAAATCAGAGCACCCAAACAGAATGCAGCGTGGTAGGATGGAAATAGTTCCAGAATTCAAGCTTCAGGAACTCAGTTCTATTCTAGGCTCTTCATTGACAATTTGACTCTTGGCAAGTCACCTTCCTGTGAGAATCACTTTTTAAAGCTATAAAATGAGGAAATAAACCAAACTGATAAACATGTGATTGAGCAAGAGATTGAAACTGTAGCTTTACCATATTGATGTTTTAAAACAAGATGTTTTGCATAAAAACAAACCTAAGCCTCTTAGCTCCCCTAAGCCTCTGTTTCTTTATTCATAAAATGAACACAGTGATACATCATGGAGTATCATGGTGGTTAGATATGTTAGGTGTGCTCCTGTGAAAGGAAAGTGTTAGAAAAGCCACCATGTCCACACATTTAAGGCACACACACCTACCCATATTTTATCAGTAGTAAAGCTCCTTGATCACCGTAAGTCTGCCCTCAATGAATCAATGGACTAGAATTTGGGAGGAAAACAAAGGAATGTCATTTATAGTCCTTCACATACCCTATTTCCAACACTACAACCCTACAAACACCCATTAGACCTATGTGTGTGTAAACTGGTTTTCAGAAACTGGTAGCTGTATTCATTATAATGTGCTAGATGTTTTGAATGTTTTCTCCTAATATATTACAAACTTGAGACTCCATCAGTTACTTGGAGGAGAGAACTTGCATTTTTAAATTTTTTTGATTTTATATATATTTTACATTAGTTTTCATTTTTTCTGCAGTGTATATTTCTTGTCCCCATGAAATTCCCATCACCAGTTCACCCATGTCTCATCACCATAGTCCTTTGTACTCTTCTTACCCATTTTGTTTCTTCCCCCTGGAGTTCTCTTAGATTTATAGTTGTCTGTTGATTTTGAATTAATTTATTAAAATTAATTTTCCTCTTAGTCTCTTATTTGTTTCTTCTATATTCCTCCTATAAGTGAAATCATCCAATATTTTTCCTTTTCTTTCTGGCTTATTTCACTGAGCATAATCACTTTGCTTTGAATTGCATGAGTTATCTTTTTTGATTGCTGTGTAATATTCCATTGTATATATATACCACGTTTCTTGATCCAGTCATCTATTTTTGAGCATTTGGGTTGTTTCTATAGCTTACCTACTGTGAAAAGTGCCAAAATAAACAAGGGTATGCAGGTGTCTTTTTGAATTAGTGTTTTTGTGTCCTTTGGGTAAATTCCTAGGAGTGGAATTGCTGGATCATATAGGAGCTCCATTTTTAGTAGTTTGAGGAAACTTCATGCAGATTTCCATAGTGATTGGATCAGTCTGCATTCCTACCAGCAGTGTAGTTGAGTTCCACATATTCCCAGATAATGCAGGAGAGGTCTGCTGAGCCATGTGGGTCCCCTCCCTGGCCAGGGAATGAACTCGCACTGTGGTGGCTGCCTAAGCCCCACAGTGTGGCGCTCAATCCCTTGCACCAACAAGGAGGCCCTTTATTTGAGTTTTAACTTAAATATGGATTCCTAATAATTTATTAACAGCTTCAAAGATATTCACAACATGCTGGGCTTTGGAAGAAAAAGTTATCTTGCGTGCAGAGGAGAGCCTGCCATAGCTAAAGATATGGAATTAAATTTAGTAGAAATGGCCAAAGTCCTTATAGTAGATCATAGTATTTTCAATGCTGGGAGAATAAATGTGATTGATTCATGCATTGTTATGGTCTATCTCTCAACTATGGGACATCTCTGTCAAAATTTTCAAATCACTTTGAAGAGAAACTACTTAATATGTGATGTGGGTAGTGCAAGAGACAAAAGAAGAAATTTAATCAAAGTTGATTTAACCAAAGAGGAAATGCATAGAGAACTCAGATCCTTTTTCATTTGCCTGGAAACTAAGTGCCCAATCACAGAGACATTCCTGGGGAGGGTTTGGATCTGGGCTACAAAAGCTGCCCAGGGCCTCAGTACCCAGCTGAAACTTTGTCTTAGAAGAGTAGATAAAGAAAACTCCAACCTCAACTATAAGAAGGTGTATTGTGCAGATAAACTGCAATGTTAGATAATTAAACTATCTGTTGAGTATGTAATACACCATCTTTCCATACCAAAAAGTCTGTATAAGAGGTCACACATTGTAATGGATGGCATCTAAGGATCAACTAAGATATATACTTGCACAGTTTATTTTTTTCTCTTGCTGTATTTAATAATTTCTAATTGTTATTATAAAGAGGATAGCTACGAGCATTTGGCACCTGAATGTTTTTCTGTTGCAGATTATTTCTTTACGTAAAATGCAATTTAGTCTTGAAGAAAAAAGGATTTTGAAGCTATGAAGGTGGGAACACAAACATCGTCTCTTCTTTCCAGTATTGAAGGGTGGACAATCCTGAATTTCCACATAAAGAATCCATCACATAGCAAACTTCCACCAACCAGCTCTGTGGGTTATTGTTTTAGGACAGAGAAACTAGAAACCAATTCTATTTTCTTTCCTGTTGACATTTATCTAAGTAAAATGATTAGATTACATTATTTTTAGTTACTCTTCCTAACCTTTTCTTTCTTTCAATGTTCTCTTATAAAGAAGTATTGGTTATTCTTCTTTTGTATCTTTTTCATATTCATGGATAGAAATGCTGCCCTTTGAACAAGACAATTATTCCCTAAAAGACAGAAATGAGTTTCCTTCCCCTATGGTTCTGAAGTAATTATATAAACAAAATTTTAGAATGCAAGTGAGAATAACAAAATAGAAGGAGCTGTTGGCAGAGATAATTGGCTGATCTTCTTATGTAGATCTAATTTGGGATGTCAATTGAATTTTTGGAAATCATTGCTTATTTCCTTTGAGAATTATTTATTACTCTGTGTAATTTGAATGTATAATACACAGTTTGTTCACTTCTGTTATATAGCTTGATTGAAAAAATATTTTTATCAGGAAGAGATAAAAAATATTTTTGTATCAGTTTTCCACCCTTCAAATATTGGTTTAGAGAAAATATACAGATATAAAATGAACACATAATGAATTGTTAGGTTTATCATGGTTTCATTATTTCTCGACATTGTAGAGTCAGTAGTAGCTTAGAGGGAAGAATACTTCAGGGATATGAGTTTTGCTCTGGGTTTTGCCACTTGCTGAGTAAGACCTCTCTAGTCCTCAATGTAAACATGTAGAAACAACAAATTGATAATAGTCTATGTCTCTTTTGCTCTTTCTTTCTTTCCCCCTCCCTTGCTCTCTGAATCCCTCCTGCTTGCCTCCCTTCTTCTCTGTCTTTATCTTCTTTTTTTAGGAAAAAGCATGTTGACTTCAAAATTAGATAAACTTTTAGAATTTTAATTCTATTCTTACTTGGAGCTTGTCTTGTTTTTAGAGAAAATAGTAATAATACATATTGGAGGGTGATTTTTGAAGATTAACTAAGACAGTATATATAAGCAGCTGGCATGACACAGGGACATAATATTTGGTAACTGTTATACTATAATTTGGCAATGTAGAACATGTTCCAGAATACTTATAAAAGCGCTTTGTCCATGTAAAGAGTGGTGTAAACTGGAAGTTGACTGCAGTAAATTCCTAGCTCAACCTGATGAGCCTGACTTGCGTTAGTGTATCTGGGGCTGAGTCTGGACTCTGTACCTTCTTCTCAGAACTTGCAGAATGTTGACTTCCAAGCCACTACTGATTTTAATACGGTCACAAACTAGTAAGACAAATAGAATGTCTTTTATTGAATGCCTCACTTAAAATTTAAATTCAAGTCAGGATCTCATGTGGTAAGGAAAAGATCTGATCTTAAGGATCAGATCTAAATTTATAGTGTAGAAACATAGTCACTTACTGAATCATTTTCTTCTCTCCTTGGCATCTCTCAGTACAGCTAATAACCTTGCCAGTTATCTTAGAGATGAAAACTTTAAGATAAATACCTCTTGTTCCACCCTATGATGCTCTAGTCTTTCTCCTCTATAGTTTACAATGTAATCTTAGAAAAAAATCAATTCTTCACAATGCAAAAGAACTCTCTTCTGTATCCAGAAGACCTTAATAGACAGATATGCCTCCATTCTTAGGTTTAGTATTTCCCCAGATTATAATTCTGTGTATCGCATATATTAGTGTGCACGTGTACATTTATCTTGGCACTGACAAAGTTGTAGGCATGCAATAAATACCAGTCAGTAAGTGACTGAATGCAGTTAAATGAAGTGTGTGTGTGTGCGCACATGTGCACACATGTGCACGTGGCTGTTTAGTTTGGTAACATATGTGGTTACAAGAACACAATTCCTCTTCTCTTTTCCCTTCCTGATAGTTTTTTGCACATCAACTCATGGTACTCAAAGATGATGACTATTACTTAAAGCAAAAATTTTTTAACTGTTCTATTTTTAAGTCTGAAGAAGTTCAGAATGAAGCTGTTTATAGAAATCACTGAGTAAATATATAAACTTTCATTGTAAAAGATTCAAGTCATGTAAAATTAGCAAAATACTGAAGATCCTCTTGGTGTTTAACTCCTATGCTTGCAGAAGTATCCAGAATTTTGATATTCTGTTGTGCACATTTCCAATCTCCTTTCTACAAAGTTAGAAACCTATATAAACATATGCAATAGATTTTTCACATAACAGAGACCACACATTGTTTTCTGCCACCTTATTTGTCAATGTCTTCCTTTCTACTATCCTGTACATATTGCTCATCTTTTTTTTTTTTTAATGATTTATCCATCCATTCATACAAGACCCAGGGCCAGAGGTGTGGAAAGGCGAGAGGATTCACCAGAGAGAGATTTGGGGGGGGGGGGGCAGAACAGGCAGATTAACTGAAATATACTGCTGAGGGGAGCAGCAGGTGAGGCAAGAGAGGTCTAATGGGTCACCTCCCTGGCTGGGGATTGAACTTGTGCTGCAGTGGTTGCAGATGCCCCACGGTGTAGTGCCTAACCCCTTGCACCACCATGGAAGTCTTTTTAATAGGTATAAGTAATCTGAAGTATGGCTGTGTTGTAGTTTATTTGATCACCTCCCTCAAGAAAATTATTTAATTTTCCCCTTAATTTTTGGCTGTCCCAAGCCACCCAGCAGTGTTGAATACTCCTTGTACCTATGAGCAAGCAGGATGGAGTCCTAACCATGCATTCTGGTCACAGAGTACACAGACTTAAGATGCTGATACATGGCATCATGTAGCTTTCCCTAAAAGTTTGGTCAATTACTTAGCACCTTGCCAATAATTTACCAGAGAATCCCAGAAGGCATTCATACTCTAAAGAGGAATATAGTTAGCAAATCCCTCATCACATATCATTACCAGAAAAATTCAGTGATGGTATATGTGTGTGTAATGTAGTAAGTTACCACAGGATTTAAAATATATATATGTTGAATTGCTATTAAAAGTCTATTTAAGCAAGAAAATGTTTCTGACTCAGTGATCTTATTTAGTAGGAACACAAGTTTATAAAACTACAGGGAGTGGACAAGGGCAGAAGAAAAGGTAAGACAAATATTTGACTCTTCAGCCAGATATGAGTGGCAGTCTATCATTAAAAAAACAAATTTTAAATGAATATCCTCCAAAAGTATTGCATGGTTAAAATAAAGATGGAACGAACTTTTATATCATTTAATCAAAATGTAAAATTAATCAGTGGTATGGCTTGCATTGTATCACTGCATACGGAGGAGCAGGAGCAATTAAAACATTACATTAGTTCAACACTTATGAATTCAGGCAATAAGCATGTAGTGAAAAAGGGCCCTAGAGAAACATGGAGGCTTAAAATTATCTGTCTATTCAACATGTGCTCTATTATCTTGGGAACACCAAACTCAGTGACAAAATTCTCACAGCTAGGCTAATTGCTTTAATAAGACCTGCTTTATTTAAAAATAAATCCAAAGAAGCTGCCAGAACTGGACCTGGTGACAAATACTTCTCCGCAGCAGTTGTCCTGTGGCATTGCAGCGGGGTCCTGATCTCCACTTGGATGGCACCGAGGGGCAGCGGCATTCTTGCCAAATACCCGTGGTAGGATGCCAACTTTTCATGGGGCAGCTCTGGCTTCTTCCTGTGTCCTTTCTCCCCAGATCTGAGTTCCCTCAGAGCTGCCAGCATGGTCTCAGAGAGCCATCTACCTCATCAGCTCTGCATTCTTAGGCTCCGTCATCCCAAGCCCCATCCTCCTGACCTCCTGTCCTGTGCTGCACTGCCCATGTCACGCCTCTGGATGCAGGAGGAAAGCCCATTCCTGCTGCCAGGAAAACTTCAACTTGGGAACTTTCTAGAGTAATTTTGATTACCTAATTTAAGATCAAGTGCCAGAGCAGATAAAGTCTACTCAACACATCCTGTAAGCTGTACAGCATTCCTAAATTCTCAGGGACTTTCAAAGACTATGTCACATAAACCTAGCCCCTGATGGAGGCCTGGAGCACATCTTTATCTTTCCTTGTGCTGAAGCCACTTTCATAGCAGGGAGAGGCCTTCTCCTCCCTTAGGATACCCTGTAGTAAACAAGGGTAGACATTTTTCTTGGGTGGGCTTATATCACACAGGCCTGTTCTGGACGTTACCATTTATTTTTTGTATTTATGGCGCCAATCTGGATTTTATGTGTTTGATTTATCTTCCCTTCTCAGACAGAGAAGACACAGCAATACCCAAGGCCTATGCAGAGTCAAACTGAGCTTATTTGAATAGGATTTATATTTCAGTCAAGTGTTGTGTTCATCACATTCTCAAAAGCAACCCATGTAGAAGGCAGGTCTGCTGCTGCTTGCACTGTCTGGAGAATTCCACAAGGGCAGTGGGAGACCTTGGAGTCCAGACTACTGTGGGATTGTCCACAAGTTACAGGGAGGGAGATCCTCTAAGTCATGAGGTAGGGGTACAGGCCTGTGGCTAGAGAAGTATGTCAGCCAGACTCTCAGAAAAAAACAGACTACAACAGGGCCTCCCTGGTGGCGCAGCGGGTTGAGCGCAGCACTGAGAAGCACCTGTGGCACAGCAACGTGAGTTCGATCCCCGGCCAGGGAGGGGACCCACGTGGTGCAGCAGACTCCTCCTGTCTCACCCACTGCTACCCTCAGCACTGTGTTTCAGTCAGTCTGCCTGTTCTGCTGCCCACTCTGTCTCTGGTGAATCCTCTCACCTCTCGTGACTCTGACCTGTACCCCAGCTTTTGTATGCATAAAATAAATCTTAAAAACCAACAAAATTCAAACCACATAGTCACCATAGATAAGAACTGCTTCTCTCAAGACTCACTTTCTTATTTTCAGTAAAGCAAGAAAAGAAAATAGCAGCTTATTCTACATGTACCAACACAGTCCACACTTTGAGACCTCATGCTACCTGCTCTCACCACTCACAAAATGTAAACAGGCTGAATCTTAGAATTATTGGATTTTTAATGCAAACTCATCTTGTGAAGCAACCTGCACAGACCTCAACTCTGCTGGAGGTATTGCCCTGGACCTCCTGGTGCCCCATTAGGGGGCAAGAAGGGACTCTTGTCTTGCTTGGATGGTGATGTATATTTCTGTATTCTTCTATCATTGACTACATAAGGTACTTATGTTCAGTTACTGGCCCAATATGTCACAATCAATCACTGTAAGTTAAAAAACACCACTCATTCAACTCCACCTAGAGGTAGCCCTTCAGAGATTTCCAGCAAACTCCCCTCCATCCCACAAATACTTATTGTTTGCGAGTGCCTGATTCTATGTGTCATTTTTATTTTACAGATGAGTAAAGTGACTCTCAGAGATGAAGCAATCATTCAAAGTCAAGGTCACTAGAAGATGGAGTCTAAACCCACATGGCCTGATTCTGAGCCTGGTTCTTTCCTCCTTGTCTCCTTTCTTCCTTGCCCCTTGACATGCTGCTTGCCCAGAAAGTATAAGGGCGCAGGAGAGAAGGATTTCCTTGGAATCCAAGATTGATTTTGAGAACATTGTTTCTGCATGGCCAAGAGGGAGTGTTGGGAATTTTCCTGAAGGTCTTAAGACCTAAATACAGAGCTGTGAATTAGTATCCATATCCTGGAGGTTAAATGTCCACTTACTCTTTAAAAACCAAAAGGGAGAGGAGAACCCAACACACTGAAAAACTAAACATTATCATCCTTAATAACCCAGCTTGGAAATTAATGAGCTGTAGGAATCGAAAGAGTCATTTTGCTTTGGCTCAGGCAGAAAACACTGATAGAATTCTGTGCTGATGCATTGTAGAGCTTTGTAATTGCTCCTCTAAATGGTCAATAGTTTTAATTTGTATATAATACGTGATTGCAATCAGCCCAAGCAACTGTTTGTGCAGATTTAAAATTTTTTTTCCATAGAAGCTGCAACAGTGCGATATTTAAGTAGAACCTCTCATCTGATTTTTCAAGGAAGCTGAGTGTCTCTGTTTTAAAAAAGCAGAAAATTTTTTGGGTTATATTAACAAAATATTAATGAGAGCCCTTCATAACACATGATGATACATCTACTCAGTGTAGATACTCCTACAATGACACATCTGATTTGATGTTAGAAAACCTTCTTAATATCGGCTAGTCATTGTCACTTATGCCATTGACATTGTCACCTGCATTTGGAAGACCAAAACCCCCTTGAGAAATTTGTCTCTGACCGTCATAGCAGACGCCTTATTGGCTCCAACTTGCCACCATTACCTTTGCCACAGTGGAGTAAATTACACCCACTGCCTCTTAGAAAGCATTGCCACTTTTTAGCCAGTTTTAACGATGTCATATTAACATAGCCTAAGGAGCAACTGAGTATACTTTTCATGAAATCATAGCAAAGTTTCCCTTTGTATTAAATGTTTGCAAAATGGGGTAACTTGTTAACTAATTGATCTGGTTTACTGACTAACAAAAGACATGAATAGTAGCCTCAGTCAGTCAAAATCCAGAGCAAACCCTAGGACTCTGCCTGCGGCCATGTGATGGATTAATGACACACCTCCAGTCTCCTCCACACCCCTCTTCTAAATTCAGGAAAGTGATGCCCCTTTGAAACTGTCTTAATTCAGTGTGATCTGTAGGTAAAATAGAAGTTTTATTCTTTATTTTGTAGGTTTTGGGCGACATTACAGAACAGCTGCAAATACTATTTTTCTTTAATTTACTGCACAACAAAGTGACTCCCACGTTTGGAGTGTGGGCTCCAATATCTCTCATGATGGGGTTTTGCTGTTCTCAGTAATGCTAATGTTGACTATTTATTGAGCAACTATAATGTGCCATACCAAGCCATATTATTATTTCTGATCAGAAAAGGCAGAAGAGATGGTGGGAAAGGGCCAGGATCACAGCCAGCAGTGAGTATATTCTGTGGTGAATATACATTTACATGTATATATGTTTATATATTTATTTTACATATACAAACATATAAACCATGCAGATATATTTTGTCAATACTGTCATTGATACAGAAGATGAATGTATATATCTGAAACTCACTATGAATTTTATCATAAATTTAATTTCCAATTCATCCTAAATCTATATCCCTATTTAGAAGTAGAATGCAAGAAGTTAAAAATAAATAAAAATTCAAAAACCTTCTGGAAACTGAATTCATGGAATCTCTCCAATCAAAAATTGCTTGATGAAACTGACTTACATATCTGCATATTTTATCCAGGGGCCTCCTCATATGTTCTAGCACCTGGCTTAATATAGTTCCTAATAAATAGGTGTTAAACAAATAACTGTGGAAATCTGTTTTAGTAATGTACGATTGTGAAATGCTTGGCAAGTGGAGATGTCTGTCCTTCTCCCACTGCTTCCTGCACAGTAAATGGAATTATATCAGACCCCACTAAGACAATAAACTCATTGTGTGCAGCTAGATTTTGTCCCTCAGTTAGAAATTATACCACAGATCTCTGTTGTCTACAATAGCATCCTTGACATAGGAGAAATATCAAGAGCAATTTGAGTATACATAAAAGCAATTTCTAAATTTGAATTAGTTGATGGGGAAAAAGTCACCCCAAACAGCTGCTTGGTTAATGGCTAGTGAAAAATGGTGGGAGCTATGTCAGCCATCCCCAAACTGCAGCTAAACTAATTGCATGGGAGGCTGCTTTGAAGACAGATAAAGTGTATTCATTAAATTTTATGCAAACTTAGGAAATCCTGACCTGCTTATTCTTAAGCCAACACAAAGAAGACCAGGCCACTGAGGCCCCATGGCCTCCCCTTACTCTAGCTACTCCCACTGTCCCTGACCCCACAGTCTGAGCATTTGTTAATTGTCACTCAACAGAAATGCATATCCACCGCAGAGTATACGCACTGCTGGCTGTGAGCCTGGCCCCTTCCCACCATCTCTTCTGCCTTTTCTGATCAGGGGCTGGAGGGAAGAAGAGGGTGTTTGATCCAGGTTTGACTCACTCCCCCCCACCCCACACCTTAACTTCTCTTGCATTTCTGAGGTAGGGGATGGCACGGACATTTGGCTGTCTGTCTCTCTCCTTAATCCTTAGTGCAATCATACATATACTAGAAAAGCAACTTTAAAAAGATAACTTATTTCTGTTACTGACTCAGAAATACCTATTTACACAAACTCGCTGACAAGTGCTTTATAAGTAGCTCCTGTAAGACAGAGTGCCCCACAGCGCGAGCCACATTTGACTGAGTCTGTCTGGACGCCCCACCACTGAAGCATCCAAGGCCTCAGTGCCTGTTAGATGATTCCCTCCCTGAGCCACATCAGAATTTGATTCTAAACTCATTACTGTTTAGGGTGGACTTTCTCTTTTTTTCTCTCTCAGGATTTTCTCTATTTTTAAAGGGCATTCTTGACTCCTTGAAGGGAGGGCTCGGGCAGTACCTAAGCGGCAAGGCAGAGCTCTGGGAGAGACCTTGGGAGAAGGAATGGATACAATGCTTAAAGTGCTGAGCTTCCTTGTCTCCAACATTTTTTCTTCAAGGAATGGATTTGTGAAAACAAGATGAAATTTAATTTGCACAGAAACTAGTGTGCAATATCTAACACCAGCAGGAACCCAGTCAGGACCATCCAATCTTTTATGGATCCCTCCCCCAGTCTGAGCAGGTACCTCTGTGTACACACACACACCAGCCCAGAGCTCGGCCCTACTTTATTCAGAGCAAGCTGGCAGCCTCTTTGCTCTTCCAACTTCCATCTTATTTTGTCTTACTCTGCCTGATTTTCTAAAATTCCCTGCAGGGACTAATAGGGTAGGCACCCTTTGTTTTCCTAATAGGCTATTAGGTTAAAAGGGGGGGGGGGAGTCATTAACTTTTTCTGTGATACAAAATAAGCAAGTAACGTTAAGTGTCGTAATTACTGTTTGCCCAGATCACAGCACCAGCCAAGCGCTGATGCAAGGCACAGGCGTGAATCACATGGCACCTTTTATCAGCTTGACCTGCTGCAGAATCAGAAAGAGAGAGGCAGCTGGTGCCCCCAGACTGGAGGCTACACCTACCTCAGACCACTGGATTGGTTGGTCATAAGATTCCAGATTTAACAATAAAAATACAAATATTTATGGGACATATATATACTAAGCAAAAACATTTATCTGAAATTCAGTTTCCATTGGGAACCTTATATGTTATCTGCTGACCTTAGTTATTGAACACACAATGAATAGGTTCACTTTATCTTAGTGATATTCATAGTTATGGTCTGTATCACCTAAAAACAATTCTTTAAAGAAAATCGTTTTATGTGGAGGTGGCCCTCATATTTAGAGCACATAGGAATGTACATAGGCGCTCTTCTCCAGAATTTTTGAAGCAACAAGTCTGGGGTGGGCCTGAGAATTTGCATTTCTACTAAGATCCTGGTGCTGTTGGTCATAATAGATGTGGAGGTATATATTGCTTGCCCATGTAATTACAAGTCAGTCTTACATATGAAGGAGCTTGGTTTAGTCAAACAGGAAGATGGGAGAGGAGGAGGAGATGTTTGAGGCAGTTCTCATCTAATGAGAGGGTGGTGTTCTTTTTTCTGGGAGGCTAAGATATGGTATTTTTATGCAAGATTAAAGTCTCCCAGAAAAAGGAACTCTACTTACATTGCTAATGGGAATGCAAGTTAATCCAACCACTATGGAAATCCATATGGAGGTTCTTCAGTCTACTAAAAATAGAGCTACCATATGACCCAGCAATTCTACTCCTAGGGATCTACCCAAAGGACACAAAAACACTGATCCAAAAGAATACCTGTACCCCTATTTTTTTACAGCAGTATTTAATTGGTAAGACCTGAAAACAACCCAAATGCCCAAAAATAGATGACTGGATCAAGAAGATGTGGTACATACACACAATAGAATACTATTCAGCAATCAAAAATGACAAGCTAGAGTCATTTGTAGAAAGATGGGTGGAGCTAGAAGGAATTATGCTCAGTGAAATAAGTCAAAAGGCAAGAGGAAAATACTGGATGGTTTCACTAGTAGGAGGAATGCAAAGGAACAACTACAAAAAAAAAAAAAAAGAGAGAGGTCAAAGAAATGAACAATTACAGCCAAAAACAAAAAAAACAAACAAGCAAACACAAAAACACAACAAGAACAAAAGGTCAAAGACAAACAAAAGGGATCATTGGAGACTGGGATGAAGGCAGAAAGTACACAAGGGACTGAGGTGACGGTGCCTGTGTGAAATGGTGGTGGGAATTCCTTGGGGACTACAAATGAGGTAAAATATAATTAAATAAATCTATCAAAAAAAAGATAGCTGCCACTTTTATCATATTAAAATAAATCACAAATTTACTCAAAAAAAAATAAAGATTAAAGTCTGCCAACCAGCACCCATTTTATATTTGGACAAGCTATGATATCAAGTGAAGTCAATTTAGAAATGTAACAAAATTACACTTAGCTCACTATGCTTTGCTGCTGAGGGAACTTACAGAACAATAACTACATAAACTTTTAGGCTCAAATACCAGCAATGGCCTCTTCTGATAGAAAAAATTGGGGCAAGAGAGAATTATGCACACAGATGCATGGTGTATACCACACAGGATATACTTGCATTCTTGTCTCTTTCAGGATGGAGAGTCCTTTATTTCTAACCTCAAAGAAAAATGAATTTCTGCGTGATCCAACCTAAGCAAATGTAAATGGAGCAGGTGGCAGAATGTGCCACACCCAAGGGTGCTGGTCATGGAAGACCATCGATGAGCTTGGCCAAAGGTTGTATGGTTGTCCCTGTTCCTGGGGTGGTCTCCAAGGACACTTGTTCCCACAGGGATTCAGGTTGGCTATTCATTATCTGGGTGACCTTGAGAAATCTTGTAACCTATCTGAGTCTAATAACATGCCCAATTCCAAAGTACAGGCAGGAATAACATCTGCACAACATGGCTGTGAAGTTCCAGGACACTGTCTAGGGAGTGGAGTCTTGGAGATTATCTGGCCCTTCACGGAGGCTCTGTAAACACTAGTCCCTGGGGACAACAGAACTTCATCTGTCGGGGTACTTGAAACTGAATCATGGGTGATGGGATCATTTTCATGTTCCACACACATAATTGCAGTTGCTGAGTTTTTCCTTCCTAAATTCTCTGATCAAAAATACAAGCCTTTTTTTGGGGGGTAGGCTTTTTTTCCCCCAGTTACCAGAAAATGGTAAGTTATTTCAAGCAATCTTCAAAGAATGGAAAAGCTAACTTCTAAATTATGTTAATCATTTTTTATCTGTCACCTTTGCCAAATCAAAAAAGCAGGGCCTTCATTCTTCCATTAACCAGACTTTTGACCTAGAGTCAGTTATCTGAATTCCTAGGGTTTCAGTTTTCTCATCTGTAAAAATAGGAGGAGGGTTGAGCTGACATTTAGGGAATTCTTTACGTTTTCACTGGCATATATCCAGTGTAGTAGGCAGTTGAATTAAATTAAAACAAAGTGGTTAGCAAGTTGCCTACTATTAGGAAAAATAAGTGAGTTGATCACTTAAAAACAGAACAACTGTCTAGCCATCTACAGACTCAGTATGACTGTGTATGGAGTAAAAGAGGACAGAGTTCTTAGACTCTTGCACAAGTTAGGACAGGGTTAGTCACACCCTGAAAACAGAATCCTGCTTCACAGCCTTCTTGTACATGCTCCACAACTATACCAGTAGTACCTGGATATTCAGCATTCCCAGACCCAGCTTTGAGACTGCTTAAAATAAAGTCAATAAACATCTGTTGTTACTTTTTTCTGATTTAAAAAGTAATACATGAGAAAATCTGGAAAATTCGGACACAAATAAAAGGAAAATGATAACCATTAGTAATCCCCATCTCTAGAACTAATCACTACTAATACTTTAACATTCAATTCTTGTTTCTATTAACATTTTCTGATATCAAAGCATAATATATGAAATTTGACCATCTTTTTTCTGACTTAATATTATCTTAATATATTAATATTATCTGAATGTATGCAGACTTCTCATGCTTTTAAAACCTTTATAAACATTATTTTAAAAATTGCTGCATAACATTCCATTATAAATATTTACCATAATTTATAACAATCATTTTGTGTTGGAATTTTAGGAGATATTCTTTTCTTCATAAACAGGACTAGTGTTTGTTTTGTTTTGTTTGGTGTAGTATATGCATAATAATGAAAGATTGATAGTTTAAAGAAAAACTAAATCTATCTTTTACCTGCTTTTGTCAAACCTGGCTGTAGCCAGCTCTTTAGAACCTCTGTCAAGCAAAGATAGCTATTCCCTCCCAACCATAGATTAAAAGCCCTTTATAAGGAAATCTTCAATTGAGGAATTTAAGAAAAAAGGGGATCTGGGATAGGAATTGGAGGAATTAAAAATACTGAGGAAAATAAAGTCAAGACACTATTACATCAAGATCGTTATTCACTGTGTGTTGTACATTTTAAATTAATGTGGTGAGTACAACACAACCAGTTTTGATTTACTAGTTCTTAAATGCCTTGAAACATCTTGAATTGTCTGTTGAAGTCTCATTAAAATGCCTGCAAAGTAATTTTGAATTGTCACAGATGACCTGTCTTTTGAGACAGAGCTGTTCTTCTCTTACTGATCCTTCAACCCAAGACAATTGAGTTTTCCCAGCACTCAGCCAACTACTTCCAGAAGCAAATATGTCCTTCCTAGCCTCAGATAGGCAACTTCCAAACCTAGTCCCTCCATCCCTGTCTCACAAGATCCAGCTTACTTGTTCATGGCTTCCTTTATTTCTCCCAAGACCTTACTATATAGGTTCCAACTGTTATCACTTTTTTCTTGTTTCTAAAGAAACATTGCTCAGATTCTTTATTTCCTAATGACTTCAAGTTAGAACGACTCCCAGATAAAGGAGCATTTTTAGAAAATGCAAATGAAGTTTCCAGAAAGAATTGCAGAAGTGAGACCACATCTATGAAAAGGTTAAGAACTAGAAACTCAAAGGGGGTAGTAGATTTGAGGAGGGGCAAGAAAGACTTGTTAGCATGAAGTTTAAGAGAAAGTACAACCAGTAAGTAACAACTCATATCAAGTTTAGCTACTTTCATTGCAATGCAATTGAAATACCACAAACTTCACTCTCTTATACTGTCTAGTTTCATCACAGAGACATGCAACCATCACTGCTATCTAACTTTCTTCTCTTCCGTCAAACACCCTGTAGCCATTTGTGATTATTTCCCATTCCTTATTTTACCCAGCCCTTGATAAGCAGTGATCGGCTTTCTACTTCTATGGATTTGAGTATCATGGACATTTCATGTAAAATGACTCACACACAAATGTGTGGCATCTGTGTGGTTTCTTTTACTCAGCATAACATTTTCAAAGTTTACACACATTGTAGTGTATGTTAGTACTTCGTTCCTGTTTTACGACAATAATATTTCATTGTATAATATAGCACATTTTGTTTATCCATTCCTTAGTTCATGGATGTTTGGGTTGTCTTTATATTTTATCCATGGGCAAAGTTGCCAGAATATCAATGTACAAGATTTTGTGGGGATGCTGATTTTCTGTTCTGTTGAATATGCAAGTAGGTGTGACATCACTGCTTGTAGAATAACTCTATGCTTGAATTTGTGAGAAACTGCCCAAGTGTCTTTCCAAAGTAGCCACACCGCTTTATCTTTCCATCAGCAATTTAGGGGGTTCCAGTTTTTCTGCAACTTGCTGTCGCCCGTCTTCTCTACTGCACATGGCAGTGGGTATGATCTGGTATCTCACTGGCTCAAGAGTTAATTTTGAAAGTAATAGTCAAAAGATAACCCAGGGTGGGTACAAAACACTTTCAAGTTAACTAACTGCATTGCAGGCCTCTGCCTGGGGTCCCCGAGGAACATATCTGTCCAATGCGTGGGCTTCATTTGGCCATCTGGTGGGGCAAGTCTTCTCTGGTTCTTCATATGCCTTATCTGCTCGCACCTTATCTGACATCTGGCTTCATTCAGCACGTGTCTGGCTCCTATGGACCTGAGTTTGTGAGCCTGTCTTCAGTTTCTACTCCTGTGTCCAGACATATTTATTCTATGACTGTGAAGAACAATGTGTCTGGGTACAGGTTAGAAATATTTTGAAATAATGAGTGTTGGGGATTAAGCTTTCTGAAATGTAAAACTTAACCAATATACAAAATTCATAGACTATTCTACCGAATTAGTGTCTAAAAATTGTTTCTACTATTGTAGCATATTTTGGCATATCATTTTAGCACGGTGAAGGAAGATATGCAGATCAAAGACCACCAGGTCATATCTTGCAGACACAGATCATTTTCCCTTGCAGAAATCTTGCAGCTTGCTAAGAGACTCCATGGTCTAACAGCTTCTATAAAATGGTCCAAAATAAGGCAAAGCTGAAGTCACAATTGTCAAATCACTGAGACATTATACTTTATGATCTAGAATATTTTGGTTTTGCATCCACAATGACTTTGGGAATTCAAACAGATAGTGGAGACTAATGATTATCGAAAAATGCTTCAAAGGAGATCAATAAATTAGTGAGACATAAGAAATAGCCTGATTTTAGATAAATCAGTACCCATCAGAAGCCAGAGACTTTATAGTTAGAGACTATTTTAACCTGTATTTTGGAATAAGGGTTTCTTTGTACTGAAGCTTGAAAGACAAGATGGGTGGGAGAAGAGGTAATGGAATTGTTCACAAAGTGTATCATCTTTCCAAGATGTCATGAACGACTTAACACTTGAAATATTATCCATACCAGTTTCTTCTCAATGTCAGCGGATCTCAATCAAAATTCATTATGTGCTAAAATAAAAGTAAAATGCCTGAAGATCCAGATGCTTGTGCCATTCAACGTTTATGAACTTTCATATTTTTTTCTAGTTTTTGTCTACGTGTTTAAAATCTTGTAGTCTTCCTATAGGTTAGATTTCTGGGTATTAGAAACCTCTGTTCCCCAAATTCAATAAAAATAGGTTTTCAGCATTAGACACACTGTAACAATTGTACAGGGTGTAGCAAAATTTGCTTTTAAGAATTAATAGGATTTCCCAAAGGATATATTTTCCTGTCAAACCTAATCCACATGATCAACAACTATAGCTCCAAGTAATTCTTTACTATTTCTTTTATTCATGTTTTTCTAAGCTTATTCTTACATATCCTCCAGGGTAACATGTATTACAGAAATTTCTGGCTTTCCAGCCAAAAATTAAAAAAAAAGAGATGTGCTTTATATTTAGTTGACAAAGTAAGAGAGTCAATTTTTTTACTAGTGGATTTTTGAAATATATGGGCAATTTTTGTAATTCTGATTTATTTTTTACCAATTGCAACCAAAAGCATTGAGAGCAAATTGTCTCATCCTTCCCAGTATGTGGTGATAAATTACACAACGTTAGTCAGTACTGTTGTGATTAACTTTAGTGAGCAATTTAGCCATAGCTATGCATACAACTGGTACAGTGCTCCTAATGTTCTGGGGCGGTGGTATTTTATTGAGTTCACTGAGAAAACAGAACCACATCCTGTATCCTTCCCATTTTTCCATATACAACATAATGACCCTGCTCTGAACTAGCAGTTCAAGGTCCTTGCTACCTGTTGTGTCAATGTAGGTGAGTTCAGGTGAATCAGAGAGGACTAAACGTTTGACTCAATTGCAGGACAACCTGCTAAGTGACTTCACGGGATACACTGGTTCTTCCATTGATGCTTAAATGACAACAGAGGGACACCCCATAAAGAAACAGAAGCACCGCCCACATATTAGCACAAGTACACTGGCTTCCCACTGTCCAGATTAGAAGAACCAGTGGGTCTCCCACAGCCTGTGGGTAGTTTCCTCTGCATAGGAGGTGGTTGGGATTTCTCCACTCTTTCACACTCTCCATTGCTTTCCTGAAGCCTTTAAAATCTGCCTGCCCAGGTACTTTTAAAGGGCATGTCTAATTAAGAATATTTTAAAAAGACTAGAAAGAAAAAAGTTATAGATAATGTTGACACTACTCCATCTACTTCTGCTTCCGGGAGTATAGCATATTGAAGAAGTATAAGGTAGCTGTTAAGAGACTGCTGGCATTCAAATACTTACATTTGGATTTAATAGCTGCGTGACCTTGGGCAAGTTCCTTAGCCTCTCTATAGCAAAAATCCCCATTTGACAAAATGGCAGTATGGAGTTATAAGAATTCAATCACCGGCCTTCCTGGTGGCACAAAGAATTAAATCTCAGCACTATGAAGCTACTGTCAGCCAGGGAGCTGACCTATAGGGTGCAACAGACCTCTCCTGTCTCCCCCGCTGCTCTGCACCCTCAGCAGTGTATTTTAATAAATCCACCTGTTCTGCTCCCCACTCTGTCTCTGGTGAATCCTCTCACCTCCCCCATACCCTGAACTTCTGGCATGTACCCCAGTTCTTGTCTGCATAAATAAGTCTTAAAAAAAAGGTATTCAGTCACTTAGTACACCTAAGATTTTAGAATACTGTCCAATCCAGTACGAGCTGTATAAACATTTGCTATTGTTCTTTAGCCATGTTTTCCTTCCCCCCTACTGTATGACTCTTTAAAATATAGTTCAGGGGCCTCCCCAGTGGCACAAAGGGTTAAGCACTGCACTATGAAGCATCCACAGCCACTGTAGCACGAGTTCTATCCCTGGCCAGGGAGGTGACCCACATGGTGCAGAGACCTCTACTGCCTCGCCTGCTGCTCCCCTCAGCAGTGTATTTCAGTAGATCTGCCTGTTCTGTTCCCCACTCTGTCTCTGGTGAGTCCTCTTAAATCCCGACATCTCTGGTCTGTACGCTAGATTTTATATGCATAAATAATCTTTAAAACAAAATAAAAACAGTTCAGTAGATATTATGTATAAAGTGTTATATTTGTTTCCTCCAAGGTCATAAACAATTGCATCCCATGCTGTTTTATAGTTTGCCTAATTAAAATTATAATGACTGCATACTATACAAGGGCAAGAGTTAACATTCACATTGATGTCACTATCTCATTGCTATAAATAATGCTATAAATACATTTGTGAAATGTTGTTTTTCTTTTATTTGAAATATCAGGAAAGGGAATAAAGACCAGAAGAGGGAATACTTTAATGTTTCAGGAATGTCTTTCAGGATGTATAAATACTTAATATTAGAGAAAATAGTTTGCTCAATGTTACTGTACATATAACCGAATAGCATACTATGACCACAATAATGTGCATGCTTGTGTTTAACATATTGAAATAATTTCCTATGTTTGATTTGCTACTTATGTTTATTTTTTGAGGTTGTTATGGTTAAGTATTTTGCTCAATTACCTAATGAAGACTTTTAATATTTCTTATTAATTGTATTGTAGGATGGTAAGCATATAATACTTTTACTGTATTTTGCTGGGAATAGCTTCTACTTATTCATTTTTTAAAAATGTTTTTATTTATAGCTGAGCAGTATTCCACTGTGTATGTGTGTTTGTGTAGCGCACATGTTCTTAACCCACTCATCTGTCATTGGGCACTTAGGTTGTTCCATAACATGGTTATTGTAAATAGTGCTGCCATGAACATAATGATGCATATATTCCTAAGAACTAGTGTTTTTGTATTATTTGGGTAGATACCTTAAAGTAGAATTCTGGATCATATGGTGGATCCTTCTTAACATTTTGAAAAACATCTATGCTATTTTCCATAGGGGATATAACTTTTGCCATTTGTGATAACATGGATGAAACTAGAAGGGACTATACTCTGTGAAATAAGTCAGAAGGAGAAAGACGAGGTAGTGCCACTTATATAAGGAATATAGAGAAACAAAACAATGGATCAGATAAAGTCAAAGCAACAGCAAACCCCAGAAATCTAACTGTAGAACTGAGGCTACCAGTGGGGGAAGATGCGTGGAGAGAGAACAAGGAGGCAAGGAGCTCAGTGGGCTATGGTGGAAGATTATGGGTGTGGTATGGTCACAATACCTGAAGGAGAAGCTCGTATACATCTCAATCATATATAGTGTTGTAAACAAATGTTACCTCAGTTAAAGAAAAAATGATTTTATTTATATGGAAATATTTGTTCTAGATAACCAAATCTATTTTTGTGATTAATTATCATAAATTGTCATTAATATTTCAATAGTCAATTCTACTCTAAGATGCTACCAAAGAATGCAAAATTAGAAATTTGAAGGCATATATGCATTCCTATATTTACTGGCACATAATAGTCAAGTTATGGGAACTGTGTAATCCCGAGCCTTCCTTACTCTTGGGGAGCCCAGAGTTCCTACTTGTCAGCTAGATAGGGGGTCAGCTAGGGGGCTCTCACCAAGGGCAAAAGTCCTGGTATGAGAACATAATGAGAAACCAAGTATCTGCTGAAAAGAGCAGGCAGATATTAGAATAGAGATAATATGCTTTTGGTCAGCGGGAATAATGGACCCACACCCCAGGCAACAGCCCCTGGTCATTCTACCTTAGCTCTCATCCCTACACCCATCACCCATGCATGTATACTCCCTCTGTACTTGCCCCACCTGGGGTACTCAATGCTAATAAATGTGAGACTGCCTTTGGATTGGGGCTGCATATCACTTCTAGTGTAGCCCCTCTAGGCTTCTCATTGCTCCATAAGGATTTTAAGTAGTCTGTCCCTTATTCCATGATGCTTCCAGCACTGCTATTCTGTGAGGTGACAGAGAACAACCCAAGTCCAGTGGCAGATGAGTGGATTAAGAAGATGTGGTATACATACACAATGGACTACTACTCAGTTATTAAAAAAGATGAACTCTTAAAACATGAATGGAGCCGAAGTGGGTTAGGCTAAGAGAAATAAGTTGAAGGAGGACAAATACCCTAACTTCACTTATATGTGAATATAAACAAAATTTATAGACAAAACTAGATCAAAACAAACTCTAGCGATCCGACTGTAAAATTGAGGCTACAAAATTGAGGCTAGGTATAGGGAGGAGAGGGAGGAAGGAGATTAATGGAATAAGTAGGACTATGTGTGTCTTGGTGGTAGGTGAGGTGTTGCGGCATACATTTGAAGAGATGTGAACCTATACCTCTGAGTCATAGATAAAGTTGTAAACCAATGTTACCTCAATGCCAGAATAAGGCAATAAAAATTAATTAAAAAGTGGCAATAAGTATCTATTTCTCAATAATAACCTTAAAAATACATGGGTTAAACTCACCAGTTAAAAGTTATAAAATAAATTAGTGGATTTCTAAACAAAGTCCAGTCTTTTCCTGTTTACAAGAAATTCATTTTACCATCAAATGTAAGTACAGAGATTTAAAGGCTGAAAGAGAATCCTCCAGCAAATAGCAATCAGAAATTCAGGGACAGATGTATCAGATAAAATTCCATTTGAAAAGGTAATAAGAGATAGAGATGGATATTACATCATGATTTATAGTACTAGTTTCTTTTAATGTATATATATCAAATGATGGATCGCCAATATGCACAAGGTACTTATTAATAGAACTAAGGAGATATGACAATAACACAGTTATACTAGGTGATTTTAATACTCCAATTGCACCTATGAACAGATCTATAAGAGAGAATAAACAATGAATCAATTGCCTTAAATGAAGATCTAGGCTAAATTGAGTTAACAGACATTCATATAACACTCTACCCCCAAAAGTGCTGTATACACCTTTTCAAATGCACAGAGAACACTTTCAAGAATAGACCATATCTTGGGATGCAAGTCAATTGTAAATAAGATTATGAATACTGAAATCATACTAAATATCTTTTTCACCATGATGCTATACAATTAGAAATCGACTATTTTAAAAACTTGGAAAAACTTAAATACATGGAGATTAAACAACATGCTGTTTAGTAGCTATTGGATTAAAGAGGAAATTAAAGTAGAAATCAAAAAATACCAGGAGGCTAATGAAAGTGAGGATAAACTATCAGAATTTATGGGACAGCAAAAGTGGTCTTCAGAGGGAAGAGAACTGCAATACAAGTTCACATTATGAAGCAAGAAAATTCCTAATTAGACAACTTAGTATTATACCTAAGCCACATACAAATGAGGAACAAACAAGACCTAAAACCAGTGGAAGGGAGATGGTAAAAATAACAGCAGAAATAAATGAAATAGAGATCCAAAAGTCTATACAAAAATATTCTTCAAGAAGATAAACAAAATGGACAAAAGTTCGAGTAAACTAACAAAGGAGAGAGAAACACTAAAAAACTAAATAAAAGAGGAACAATGACCACAGATACCATAATAATACAAAGGATCACAAGTGATTACTATCATCAATAATATGACAATAAATTGTGCAACATTAAAGAAATGAACAAATTGCAAGAACATTATAGTTTACCAAGTCTAAACCAGGAAAACAGAGTAACGGATCACAACTAAGGAAATTAAGACAGCAATTGAAAATCTCCCCAAAACCCAAAATCAAAGGCCAGATGGTTTTTAAAAATGAAGTCTATCAAACCTTTAAAGAACTTAAACCCATCTTACTCGAATTACTTCTAAAAAATCCAAGAAGTGAAATGATCTGTAATAGATTTTATAATGCCAACTTAATTAAAACAAAACCAAAAACCTAAACTTCGCAAGAAAAGAAACACAGACCAATATCCCTGAGGAATATTGATGTGAAAAAAATCTTCGAGAAAATACTAGTGAGTTGAATTTAAAACAACAATTTACAAGGGTTAAACATCATGAACATGTGGAATGTAACCCAGGGATTCAAGGGTGGCTTAATCTAAACTAATCAATCAATGTATTACACTTCAACAAAAAATAAAAATTACATGATAACATTTATATATGTAGAAAAAGCCTTGAAGATTTAGCAACCATTTATAATTAAAAACCCTTAACAAATGGGGATTCAACATAATAAAGATATATCACAAATCTACAAAACTATATAGTTAATATAAACTATATATAACTATAAAATTATCATTAATATAAAACTAAAGCTTCCCCTTTAAAGTCATTAACAAGATAAGAATGCCCATTGTCACTACTTTTTTTAATTTAGTACTACAAGTTTTAGCTAGAACAATGAGACAACAACAAGAAATGAAAGGAATTCAGTTGGAAATGAATGAGTGCAAGTATCATTATTTGCAATCAATATGGTGCTATATATATGTAAAACCTTGAGGACTCTACCAAAAAACTATTAGAAATAATAAATGCAAAGTCACAGTTTACAAATCAGTATTAGTTGTATTTTTATATTCTAACAACAAGCAAAAGAAAATTAAGACAGTAATTCCATCCACAATCATTCTGAAAAGAATCAAATACCTATGGATTAACCTATGGAGGTGAATGATCTATATAATGAAAACCACAAGATGCTATTTAAGGATTTAGATTATGACATAAGGAGAAAGAAAAACATTCCATGCCCATGGATGGGGATAATCGATAGTCAAAATGACTATTCTACTAAAAGTGATATATAAATTTATTCCATCAAAATACCTGTATTCTTCTAAGAAATTGAACAGAATAATTGAAATTTATACAAAACTATATAAGGCTTTGGATACCAAAAGCAATCTGAGAAAGTCATCTCTCAGTCATTCCAAAATGTGGCACGATAGACATTTTAAGGTTAATGATGGAACACAATCCTAAAGAAAAACCAAAGAGATATGGATGATATTTGAAAGAGTTTAAAGTCCACGTAGGAAGGATGTGGCCTTTTCACCTTCCACCTAGAATAAATAATTGAGGTGCCTCTGGCTCCTGTAGGGCACATGGGAACTATAAAAGGAGTGAACATTTTAAGGATTTAAACAGGCCTAGAGTTGTCTCCACCTTAATTACATAAGAGAGTTTTATTTTAACTCTGGCCTAGGAAAACCTAGCCATGAAAATATTTTTTTTAAACAACTTTTTTATTATTTTTTTTTAAGATTTATTTATTTATGCATACAAGCACTGAGGTACAGGCCAGAGGTGTGGGCGGGGTGAGAGGATTCACCACAGAGAGCAGGGAGCAGAACAGGCAGATTAATTGAAACACACTGCTGAGGGGAGCAGTGGGCACAGCAGGAGAGGTCTGCTGCGCCATGTGGGTCCCCTCCCTGGCGGCAGCAGGGATCGAACTTGTGCTGCAGTGGCTGCGGTTTGCTTCATAGTGCATTGCTTAACCCACTGTGCCACCAGGGAGGCCCCAATGAAAATATTTTTATGTGAATGAAATGCTCACTTTCACGGAAAAGTGGCAGACTTGCGCACAGTTGATGAACCAGTGCCGAGTGGTTATACATGAGTAGAGGAAGAGGCCCAAGGAATAAGCATGGAATAACTTTGCAAATTACCACGACATCAAGGTCATAGATCAAATCCATGAACTTCTTGCAAATCTTGGGAAATTCATTTTACAAAATACATGGCAGAAACATGAAATTCTAAAGACATTCACTAAGCACTCATACAGTCTAAACGGCTCAACTATGTAGCACAATGAAAACATTTTCACTATGATCCTGTGAGGTGAATCTTACTATCCCACTTTTGTAGAGTAGGAAGCCAAGTCTCAGAAAATCTTGTCACAGTGCTAAGCTGGGATTTTTAACTCATGTTCTTAACATCTTTACATTACTGTATATGTATATCTGCTGTTCTTTCCCAATTAGATGCTATCTTCTTGACAATGTATCTCTGTATTGTTTCTTATCCCTAATGAAGGGACAGCCACATGTTTTTTTTTTTATTATAATATAGTCATTTTTGAAAGGAAAATATTGTTTCTAAAATAATGTTTCTTAAAATACTCTTTCAAAAATTGCATTAGGGCCTCCCTGATGGTGCAAGGGATTAAGTCGCAACACTATGAATCTTTCAGCAGCCACTGAAGTGTGAGTTCAATCCCCCGCCAGAGGGGACCCACATGGCGCAGCAGACCTCTCCTGTCTTGCCTGCTGCTCCCCTCAGCAGTGGATTTCAGTCAGTCTGCCTGTTCCGCTCCCCACTCTGTCTCTGGTGAATCCTCTCACCCCCCGCCCCTCTGGCCTGTACCCCAGTTCTTGTATGAATAACAAATCTTGGAAAAAAAATACATTAAACTGGCTATGGTATAGAAATTGCATGAGGAAAATAATTAGCTGAATTGTTCATATTATCATACTTACATTTTTGTTAAACATGATTATTTTATTTAAGTTAATAATACCCTTAATAATAATGAGTAACTTTAGCTTTTCATAAATGAACTGTATTTATTCTAAGACTAGGACATTTCATTTCATCCTACACACTATCCAGCGGATGACCTAACAACTCAATCAAAATTTCTAAAATGCTTTCCACTTCCAAAATCCTAAGGGTCAAAATGAATTCTCTCTCTCTCCTTCCCTCCCTCCTTTCTGGCTTCCTCCCCTCTCTCTCACTCACACATATAAAATCAAACACAATCAAGGTAGGAGTGTAGAAAAAGGACATTAAAATGTACATTGAAACACTTGTTCCTCTACTTCTCATTTCCTTTCCTCCAAATTTCAGTTTGATTTCTGGCCAGGAACCAGGCGTGCTCCTTTGCAGAGCATCAGCGGAAAAAGCAGCTTCCTGATGGTGAGAGGGGAGCGAATCTTCGTGCTCAGAAGAGACACTGCCTAACACTGCCCCTCTCCTGTTTGGGAGGGGGAGGACCGGGTTCCCGCATTGGCTTCTCTAGGTGCCTGGAGTTTAGAGGGAGTGCTGCCTTCAAGCAGGGAGAGAAATTGCTGTATCTTGCCCTAGGCAATGTTCTTTCTGACATGCAAAAGAGATTCAGGCTCCTTTATCACCCATAGAAAACTATTTCCAGTGAAGATTATGCAATCTTTATGCCAGCATTGCTGTTTGCATTTTCTAGTATTAAATGCTCAGGGAAAAAAGCAATGCCATGGAGAGTTTAGCTGTGTCCTGTTCTCATGTATGAGCATGCAGCAAAGCAAACAGATGAGTTTGGGTAAATGAAAATCAATACACTCAAAAAGGCCTCTTTCATTCAATTGATTGAAGCTCAGTGGGTAATAGCACAGCAGAATGTGAAACGGTGTTAACGTGGCCCTGGCATAAATCCCACTTACAGGAAATACAGTAACTAAAGTGGATAAAAGCATGAGGGGATTTAATGAGCCACAATGAACTCTTTACTATAGACTTTTATAAATGTTTTTAATATGGTCTTATCACCATGCCATCTGAACTTTCAATGAAGCAAGATCTCCCTTTATGATATACATGTTATTTTTCAAAATCCAAGAAGTCAGAAGAAGAAAGGTTATTCTTGTCTTTAGAGTTAAGGAAGGCTGAATACTAGTGCTGGAAGGATCTTATCTATAGAAGGAGATATGGAACTCACCAGAGGTTCATTTATTGCTCAGGCTCCATGGCAGCTTGGTGGTCAGAGGTCACCAGAACTCAGGCAATTAGCAGGGCCATGCGCTTTCCTCCACCAGTCAACTTGGAGATGGTGGATGACAAGTGTGTTGACACTGCCAATGCCTAGGGAGGTTGTGAGTGGGAAATAAGCCCATAAAAGAGGCCAACCAGCTGGTTCCTCAATCAGATTCTCCCACTACAGGTAAAACGTTTCAAAATTTGGACACAGGAAAACACCATATGTATATATATATTTATATCTTTTGACCCACCAAGTCCATTTCTTAGAATCCATCCTGCAAAAACAGTCTCATCTGTGTGCTGACATAGCCGTAACGAGGCTGCTCATTCTGGTATTGTTTATAATAGCAAAATGCAAAAACAATATTGATGACCATCCACATAGACACCAGTGAAATGACTGCAGTACATCCACAACCTGGATGACAATGAAACCATTAAAAAATTCGAGGATTACTGATATGTAGAAATATGGAAAAATGTGGAAACAACCAAATATAGTCACAGACTATAATATCTAGAATGATGCTTTTTATATTAAGAAAAAGAAAAACCTTTCTATGTGTTTCTGATCTCTGTCTCATCTTCCTCCCACATCACTGTGGGATGAGGGGCAAGGAAAAGTTTAGGGAGTAGAGCAATTGAGTGTGACTGTGTATGACTGGGAGAACCTATTTTAGTAGCTTTTTTGGTAAATGCAATACTTCTTTAGTATGTGATATCTGCCCGTAAGTGTGGTCTGTGGGGTCAGAGAGGTAGCAATTTGACCCTATCTCTTCATGTCATTAAAGGTTTGACCACAAGAAATCCCTCCTTTCCCCTGACCTTCAGTTTAACCTTCTATGAGAGTGATGATGACCATCCTCAAAATTTTTATATAAAACTAAGTGAAGTATTACATGAAAACACTAGGGACAGTATTTGGCAAATATCCCTCTATCGTTGATCATTTCTATCATGGTGGTTTATATATAAAAAAAAAAACAACCTCAAGTTAAACAGAGAAGTACCAAAATGAAAGCAAACTTAATGAATTCAACCACCTAGAGTTTTACCTATATTTTAATTGGATGCTATCCTTCCAGAAAGATCTACAATTATGTTTGCATTTAAAAGTATATTTATGAACTACTGTATATCTCACTCTTTTAATAGGTGCGATTCTGTAGACCTTTCCTTATGTCCAGATAATAGGTGATATTGATATCACTTTAGCAACTGAACTGTATTGCATTGGATGTCTGCATATACCATAATTGACTTAGTCTTTATTTAATCTTTCCCCACCATAGACTTGACTACAAGGAATATCTTTATATGATACATTTTCTCCCACTTATTCAAGTATCTGGAGGAGGGGAAATTAAATGGATGGAAATGTCGGAGAGATGTTATTTCTCTTATAGAAAACAATACGGACTGGAATTGAGTCCCCAAGGAACAATGGCAAGTTTCATTGCAATAGAGAACATGGAATTTGACTTTTATTTTATAGGTGATGGGGAGTTGCTGAAGGTTTTTGAAAAAGGCAATTCCATGATCAGACTGGGTTTTAGGATGATGAATTTAGAGGCTGTGGTGAAACTGGATGAAAGGAGGGAAAGAGGGAGAAATGCGAGTTAGTTAGGAGGCAATTGTGTGGCATCAGGGCAATTGTGAAGCCTCAGCAAAGGTGACCACAGTGGAAATGGAGAGCACCAAGTACCAGAGAACCTGAGGATTCAGAACTGATAGGTGGGTTGTGCTGCCTTCTGTGGTCTAGGGCAAGGGGAGCAAGAGGTAGGCAGGGCAAACCCCTAGCTCAGTCTCTACACTGACATCAGTCCAGGGTCCAAGACTTGGTGGGCTGCTCCCCAGCCAGCTAATAGTGGTGCTTTGCACGAAGGGATTTCAGATGGTTTCCATGTTGCCCTTTTAAGTTATCTGCAATAGCAATTTTCTATATATGTATTATCTTTATTTGGAAAATAGCTATGTGTGCTTATTCTAGAAATATTTAAACAAGAGCGATTATATAAAGTGAAATGGCCCCTCCTCCATTTCCCACCAGACATACTTAAGATAGTAACTGTTAAGAGTCTGGTATACATACTTCTGGATACTAGTCTATTTTTATTATAAATGTTGTTTTTATGAATCCATTGTTGGCAATTCTATTTTCCTAGTTAGGAGACAATTATTTTTCTTTTCAGTGGGTGCAATGCAGTCCATGGTGTGGAAGGAGACTGGTTAGTGGTAGATATAGTGAGTCTGAAGACCCAGGTAGGCAACTGGAAATGAAGACAGAAAGAAGTTGAACCAAAACTTCTTTTGTAGTAGCGAGCATTACAGTTTGAAGAGACAGGTATACATTGGTTTTTTTGAAGAAGAAGGAATTCCAGTTACAAAGGGAAGTCTACTAACAAGAATCACATAGTACTTGTAGAGTCTCGTGATGTACCCAGTGGATCCCAGGCAACACTGGAAATTTCTGTTGCTCCCAAATGTAATGAACACAAGAATTATAAATTTCCTGAAACAGATAACTATCCATGGAATTCAGAGTCTGAACACACTCCCTCTACTCTCCATGGAACAATGTCCTCCATGGGCTTTTTCTCTCTAGTCTAAACTCACATGCATGAAAGGCCTTTCTTGACTAATCCCAACTAAACCTTCTCATTTTATCTCCAGTCACTTTGCTCCATAATCTTGCTTGTACTTCCTGTCAGAGCGGCCAACTCTCCCAGCTTGTCTTATACTGAGGGGTCCTGACTTTCTGTGACTAAAGGCACTCCCAGGATGTGGTACATTAGTGCTAAAAGCTGAAAGTCCCAGCAAAAGAGGGCAAGTTGATCACCCCACCAATTACAGTAAGCCCATTCGTGGCTTCTGTGGCCTCATCTGGGCTGTTTCCTGATCTGAACAGTCCACAGTCCACAGAGCCCTTGTCTAACAGGTGAATGATTACTCACTCTCCAAGACCCACCCCGACCCCCTTGGTTACTTTACTCGGTAAAAATGGATGGATTTATTTGCCTTTCCTTGAACCTTCATAGCTGTGCAACACAACACACTCACTCACAATGACCCCACTCACTCTCAGGATGGGCACTGGTTGGCATAAACCAGTCCATGACTTCCATGTCCCAAACATGGCAACTTCCAGGTAAAGGTGTAGGTAAGAGTCAGAATCCTAAGACTTGTGGAGAGCTGCTAAGAAGCTTTCTCTTGTGTACCTGGATGATAGCATGAGAATTTGTAAAGTCTGGAACTTTTGGAAGCACTTCATAGCCAAGGGTTGTGCCAAGAGCTGATGTGGCATGGAGATGGTACCTTGTGCCAATCTGCTAAACTGCCTTAACAAAGTTCATTGGCCTGAGTGGCACAGGAAATCTATGAGATACTTTATCATAATCTGGAGGCTAAAAGTCTGAGATCAAGGACAACAGGACTGGTTTCTCCTGAGACTTCTCCTTGATTTGCCAATGGCATCTTCTCCCTGCTCCTCGTGTGGTCCCCAGTCTGTGTGTCTGAGTCTTACTCCTAAGCTTTTCCTATAAAGACACCAATCACTTTGGATTAGGAGCCACCCATGTTATCTCCAAATATAGTCACATTCTAGGTACCAGAGGTTAGCACTTCAACATATGAATTTTGCAGTAGGCACAATTTAGCTCATAATACCACTGAGTTGTGGAAGGCAGAGCAGAAAGATAAAGAGAAGTCTGGATCAAAAGATTTTGAGCTACTGGATTCATTCTCACTTTGGATCTGCAACATCTCGGTGTTAGTTTTTACAAGCTTAGTAAATGAACCTTCTTGTTTGTCCACCAGTCCCTGTCTGGGATTTTTATTTTCATCTGTGTCACTTGCTGTTAAATATTCCTATTCAATATAGCTCATCACGTTGCTTTGTTAGATAGCCCCTTTCATGTGTTACTATATAACTTGCTCAGATGTCACCTCACTTCATTTGGCTGTGTGTCGTGAAGGCACATTTGTGATTTCTGCAGACAGAAAGGACTGTGTACGCCACATCTCTGCATCTCTGGCCTCTTGGACAGACTCTGCCCATAGCAGGTGTTGGTGACATTTGTCAAATAAATAAAATGACACTAAGGAGGACTTTTGAGCAAGAAACCTGGAAGAGCAGGACTCAGAAGTACTCAGCCTTCATTTTATTAACTTTTTTGATTAGTATTTTCTGGGCCATAACCTTAAAATGTCTGCAATTAAATCACTGAGCTTTGATCCCAGCATTATAAATCCACCACTGGGCCCTGGAGACAGGTACCTGGGACAGTGGCAATTAGAAATGCTGACACTTTTAAAGTGGTGGAAGAAAGTACAGGAACAGCAATCACGAGTGAGAAGTATGTTTGCAGAAATCACGAATGTGTCTTCACTACATTTCGCATAATAAAAAGAGAAGAAAAGAGAAACTTACAATTATCCTCTTCGAATTGTCAAATATATGTATAATTTTAGATGTCAAAGTTTAGAACAATGATGAATAATATACTTACAGAAATAGCATAAAAGTATTCAGTGAAAACACAGACGTGAACATGAAGATGTATGGTGAAGTACAATTTTAAAAGGCTCTTTTTCATCAGAGTACAATTTTAGGGAAGCACCTGCACTTTCCTGGGAAAATGTAGCTCCCCCGGGATTTTGGTTTTTTTTCATTCTAAAGGCAGATAAAAGAAGTTTTCCTTTTCTCTCCTGACTTTCTAGCTCATATGAACTAAAGATTAATTCCCAAATGGCATTTCACCATCATCATTTATCGTGTTGAAATGTCGTGAACTGTTCTTCAGTGTACAAGTTCTCGGAGCAATTACCTTCACGTGCTTTTCCACTGAAGGTAAGTTTGGCTTCAATCCACAAAACCCTTTTACTACCTATTACAAGGAGCTATTACAACCATCCCAACCCATTAACTTTTTTTTTTTAATCAGTTCATCTGTTATGAGGCTGAACCGAATGTGTAACTTTTGACAATCACCCCACACTGGGAGTTGCTCCTTATTCTTTGTTTCATCAGTCAGAGAAGAAAAGAAGCCCCGTGGCCACTCCTGTGTCCTGACACCTGCTGACTCTTGCTAGGCCCTCTGAGATTGCCTCCTAGGTCAGAAGTAGGTGCTGGGGTGGGGGGTATTCTTCAGGAGCGGGATGTGTGTGAGACTGCGCTGGAGTGAGGCAGACCTCCAGTGGGGGGGGACAAGCGAGGGGACACTACAACAGTGCCAGACTCACGTGATGGCATAATAGATAAAAATGACACAGGAAGGCTTCATGTTATTTTATCTGCAAAGGGTGTTGTTAATAACTAAATCAATTTTGAGGTCTGATATAAAAATTGATCAATGATATATATAAGATAAAATATGGTAGAAATATAATTCTAATGAATGAACAGCTGATCCACAATATTTGAATCAGATATTAATAAAAATAAACATTCTCTTTACACTCTCTTCCCTTCCCTTCATCAGAGGTTCTTTCATCAAAATTTTTATTATCCAATCAACTGGTTCATGCTAATTGATTAATTCCTCCATTCTTTCATCAAAATTTTTATTATCCAATCAACTGGTTCATGCTAATTGATTAATTCCTCCAAAGCACAGCATTGATTTTGTAACTTCTGCAGCTCCAAATGACCTATATTGCTAAAAAATGGAAAACATATAATAGACAACATGTGAAAGACAGATATTCACCATATTTCTACAGGATATCGCTTCATATATTTAACATGCATCATTAGCATGACTCACAAATACATTCTAATTTGTTTATAATGATCTTCAATTAGATAAGCTATTATTCTTGGCAGTCTCCTACTTTTTAAAAGCAGCATTCCCTAATGAGAAAGTTGAGCTAATTACAGGCATGTTTGTCAGCACCCATGTCCAGAATTTCTTATTATCTCTTATTCTAAAAATATCATGTATAAGTGAATAGATTTATTTTTTTATTAGAAGAAGGAAACAGCGGTGTTTACAATCTTCTTTAATTTGGGGCAGAAATTATTATTTAAAAAATGTCCCAAGCCATAATTATATTAAGGATTTTAATTCTCCACTTTCATCCTATAAATTTAGGTCGATAAATACATACAGTGTGAAGACAATGTTATTTAACAGCCCTTTCAGTATCATTGTGGGCTTCCATAAAGACTTTCATTAAAAAATCATCAGCTTTCTCTCTTTGCCTCTCCCAAGTGCCATATACCTGGGAGTCTTTACTCTTTACCTTTTTTACCTAATAAACTTTTCTTTACTTATCAAGACCAAAAAAAAATCATCTTTAAAATTTTCTACTTATTTTTATGAGTATATACACTTGAAGTGATTGCATGTAACTACCTTACTCCTTGACACTTTTACCTATGTCGTGTAAAAAAAAAATGTCCATCAAGATTTTAATGAATTATTTTATGAGGTGGAAGTCTGTTACCCGTAACTCCCCCAACACACATTTTCATGACTCTTTGATCCTCTGCTCCCTCCCGACAACCTTGACTGTTAATGCAGGTATCAGACTCTCCCCAGCCCGCTGCATGTCAGAAAAGGAATTTTTGAAGTTTTCCACTTTCTTTTGTAACAGATTCTTCTCAATGTGAAAATTTGAAATTGGGAGCTGTTTGCTCTCATTGGGAAGGCTTAGTCACCAGATAGAGAATGCAATGGACAAGTAAAGAGCTGGAAAAGGGAGGAGAGTGTCAGAAATAAGGGCAAAGAGGCTATTGAAACAATACAGAATGAGTAATAAAGCTAGCTTCTGTGGAATACTTCCTGGGCTAGACCCTCTACCACTTTACACAAAGAACTGTTTTAATCCTCTCAACCACCCTATGAAGTAATTCCCATCTCATCGATGAGACTGCAGTAGAGGGAGGCTGAGAAGTTTGCCACAGGAGCACAGAGAGACTGTGAACCAGTAATTCAAACTCAGTCAGTTGGGCATTGTTTAGTCAGTACTGAAGAAATGTTGTTTTCACACACATAGGGGTTATTTTTCTATGTTAGGGCTTTTGTATTAATTGATGGGTAAACTTATCATTTTAACTGATTGAAGAGAAAGAGATCTTCATAGGACAGCTTGGGGTTTAAATTTCTTATAAGATCACTTTTCCATGGAGGAGGTTTTTCTGGGACTCATTTTCTCAATTCAAAGTTTGAAAGCAGGCAGTACTCATACAAATGAAAAGATCAATTTATCTGATTTTCTCTAAAATGAAGTCCATTATTCTATCTTGCCATTCTCTTAACATAGAGAAAAGCACAGAAATACTTTTATTCTTTACCTTAAACAATTTATGTAAAGCTCACAATATTCATCTGAGTTAAACTGAAGTGCAGTCAGCAGGCTGCCCCACTCAGCCCCTCCACGAGCCCATCTGAGTCTGGTGAAGGGAAGAAGGCGATCAGTTATCCTAAACTGGCTGAAACCAACTGATCAGTGTGAAAAATTCCATTAAGCTATTTTATTAGGCTGAAGCTGTGTCGGAGTAGTCATTTCAGACCTCGGTGGGCTAGACACCCCGCAGTGCAGGCACAGCCTGGGTGCACAGACAAGCCATAAACACTCATTCCTCAAGGTGTGTTTGCCTCCATCAGGGGCAGTCACAGGCCTCACCTTCTCCCGGCCTCCACCTACTGCCCAGGTGGGTTACACCCAGCCTGTGTCTGGGGCCTGCCAACCTACTTCTCAGTGCAATTCTAGCCAACCCTGGTCTCTTGGTGGTCAAGCCTGCCTATCTTTTTGTGACGTGAGGTCTCTGAGGTGTGACAGTAACACAGGCTCTGGATGCAAAATCAGAACCTTAGTCGTGATTACAAATAACACTCTCGTGTCACCTTGACAAGTTCCATGACCTTCAAGACCTTGGTTTTAACTCCTAACAAATGGGTATCTCCAAATCATAAGTGTCTTTGTCTTTTCTCATTATAATCACTTGAGCTGTTTCTCTTCTTGTGACCTTTGTTTGACTTGTACGCTTTTCTAAGATGTGGCTATGATGAGGCCTGATGGTGTTTCATACGCTGTAAGTACAACGTCTTGCATTTTTGTCATTGCCTGGTCTTTCTTGTTCAGTCAAAGCCCAGTGGGGGGATGGGTCTTCTGGTGGTGCCTTGCTGGGCTGGCACTCACCTGGGTGGAAACAGTGCTGAGATTAACCTCGGATATAGGGTGAGTCTTTAGACCAATATCGTGATCTTAGGTGAAAAATGTATTCCGGTCACTAATTGCCCTCCTCCAGAAACCACAGAGCAAATCTATTTGAAACCGTTATCAGTTCCTCTCCTATTAACTAAAAAACAAAAGTCTAATGAAAAGTTCAGATACATTTTCTCTTTTGTTCTCCTATAAGTAGCAAGTACCTGACTCTCACCTGTTGGGCCCCATGTAGATTATCTTGCTCTGCAGTACCAAAATATAGGAGTTTAAAATAGATCTACATCATCAGATGTGTTCTGAACAGTGAAACTTCCATAGAATTCTTAAACTTCTGTTTAAAAATGTCATACCCCAGGCGGTTCTGTACCAATTCTGGGATGATGAGAGACTTGTGTTCTACCCTTACCTCTGCCTCCAACCTTCTATATGACCTGTCACCCCCCCACCCCCCATCCTCTCTGAGCTCCAGTTACCTCACATGTAAAATGAAAAGGTTAAATTTAAGGGTCTTGCCTCTTTCATCTGATTCTTTATCAAAGACTGAATAGATGTAATCCAAAAATCTCATAGCCATAAAAGTTCACGTTTACAAAGTGAGAAAATTGTGCAAAGCGCACACTTTCACATGCAATGTTTTTGTTCCAACAAAGGGTTCAAAGTTGGATCCAGGATGGATTTAGGAGAGCCTCTCAGACTGAAGGGGAGAAAGATGTGAAGCTGCATTTGCACAGCAATCACCACGCTTCTGCTTTGACTGTACGTCTGTTTGTGGAGACTTTGGTGCAGAGGCTCAAGATTATGAGAGGAGTTTTGCCAGCATGGAATCCAAAGCTCATGCTATGGAACAGATGTGCTATCAAGACATGCTCTTTGTTGCAAATCTGATTTGATTTCCAAAGGCCCTAGTGACCATGAATAACATTAAAATTACCAGTTATAACTGGTGCCGCTGCTGGTTAGCAATGTGTACTTTGAAGCCTATAACTGTATTTTTCTAACCCATAACAAGTGACTCCAAAGGCATGCTGGAGTTAGAGACAATTTGTTGATGCTTAGATGAAGGCAACAGAACTCACTGATGAAATGCTGCTAATTTCATATGCCTCATAGAGTCATTTAATTATGAATTTATGGTATGAATCCCTTATGCCAATCAAAAACATGGTCATGTAGAACATTACTGAATGTGGGATATTTTAACATAGGAAGGGTGAAATGCTTTTAAATTAAGTAGACCAATTCACTGAACTTGAAACCTTGAAATCTGTTAATTAAAAATGAGTCTGATCTTGCCAATAAGAAAGGTATAGAAGCTTCCTACTAAGAGATTTGGATTCCTTCAGTTTACTAGAACTATACTCCCCTTGCTCTTCCTCTTCCTTCTCCTTCTTTCTTCGCTTTCCTTCCTTTTTCCTTCTTTCCTCCTTTTATTCTTCCTTCATGCTTAAAGATCATCATTTCCATTCCACAGATAATTGATTTGTCAGACTAGGAAATTGGAGTTCACCCTCTTTCTGAAAGATCAGTCTAAGAATTTCATTTCTAGTTTGAAATTAGTAATTTAAATGACTTTGAGCAAATCACTTTGAATCAGAGGCTCTTTGAAATGTACCCACAGATTTTAGGTTCTATCTATCTATATTAGGTTTTAAGTTTCATTCAGTGTCCATGCATTTATTTTATGAAAAAACAGGCATAAGGGCCTTCTTCCTCCAAACAATTAAAAGATCCTGTAGACTATTATGATAGATGACTGAAAAGAATTCCTACTTATGTTACTGGGGCATTTTTCTTCATTATTGTTAGTGTCTGTGGGCCTACTGGAATCCAGAGTTTCATTTGCAGCAGGGCACAATTAAATCACTACTGACACCCTTATGCATAGTGCTAATAAAAAGGAAATACACGGGTTCTTGCCAAGGAAACCTCCCCTTTTCTGTATGTATTACCGTGTCCTCCTCTCGAGTTTACCGTCTTACAAGCAGCTCCTGTTCAGTTCACAGACTTGTATTCTTATCCAAGATCTACACATCATTTACAAATGGAATTGGGAGAAGCACATTAGATTAAATATTGATTTAAGTGTAAATCCATCCCTTCTAGCATTTGGACAAAACAGAGAGCATCGGGTTAGCTGTAGGTAAGGCCATTACACAGAGGTGATTAAAGAAGGGCATCACCATGCCAGCTAAGGGCAGTAGAAATCTGGGAGTGCCAGTTCTCCAGTCCTCAGCTGAAGACATGGGGAGGAATGACCAGGTTTTCATTTCTTTTTCTTTTCCATTCCTAACATCCTTTGGACATGAATTGCAAAGAATTTTTAAACAAGGGCAGATAGACACATTGATGAGGATAGGTTGTTGTTCCAGTGAAACAAGTCAGAAGGCAAGAGAAAAATATTTTATTTTTTTAAAATTGATTTATTTATGCATATAAGAGCTGGGGTACAGGTCTAATGCATGGGGGTGGAGTGAGAGGATTTACCAGAGACAAGAGTGGGGAGCAGAAAATAGGCAGACGGACTGAAACACACTGCTGAGGGGAGCAGTGGGCAAGGCAAGAGAGGTCTGCTGCATCACGTGGGTTATCTCCCTGGCCTGGGATCAAACTCATGCTGCTGTGCTGCGGATGCTTCACAGTGTGGTGCTCAACCTGCTGCATCACCAGGGAGGTACTTGTTTGTTTTTTAAAAAGGCATAGGGATTAATTTTTCCCGGTTCGTTTTGTTTCAACTCCTGTATCCTGCAGGCATCCTTAGGGCTCAGCCAAAGGTTGCCTACACATGGTCCTGGAGCAGATACGTATCTTCTCCTGCTCCATGCAGGAGAAGGTATGAGCTGCATTAGGATGGGCCCAATCCGGCTACTACAGATTTAGCATAGGAGTGACCTGCAGCAAGTAAAGCGGTGGATAAATTCCCAGCTTCCTCCCCCGCCAGCTGGACATTCTGAGTGTGCCCGTCGTCTGCCTGAAGATTCGGCCCTGGTCCACTGCATGACCACCTGCTAACACACCCTTCATGCCTATCATATATTCTCACTCATCACCTTGATTGGCACTACCCAAATAAATTGCACTCCCATTTCTTGTCTTAGAGTATACAGTTGGGAGACATGAACTAAGATGGTTTCATCATCTCCCTAAAGCCCTGTGGAAACCAGGTCTGGGAGAGACTATGGAAGCAGTGAGCTGACTCGCTAACCACACACTGTCACATTACCTTCCCCAGACCTGTCAAGGGCTTGTGTGGTGAATGCCGGAAGGTAAAGTTCCTGGAGCCATCAGAGTAGCTGGGGCACAGCCAGAGAACTTCACCTTGAGACTGCTGCATTTTCAGTGTTGAGAAAACGATTGGCTACAGCCAATGGCTGGGAAAATACCCCTATTACTGTTTGGCTAGTACAATAAAACCACTTTGCACATATTTAGGAGTTCTCAAGCATGCTTGCCTACAATGCTGGGGATTATAGAGCATTCCAGCTCACAGTCTAACTCCTGATCAGAAAGATTAATGTCCTTCACAGTAACAACATTTCTATCGTTACCAAAAGAGCAATTTACTTCTTTAACTTCCTCTTCTTCCTATCCGAGCCTGTCAGAGAAAATCACAATCTCACACATGGAATATTTTCAAATAAGAGGTGGCAGGTTTATGGAAAATTACCCTGAGTATATTATTTGGGCTCAGACCAGCTCTATATTATTCATGATATAAGCATGACTTCCAAGCCTTGGCTTTGTCAAATTTTCCTATTAATTGTTAATGTAACAGCTAAGTCTCCCTAGAGTGTGTGTTATTTTCTCATTTATAAAACCAAAAGCCTTGGGATAATCCCTCACTAGATCAATAGTATTCTCATGCAAGGAATGTAGAACTGCCCCTGCCCTGAGTGCATTTATAGGTGACCCTGGCAGGGGAGCAGGGTTCCCCATCTGTGGGTCTGTCAATCTGCACTGGTGCTGCAGGCTTACTTGTTCCAGCTGGCCCAGAGCAGCAGCCTCTTGCTGACCACAGCCCCTCCCCTCACTTCTCCCAAACACCCCACATGGTCATGGGGTACTGGCTCAGGACGGACTGTGTGATGGCCTGCTCTGAAAGCAACGATCGTTTCAATAGGGGAATTTTAAAAATCTGTCTGCATCCGTTTTCCTCCTCTCCCTTCTGTTTAGGCTATTCCTCTTCCCTTTGGGGTGAGAAGCTGGATGGACCGGTGCATGCTGGGGCCACGGCCCTTTCCCTCAGGTCAGGGAGGATGGGGATCAGAGTTCACTGGTTGGGTTGATCTTTCCAGGAGCTGTTCTTTGGGATGGAGAGCAGAAACAAGCTGGGGCTCTCCTATTCCTCCCTGACTCTTCATGGGAGACTATTCTCCTTCCTGGATGTCTGGAGTTGCTGTTCCCTAACAATTTCTGTCCATCCCCAAGGCCAGTTCTCCTACCTTCCTGTAAACCATCTAAGTTCCTGTGAGTTTACTTAAGCTCAACATGAAAACAGTTTCTGCAGCTTATGAGCAAGGAGTCCTGACAAAACACTGGACAAATATTCATAGTCATTCTTGCCCTTTCTCACATCGTCACACAACTCCATGGCCACACCAGCCTAATCATTTAACACAAAGTCAAACACTTGTTCCCGTCATTTCTATTGGGCCATTCTTCAGCCCTGAGAATCTGTACCTAGATCCAGGCCAAGAACAAAGTCCTCCTTTTTGAGGCTCCAAGACTCTGCCTGGATCCCTCCAAGCAGGCGCCACACTGCCCCTGCCCAGGAACTGAGATTATGGTTACCTAGCACGCATCAGCCTCTACAGACAGTGCGTGAGGCTCCCGAAGCTGTGCCTGTTGTTCAGTGTCTTTAATTTTCAGCACCTCCTGTAAGTCCTGTTGGGTGGAGGCACCCACAGGTGGTTCAGCGAGCTGTGCTAGGTCTCAATATCTGGGTTCAAATCCCAGTTCTGCCCCCTACTGGCTGCTTGAATTTGTTATTTGTGCTTTCTAAGTTGATACACTTGTAGGAAGAGAACAGTGTTGGCTTAGAGGATGGCTGTGAAGGTGAAGTGGAGCCTGTGCACAGTGGTGAGCACTCAGCACTCAATCAGTGTTTGCTGAAAGAATAATTGGACAGGTTTACACCTCTTCTAGCATCCTGATGAAGAAACAAACAAACAAGAAACAAATGAAATCTGCAGAGTCACGTACTGCAAAGCACTACATATGTGTGCATATGTATGCACATGCATGCCTGAGTGTACTGTTTGGAGGCCTCTGTTGGTCAGAGTCAAGCAAAATAAACTATGAGAAGACTGAGTTCCTTGGCCACGCCACTGAGCACCCATGTGACAAGGAAAGTATAGCCAATGGTGACTATGGCTTGCTCTTTGGACTCGTGCAAAGAGGACCCTTCTGTCTCTTGACAAAATTAGCTAGACAGCAATTTGGTGCTAGAGGGCCAGGAAAGAAAAATATATTCTTTTCTCTCTCAGAGTGGACTTGAGTTATGAGTCGTCTTTGAGCTAGTAAGGATTAGCATGGGAGGCGACTGGTAGGGTTGGCTTGGTGTGCCCATGTGGCTAGTTTATATAAGATAAAAGTCACAATTTACTTATATAGTATAGATGGGTTCAGTATGGCCATAATCTGTTTTGGGACAATGTGAATGTTCAAGTGATAGGAAATCACTTTCCTAAAAATGTTTGTGATGAATTAAGGACATGGAAAGTATTAAGAGATTGGCCAAAAAAGGAAAGAGTAAATTCCAGTTCTAATTTTACCGTGTAGAGCAGGGCAAATTACACAGTAAAATCATAGTTTTGTTTGTTGTTCCCCTTTCTTCAGACTCTCAGATTTAAATCTTGGAATCTGCAGAAGCAAACTTTTCTGCTGGGCAGGAGATGTGATGAAGCCACACCACTGGCGAAGTCTTTGAGGGGCCCACCAGAACTGACTACAGGAGTGGCTCTTGCTTTCGTCCTAATTCTGAGTCCTGACAGGGGGGAGTATCACTGAGTGAGTATCACTGAGTGAGATGAGGTGACCTGGGCCCCAAGAGGGTTCCTCTAACAGCGGGGTGGACTTTTGAGAAATTCAGGACAAGACAGGGTCTCAATCCTTCTTTTAGAAAATGTGGAGTTTGGGGGTGTGAACAGAGCTCCTCAGAGAGGCTCCTTTAGCCCTGTGGTTTCCAGAGAACCCCTCGGGTATAGCAGGCAGGAGTTCTGAGTATCCCCCCATCTCAGCAAAATGGCTCTGCATTTATGTGTTTTGTACATGGACTTCCACATGAGACTGGGCAAAACTAAAGACAGCAGCTAAATAGTCAGGAAAGCCCTGGTCTAGGGGCTTGTGAATGAAGCAAGAACACAGTGCTCACACATGCCAGCCTCTTTTCTAAGCATTTTACATCCACCAAATTATTTTGGTGCCAGAGGACAGTCAAACCCCCTTAGAGACAGTTGGCTCCTGAGGGGAGACTTCTAGCACACCAGGCAGTAAGTGGACATCCAGGCCCCAATTATTTCATTCTCACAAGAGCCCCTAGGAAATAACTTTCGTTGTCCCTGTTTTATAGTTAGAGAAACCGGACAGCTAAGCAATTTGCTCAAGTTCATGAAACTTGTAAGTGGCAGATCTGGGATCTAAACCAAAGCAGTCTGACTCCAAGTTTGGGATTCTTAATGCCCAGGCTACGTTGCATCTGACTGGTGTCCTTCTCTCTCTCAGAGTTCATGATTCCAATTTCAGAAACTTGGTCTCATCTTTAAACTTAAACTTTATCTCATAACACTAACTTTTTGTGTCCAAAATATTCTTCATTGACGCTTTCTTTGAACAACAATTCAGGTCTATTTCCCTTTAGCAAAAAAGAATGGTTTTGGATTTCCTTCCCGGAAATATACTTTTATACAGGAAGTATACTATTGAAAGACAAATAGGGATTCATTTTCTTTCTTCACTCTTTCCTTTCACATTTACTGACAATCTGCCATAGGCCAGGAATTGAGCTAAGCAGTGAAGATAAGGGAATTGAAGTCACAACTCCTGACATGAAGGACCTGAGAGTCCAGAGTGAAATGAAAATCCTAATTCACAAAATAAGGCCTGAGGCAACCACAGGCCAGGATGGCACCTCAATAAAGAAGAGAGGAAAGAATCCTAGAGCAGAGACCTTTACACATATAAGAGTGATCACAGGAGGATTTAGCCAGCAGACAAAGCAGGGAAGGCCAACGCCAGCTAAAGATAGCACATATTCAAAGGCAGGCAGATGAGATAGTACGGCCTTCTTAGAGCTCTTCAAATAACTGATGTGAACAGAAATTTACGACTATCAGCGGCATCAATGAAGATGGACCAAGAGAAGGGCAAGGGCCTGCTTAAGGGAAAAACTTTTAGGAAAGGAACTTGGATTTTGTCCATAAGACAAGAGGGTGTGCCATAAATTACACTACAGACCTAGCAAAGGGCCTCAGAGACACAAGTGGGAGGAATTAATAGTGTTCCTTACCAATCAGTCAGTAGTAATCGGGCATCCTTAATTCAAGGTGAGAACTGGCAGGAGCTGGTCGTGCTCACTATGGCTCATTTCATATGAGAGCTCTTAGACATGCCAGAGTACAGTCAAAACACCCTAGAGAGAGTCGGCCTGTGAAGGGGAGACTTCCAGCACACCAGGCAGTAAGTGGACATCGAGGCCCAATTCATGCTCTCCATTATACCTGGCAGGTGGGCCTGACTGGACACTTGATGAGCAGCTGTGTGCCCTCTCAGTGTTTCATTCCCCTTGCAATGCCTTTCAGGCAACCTTGGGTCCTTTATCTTCTATGAAGTGTTCAAAATAGACTCAACTCTCCAACTTTAAGGCCCAATAAAGTAACTGCAGTACTCTTTAGCTTTGTCCAAGATTAATTCGTTTGCCATTAGTACTTAGGAAAAGAAAGGCATACAGGCAAGGAAAGATGCAAAGCTTCTCTGGTCCTGATGAAAAGGGAAAGGAAGTAAATATCATCCATCCCTTATTATGGAGACTGATTCTCTCTAGGGAATATGTCCCATAACCATCAACTCTATCTGGTGAGACGCCTCAATTGACATCTGAGAAAACTGAGGCACAAAGAAGTAAATATTGCTCAAGTAGGTGCTGAAGGGAGTGTAAAATCTTTGCTACACCCCTCCACATGCCCAACTTCTCTAAAAAGCTTGGGAAAAGTGAAAGCAATTATGTGTGACAATGTGTATAGAAATATGGGTAATTTCAACACAATTACTCAAACACCAGGGCTAATTAAACCACTCAGAATATTTTGGGGTTACGCCAAGTGGCCACATCTGTAGATAATTTGTAGCACTTTTGGTTCTTTATCATTTTCAGCTAAAGATTCCACGTGGGGTTGTCAGACATATACTTAGGAACCTCTGATCTTACAAACAGGACTAACCTGCTCCCCTTCTTCTGCCTCGTTTGTGAATCTCCCACTGGGTGATATATTCAGTAAGCTGGGTGCTTAAAGAGATTTAGATTTTCAGGAATTATTGCACTCCCTACCTTCCCTCCAATATCACCAAGGACTTGAGTCTGTAATAGGAGATATACACCACTTAGTATGAGAAGAGGAATGTGCTTGGGCTGGGACGAGGACACAGTGCAAAGTGTGACATTCCCTTGAGCATAACTGAGCAAGAACATGGCTTTCCTATCAGCATGTTTCAAATATTTAGCAAGATCAAGATTATATTCACATGTATAATGTGTGAAATAATGTCCCTTCTGTTATGAATGAACCTTGAAATTGAGAGGCCCCTATGGCAAAGTTCTTCACCTGCCTTTCTCAGTTCACATTTAATCATCTTGAAGATTCCAGAGGGGCAGGGGGACATGCGAAAACAAGAGCTCCCTACTAGCCTGTCTCCACAAGTCTGACACTAGGATGCTGTGGGTACAGTCAGGGCTAGTGGTTGTCACTGCAAGTGCAGGGGTGCATTTGAGACTCGTGGGAGTGTTTTGTAGATTTGAAATGATTGTTTTGATAGAAGAGTTGTGGAAAATGGACACTTGGCTTCCATGTCTTGGCTATTATGAAAAGCACAGCAATGAACATGGGGATGTGAATAGCTCTTCATGATCCTGACTTCAATTCCTTTGGGTATGTACCCAAAGTGGGATTGCTGAATCAAAGAGTAGCTCTACTTTTAACATTTTAAGGCATCTCCATACTGTTTTCCATAATGATTGAACCAATTTGCATTTTCGCCAACATAGTACTAGGGTTCCCTTTTCCCCCACAACTTTGTAACACCTTTTTTTTTTTTTTTAAAGAATAGCCATCCTAACAGGTATGAAATAATTGCCTGCAGTTTTAATTTGAATTTCCCTGATAATGGCAAACGATGTTGAACATTTTCACGTATTTGTTGACTATTTATATGTTTGCTCAAGTCCTTTGCCCAGTTTTTAATTAGGTCTTTTTTGTTTGTTTGTTTTTGCTATTCATAGTAGTTGTCCCATCATCAGATGACCAGATAAAGAAAATATGGTAGGTGCATGTAATAATATTATTTAGCCTTCAAAGAGAAGGGATCTTACAATTTGTGAAAATGTAGATGACCTAGGAGAATGTGGGTTAGTGAAATAAGGCAATCACAGAAGGACAAATACTGCATGATTATGCAGCATCTAAACTACTTAAATTAAGCTCATAGAGAGAGTAGATTGTGGTTGCCAGGAACTTAGGGTTGGGGAATGGGACAATGGAGAGCTGCTAGTCAGCTGGTATAAGGGTTTAGTTATGTTATGTACAATACTGTATGTATGTAGTTATGTTATGTACAATACTGTATGTAGCTGCTAGTCAGCTGGTATAAGGGTTTAGTTATGTTATGTACAATACTGTATGTAGCAATATTGAACTGCGGACTTAAACAACTGTTGAAAGGGCATGTCTCTGTTAATTGTTCTTACCATAGGAAGCTCTGGGAAGGGTTCGCTTTGTGTATTAGCTTGATTGGTATCACAGGTGTCAAATTATCCACATTAATTATGTACAGTTCTTTGTATTTCAATCATACCTCAATAAAACTGTTTCTATAAAAAAAGAGGTAACAATAACAGCTTATAAGAATGTCCATTTCAAACTCCCTGAAAGTTTGCAGGTCATAAAGAAGAGAATTACAAATTTTATTGGATATCTCTTTCAACCTCAAAACAAACTCATCAGAGCATAATTACCTCTTGTAAAATGATGAGAACTCTGACTCTGGGAGAAGGTGTGTGACTTGCCAAACCTTGAGGTGATGACAAGAATTCAGATCTCTTGACTCTACTTTGCTTTCAAACAGCCAAATGGACAGAGGGTCTGACACACAGTGATCACCACAGAATGCAGGCTGGCTGCCATCAGGTCCTGCCATCCATGTCATGGATGAACTGATTTTAGAAAGCAAAGCTAGATGAGCCCTGAAGGGTTATACACACTGCCTCCTCATTTCACTGAATAGGGTGTAGAATAGGGTGGGATTTAGTTAATAGAGAGTCAAACAAAGCCTATTCACACTCTCACGTGCTCAAGGTCATGGAAAGAAGAAGAGTAGGGATAGTCAGAAAGTGGCAGACCCTTGACTGCCCACTGAGAAACTATCCCAACCTCCTTGTCCCCTGCCACTTCTCATAGGAGCTGCACAAACCAGCAACTCTGGAAGTTAGAGAAGCCATGTGAACATAGCTTGGACTGTGATATATAAGGGAAGATCTACTAGAAAAGTTTGGAAAAGATATTCTTTTGCTGTTAAAGAGAGACAGGCATATGGAAACCTCTCATGCTTCCTTCTTTAGGACATGATGGTGTGAGGACATGATGCCTGAAGATCTGGCAGCCATCTTGCCACTCTGAGGGGAAGGCCAGTTGGTACACCAACTGACCTTCTGATCTCAGGGAAACAATGGACCATTTTTAAAATCATCTAACTTTATATGTTTTATTACTTGAAAATAAATTTAGGCCACTGTTAGGTGGGTTAAATAACATTTACAGTCAAATATATGCTAACTGATATACAGCAAGAATCAACAAACATCATGCCTTCTGAGTACCATGGAAGAATGCAGGATTCCTGAAAATGTTGCACCTGGTGGTGAATTCCACCAGAGCAAAGAGGTATCCATTTTGTTCTCTACTGTATTGCCACACCTAACAAAGTGCCTGGCATAGAGCCATGCTCAATAAATATTTGTGGATTATTTAGTTGATTATTCTACCCATAAACATTCTCCATGCATCCCTATTACATGTCAGGCACTGAGCTGGGTGCTGGTCCTAGAGAAATAAATAAGACATGCACACTGCCTTAGTAGGATTATAGTTTAAGCAGGAAGGTTGGTACAGACACAATTATAATGTGGTGTGAGAAGTTCTGGAACAGAGTGTAAGTGCTAGAACATGGGGAGTGGAGTGATGCTGGAATGGGGGGCAGGGTAAGGATGGAGGAGGACCCTCTTCTCACAGACCCTGTTGTTATTCTCAGGTATTAAGTTCAAGTAGGAAATATTTATTTAGCACCAACTCTGGGCAGGACATGATTTATTATGAAAACAGTTAATATTTACATTGCCTGTGAAGCCCCTGACGCTGTTTTCTGTGCTTTATGAATATTTATGTATTTCTCTTCCACAACAGCCCTATGAGGTAGGTACTGCAACTTCCCCCTTTTAAATGGAGAAACTAAGGCAAAGAGTCTTCATTTGTACGATATGGTACACCACAGTTCAAGTGGTGGAACCACAATTGAGTCAGGTGTTTGCTCCATTGCATGGAAGACTTGTTCCCTATTCCTGGGGTGTCTCCAGTCACTTAAGACAAAGGGTTGACTGCTTTCACCACTCTCCCGGTTCCTGCATTTGGTTCAGACACACGTCTTGCTGGATTTTAATTCTACCAACAATGGGCTGTGCTCTCCTCTCCTCCCACAGCCACCCCTTTCTGCCAGATCCTACAAACAACCTAAGCCATGCCTATACTGATTTCTACCTCATTTTAGATGTGGTCAACAAAGATCCAAGCTGGGTGCAGGCTGAGAAAGTCTCCTCTGTCCATTGAGAATGATTTCAAAGACACTTTCCACTAAAGACACTTTTTCTTACAAAATTCGAGATATGTGAAGTCTAATTACTTTGCTGTGCCAGATAGGTTTTTTCAGCTTCTGCTAAGACTTAGCTCCACACCGGCTGTGCTGGCCCATGCATGCACAATGAGCCTCATTAATTCCTCTTCCTCCCAAGCTCACTGGAGAAAATGGAAACAAAACTGGGGGCAAATTCTTCTCTTGTTTAATGTGTCCCTGTAAAAGTCTCAGTTCAATCGTGGCCATTTCCACCCCTGCTCTTACCATGTGGACAAGTAGGATCAGAATTTGCAGAGTCTTTGATGAACAGCTGTTTCTCCTGTGAAATACTTCACCAAAGCCACACCAAGGAGTTGTGCAGGGAAATGAAATCACAAGAGCTGAGGACGTAACCATGTCCTCCTGCCTTCCCTTCCAGCTTCTGTGTGAGCACACTTCTGTCTCGGGGCCACAGAGATGACAGTCTAGTGATAACTGCTCAGAATCACACCCACCTTCTCTGGCATGTACAGCTGAACAATACAACATGGTATATACACACTTCAGTATTTCACACCCACTGAACCTCAGTCATCTAGGTATATTAATCATCTCCAATGCGAGAGTCCTAGTATTCTTTATTGTATCCACCTCATGGTCTAGCTGCAGGGGTACTGTAAATGGAGTTCCACAGATTATCTGACACTCCTCCCCTAAAAGGTGGAGACCCAATTCCCTGCCGCCAGAGTGTACACTCAACTCAGAGACTTATTTCCAAGGAACAACATGTGGTAGCCGTGAAGACTCGAGGCCATGAAAGGATTTGTGACTTCCTTCTTGTTCTCTCTCTCCTGGATCACCTGTTCTGGTGCGCCAGATGCCAAAGGTGAGGGCAAGTCAGTGGCCTGTGGAAAGGTCTGAATGGAGTTCTTCTAACTCCTGCCAACAGCCGCGCAAACCCACCAGGCAAAAGTGAGCCCTTGGAGGTGAGTCCCAACCTCCCTACTGCCTTGATGGCGCCTCCTGGAGCCCTGAGTGAGAACCACTCAAGCAAGTTATTCCTAAGTTCCTGATCCACATGGATTTTCTATGACATGTGAGGCAGCAAATGTTTGTTTTAAGCTATAATCTTACAGAATTTGTTCTGCAAAATAGATAATATATGCCAGAATAAAAAGGTTGATGACATACAAAGGAGAGACGGCCTACTGAAATGGATGTGCCATCATTAACATCACTGCCCAAAGACAATAAAGTATTGTGAAATGCTGGAGAAAAAACATCTTTGCTACCTACCCTTCCCATGATTAACTCTTCCACCTACCTTTAATCCAACTTTTCCATCTCTTGGTTTTTGCTTATCTATTATTGCCACTTGCATTTCAATCGTTCATTATGATCTTTGGTCTACAATCATATAAAGATCTCTTTGATCCTAAAACAACAAGACAGATTTTTCTGTCTGTCCCCCACATTCAGCTACCTCTATTCCTTCACCAACCCCCCATACTGAAACCATTCTCCCAAGCATCTCTAAGGACTTCCTCTTTGTCAAACCTGATGGCCCCTCTGACTTACTTCATATTCCATCAGCCAAAATTGGAAAACTATGCCTTATTCCAGGTGGCTCTGTGCAGTGGTGTCATGCTCATAATTTTAACATCTGGGTGCCCCTCAAACTACCAGCTCTCTCGTCTCCTTTATTGGTTCTTTCTTTTGTTTGTTTTGTTTCCTCACCTGAATGAAATGCTCTACTCCCCAAATTCTCCTTAACAACATAAGAGCTCTTTTTCATAAGATATGTTTAAATCTATACTTTAAATTCATGTTCAAAGTCCTAGCCTGAGATCAGTTTCCCTTCTTGGATCCTGAGCTTCAACTTTCACTTACACCAGCTTTGAGATCCCCCTTCATTTCTAGACTGTTCCCCAAACCCTGCTTGCTTGTAACATTGTGTCTGTCTTCTGTTGGATGTATTATTATTTGGGGACCCTTTTACATATTTTAAAGGGGTATAAAAGGACTTCAATCTAAAATAGAACTAGAGGATATGAAATGGAGCCCTCAGGACTTTAGAACTAAGAGACCGATTTCCTCTAAACACTTGACTTACAGAAGACCAAGACTTATCATGACCAATGAACATCTGCCAAGATTCTCTGCCCACCCTCTAGTCATGTACTCACTGCTTGGACTATGGCTATTCTGGACTCCCCCTTTGTTCTCTTAACCATAAACCCCCCATGAACTCCCCGGAGCTTGCTTTAGCATGTTTCCCCAAATTTAATTTCCTCTGTTATTCCCAAATAAACTCAATTTCTGGTCATTCAAGCTTGCCTCAGTTTATCCCTCCATTTAGGATGACAGGAGACAGGTGGGGGGCCCTCCCAAGTGACTTTGTTCACTCTGTTGCACAGGACTACTCTCTTGTTCTGTGTGGTAATTGAGGTATATTTGCCCCTGCACTGTGGGAGCTTCCTGAAGGCAGAGTTCTCTTTCCTCTCTGGAAGTGTCTGAGAAGGGCCTTTACCCCAGCACTGCTTAGGTGGATAGAAAAAACAGAATCTTTATTTCTCTTTTGAACAAACTTATCAAGCCTCATAACTGCTTATTTCCCTTTCTTTTTTCTGTCCCATGCCCCAAGGAAATCACAGTGCCCTCAATAAGGACAAGAACACCCCAGGAAGGCGGTGCCAGGTACACACAGAACCAGAGCAGAGTGTAGCCTCAGGAAGAATTCGCTTTTGTCTGGTCTAATCACTAGTTCTCATTACTTTCCTGTCTCCTGGTTTTACAAATGTAGGTTGTATCTAAAATTAAAGTAGATTGCTCCATTTTTATAAATTACAAATACAAAATGATGGAACACACCCATAGACCTAGACTTTCCTCCACTATGAAATAATAACTTGAACCAAATTTGATTAGTGGTTAATATCTGGATACAAACAACTAAAACTTACATGGAATATTATCCTTGAAAAATACTGAAAAATTCATAGACAAATGCTCATTTCTAATCATAAACATGTGAAGGAATAGATGTCACTTTGTTTCTCTATATCTACGAAATAGTGTCATTTCACCCATGATCTCTTTCCTAACCAGTTTTCCAAATTTTCTCTTTAGTTTGGAAGGGGGAAAAAACCAGAGTAGCCACCTTAATAGCCTTTGCTTGAGCCCATGATAGAAAATATTTTGTGATGTTTTTTTCTTCTGAGGGTCTCACACAGCTTTCCCAGGAGCTCTTGCCTCATTGATATTCATGAGCAGCCACTGTGACAGTTTAGTAAACAAACCGGAGGATGAATCCATCTTTCCTGTCATATGTGACAAAAAATCTTCAGAGCCTTTATTTATGCAATTTAGATCTCCAGGCTTAAAGTATGTGGTAATTTTATTTCACAAAGGCCCCAGGCAGCAAAGTATTTATTTTACACTCCTGGACCTCATCAAGGAAATGGCATAACCTGTGCTTGTGTTTATCTTTCTGCAAATGAGTGACATAATGTGGAGACACCACCTGGTTCTTGGTGAGGATGGGGATGGGGGCACAGGAGGAGAGAGGTGGAGGGCTAATTAGTTAATAACTAGGAAGTGCTTTGCAGATGGAGAGTGATATGCAAGTGTGAATTTTAATTATGGTTCCCTTCCCTCTTTGGCAGATACAAATAGGATCATTTCTTGGAATGAAAAGCAATGGTCTAACTTATTTGGATGCTTTGGTTTTGGAAAGTAAAGTTGTTGGTGGGTTTTTGTCAGGATGGAACACTTACACTTCACCTGCCCTGTGGGAGACATGGGGACAGTGTTGAGGAAGTGCGGGTGCATTCCTCAGGGCACCAGCAGCGGGGGGCCATGCCAAGCTTTCTGTAGTCCTTTTATGACATGGAGTTTAAGGTTATCACTGGCTTCTATTGTCCTGCCTTGCTCTTTTCTCTTCTATGCATATGTAGTTTTCTTTTCTTGGAGAATGAACAGCTGATTTGTCAGAGTACTAGAGCCTGAACTTCTACTCTTACGTATTTAACTTACAGAAATGCCTACAGATTTCCACCCTAAGGTCATAGGCTAGAATGGTTATGTATTCATGCAGCACTGGCACCAATATTTTCACACTGTAAACTGTTCAAACTCCTTTAAGAGTTGCAATGATATAAACTGTGGTATCTTCACACAAAGGACTAACCATACAGCAATGAGAATGAATGATCTATACCGAAGTCCAATGAAAAATATGATGTATCTAACAAAATAAAAATGGATAGAAACAACATGAAAAAAATAACACTGTCTAATTCCATTTATATAAAGAAGCAACAAAACAAGGAAACCTAATCCATGCTATTACTAGGCAGAATGGTGATTATACTTAGGGGTAGGAGTGAATGGAAGGGTGAGGGTGGGAGGGTGGAGCTGTTCAGACACTCAGAATTTCTAAGAGTTCTGTTTCTGAATTTGAGTATAGTTATACTGCTGCATTCAGGTTGTGAATATTCATTGAGTTATAAGCTTTTTAAACAACAAATAACTTTTTAAACAACAAATTTCAACTAGAGATTTTTAAAAATAATACCAATTAATCCAGAGCATTAGTTTAATTGGATTATAAGGTGCAAGACACCCCTTATCTCAGTCTATAGCTTGCTTAGCATAGCAAAGTTGCATTTGTTAGATGTATCTGGAAAAAATGATATGAATTGAAATATTTTTATTTGGTAAAGTTAAAGTTGTTAAAAAGAAAAGAAGCCATCGCCCGGATAATGAGAGAAGAGTGGTAAAATCCTATCCTTCCAAAATACAAAGCTATTGTTCCAAAACAACAATGTAAATGCAATTAAAAAAAAGAATTAATAAAGAAAACATGTATGAAAAAAGTGCTGGTATATAGCATGGATGAAAACTGAGAAATGATGTGTCTGAGGCTTGCTTTGGAGGTAATAAAATGCGTATGGGGTTTATTTGGGGAGTCATAAAATGTTCTAGAATTAGATAGTGATGATGGTTGCAAGAACAAAACTTTATGAGTACACTAAAAAACATTAAACTGTACAATTCAGAAGAATAAAATTTATGCTATGTGAACTATATCTTGATTTAAAAAAAGAAATTGGTAACCTTCATTTACACACACAACACAAAAGACCAAACAAAAAGACAAAAACAACTAAGTGAGAGGGTAAGGAGGTAACAACGTGCTCCCGCTCTCTACATTCCCTACTAGAATCCTACCAAGCAACAGAACACAGCACCTTGAGATTTCTGCTTGGTATATCTGTTTACATATGTGTCAAAAACCCCACAAGAGAAAAGGTCTTCTGAATGTTTTTCCTTTATGGAGAAGAGGCTGAGTACCAGAATAGAAATGTATGATGCGTTCTATCCTAGATACCTGATACTAATCACTGTCATTCATATATTTTATTGTGTTATTTATATGTAACAAGGCAAATGTTTTAATTTATCCAAATAGCATACTTTCATGGATCTGTAGTAACTAAAAGTCTAACACTTCTGAAATGTTCCTTAGTTAAAGGGTTAGAGTCTGAAAAGCAAGTATCAGTTACATATTTCTGGTTTTTTTTTGAAGTATTCCCAAGTGAAAAAAATCCTTAGAAGGTAAAAGTCACAGAGACTAAATAAAGAAGGAACAGTGACTGATAAATGTTAATTTGTTAGTTTAAAAGCTGACTATCACTATGCTGTGAGGATGAACAACTGGCTAATGTCAGACCATGGAAAACTGGAATTCCAGATGGAAAGTCCTGAGGATTTTAACATAAATTGGAATGTGGAGTCACAGGGATTCCAGTCCACTGGGCTTCAAGCACAGTGTTGACTGTCAGTAGGCTAAATTACCTGGATTGTGAGAAAGCACGGAAAAGCACGTAGTACCTTGAAAGTGCAACACACACATAAAAGTTGCTTATTAGATGACTTAACTATGGAGTAGTATTAAACAAATATTACCTCATTTTTTCCTCACAAAATCTTATGGAGAGACATCACAAATATTAACACTATTTAAAAATATGAGGAATGTATTAAGCAGTTAGTAAACATAGTCTGATTTCCAAGATGAAGAAAACAGCAACATGTAATTATTACCATACAACGAGTTTCATGATAATGTTGCACATATTTATCATTATACTTTTTGTTTCTATAAATCAAATGAGACTATGGCTAGAGTGTTTCTACCACCCAAAAGTTAGGAAACATTTTTCTTTTCTCCTCACCTATCCCACATCTATCAGCTTTCCCTTCAATTTCCATCACTATTACCACTAGTTCTCAACTGGATGGCCTCATTGTCCACCCAGAATTCGCCAGGAGAGGTCATCTAAAACTGAACTGCAGATCACAGTACTGCCTTACCTTAAATTCTCTTCATTGCCTGCCCCATTCTTCCCTACTCTCTCCCCCTCCGGGCACACTTGCCTTAATGCCCAGCTTTTGCTCTTGCCTGAGTCCTTAAACTCTCCATAATCTCTCCCTTTTCTTTACTCCTACCCCATCACTCATAGAGTAGTAGGTACTTTTTCAATCCAAAGTTTTATAAGCTAGTGCTACTCAAACTGAGATCCATGCCCCAGAAACGTCATTATCACCTGCAAGTTGCTTAGAAATATAAATTCTCATACCTTATCCCAGACCTATAAATCTGAGAGGTGGGATGCTGGGGGAGAAGTTCCTGGAATTTGTGTTGTTATTGATACTATTATTTTCTGTCATTATTCTTTTTGATGCTCAAACTGTTCCAGGTTTGCCTAGGAGAAACCCTTTCAGGTCAGCTATTGTAATCTGTAGCATTTGAATACCGAATTCTTTGTTTGGGACAATAGCGAGTCACCTTGTACTTTCCCTACTCAGCTGACTCAGACCTGCAGTAACCATTTTTCTAAGGAGCTCTGATCATTTTACTGGGGCATGATATGTAAGAATCAGATAATAACACTAGCTATATTCATTGTTAGTGGTATGCTACTGCTGATGGGTCTAAGTAGAAAAAAAGGAAATATATATGTATAGTGCATACTATACATATATATTTAAATAATATTGATAGTTCCAAATTGAATTTATGAACAGGATTTTCCCATTCTTTATTTGTATCATTCTTCTTCAAAGAACTCTGATTCCAAGAAGCAACAACATATTTCTTCCTTTTCTTGTTGCTACAACTAAATAAAATGCTTTCAGAAACACTATACAAACCCACTATCTCTAAAAAACCCAGAAAGGAAAGTTCAAGATTTCTTTTTAGTTCTTTCTGTGCTTATTCAGACTGCTGTGCTCAAAAGTTACTTGAATTGATTTTTGGTAGGGTTATGTTATAAACATTTTGATTTCAGGTTGATTTTTGCTATTTGTATTCTGTGTGTGTGTGTGCGGGCACAAAAGAACCATGCTATTTTTCAGAGGATTGGTCCAGACCCAGAGGTCTTAGTAAGAGGTGAGGCTCACCTGAATGGATGTTGTGGGGCCTTTATAGGTAAGATTCACATGAGGTTGATGGGTGCCTACATGGCATCAGGCAGGCTTGTCTCAAGAAATGAAATGGATCTACTGAATACGTGAATTATTGCTTAGAACTTAAAAGTTGCACATCACATTGTCAGGACAATAGAGGCCCACGTGAGCTTCCAAGTAGTTATCGCCAACTGCCCATACAGTCACAGAAATGTCCGAGTAAAGCTTCTCAGTGACCAAACAAATGGATTTGTTTCCCAGGGTTATCAAATTGAACCGATTACATTTAAAGGACATCTGCCAAAAATAACGATCTCCACTTTGGAGTGGTTGATAATTATGCCATTGTTTCCAGTAATATAGTCCAATAGCAGAGCAAATTGTCTTTTGAGACTTCTGCTAGTTCTGAACAATCAGATCAAATCATCCATGAAGAAGAAATTTCCCTCCTATTCTCAGTGGCCTAGATGGCAATCATCCATGAGCATTCATGTCATTAACTTATGAAGTAAAAACAAGAGGGACATTCAACGTGACGTTAAGGTCACAATTAGCCTGCACCTCACTCTTTACCCTCACTAATTTCCACTTGACTTCCTCCTTCCTTGTACCCGATGCTAATGCTTCAGCCTGAAGACACTACCTACATTGTTCATGTCTTTGGATTTTTCCTTTTACTCTTTTGCTCAACCATCCCCCCATGCCAAAGACTTCCCTTTCCCTCCAATTCTTATCTTTTAAAGACTCAGAATTATTTTCCTTTTTTGTGAGGCTGTCTAGAAACCCCTCACACTTCCAGGCAGTTCTCTTTCCTTTCCTCCTGAACATTTATAGTGTGTCTGTACTAGATTCAGACTGCCTTGTACTGTTAATTATGTTTTCTGTCTGAAGCCTATTTCCCTGGTGATATTGTGAGATGCTCGGGGCTTTACATTTCTGGGTCTTAGCCCAGATTCCTTCACATTTTAGGTGCTTTACAAATGGTGGGAGTAACTAGTGATGATGACAACAGCTTAAGTAGAAATAACCAGTTTTCAGACTTTCTTTAAATGGCCCTTAAGTGGTCTATGAACTGAGATAGTAAGAGGTTCTGATTGTCTGGTCCTGTCACCACTGTCCACGTGCACAGACAGTGACAATTAGATCAGCTGTAGAGAAAACAGTGAGGGAAAGGAGCAGCCACACATTTAGGGTCAGGAAAGTCACACAGATAAAAGCAGTGAGTACCACTACGAAGTGCCTGCTGTGTGCTAAGCTCTACACGAATGTTCTTCCCTCCATTACCTCTAACCCTTACACCACCGCTGTGAGGTAGCTTCCCCCATTCCACATGTAACAGGAAACAACTCAAGATCACTCAGCCACAGGAGGCATGTGGAACCCCTCCTCAGGGTGATGGGCTTGCTTCAGTTCCTGAGCATGCTCCTCCCCCTGGAGTGGGTGGCCCCACGACAGCTTCTTGCTTTTGCTTGTTCCCAAGGAGCAACAGATATGAGAAGTAGATGATGAATACATGTGTGTCCACCTTCTCTTTAATGTTTCCTTGGTGAGGAAACCAAGACCCAGGGGGATACATAAGCAACCCCAGTTCACAATACATAAAAGCATGATGGAATACTATTCAGCAATCAAAAATGAAAAACTAGATGCATTCATAGGAACATGGATGGAACTGAAAGGGATTATGCTCAGCAAAGTAAGTCAGAAGGCAAAAGAAAAATACCAGATGGTTCCTCCCCTAGGAGGAATATAAGGGAACCAAATAAGGATCAAGGAAAGGAATAAGAGCAACAACAATAATAATAATAACAATAAAGACACAAAAACCAAAAATGAAAAGACAAGGACAAATTGGGGACACTTGGTGGGGAGGGAAGAGGGGGAGGTCTGAGGGCAGACAGGAGCACGGGGACTGAGGTGATGGTACACTGGTGATATGGTGATGGGGAATACATGGGGATTACAATTGATGTCAAATATATATAAATAAAAAAAAGGTTAAAAAAATAAAAAGCAAAACCCCAGTTCAAAACAGAGTTTGGGTCAAGTCCAAAGTCCTCACTGAAGAGATGAAAGTTGTACAAAGAGAGATGCAATGTTGGTAACCACTGAGTTCTGCTGGACTTCCTGTCAGCCTTCGTGCTATCACCGGGTCTTAGAACCGAAGCATTGGGTTCCCACCCTTTATGGGAACTTGTCAGATATGCCAAACAGGGGTGTCTGACTCGGAGTATATAACTTCTTGCATTTAAAAATGAAAAGAAAAAACTCTATATAGTAAAATATAAACAATGATAGCAGTAGTCACTCTTAATAATTTGAAGGCAAATAAACAAGCCAAAGTTAAAATTTAGAAGTTAAAAAAAATCAAAATTCCTATAACATTATTTCCAAAAGACACATTACCCTAGAAAAGCTTAAAGATTTTCTCATCCTTAGAATAAAATCAAAACCTGGCACAGATACTTCAGAAATAAGGTTTTATGACAATAGTTAACAAAATTTGAAATGTACTTGTTCCTTGACCTAGCAATTCCTTTTGTAGGAACTTATTCTTTGGATCTCTGTGCCAAGTTTGCAAAGATCTGTCCTTCTGTTTTATTTAATGTTGTTTGGCCAGCCGACAAAATTCTGGAATAAACATCAATGCCTATCAATAGAGAATGAATTTACTAAATTAGGGTGCTTATACACAATGGGATACTTTTGTAGTAGTTAAAACAGAAATAGGACTTTATGCACCAATATGAAAATGTACTAATTACCTTAGTCACTGGCATTGCTCAACAAACAATCACCATCCACCATACAACGGTTTATTCCCCAAGCATTGTGGTCATTGAGGGAAGGGAGCTAGAAGTTTCTGCTTATCATGGTTGGACGAACTCACATAACTGAAGAGTGCAGGTTGGTGACTGATCCAGGTTGGGCTGGTCTAGAGTGAATAGGACACCCAAGTGCTACTCCATGTACCCCTTAACTCCCAGGGGGTTACCCCAAACATTTTCAAGAGCGTAAGACCCAATGCATATTCCAACTTGGAACCTCTCCTCTTTCAAACCTACTTATATCTCATCAGCCAAAGTATGAGATGCAGCTTAGTCTGATGTCAAGAGAGCAAACAAGTCATCTCGCCTCGCAGAAGCATACCACTAAGTTAAAGAAGAGTAAGGAATTATTGCAACTTTCCATACTCTATAAGTTGAGGACTCATATTCTTTGACTGATTCCACTAACATTCAACTATCTATATGTATTAGTATTGTTTATTACATACATAGAAGCTATATGGAAGGGTGTTAAGGAAATTTAAAATAGTAATTATCTTTTGAGAATATAAATTCGTGAAGGTGAGTGGGATAGATTTTAAATCCATTTCCCAACATCCAGGACTGTGAATAATTTGCTGGCATATAACAAACAAATATTAAAGAATTTAAATACATATTTTACTGTGTTTTCATTGTTTATGAGATTGAGAGTGATTTTATGACTCCTCACAGTTGGGTTCATTGAATTACATTCTTTTGTCAATACAGTCTCTGAATGTTCCTTCAGACCCTCTCACTGATGGTTTAGGAATTTAGGAATTGCTCCAACTTGGGAACTGCTGGAGGAAGAGCTGGTCCATGCACAGGTTGAGGGACCCCAGAGGGACCCCAGACTTGTCTTGATCAAATCTGCTAAATATGACACACGAAATAGCCAGTGCTGGGGAAGCTCTCTCGACCTAACATCAAATATGTAAGCTTTATTATTTTCATTCGCATTACAGGTTGAAGCTGGCCAGAATATACATAGAGTTCACATTTCCAAATGTGCTTGTCCTTTCTCTCAGGGATCCACACTGGCCTTTTGTAAAGCTAAAGTTGGTTTTCCCTTGAGGGAGCAAAGGCACTAACCATACATGAATAGTCACCCTATCTGATGCAAAATAGAGGTTTTAGTATTCTGTGATTCCTACATGATTTAATGCCCTGCCTGGGAGCCTCATGTAGCCATTCCATACACATGTGTCAGATGCTGAGAAGTTGTATAATTAATGGCTTCCTAGTTTCATTGGATTCTTCTGCAATAAACATACTAAATCAAGATTTTAAATGTGAAAATCAATCCAAATGTAAAATTTACTCAGGTATGTTGATGAATTATTGAGTGTTTGGAGGACCAGAAATTGAAAAAAGTCCAATTAAATGAGCAGATGATATTTATGGATTTCCTTTTAGTAGAAGAAAACAATTCAAGAAATTATAGGCAATGAAATGGAAGTTTGCTTATTCATTCATCGAACAAGCATTTAAAAGGCTGTTTTGTGACAGGCTATGTTGCAGACTCGGGAATAACACAGTAAGAATAAAAAGATGCCTTTCTCAGTGAGCCACCATTTTCCTAAGTGAAATAATAAACAAGAAACTAAACAAAACAATTTCTAAAATCATTCCAGATAATGACACATGAATATGTCATTGAATAAAATTATGAATAAAATTAGTCAAGGTAAAAGAACGGTAAGTAAAGAGTGCAGATGAGGCCCTGATTTGATATGGGCTGGTGAAGGGGGTCTCTCTGGGGAGACCACTTTTGCACTGAGATCCAAATCACAAAAAGTACCAGCCATGTGAAGATTTGTGGAAAGAGAGAACAGCTGATGGAAAGGCACTGGGACTGAAGAATCTGGAGAAATATTAAGAAAGTCCAACACTAGTGAATGAAGGGTTGGTGGTATGAAATAATATTAAAGATACAGGTGGGTCTGGACTGTGTAAAATCTAGGAGGCCTTACTTGCTTTTGCCATTGGAAGGGTCTTAGACCTTTGTAACCACTCCCCACCCCTCCCACCCAACTATCCAGCATCTTTCTTTAGTGAGAATGTGCCTGGTAAGCAAAATGAAATAAAACAGAGGCAGAGTTTTGCTATATACACTGAAAATATCACTGATATTCCTTCTTTTAAATAACTTCATTAACAAAGGACATGACTTCTTAAATTAATAACTGAAATATTTATTTATAAAATATTTATATGCCAGGTACTATATTGGGCTTCGTATATTTTAATTTCAAATTTCTGTGTCAAAAATACTCTGCATCTTCTCTCCATCTTTTGGTTTCTGTATCTTTATTGCTGTTATTGTTATTATTATTATTGTTCTTATTCCTTTCCTTGATCCTCCTTTGGTTCCCTTATGTTCCTCCTAAGG
>JAGFMF010011796.1:8907279-8963116 GCA_019455555.1 Galemys pyrenaicus
CTCTGATGACAAGAGAAGTTGAGCATTTTTTCATATGCCTGTTGGCCATTTGCATGTCCTCTTTGGAGAATTGCCTTTTTAGCTCTTTTGCCCATTTTTAGACTGGGTTGTTTTCTTTTTTTCTGTTTAGTCTGGTTAGTTCTTTGTGGATCTGTGGTGCACTGGTGAGATGGTGATGGGGAATACATGGGGATTACAATTAATGGCAAGTATATGTAAATTTTTAAATATTTTAATAAAAAAAAAGAAAAAAAATACTCTGCAGTGTACTATTTATCTTTACTTATGGAGGATGAAAGAGAAACTTAGAGCTGGAATACCTTGCCCAAAGTCACATTGCTCCAAGTGCCTGCTTGTTTTTCAGGTTTGTTCTCAAAATCCACAGACTCCTCATCCTTCGCCATGCTGGTACCAATTCAACTCACTAGTTCCTGCCTGATATTAGAGCAAATCAATACTCAATCATATGAGTTAGCCCCGTAGGTAGACACAGCTATGCCCATTTAAGAAGAACAATTGGCAGATCCAGCCTCTATCTGTACTGAGTCCCGTGCTGTCCATTTTCACAGTTGGACCATGTGCAGGAAGGTCAAAGCCATGACCCATACAAGACTGGTGGAACTTGGGGCCGGAACCCAATAGACTCAGGTACCTGCTAATGTGGAAACACCGACATTTTCTTTAAGATTAAGCAAAACTCACAGTCTCAAACCTTGAAGTTCAACATATCCAGGATGTAATGCAAAATTACTTAACAGTTGATTTATGTGTTTAACCTTTCAATTTGCATTCGGGGTATGGAACAATGCCAGAAGTGTTGCTCTGATATGGATTTAAATTTTTAATACCGAGAATGGAAAAGATGACTCAGGAAAGGTGTTGTCCCTCTCACCATCTTGCGGAGAGTGACAAGAGGGTTAGGATCTCAGAACTTGGAGAGGCCTGGGGTGTGTCCAACTTAGCACCCTCACCGGCACTCATCTGCCCTGGAGACAGGAAGGGAATAGCATTTTCATGACTTGTCAAAGGATTGTTTATATAAAACCCCCTTTCAATAAATGCATTTAGATATGCTCAAGAATTGAGGTCACAGAATGTGTCCTGTTCCCCGTTACACAGTCAGCTGCTGGCAGACTTCCTGTGATGCTGAAAGGGCTTTTAAGAAATATCTGTTGAGTGAATGTAGGGCTCATCAGCTCCCAGACTTAAGTGCTTTATGTGTAATAATGGTTTATAAGAATATTTGACTAGAAGAGTTTTAAAGTTCTTTTTTCAGTTGATAAAGTAAACAATTCCCACAAAACTATCAGTTATCCAGAAGGAACCTGCATAACTGGTGGTGACTCAAAGCAGTTTGTATTCTCTGCCCACCAGCCCCCACCACGCTTCTACTGCCCTGGCCTCTTTTCCTGCTGACCTCCCTATCTGGCCTGGACCCAGGTTGCAGATATGGATGCTGTAGCCACACACCTGTCCCCTTCGGCAGAATTGCCTTCGAGTGGGGCCGGGGTACTGAGGGCCGGTGTAGTAAGCATGTCTCAGCCTTTCATCATGGACATAAAGGTTCTTGTCTCGGTGAAATTTTCTAATGCAAGCTTGCTCCACACAGCCCCCAAAGCACCATTTTGGACCCATACAATTGATTGGTCCCTTTAAACCAAGGAAATAGATTTTCTCCAAGTGCACTGGAGGACTATTAACACATGACTATATATCAAATGGTTTCCCTGCAGGTGTTTGTGGTCTACCATCTAAGTGTGTACTCTCAACTACAATCATGTGCTGGAGTTAGGATCCTTGCTATGTGCTCTGTCAAAACGTGGCTTGAAAAGTATAATAGGCTGATCCTGTTTGCCTGGGACAGTCCCGATGTGGAACCAAAATTAAAAGGGAGTTTTAACAATTATACAATTAACAATTAAAAACTCCCAATTAAAAGGGAGTTTCCCCTTTTAATGTTGAAACTCTTTATTTGAGTGATGACTCTTATGTTAAGAGATGCCATCTAATTTCTGGGGATAAAATGGTTAAGAACATGAAATCTGGGGCCTCCCTGGTGGTGCAGCGGGTTGAGCTTTGGGGCTTTGCAGCCACTGCAGCGCGCAATGATCCCGGCCAGGGAGGGGACCCACATGGCACAGCAGACCTCTCCTGCCTCGCCCACTGCTCTCCTCAGCAGTGTATTTCAGTAGATCTGCCTGTTCTGCTCTCCACTCTGTCTCTGGTGACTCCCTGTATCCAGCTCTTGTATGCATAAATAATAAATCTTAAAAAAAAAAACCCAAAAACCAAAACACATGAAATCTGACCTGAGCACTGAGCTGAATAATCTTGAGACAAGTTACTTGGCCTTTCTGTGCCTCAGTTCCTCAGCCCTAAACCAGGGATTTAACATTAACTGCATACTGGTTTGCTCTGAGGCTTAAACTTAACAATATCTGCAAAACAGTAAGCACAACTTAGTACATAGTGAGCACTTGACCACCGACAGCTGACAGTGATAGTTGTATTAAGTGGTAAGTAATCTCATTTCTTGTGCTAATTTTGCAAGATGGTTTCATTTCACTTTGGACTTTTCTCTATCACTACACTCCATTTCCCTACAATAAAATGTTTCGGTCTTGGTCTTCATGCCTCATGAATGGTGTTCAGTTCAGGAACTTGAGCTTTATAAAATGACATTGAGTCTGATGAACAGAGACCTCAATTCTAATTGTTATTACAAGGTCACATGAGAGTGATTATCTGTGCATGGCCTGTGGTCCCTGCCAGGACAGGAGGGTTCAGATCATGGTCAGAAAACGGGTTTAAACATGCAGGTGTTTCATCTTATTATTATGGACAAATGACAAAGGACTTCATTTAAATAGAATTAAAATCCTCTTACTAGCAGTTCCTAAAGCCATTATTTATTTTTTTCAGGTTATTTAGTTAATCCTTCCATGTATATCGTACAGTAACATAATTTTTGACCACCTTGAAGAAGTTAAGTCACTGGCCCACAGTCAGAACTAATGGAAGAGCTAATGGAAAGACTTGGATTTTCAGAATCTGCTTAACTCTGAGCCCAAGATATGGATACTACAGTCGTAAGTCTCAAACACAGAAGTCCAAATAGAAGGGGGTTAAGCATGCAGCAGAGGTATGATACTGTGATGATTTATCATAAGAAATACAGATTTGTCATTGTCCTTGTTCCCGGTACAGAATGTCTAAAACCCTTGGAATTTCCTAAGTGATTCCAAGTGGTAGGAGCATCTTTTGCTATATTTCGTATTTTGTTCCTGAGATAACTTCAGAAAGGTGAAAGGGTTATCTTTTGCTATTCATAACTAGACTTTTTCAACCATCCTGAGTTTATAATAACGAGGTGATTTTGGAAAGACCAGATAACACAGCGGGGGGTAGTTTGCCAGGGGAATGAGTCCTCACATCAGAGGGTGGCAATATTCAGTCCCCAACTCAGACCTCCAGGGAGGGGAGAGGGGCTGGGAGTTAACTTAATTGGGAGTGGCCAATGATTTTATAATCATGTGCATGTAATGAAGTCTCTATAACTATGCCTTGGTGAGGCCACACTGAGGAGAAACTTGAGCAAATCCTTGAAGGAATTCACCATGCAGAACTTGGGGAGGACAGACTACAAAGATATCCAGATTGGAGGCTATCTAGCATGTTGGGACCACAGCCACAAAGCTGGAGAGGAGTCCAGGTGGGGTGGGTGCTAGGGTGAACAGAGCAGTAACAGGTTCTCTGAGTAGTGCTGTAGGCCGAGCCTGGTGTCCACACTGGTTTGAAAAAACTCTAATGTCAGAGTTCCAGGCAGGCTAATATCTCTGGGACATTTCCACCTGTGTGCCTTAATGTATGCAAGTTCAACAGGAACAAAAATTCCACGTATTTCTCTTTGAACCTGTCCTGCCTCCAGGTGTGTCTAGACTACTGACAGCACATTCACCCTGACACCCTAGTCGGAAACCTGGGAGTTATCGTTGCATCTTCTGGTTCCTCACTTCAATTCAACCAGTTATTACTGCTGACCATCCTACTCACAAAGACTTTCCAGATCCACTTGCTTCTTTGCATGTCTCCTGCTGAACGGGGTCACCCTCAGATCCCACCAGGATCACAGCTGCTTTCCCAATAGTTCTTCCTGCATCCAGTCTTGCTTTCACATCACAACTCTACTTGTCATTACTCTTTCAAAGTTCTTTTTCCAAAAGAACCAGTCAGATGTTTCGTTTTCCACATGAAGCTCTTCCTTAATGACCCCTGACCTACTAGAACATGCATTAGACTCCCGAAACCCTCGATGACTTCTTGTAATGTAGAGCTTGTTGAGAAGAGTGTTAGCAAACTGCCTTAAATTTCAGTCATGTTTACTTATTTCTCTTGGAACAGTACTTGGGACACCAAGCTGACTGACATGCCACCAGTCCTGCTTTATGGAGGACTCAAATGCTTTTTTTCTATGAACTAAAACTAGTCAGGGGGGCCTCCCTGTTGGCACAAGGGGGTAAGTTTCAGCACTAGAAGCTATCAGCAGCCACTGCAGCATGAGTCTGATCCCTGGCCAGGGAGCTGACCCACATGGTGCAGCAGACCTCTTCTGTTTCACCCGCTGCTCCCCTCAACAGTGTATTTCAGTAGATCTGCCTGTTCTGCTCTCTACTCTGTCTCTGATAAATCCTCTCATCCCCCACACCTCTGGCCTGTACCCCAGTTCTTCTATGCATAAATAAATCTTATAAAAAATAAAATAAAAATAAAACCAATCAGAACTCCTAACACTTGTCTGAGAAGATATGTACCACTCAGAGGTGCTTCTAAAGATTCTAGAGGATTCAAAACAAAAATTTAAAAATTCACAAAATAAGAAAAAGGGAAAAACAAAAGATCTTTGGAGAAAACTCTCTAATTCCTCAAAAGGAGGAAAAGCCAAAATTCCTGGTCAAGTTACCAGCCTTTCAGTTTATAGCAGAAATATGGGCGCCATCTGCAGACAGAGGCCTGCCACCAGGCATCAGGCTGCCATGTGATTGGCTTGCTTTGGAGCTGTGTGTAAGTCACACCAAACCCTCAGCCTCAGTTTCTCCATCTGTAAAATGTAAATATTGGGATCCAGCTTGGTTATTCTATAAATCCATGATTCTAGGGTCAGTAGAAAAAGAAAGACAAAAGGAAAAGAAAAGGACAATTTTCTTTTGTTCTCCCTTCAGTGGAGTAATGGATGATGTTTTCTATATGCTCGTTAGTTCAGTATATATGAACAAGGTCAGAGGTCAGAGCCTTGACCAAAGGCCTGAACTGACACACACGTGCTGCAGACACAGCTCTTACACAGACACGCATTGCACGACTTAATTGCTTTCAGGCAAATACCCGCTGAGCCTAGATATCTAAAGGTTTTCCTCAGAGAATGTATCATATTTTTAAACTCTAAATGTCTTCAGTATTATGTATTAAAGTCCTGCAGTAAAAGAAAAAGAGGCCCCAAATTGCCACCTTGAAATCTAACATTTGGATGAAATAATTTTAATTCATGAATTCATCAGGATTGCTATCAAAGTGATTGAAAGCGGCAAAAAAATTCTAGGAGAACTGGACCTTTAAGAATTGGCTTTTTGTTGGCAGAGGAAACATGTCCACTGTAATGGGACAATTTAAATGCATAACTGTTAAAACAAACTCTTTAAACTATTCCCTGCATGTCCCAACATTCATCATGTTGACTAGCAAGACATCAATTTTTCATAAAATACTGTATAACTGGAAAGGAGACATTTAAAGGAGAGGAAAAAAAATTGAATTCGCTGTTTCAGCTCAGGCTTTGATGATTTCGGCATTTTATAAGGTGATTAACTGATTGTACAAAGGGAGGAAACAAGTGGGACTTCACAGCTCCTCAGATTGAGTTCTTTCTTGGGTTTTATTTTCCTTCCTTCAGCACCTTGATTTCACCCTCCCTGTGGCATTGCGTAGCAAGAAGAATGAGTTGGCTGCATGACAAAGTCTATACTATTGTCCTCACTTCTGCCATAACAGACACAGTTTTGGCAGCCCTCATGTGGAAAAATGGGTTTGAACAGGACACAGCTCTATTTTGCTGAAATTTAAGACCTATGGTACATTTTACCTTGGGTAAGGGAAAGAAGGTTAAGGATGACATTTTTTTAAAAATAATCTTTCAAAGTTCACTCCTAATGTTTTAATTATCATGAGAACTGTCCTTTTATTTATTTATTTGGAAAAAAGAAGTTTGCTCCACTGTCTCTCTTTTTTAGTCCCCTTCTCCTTTAGCATAGATCTCACGTGACGGCTGTGCCAAAGGACGTCTGGATAAGACAATAGAGAACCTCTAGCTCATGTTCTTGGGCTTACCCTGTTTTTGCATACAACAGATAAGCCTTGTCACTGTTCCAGCAGTATCACCAAATAAAATGCTATTTTTGTCCAGGGTATAGTAAAATTTATTTTCACTTTGAATTAGAACAGATGATTAAAGTCAGAGCAAAGAGCATGCAATAAAAAACTTCTTGTCTCATAAAAAGCAACTACTTTAATATTATGCTGACATATAATTTTCAAAAGTTACAGTCCTGACTCTCGTGCAAATATAAAATGACCACAAGTCAAAGATTATTTTCAACTCATAAATTACAGGGATCAGTAACATGTTAAGACCAATTCCAGGGAGACATAAAGGACAAACAACATAGTAGACTTGTCTTCTCTCTCTCTCTCTCTCTCTCTCTCTCTCTCTCTCTCTCTCTCTCTCTGTGCACTCAGGCATGGTAAAAAGAATGTGCACATAGATCAAAACGGACTAATATTTATAAGGTGATTAGATATAATATTTGAAATTATCTTTTTCTATAGGGTGGAAATCAATTGTATTTTTCTGGCATATATTCATCTGCATGCCTATGGACAAAAACAATCTGCATTAAAATTCATTTTCTACAAGTGGACTATTTTTTCAGAGTTATAAAATAGCCTAATCAATTAAAGTCTCACCTACCTAATAGATCAAATAATCCTTGGAGAGAACACTAGATAATAGCCATTGAGAGCACCTAATAATGTCTTTTGCCCATTTCTAGCTCTTGAACAATTTTTCAAACACTTTAAGGCAAGAGTCATATTACCTGCCTTACCCTTGGTCTGTCAGAGTAACCCCTCATAACAATTTTACTGCTCCAACTTTTTCCCTTTAGAAATAGTACATTACTGATTATCTTTCTGCATAGACTTTCATAGATATTTGTTATTGATTGTGCAGGAGAGTTACCTGTAAGTGAAAGCACTAGGTCAAAATCATGACTGTTTCTTCTAAGATCAAGAAAAAGAACAGGATGCCCACTAGCATCCACTATTAAGTCCACATAGTATTGGAAGTCCTAGGTAAGGAAATGAAATAAAAGTATTGTAAGTTAGAAAAGAAGTTAAACTATCATTATTTACAGATGCTATGGTAACATATATGGAAAACTCTAAAGACTGCACTGAAAAACTGTTAGAAACAATAAATTGGTACAATAAAGTGTCAGGTTACAAAATCAGTTCACAAAACTTTGTTGTATTTTTACATGGAAACAATGAATTAGAAGAAAAAGAAATGAAAACAATTTCATTTACAATCGTATGAAAAGGGATTAAATACCTAGGAATAAGGGTAACAAAGGAGGTGAAGGAACTGTGCAATGAAAGCGCTAAGACCTGCTAAAAATAAGAAAAAGACACAAAGAAATGGAAAGATATTCTGTGCTCATGGATACAAACAATTAACTTTGTTAATTTTTCCTCTTACCTAAAGAAATGTACAGACTCAATGCATTCCCTATCAAACTCACAATACTAAGGAAACAGTACACGTAATACTAAAATTTGTATGGGGCTGTAGAAGATTCCAAATAGCCAAAGCAATTCTAAGAAAAAAAGAAGAAAAATGAAGGTGTCATGTTTCCCAAACTTCAGTCTATGCTACAAACTGATAGTAATCAAATCAGTATGGTATTAGAACAGATACAAGCTGATTTACTTCTGAGAGTCCAGAAATAAGCTCACACATATATAGATAGCTAATTTATGACAAAGGAGCCAGAAATGTACAATGGAGAAAGGAGTCTCTTCAACAAATGCTGCTGGGAAAACTGGATAGACAAATGAAAATAATGAAACTAGATCAGTATCTACCACCATTCAGAAAAATTATTGAAAATGAGCTAAAGACTGAGATATAAGACCTAATACCATAAAATTCATAGAAGAAAAGAAGGTGACAGACTCCAGGACATAGCTTTAGTGATGTCTTTGGGTGTAAAACTCCAAGAGCAAGAGAAACAAAGGCAAAAATAACTTGGGACTACATCAAATTAAAAAGTTTCTGAATAGTAAACTAAACCATCATTAAAGCAAAAAGACATCTTATTGATGGGAGAAGATATTTGTACATCATACACCAGACAAGGGGTTATTATCCAAGTTTATAACAAAAACAACAACAAAAAGAGCACTATATATATATATATATATATATTTTACCATTGCAAAGAGTAACCAAAGAGTCAAATTTTTCTCCAAAAGTGCTTTGCCAGTGTTATTCCCCAAAAAAGTTTAAGTGGGTGATGCATCTTCAAACCTCGCTAGCACTTAATATTATTGAAATTATTTTTTCAGTGTGACAGAGGCAAATTAAGATGTCGTTTCATAATAGCTGGCAACATAGGAGAACATATATATCACAGAATTGAATATAAACATTTAACATAGTCCCTGTTATTGAGCAGAATATTCAAATACTCAGACTTTTATTTTTATTTTAAATTTTATTTAAAAATCATTTTTGAAATGTTTAATTTTAGGTGCTTTGTCCACATTGGGGACATTAAACCTTTTTCAGGTATACATTTTAAGGTATTTGACAAATTATCATGAGATTCACACAATCATCCAGGTCAAATATCTCAGTATTTTCCATCTTAGATCTAGAGTTTTATGATTTGATAAGTATTTCCCAATTAAACCTTGTAAAATATTTAATAAGTTTTAGTATTTTTAGATTTTTGTTCATTTGGAATTTATTACATATATAAGAAGAATATAATTTTATGTCTTTATTTTCAGATAAACAGTCTCAAGGTATGTTATTGAATAGTTTATCTGTGCCTGCCCAAAGTGAAGTACTGCCTTTATTACAAAATTTTTTTTAAAATTTATTTTAATGAGAGTCTACCTTTGAAGTCTTAATCACCACTGCTTTATGGGAGTGCTGATATTTGGAAAATGAAGTTCCTTTCAGTAACCTTTTTCACATGTCACTTAGTATATCTTTCCACTGAATCACCTCATCTAGTTCCACAAAGTCCTATAGGACTTTTGAGTGGGTTGATATTGAATATACTTCAGGAGAAATGAAAATTTCAACCATCATTTTATTTATATGGGTATTATTTTATGTCTTTTAGTAAAACTTTTGTAGTCCTATCATTGAGGTTTTACACATTTCTTGTTAAGTTTGCTCTTTGGCATTTTTAGTTTCTAACTTATAGTGAGTGAAATCTTTACCATTACATTTCTAATTGATATTGCTGGTATACAGCAAAGTAATTGATGTTATAAATGTTTACTTTGATTGGTTTTCTAATTCTATGAGTTTTTCCAGTTGATTCTCTTAAGTATTTGTGTCACTTACAAGTAATTATAGTTTGAACTCATTCTTTCCAAAATCTATATCCTTTTCTTTGGCTTTCCTATTCTGGCAAAATATCACTGGATAATGAAGGTAATGCTGGGCATTCTTATGTTCTTGATTTCAATGTTAGTGGAAAAGATTCTAACATTTTTCTATTAGCTCAATTATTTCTAATATACTTCTAATAGTTCTTCTTTTTCAAGAATGGATCTATTAGGGGGAAATGGCAACTATTGAGACAATTGACATTCCTGTCCACTCCCTTTAATATCTATGGCTATATTCTCAGTATTAAAGTAAGTACCACTTATAATGATGGAGTCTTATAGGGATTTGTAAACTATAGCTCAGCCTGTGAGTCAATTCCAGCTTAACATCTGTTTTGTAAGTAGTTTTATGGGAACATGTCCTGTCTATCAATATGTTGCATTTGATTTTTTTATACCAAAATGTCATTAACTATGAAATTTTCTTGGCATTAACCAAGAAAGCTATGGGTAAGGTCTAAAAGATGGTAGAAGATGTCAGCCTGTGTCTGAAATGATCAATATGAAAAAAAGGCAACTCTTAAGTCCTATCGGTTGTGTAACATAAGCAAAAAATAAGCTTATATTGTATTATGCCATTGAGATTTTGAGATTATTGATCATTACAACATAACCTAGCATATCCTAACTGAAATCGGGTTAAGTTGTTTGAAATACTGTTTTAAAGTTTCATACATCTATTCCCCATTGTTTAACTTTATGCTTACACTTTACTTTTTAAATCATAACCTTCTAGCCTTTGCTATTTCTTGTCTTTCATTTTTCCTTTGATTTTTTTATTTGCTGAATCAAGGCCTTTGAAAGTATTCTTGTTTGTTTTTATTCTCTTTTGGAAGTGGGTAGAGTATAAACAATATGATCACACATTTCTAAATATTGGGTCAATTTGGCCAAACTGTCCCAGTATGCTAAAACACAAAAACAAAATAAAATGTATACTATGGTTCGTTGTTGCTGCTCTTCACTTTTATCTTTTTTTAAAATTGAGGTAACATTGGTTTATAACATTGCAAGATTTCACATGTACAGCTTTGTATTTTGGCTTCAGTATTTACTACATATGATTCCACCTAAAGTCTAGTTTCCATTCATCACCATACAATGAGCCCTTTTTACTTGTTTCACCACACTACTCCCCTTTTCCTAACCATTCTGTTGTCAGAATCTAAGGGCTTGTTTTGTCTGCTTTTGTCTTTTCATAATTAGTTACTGATGGTGACCCTATTATTACTGGTTTTTTATTGATGACCTCCTAGTATAGCTCTATGATTAATTTTTTTGTTGTTGCTTTCTCTCTACTTCTTATGTAGGACCCTATTTTTATTTGTTAAGAAGTACTTCTAGTGTCTGCTGATATTGGCATTATTCATTTCACACTCCTGTTGCTTTGAAGAGCTACTGGGAGAGTTAGAACTGGGAGCAAACATTAAAAGTCTCTATGTCATTTAATCTTCAGGCAGCAGGATGCCTCCCTGGTGCAGGGCCAGTGCAATCCTCTGCATTCTAGAAGAGTCCAAGGTCTATTATGGTCGTGAATGGTCACTTAATGTCAGATTAGCAATGATTCTAGTATCTCTTTAGTCCATTTTTCTCTAGTATGAGACTATCCACTTGCATAAATATACATTATATTTGTAAAATATCTGTCAAATGTTAAGAGACATGAAGTAGAAATGTTATTTTTTCTCCTTATGCTGGAATTCCATTTCTGTTTATTCAACACTGCAAACATTTATTGAACACCTGCCATGTGCACTTTTCTAGGTCTTTGAGGTGGGTCAGTGAATGAAACAAAGGTCGCTGGTTTCACATGAGCTGGATCCTTGACTTAGCAGGCAAAGTCAGACATAGGCATGGTAAATATGGTGATGAGCACTGTGTAAAAAGAAGTAATAGAACAGAATGAAAGGGCAGGTTGCAACCTCAATGAAGATGGAAAGTTAGCCTTACTGAGCATGAAAGAGGGGACTGGTCAACCAAGCAGGTACTTGGGGAATAATTAGGGAAAACAACCAGTGCAAAGGCAGATGGGAGGCAGAGTGCCCTAGGTGTTCAAAGACAGCAAGGGACTTGGGGGCTTAGTGGGAGCTAATGCATGGTAGGAAAAGAGGTCAGAGGGGCAATGAGAAAAGACCCTCTAGAGTATGTGGGATTTTGTGCTGAGAGAGATGGTATACCAATAGAGGATGACGAGCAGAGGAATCACTTGCTGAGATTTTAATGAATTATTCTGACCGCCATGTAGGAAACAGAGCATAAGGACAGGGATGAAGCAAGAGGACCAGTGAAGAGAATATTACAGAAATTCAGGCAAGAAATGAGGTTGGCTCAGATCAGGCCATAACTGCAGAGGTGGTAAGAAACATTCTTGATATCGCTTTAAGATGAGTATCAGGGTTTCTGAGTTAAGCAGGGAATATACAACAAAAGAATGAAGGATGACTCCAATTTTTTTTGTCCTAAACATGGTAACATATGGTAAAAAAAAAAATCAGAAATAGAGCAAACTTAGAGTAAAGAAGATTCAGTTCTGATGTTCTAAAAAACTTTCCCTGCATCAAAGAGGTTAGTCTTGTGAAATTCAAGCCCATGGCATCTGCATCAGAGTTATAGGCAGGAATCAGGGCTCTTTAAGTTCTAAGGTCAGCTGTCATCACACATACAATTGTGTCCACACTGAGTTTGCCTGAAATTCTTCTGTTTGCATTTTATTAATCCATGCCGGTGTAACTGTGGGCACAAGCAGCCCTAAATGATCCCCCCTTGAGCAAGGGCGCTCATAAACAACCTCTAGTAAATTAAACATGTCCTTGTAAATGAAGTTCATGAGGGAGTTAAAATTGCCCACATGACAGTAACACTTATTTGGCACATTTACAGCATTACCGGAACTAAAATAACAACCATTCTAAACTCTGCTGCGAACAGTTGTCGACAACGTTACTCCACACAACATACACATATTTTGCTAGATTATGACCTGCTGTCCAAGAGAGAGATGCAGGAGGAGATGGTGAAGCTGCTTGTGCTTTGGGAGGAGACCAAACGGTATCTGAACCCTAACCTGGATAATTACTGGGTATGCGATTCTGAAAAAATGGCTAAACTTCTCTGTCTTAATCACTTTCCTTATCTACAGTCTTGGGAAAATTTCTCTCTTACTCAGAATTGAAATAATGTATATATAGTTTGTATCTTAGCAGGTGATAAGCAAATAAAGATAATATTATAAGATACACAAGCATTGCTACTATTAAATATGTTTAAAGTCATTATATTTTAATATTAGCATTAATACATTAACTTCCCAGTATTAATATAATAGCAATATTTTAAAAAATAAAAAGCATATCTAAATATTTTATTTTTCTTCTTTCTTTATATATATTTGACATCAATTGTAATCCCCATGGATCCCCCATCACCATTTCACCTGTGTACCATCACCTCAGTCCCTTTTGCTCTTATCTGCCCTCAACCCTTTTCCTCTCCCCTCCCCACCAAGTGTCCCAATTTGTTCTTGTCTTTATTTTTGTTGTGTTTATTATTATTATTATTCTTTTCCTTGATCCTTATTTGGTTCCCTTATATTCCTCCTAGGGGGGAAACCATCTGCTATTTTTCTTTTACCTTCTGATCTATTTTGCTGAGTATCATCCCTTCCAGCTCTATCCATGTTCCTATGAGTGACTCTAGTTTGTCTTTTTTGATTGCTGAATACTATTCCGTCATGTAGCATATTTAACTATTTTAATAGCAACATTTTAACATCAGATTCAAAATAGAATTAGTCCTATATATTTTCTAGAAGAAATAAGAACATTCTCCCTGACCATGCCATGTCTGGAGTTTGGGTGGCCAATATCCTGCTAGTTGCTTGGGTGAAGAGGAGATGTGTACACTCGAAATGTGTCAGCCTTAAATACATCAACAACTGATGCTGAACAAATGGTTTTCCTGACACGATGGAAAGACTGTACCAATTGTAAGAGAGATTGTATTGGCCAAAGCCACAACCAAGGGGGTTGTGCCATCCACCAGCTTCTGGATTTAGGACTTGCCTGTCTCTAGCTGCCCACTAGATAAAGTTGAAAACAATATTTCCAATGAAAGAATGGCAGATATTTCGAGAAACCTCTGACACTCAAGAAAATTTGACTCCAGCATTTCAAATTGAATGTGTCTGGTTTTAAATTTTCTCTTTTCTGTAATATTTTGTTCTAGCATTTATTGTTTAGACTGGGATTTGAGTCCACATGGGCGGTTCCATCCATGTTTTGGCTTCAAAGAGGGGTTCCAAAAGCAGAACTTCATTTGTGATTTCCTGCTATAAAATGAAAAGATGCTATCTGGGGACATCGAATGGGTCTCAGTGTTTATGATTTTTCATGCAGTTCTTTCAGAAGAAATAAAGGAAAAGCAGACCACTAGGCATAGGCTGCAAAACATGAGCAAGTAAGAGAGTAGGGTATCCTGAGACCTTCACTGAACTGCACGTGGCCCTGTGGGCATCCTCCCGTCGTTGGTGCTCTGGGCAAGGCACATGCTATGGCTCCCACTTTACAGATAAGGAAACCGAGATTTCCTCCATTTTTAGGTGATGTGTTCATATGCACACCTGGTGGTTAGACAGCTAGAATGAAAACACACACCTTTCCCACTTTCTTTGATATTCTCATTCCACATTTCATTTCTTTTTTCCCATTCTGTCTTTTCCCCAGGACAACAAGGGCTTTTGGGGGGGCATGGTCATCTGTTTGGACTCAACACCAACAATATGGTGACTGTGGATGGGAGGCAAAAGCCCCAGGAAAGCATGGAGGACAGAACCTGTAGAAGATCCCTGCACAGATAGTGGGTGGTGTCTCCTAATAGCGGATGATAATCACACTATTTCAAAGCCAACTTGAATCTTCCAAATCATATGAAAGTCTTAAATATCCATTGGGGAATTAAAACTAGTTATTTCCAGTAATTACAAATTATATCACTCTGTTTTATGCATGGATAGTTAAAAAGCCACCACAGACTATAAAATCACTGGCTAATGAAAAGAACATCCTAAGGTTTTGATTTATTGTCCCTACTATCAGGGACAACACAGCCACCATTATAAATGTGTAAACAACCTCAATGAAGGTTTAATGTGCTTTTATCAGAAGCCTCCATTGTCTGCTGCCCGTGAGATGAAGCTTTGTGCTCTTGAGATTTGTGTAATTAAAATCCTTTCACTCAAAAGAGAAACAGAGACAGTTATCAACTAATTTATGAAAGAAACAGGACGACTCTTATATTACCCCACTAGCAGTGGCAGGAATTTTGATTTGATTTAGGTGTGGACATTATTATTTGCACTGAGCCCTTACAGGCAGAGTTCTCAGATACAAAGCCCTTACCAGAGGTTGTGTCGAGGTGGTGATAATGTGACAGTGAACAGATTCAGTTCCCAGGCTGCGTTTGTGACCACGGTGCTGCCTGGGAGCAGAGACCCCTGAGAGCAAATACCATTGAGAGCAGACTCCACTACAAGTCCCTTGGCCTGACATGGGTAAGGCCAACACACAACATAAAGATGCAAATTCACTACCTCTTCCTCCTTCAGGAACCGGAGTGTTTGTCTATGGGAGTGTTACAGAGTCAGATGTAGAAGTTCACAGATATCTTCAAAGTTAAAAGCAAACATCAAAAGCATCTCCCCCACCCTGGAGTCAATGATCTGTTTGATGCACATCTGGGAAAGATTTTCAGAAAGTCAACAGCACTATCCCAGCAAGAATTCTTCCTTTATCCAGATATCTCTACCTGCTAACTTTTGTAGAACCCCAGTTCCTCAGCGTGAATGGCTAATGATATACAAATGCTGAAATTCATCTTAAATGGTTTCAGGCTGCTCCCTAACTACCACAAATTAAATGATAAAAATGCAGATGTGCAGGGTTATGGAAGGCATTTTTGAGACTGAATTTAAGAACATACTTTCATCTTTGATGAGTTTCCATTGTTAGGGTTAGATCCTGTTTTTCAAAGGGAGAATAGCACAGTCACTGATTTACCCTTCCTAACTCTCATCATTCTTAAAACCCATCCCCACTCTAGGACACCACACTCCGCTCCAGTCAACCGGGCCATACAGCAATCACTGGAAGGCAGCACTGAGTAAGAGGAGAAGGTGCAGGGCACATCCTGTTCCTGAGGCTGGATGCAAGGCTACTCCGAGCTCCTCTCCTCCACTGTCTGTGGGTTCTACAGCCCTCCCTTTGGTTTGTAAATTCTAGATCAGTCACATTTCTTTCAGGAAGCAGACTTAGTAGAAATACACATTTTATCTGTTTTAAGTTTGCATTATGTAGTTCTAGATAAGAAATCTCTCCAAGGTTCATAATTCTTTTTTCCCCCAGGGTAGTTCCTTAAAAACCAGTCACCTCCTCTACTTCTCAGCACCTCAACTAACCCCCAAAATTAGATGACCTAGACGCCTGACAGTCCACCTGCATCAATACATTCCCAGTTGCCTGCACTTCCTTATTGAACTTCCTTGTCCCTGTTTTATGGGCATAGGTTAGGTCAGCGGGGATCCTCTGCAAAAGGAGGTGGTCAGCAGCCCTGTCCTTGGCTGAGGTCCACTGTGAAGCCCAGATTGTGACCATGCCAAAAGCACTTGGAGGGAATCCCTCCAGCCATGCTGCTCTATGGTGAGTGAGGACCAGGCTGGGCCCGGGATTCTTGGGTACAGAGTAAAATTGTCCAGCAATCTTGATTAGAAGCCAGCAGATTAGCAGGGATGTACAGAGAATGGGCTACTTGTATCAATGGGAGAGCCTAGCATTCATAACTATTCTTCTACTTTCCATAATCCAGCTAAACAGTTAATTTACCTTCAACTCCTAGTCATCAAGACTATTTTTGGTTCAAAAGAATTAAGGAATTGAAAAAGGAGAAAGTAAAAATGGAAGAATTTGGTTCCTTTTGAAGATTCAATTTTGGGATGACAGTGGAACAGAAATCTCATGAAAGAAAATCCAGGCTATTAAAATCAATCAGATACAGGGCCTCGCTGGGGTGGTACAAAGGTTTAAACATCGCCCTATGAAGCATCCACAGCCACTGCGACATAAATTCAATCCTCAGCCAGGGAGGTGACCCACATGGTGCAGTAGACATCTCCTGACTCTCCTGCTGCTTCCCTCAATAGTGTATTTCAGTAGATCCACCTGTTCTTCTCCCCACTCTGTCTCTGGTGAATCCTCTTACCCCCATAACCTCTGGACTGTACCCCAGTTCTTGTACACATAATTTTTTTTAAAAAATAAGATACATCTAAAAACTAATGATAAGGATAAAAAATAACCTTTGAAAAGGAATCCCTGTGCTTTCCTGACTGCTGAAACTGTACATTCCTCTTTGTGAACATTTTTAATTGGTGTCTTAAATTGATGCAGAGATAGAGCTATCAATAACAGATAAAAATGTGCAGGTACATCAACTAGGGTACACTGGCCCAGAGGTGGAGCCAGAACCAGGAATCATGACCTGTTCACCAAGGAACATATATAGGGCAGGTTGCTGGAGTGGGACAGGCATGGACAGGGAGAATTTCCAGCCATGAAAATGAAGCACAGTTCTCGGATAAGATAAAGAGAATAGAAGGTGTCCATTAAGGAGATGCTGAGTTTAAAGTAACTTTCCAAAAGCTGTGTAGAGGTTTCTCAATTACTAAAGATGGAAGTACCATATGACCCAGCAATTCCACTCCTAGGAATCTACTCAACGGACACAAAAACATCAATTCTAAAGGATATCTGCACTCCTGTGTTTATTGCTGCACTATTTATAATAAGTAAGATATGGAAACAACCCAAATGCCCCAAAATAGATGACTGGATCAAGAAGATGTGGTATATATACAGAATGGAATACTGTTCAGTCATCAAAAAGACAAACTCATGCCATTTGCAGAAACATGCATGGAGCTAGAAGCTATTATGCCCAGTGAAATAAGTCAGAAGGAAAAAGGAAATATCAGATGGTTTTACTTATAGAAGGAATATAGGGGAACCCAATAAGGGATCAGGGGGGAAAATAATAAAAAGATTAACAGGCAACTATAAATCAGAGACATTCTGCAGGAATGGAGGAGGGAGAGGGATCAAAACAGGGAAGGGAAGAGCACAAGGGACTATGGTGATGGTGCACAGATAAATTGGTAGTGGGATTTCTATGGGGAATACACCTGCGAGGAGAAAGCAAACATTGTACAAAAATGAATAATGATGTAAAATATATATAATGAATTATACTTTTTAAAAATCTTAGCTAAGTCATTAAAAAAAAAGTAACTCTCCAAGATATTTTTTGAAAAAACCTAGTTACTAGATTTGGGGTGTAAGGTCAGAACACAAATGAAGTCATATCTATAAACATAATGTACTAAATTAGGGGTTCTTTCAAGTATGCCTCACTCAGGAATCAATTGATTCCAGGATGAAGTATAGAGGTGAAGCTTTGTCTGAGTGTTAGGTGGCCACAGCTGTTGGCAGAAAAGGACTCCAGGCAAGGGCCAACCAATGGTAATGCCAAGATGAATGGCTGCCAGTGCAAAACTGGCCCTGAAACACATTGTCCTAACAAAGTCCTTGATGCTGTGGTCATTTGTCTCCTTCTCATAAAGGCTGCATAAAGCATCTAAATCTGTGTTTCCTAGACAGCACAATAGGGCTTGCATTTTGCATAAAGTGAATTGCATCTTAACAAAGTAGCTTTTGTCTTAGTGATTTTTGCATACTCCAAAAAGCCCTAATTTCTGTTACCTAACAGGACTTCCTGGTTTTTCAGCATTATTTATATTTTCTGCAGCACCCAATAATACCATGGATTGTGGCTGATTAGCCATGGTTAATTGAATGATGGGTCAGATGCAAAGGAATGATAAATATAATTTCTAGAATTCCTAGTAGGCTCATTAGAAACAGTTCATTCCAAAGTTTGTGTTTTTCAACATTACTGGGAGATGGCACATATTTAGAAATGAAACCAGGTCCATGTCAAATTTCTTCCAAACTTTCCTCAGTGCCTGAATTTCAAAGTCCTTCATTGGCAGTCCCTGCCATTTCTCTAGATTTTCTTCTCCCATAACCCAGAACCCAAACTTCTAATAGTTTCCCAAATCCAGGAAGCTAGTTCAAATGGCTGTGCTTTGCACAAACTGTATACCCTACCTGGGATGTTCTCCCCAATGAAAGCTCTCTCCTTTACCTCCTGCAAGTCTCAGGGCAGTAGTTACCTGATGAAGACTCCCCTGACCCTCCTGCTCACCTGGCATTGTGCCTAGATGCTGTCAAAGAGTCTGTATTTATGACTGTAATCTTCTATTGTGTGTGTAGTTATTGTTCCGATTAACAAGTGAGTTCCCTCAATTTTAAAAAAAAAGTAAGTTTCACTGAGGGTTCTCATTCTGTCTTTCTTCTTTCTTCCTCCTCCTCTTTCTCTTTTCTTTTTTTTTTTAAGATTTACTTATTTATACATACAAGAGCTGGGGTACAGGCCAGAGTCCAGGGCAGTGAGAGGATTCACTAGAGACAGAGAGGGGAGCAGAACAGGCAGACTGACTGAAACACACTGCTGAGGGGAGAGGCTAAGCAGAAGAGGTCTGCCTGAGGCCATGTGGGTCCCCTCCCTGACCAGCGGCAGGAATCAAACTCATGCTGCAGTTTGCCTCATAGTGTGTTGTGTAACCCACTGCGCCATCAAGGAGGCCCCTCTTCCTCTTCTTAATTAACTTTTTAGTTATTTACATATCTATACTACTATGTGGTGGCATTTTTACTCCTCCATATATACACAGTTTCAACTGTCTTCTATCTAACATATATATATATAAAAATTTATAAACTATATAATTTAAAAATTTCTAGTAGCCATGTTATGTCAGGTAAAAAGAACAAGTAAAATGAACTTTAACAGCGTTTTATATAACCTAATATATCTAAAATACAGCATTTTCAACATGCAACCAATATTAAAAACTGTGAGTGAAAACTTTTTTCCACAGTAAATCTTCCAAATTCACTGTGAATTTGGATCAGTCACAACAAAGGCTCAGTAAGGAGAGTGTGCCAGAGGTCACCACACTGGACTATTCAGCTCTATACACTGCTCCCAATGCAGCATCTGAGCCCAAAAGGGATTCCACTAATGTTGCTGACTAATGAGTCTCACGCACAAGCAATGCTAAATACTCATTTCTAATGCTGGATGTTGAGAGTTCCATCTAAGGTCACTGTAATAAGTTTGAAATGTAACCTTTTATAACCCCTGGATTCTTAGCTCATTGGTGCATGGATTTATTCTGTTAGTCTTATCTCCTTATGAGTAGTGGTGCTATGAGTAGCTATATGACGAATCTCTCTGCACTCCGTCCACTCCTTTATCATGTGTGGCGTTAAGGAACGGAAGCTTTGCTAGGGCTAATCTACTTTTCCAGGCCCACAAGTTCCACAGGGCCAGAGATGTGTGTGGGTCTTTGACTCCATTTTTTAAAAGCGCCTTCTGTTAAACCGATCGATGACTATCCTCACCCACTGCTCTCTATACTTTCCACGTTTGCTCCCTTCCTCAGCAACTCTGACACTGCAGAGCTGGGAAGGGGTACAGCTGGAGCCCCCCACGCTATGTATAAAGACTTAAAGTTATGAATTAAGACAACAAATTGTTCAGTAAGATATGCTCATGCCTCCCCTATTGACAAACACACATTGGAAATACCAGTATTTAAAAGATATGTGCCAAGCTATGGTTGATCTATGTTCTATTAGTGGGCCAGTGATATTTAGAAGGCTATAAAATTTAAAAAGCTACAATTGGGAAATTGTTATTTGAAAAATAAGTTATTTTTTTTTCTTGCAGATAATACTATGCCATGATAATGGTTTCACATAATTTGTGTTTTATTGACAGCAATGATTGAAAGCAGCAGTGTTAGCAAACTTTCTGTAAAAGACAAATAATAAATACTTTCAGCATTACTGGCTCTGAGCTTTGTAGCCACTACTCAGTTGTTATTGTTATGAGGGAGCAGCTGTAAGCAACCCATAAAGTAGGCTGTGGGTCACATTCTTGTGAAACTTTACTATGGCTCTCAAAATAAGAATGTCATATATTGGGTTGTTGGAAAAGTCATGACAATTTTTTGCATAGAAAACACTGTCATGACTTTTCTGACAACCCCAAAATTACATATCACCAGGACTGTTATTGCTTTGATTTTTCCCTCATCTACTTGAAAATGTAAAAGCCCTTCTAGCATATAGACTCGGAAAAAAAAAAGTGAAAATTTGGCTTGCAGTGCATAACTTTTATGACCCTGGATGTAAATGATTGAAAAATAAATGCAATTGTTTTAAAAGTCTACAATGATTGAGTTATATTATGAAAAGTGTAAATTAAAGTAAATGTTAAATACAAAAAAACTCTCAATGTTTTAAAAAGTTATTTTTAGTCTAAAATATTCAAATTTACCTACTAAAATAAAATACATGTCAATCAATAAATACAAAATCTTTTAATGAAAATTATTTAAATATTTCAGAAATTTTCAACTTCCATTTCAGTCCCCATAATTCATAACTCCTTTTAATGCCAGTTCTGAGTGTGGTCCACTTTCAATTTTAATTTGAAATTAGAGGTCTTTATTTTAAGCCCCTTCTGTTCACTTCCCGATTCTAATTAACAATTTGTACACTTGAGAAATATAGCATGGCTTATTTTAAGACTAATTTTTTTTCAGAGTGTCCTACTTAATTTGTACTCAGCCTGAGAAATTAGAGATAACAGCTTTTAATTACTGAAAAACAGGTTGTAAAAATGCTTAGGCCTGCTAAACATTTTATATATTCTTTGAGATATATTTTTCAACCACTATGAATATCTCCATTTTCATTATCTATTCCAGTAAAATTCAAATATATGGTTGTCCTTTGCCACAAAGTCATAGCATAAAATATTCTGTGAGATGATGTCAATGGGAAAAAGATTAACAGAGGTAAATAATGATAATGCATATACTCCATTATTGCATTAGTATGCAAAACTTTTCCTACACAATGTTTCCTTGATATTTTTGTTAACTCTGTTAGGTCAGAAATGACCTTACACACAATCTTTTTTTATTCCTTAGTACTTCTGGCTTCAACCAATACACTTCAGCTTAAACATCCCTTCCTCCATGGAATCTCCCACCCCCATCTCTGTAAGAGTTCAATTCTCCAGCATCCCTGTGACCAGTACTCCTTGCCGTTACTTATCTTATCAAACTTATCCAGCTGTTTGGCAAGAGTTGGTTCACCTCCACTGCCTGCAGCTTCCCCACAGGTTGGGATTGCAGTGGTATTCACCATTGTATCCTCTGTAGCCAGCATGATGATTTATTCATTTAACAAATAGCTATAAACTGCCTTTTATGTCCAGGTACACGTCTAAGTGGGGGAGATGCAACAGAGAACAAAACAGACAGAAGTCCCTGCTGCTGTGGTGCTTGCATTCCACGAGGGAGGCAGAAGACGAACAAACTGGTCAGTTGTATAGTACGTCTGGTGATCGTCAGTGCCTCAAGAGAGATACCGACCGGGACAGGCATGAGGAGAGTTGAGACAGGACAGTCTCATGAACATGTGGCACTTCAGTCAAGACTTGGGAGGAAGTACAGGAACCACGTTGGTAACTGGGGAAAGAGGAGCCAGCATGGCCGGATGAAGCAGGCAGCAAGAGGCCATCAGCAGAGGAAGAAGGGAGGCAGATCTGCACCTCCAAAGTTATTGAAAGACTATGGTCTGGACTCTAGTTGACTCTCGGGACATTTGTGACATTTGATTTAGGGTTTGCCAAGATCACATTCACTAATAGAATGCAAACAGGAGAGACTGATGCATAAAGAGAAAGTTATTTTGCCTGGAGTCACACAGGTAGTGCTTGGAAAATACGGGGCCAGAACTCAAATTTCCTAGCTTGCCTGATGCTTTTACCAACATTGTTCACCCAGATGTGCTTCTCGGAGTGCGAATATGGTTGAAAAGAATGATTTTTTCCCCTGCAAATTGCTCATTGATTATGTCTAAGGCCAGTTGATTACTCCTAAGAAAAGTAGAAAAGAATCAATCAATCCTGATATTTTAACTGGATAACCCCAACTTTCTACTTATGCTGAATGTTTAAAATGTGTGTATTTTTGCTGTTGTTCAGACAATACATTTCGATATGAGAATGAATTGCTCATTTTTCATTCGGCTGCCCTTGTGTTATTTATGTACCAAGTTGGTCTCTTCAATTTTATTTATATTCATGACAAGTATCACTTGAGGGCAGTTATCCATGAATCTGAAAACTACATGGCACTTATTTCTTAAAAAAAATTTTTACATGCATTTGTATATAAATATAAAACTTATTTTATCCCACTACCCCACAATATTTGGCCCCTTGGTTACAGATGATCAGTTTAATGTTTAGCTTATATACACTAACACTGATTACTTGTTTCCCTGAAATATTATCTCCTTTCTCGATGTGAGAATGTCCATTTTTACAGCTGACAAATAATACAAAACATGAGGTATTAACAGCATTATAATACTACTAAATTACCAGTATTGAAACAAAATTCCTAACAGCACATTTATATGATTTATTATTTCACTGGCAAAATATTATCATGAATGATGGCTCAGAAAGTTATTGATGTAAATAAAAGTGATGCCAGATGAGGGATTTTAACAGAAGAGCTGCAAATACTTAACAGTTTTCACTGGAGACAAAGCACCAAGAAATCTAAATATTAATTGTCATTAATATCAATGTTTTCCATTTCAGTTTTCTAGAAATTGACATACAAAACAGTAAGATATTTAAAGTGTAATTGTGGTGGTTTAATGTACATACACATGGCAAAAATATTTTCCCCACTTAGTTATTTTGTATTCCATCATCTCACATTTCATTTACCTTATTCTACTTTATTATTTTTGATAAGAACATTTAAGTTCTACTCTCTTATCCATTATAGAATACAGTGTTATGAACTCTAGTCACTACACTTTACATTAGATCCTCACACCTTATTTATCTGACAACAGAAAGTTTGTAGCCTTTTCCAACCTCTCCTTATCACCCCCATCCCCAGTTCTGGCATCCACTTTTCTACTCTTTTTTTCTATGAATTTGATATATATTTTTTTAAGTCTCCACATGGAAGAGATGCCATGGTGTACCTGTCTCTGTCATTCCATTTAGCATAATTGCCCTCAAGTTCCACCCGTATTGCAAATTTCAGATTTCCTTTTTTCTCATGGCTAAATAATTTTGTGTGCATGTGTGTGTAGGTGTGTGTGTGTGTGTGACATACTCACATATTCTTTTTATTTTTTGCCTCACATATTCTTTATCCATTTATTTGTTGATTAACACTTAGGTTGTTTCCAAATCTTTGTAGTTACTCCTCTTCTATTGCTTGCTCAAAAATACTAAGCACTCGATTGAAACATTAGAAGAATGTGATCAGCTGTAGAATTTAGTGAAAGGGCTTGTTATATATAAAGTTTAGAAGTTACAAAGTGCAGATTCATACATCATCTCACTTGTTGAAGCATCAGCTCGGTTAAATTTGGAAGAATCACTGTGAGCGGCAGCTAAAGCACAGGAACTCTTGCTTTGGGCCAAGCTGAGGTCACGAAAGGTGAAGGGGATAAGTTATCATGAAGTTGTTTGGCCAGGAGCCACACTGGAAAGAAGACAGGGCTATTGATTCAACCCAGCCGCATCACTGGATTCCAAGGGTTGGCTCCAGCTCAGAGCAGTCATGTACACTATTTAAAGCAGGGCACATTAAAAAAATTAATATCAAGAGACCCATGCTGAGGACTATCCCAGAGCACACTGTTCAATAATTCAACAAACGTTTTGCATACATGTCATATGCTGGGTGCTGTTCTAGACATCACGGTACCTCACGGAACAGGCAGACTCACTGCCCACAAGGACTTGCATTCTAGTGTGGGGGAGGGACACTACACTATGTGTGTGCATGTGTGTGTGTGTTCATGTGTGTGTATGAGAACATGATCAAGACAAAGGGACAGAGTAAGAGGGAATGCATTTTAGACACCTGGAGCAAATATAGCATGTGCCCTAGCTCTCAATTCCCATCTCAACAAAGTTAGCACAACTCAAAATATCACCCATAACAGAGAACAATAATGTTGCTGTGACACATAGTTTCTGTTACAGAATATGCTTAAAGTAGAATATCTGTCTACAGAGCAATATCGATAGAGACAGACCAATATGATTACACTTTATATCAGAAGACAGCCCTGTCAAACCTGCCATCTCGTGGGTGCTCACCTGATCCTCTCTCCTCAGGGTATGCAAGTGGTAATGAATTCAGCATGGTATCAGCTCCCTGGCATTACTGTCAGACTCAATTCTTGCTATGAGATGTAGACCAGATTGAAGAGCCAGTGTGTGGCGGGTGCCTTAACTCTGAGCTGATTAGTTGCTTCATTTTGTACTAAACTGGTTTTGAAACATTTTCAACAAACAGGAATAGACAAGGGAAGGAATGGACACCCCTCCCATGCTGTAAAATTACTCTCAAGTGACCATGAACTTGATAAGCATTATCTCAATTCTAACCTGGAGGAAAAGGACCACACGAACCCCTGCATGATGCAGGGATTTGTTAGTCAAGTGAAGAATTCATAGCAAGCTTTGAACTCATGAGTCATTCACAACTCTCCTCTCAGCTCTTTGCACTGGTTGTGTCCTTCAGTTCTGCTGCTCAAATTGATTTTCAATCTCTTTCCAACCAAAACCACAAAGAACGTTTAAGTGTCTGGCAGCAGAGTTGAGAAAACACCACCTCTGGGAAAGCCATAGGGCAAACATTTTCACTATAGATTCATTCAAGAAACGTTCACAAAACACCTACTATGAACCAGACATGGAGTCCTAAAGACAAACTTTTTTTGCGCTACAAGGAACAGACACATAGATATTTTCTCTGTAATTTCTGATGTTATTGTCATTGATCATTTATATGCTGTTTTAATTTCCATCCCAATAGTTCCAGGAAATCCATATCTTTAAGGCCACAGAATCCTTCATAATAAATCAGAATGTATTTTTATTGAATATGTACTCCGCGCTCAATGTCAAAAGTAACATTCTCATAGATTATATCTTATTGACCATATCAAACCTCAGATCGGCTTTGTTAATTTGGAAAATAGGCAGAGTAATGATAGCAAGCTATGCAATTAACAGAAAACAGTAAAATGAGCTCTTCTTTTGGGAAGTTCTCAATTTCTCTACTAAATAATTATTGGAGATAGAAACATACAAAATAGGGAATGCAGCACTATGAGAAAAATAGACGTAAAGTTGGCTACTTTAGAATTAACTTATCTAAAGAAATTCAGTTACCATTAAACAAAAGATGAAGCTTTTCTATCGGTTAGCGTATTAGGATTCAGGTACGTCCTGATTTCCTTTTTTATTCTTCCCCAGACATCTAACAAAGATAAAATTCATTATCAATGTCAACAATTTTACCTATATTTTCCTGGCAGAATAAGGCTAATTAACACCAAACTTCAACAAGATAATGTCAATTTGGAAGCCCAAACACCACCTGGAAGGAGTCAGCAGTTGCCTGGACAGATGACAGGTCTACGAAGCAGAGACGAGGCAACTGTCCTGTTTTTAGATGAAATGGTTGGGGTGATAGGGCTGGTGGTGGGGGTTTTGTTGGGGGTCTCACAGAAACCCAGATAATGAGGCATGACGATTCTATCTACAAAAGCCTGCCAGATGGCTACCGCACAGATGTGTGTCTGGTGGGGAGACTCAATCACTGCTGCATTTATTCAGTATTTCATTGTTCGACAACCTGCGAGGACCCACCCTCCTTTGGGTTCATTACCGTCATATTTCTAGCTTTCAGGCCAGCAGTGCAGCCGCCATTCATTTACCATCTCTCTATACCTATTTCACTCTGTTCCTCATCAAAGAGGAAGTTTTGCGAGCTATCTAAATACAAAGCCCTTGATAGCTTTTTCTTTTCTTACATACCACATCAAAACATTTATTAAAGTCATTTGCTTACTTATTAGCCCAATTTTATGCCTTTAAAATCTCTGTATGTAACTCCTTTCCCTTTTTAATCAACATAATTCTATGGCGGTTCTTTGTTTTCCTTGTTAACCTTCTCCCACCCAGACCTTAGTGATCACCACTACAAATACTCAGGGGAGAGTAAGACAAGCAAGTGTAAGTTGATTTTTAATAGGGCTGTAATTGGGAATCTCTGGAAGTAAAAAGCTGAGGTATAATTAAGTAGGAAGTGAAGGGGGGTGTGTAGTGGGCATTAGAGAAGTTCTTTGAATTATGCTTCCTTCTGTGCCATTTGCCCCTTTGGGGTCCAGTCACCGGAGACAGGAGGTGAGTGGCATCACCATTGATGGAGGAGGCAGAAGTAGGACAGGGGAGTTTCAGCTAGAGCCATCATCCCTCAAGAGAGGCGATGAATACATGGGATTGAAGCAAAAGCAGGAGCACGTCTTAGCATTAGGAGTTACTGGTTCCACCAGATACTGCTCTGTGAGGGGAGCTGCCCTTGGATGTCCTGGCTTTCCTGTGGGCAGCTGAGATGAGGTAGAGAGGGAATACTCACTACAAAATGGTGATCAAAGGAACAATTTACATGCCATTCCCAGCTCATCTATGAGGTTGCTTTTGGTTTCAGGGCAACAAAAAGTTCTCAGTAAAGCATGACTACTCATATATCACATTATGAAAGATCTGCCTTATTCCTGATCTTGGTCCTACTGGGCACCTTTAACAGTCCAAGCACTTGTGAATTGGGAAGTGAAATGAAGATAAGCAGTGGTCTCTGCATTCTGCAGACGTCTTCGGTAGAATTCACTGTCTAACTTCTCAAAGCAAAGACAGAAAATTCTTCACCATTCTCTTCAATAAAATGTGAAGGTGTGGAAACATCCTAGAAGAATTAACAAAACTGTCCATTTGTTTCCCCAGCTCTTCAGACATGTAATTAAAAGTCGTCTTCATTAATCCTCAAATATACTTAATGACTGACAAATACATCACTGTGAAAATAGGAAAGATGGAATTATATGAGCAAAATCAACAATACACAATAATCTCTCCTCCTTTTCTCCTTTCTTTTTCTATTCCTTTGCTCTCCTTTGACTTGAATGGTGTTATTGATGGAATAGAGGCACAGCGAAATGAAGGGAAAAAAAAGGGAGGAAAGGGAAGAAGGAAGGAGGGATAGAGGGATGGAGGGGTGGAGGGGTGGAGGAATGGAGGGATGGCGGAATCGAGGGATAGAGGGAGGACCACTATGCAGAAAAATGCAGGCCAAAATGCAGAAGACATTTCATATAGGATCGTATTTCCCATGTTCAGATTGTCAGTTTAGTTTAGCTATGAGACCCAACAGGAAGATGATCTGAAACCTTCTCTGTGAGATCTATTTCTATCACTTTAAAATATCTTTTATATGTCAAGAACTCTAAAATGTACATCTCAATCTCATCCTTTTCTCCCAGTCTTCAGATATAACTCAAATCTGCAAATATCTACTATCCATTGTTCATTTGACATGTACTCATCTTCTCTCTCGAAATCTGTTATAGTCAAACTCCCTCCCCCAACTCATTTGATGGGAATCTAATCATTCAGTTCCTAGGCCAAAAATTCAATGAACTCATTTTAAATACTCTTTTGTTGTTGTTGTTATTAAATCATAACCCTATCCAGATTCTTAGAAAGTCTCATTGGATCAAGCTAAAATATGTATAGACTCCATTTTTCCATCCTCCTGTGGCCTTCATAACCTATTCTGATTACTACTATAGATTTCCCCCATCCCCCCGCCCCCTACAATGTATTCTTGAACACTTGCCAGAGAGAGCCTTTAAAATCTAATGCAGGTCAAGTGACTGCTCTTTTTAAAACCTACAGTGGTTCTCATCTTCCTTGGAGCAAAAACCAGATTCTTTATAATGGTCTACAGGTCCTTTGTGATCCCATGCCCCATTCCCCAGTTCCATTTATGACTTCATCACTGTTCCCTTGCTCTCTCTGCTCCAGCCCATGTGTCCTTACTCTTCCTGAATACTCTAGTTATGCTCCTACTGCAGGCCCTTTGCACTGCTGGTGTCCTTCTCCTGGAATGTCCTTTCCCCATGTAAATTCATGATGAGTCTCTCACCTAGATCAAGTATGTCATCTTTTCTAAAAATATATACTGCTAATCATTTAAAATAGCAACTATATTCCCCCATGAGGACTCCCTTATTTTACTTGCCTTTTTCCCTTTTCTGTATCATCTTTCTAACATACCATGTAATTAAATTAACTTATTTATTATATTTGTGATTCGTCTCCACCACCTGGACTGTAAATTTTATGGGAACAGAAAGTTTCGTTTTCTTCACTGTTTTATTCCAAGTGTCAAGGATGGTGCCTAGCATGTAGAACAGACTCAAACATCGAATAAATAAAGGTGAAAATAAGCCAGATGTCATCTGAGGAGAACTGAGAATCCCACACAGACACCTGGTACCAGGGAGCTGCTGACAGAGAACTTCCTTCTTTGATAGAGGAGGCCATATCTCTCGCCTCTGAATCCCCAGGCCCTCTCACCACATCATGATTTAGGAATGTGTTTGCTAGACAGTTATGGATGCAGTTTGGATCTGTCTGTGCTAGAAAGCTTCCCCTGCCCTTGAGAAGAACAGTTCGGTGCTAGGCATTTTTAAGAACATAAGCCAGCAAGCACCTGCAAGAGTGCAGAGAAGCACACGATTCACTAAAACGAACCCCATCAGCAATGGAGGCTGAGCATAGCTTTCCTTGATGGCATCTTTAGGTGCATTTTCATAGTACCTTGTCATAGCTCAAAACCTAAACTAACCACCCCTGCATCCTGAATAAGTGCACATAGACCATGTCCTAGAGACTACTGTACAGGACCCAAGAGCAGACAGGTACTCGCCAGGAGGAGGGATGGGGAAAGGGTCTCCTGCCAGACCAATTCTGACTGCTGGAATTGGTCTGTTTTCTCCTTGTAATGGTCACAAGCTCTCTGCACTTGTTAAAGCTCGTGGAAGGATACAGCAGGAACAGTGAATGGCACACTATGTATATTTGTTTTAAATGACACTCCCCATTTACAGGATACTGCTGATGCCCTGCTAAAATCTAAGCTGTGTGGCTACATGCTTGTAAATTTGAGAGAAAATGGAAGCTTAATGGTCCCTGGGCACCTTCTGATGTTTATGTTGAGCATCTTTGGATGATCAGGGAGGGCCATTTACATCCATCCCATCATGCACTATTTGGCTGTGAAAGTTCTGGCCTGTGTTTGCTCTAAGGTGCCATTCATTAAACCCACCCTGGCCTGTCACCTCTGAGTTTGTGCTGTCGCGAACAAACAAGGGAGCCACAAAAAGTCACACTGGTGGGTCTTTGTTTCCACCCCAGGCTACAAGTCAGCACCACCTGACCTGCTCCCTGCTCACGACCCCCTGGGGTCATGTTCTCTTTCAGGAGGACATCTTCTTAAGGAGCCTTCAGTCCTTTGACGATTACTTAAAGAGGGAAATTTTTTCTCCCTATCCCAGTCCCAGCCTTACATTTTGTTCCACTCTAATTCCCACTCATGTGACGTATTATTCAATTTTAGAGAAACTCTGTCTTGGAACATTTAAAGGTGCAGCACTATGGGTACCTGCTGGTCGGAGGCTGTGCTAATATCTACCCAAAGGGGTGCGAATCTCTACCTCTGACTCGTATCTCTGTTGTAAACCAATGTGCCTCAATAAGTAAAAAATAATTACAAAGGCTGCATGAATTATTTTGATAATGCCTTATCTTTAATATGTATCTCGCAGTTTACTACCCCCTTTTATCCATGTGGGATCTTTTAATTTGCACAGTAATCAATTAAGTGGATGGGCAGGCAGTATCATTTCCTTCTTACAAACAAAGACACAGAGATTAAAGTGGCTAAGTAGCTTTCTCAAGGTCGCATGGCCCATCAGAGGCAGGGCAAGGACGAGGCTCCCTTTACATGCGAGGCGATAATAATTCTCACTTTTCTTAGGAAAAATGAATTCTCACACCATTTTATGTGATTCTAAAACCTATCAGCATATAGTCATGTTCTTTTTTCATCTCGTCCTTTAAAAGATTGATGAGCACTATGTTATATAGATGTTTGACTCAAATACCCTATGAAATTCTATGTGCCCCTCAGTTCACAAAACCAGGCTTGCATTTTATCTCACCACCCAGGGGCCCTCTCCAAAGTGTACCTGCTCTTTCCCCATCACCTATATTTCACTCTTTTCTAACGCCTCATGGACTCTTTGCAGATTGAGTAATTTCAAACCTATATGACAGAGCAACTATAGTTCCCACCCGTCTTTAGAAACCTGTTTTTGGTATACACCTTTGACACTTGAAGTATTTGCTTGGGAAACTTAAAAACCAACAAAGTTATCAGTGACAGAGAGGGTCTTTTTGGGCAGTGCAGGCTGAGCGGAGGGCCTGGGCCTCCCTCCAGATTTGCAGCACCTGCCTGCAGGACAGGCAGCTCTGGTCACGGGCAAGTCTTCCAACAGGTCACATGGCCTCCAGCCACCTCTCTCTCCTTATCATTTCCTGGTCCCCCCAAACAGTTTACCTTTACTTAGGGTGTTTCCTCTGCCTGGATTGTCTTTCTCTCTCCATGAACTGGGGATACATCAGCACCCCCATCCACTTTCAGGGAGATCAGAGCTGGAAACTATTATACTAGATTCTCTTTGTAATAAAAGACAATGGAACAGTTAGGCAAACCCCTGGAAATTTCTAAATCATCTGTCCCTTTCCTCCCTATGCCCTGAGTCTGTCTTCCTCCAGCTATTGGCAGCTTACAGTTTCATACTAAATCAAGACCCTTCCAACACTGCCTTTGGCTGATTTTCATGCATCAACATTCCCCAACTACTAAGTTTCCTTCAAAGTTTGGTTCAAATGTCTCAACTCCCCTCTTGCACCCCTGTTAAGGCTTTCTCTCTCCCTGTGCCAGGGACAGAAGCCGAGTTCCATGCCATCTCCCGGGCTGTCTGGCACTAGCTCCACAGAGCTCTCACATGCATCTCTTACCTCCTTGGTGGCGCAGTGGGTTAAGTAATGCACAGTGAAGCATCTGCTGCACAGCAGCCCAAGTTCGCTCCCTGGCCAGAGAGGAGACCCACATGGCGTAGCAGACCTCTCCTGCCTCTACCACTGCTCCCCTCAGCAGTGTATTTCAGTTAGCCTGCCTGTTCTCCTCCCTGCTCTGTCTCTGGTGAATCCTCTCACCTCCCGCGACTCTGGCCTATACCCCAGTTCTTGTATGCATAAATAAATAAATCTTTAAAAAAATGATGATTAAAATGTTGACTTTGAAATCAGGATGAATGAAACTTTTGTTTCAGAAAATCTTCAATAGAATTAATTCATAACCTTTGGCTAGGTGTTGAGTCCTGCTAGTTTAGACAGTAAATTTTTTTTGAAACAATCTGTTCCAAAGGGCAATAGTTCCTAGTTCCTGTCTTTGATAAACTGAACTGTGTCTGTATGATTGTTCAGTTACTTTTTGTATTGGGGATGGGAGGGATGATATTTGTATGTATGTGTTATTTCTGAGTATATGTGTATGGCTTGTAGTATGTATTAATGTGTGCATTGTGTATATTGTGTGTGTTACTGGCATGTGTGTATGTGTGTTGCATGTGTCGTGCATATGTCTTGTGAGGGTGTGGGTGATGCATAGGGCATGTGTGTGTGATGTTTACATGTGTGTGGTATGTGTGCAATGTGATGTGTTGAAGATTTTGTGCCAAACCTATTATTTGAAAAACATGGCTCTCTAGAATTTCTACTATTAGCAGCAATCTGAAAACATGTAAGAAAATAGGGCTAGCATCCTTAGTTTATCCTGTGTTTTCACATGCAGACATCTGAAAATGTTTAATAGGTTCTATGGGGCCTATCTTCAACTAAGATTTTTCTTAGTTTCATTTTACCAAGAAAATCATCATTACTAGACTGAAACGTTATGAATACAAGGGATATTCAATTATAGGAAAGCTCTTTCTCCATCTTGAAGCAAGTCTCTCTCTCCTTTAAAAGTCCATCCTACAAATTTGTGTTAAGGTGTTTTATCTTAAATTTTATCTAACCCAATTCAAATAATGGGAATGCACTTCCTTGGGAAAGGAATGCATAAAACTAGGTTGGTTGTTCGAATTTCCTTTCCCTTAGATATTCAATTTGGTTTCAAAGAATTGAATTCATTTGCCATGTTCTCTTAAGGAAGCACTGAGAGAAGTATCATTTAAAGCTGCTCTCTCTTTTGCATGGCCTCTGCAAGACATAAGGGGCTCACAATGCCTCTTTCTGCCATAATGAAGGTTCTATTCTGTCTGCCTCCATGTGAATTGTTCCTTCAGACAGAAAGTTAAAAACTATAATGAGTCAAAATTCTCCTAGGGCCTGAACTACTCCCAGGGAGTAAATTAGGCATCTTTAGATACTTAACTCTTTCAGTCCAATGACACACTTTACAAAAAGTTGCTGATGATTCAAGAAATTTGATTCTACTGTCAAAGTGGTCTACTTAGCTGATAAGTGGTGGTTAAACTCAGGATCTCCACAGTATAATTTTTTTCCATATTAAAATGCCTAATTCAAACCCTAAAAACAATATATATTTTTTTAAATGAGGTTTCTCTGTCTACTGCCCTCAAGATAGCAGTAGCATCAGTGACTTGCTAAATAACTGATGGCTACCCTCCAGGACAAAATGAAAAACCTCAAGAGAGCCTGAATATTGGTCTGCCTTTCTAAGGGAATTAACTACAGCTTCATTACAGAGAGAAGGAAGACTGCCATGGCCAGGAAGACACATGGTGTAGTGGGTTTATTGAGATTTCTCATTCCTACAAAGCATAGTATAGGTATATTAAGGGCTAACTAATAAAAATTCAAACCTATGAGAATATTTTGAATTCAACTGCTACTTCCCATTTCGTGAGCAGAAGTTAAAAAAAAAAAAAAGTAATTGCCTAACTCACCAGGATTTGTAATCTCCCTCAGGAGAGTCCAATTCAAATTTACCCTCATCAGAAAAAATATAGTAATGTGAAAAATGACAGAGATTCGATAATGTGGTGGGTGAGGGTGGGTGAGGAGTTGTGAGTAGGGAAGAGTCGTGGAGAGAAAGATGACTCAGGAGTATCAAGAGAGGGGAATGGAGAAATTCAAGGAACTAACTGTAATTTTGAAACTAGGATAAATACTAAGGCATCTACTGCATTTTTAGTCCTATCAAGATTCCATTTCATGCATCTAAGGAAACTGATTTTCAGATTTCTAAGAACAGAGCTATCTGATCTTACATAATGTCATCTTCCTGTATGCCATGATTAAGAAAATACTCTCAATCTGGTTGTTTTGATCCAGTTGTTTCCTGTTTGTGCTCTGGTGTGGGGATACCGTACTGGAATAAGCATTGTTGATTCACGCCCTTGGACAGACTTCCAGGAGAGACACTATTAGGTCCCTTCTCATCTTTTCAGAAGATTATTTCAGTTTCTTTAAACTCTTCCCAAGGTATATGTGTGTGCACATGCATGTAATTGTGAGGATATGCATGTGCAAATGTATCTATGTGTATGCAAATTTGGGGTGTATGGTGGTACATGTATGTCTGTGTATATACAATTGGGGTGTATGGTTGTGCATGTATGCATGTGTGTATATAAACTTTGTGTGTATGAGTGTGCTCATGTGCCTGTGTGCATGTAAAATTGAGGTTTATGAATGTACACGTGCATCTGTGGGCACATATAGAAGCACCTAGACCACATTGCCCGTACTCATTATAATTCAAGATGGGACTCTAGGGAGTTGTTGCTGTGACCTAAAGCATCTCTGTCTTCTAAGCTGGGCATGTCTGTGGCAGATTGGGGGATCTGGCAAATGTTTTCAATAGACACAGCCAAAATGTCAATCCCTCCTTGAGAGGCAATGGGTTCAGCCTTGCCAAACCATTTATATTTACCATATTAACAGGATAGAAAATGCAAGAAATTCTTTCAAGAGAGCCCATTTCTCTTTGTGGTTCCTTTCTTTTAATATTATCATGAAGAATCTAAATAGGTCCTTAAGTGGATTTCCTACCCAGTAGCTCTAGTATTAAATATGGAATAAAGGCTACGGGTTTGTTTCTTATGAATGTTGTATTTATCATGCATTAAGTAGTTAAAAAAAGAAAGCTGACCCTACAGGCTGTCTTTGTATCAATTTCCATGGAACCCCAACCCCCAGATTTGAAAGTGAGCATCAATAGTCCTACCATTTATGTCTAAATCAACTTTGAGTATTTTACACTGTTTCCTCAGAAGAACGCTCACTCTACATTCTTCAACATTCCAATAAAAACAATGTTACAGAAGTCTGGTTTATATAATTTAGAGCATGAAATGAAGCTTTCTTCTTTCCTAAATTAGTCATTGAGAAACTCTAGACACATATGAAAGAGAAAATGTACCACTTCTTTATAATAGTCAGGGAAATTCCTATGAATTAATGCAGTGATAAATATTACAGATCTAGCCTCTAGATATATAGTAACATGATGTTTCTAATTAAGATTCAGCAAGATTCTCAAACAAAATTATTTTATATTAAGAGCCAAAATTAGACTAGCTTGTGTTAAAGATTACGCTAACTGTAGCACCAACCCATATCCATTGTGTATTTTCAGTAAAAGCTGGCTAAATTTATTTTTTAGAAAGTAATAAAATTATAGTGAATCTAGTTGCAGTAGCAGATTTGTTTTTAGTGTTGTAAGTCAGTGAGTAACAGACATTTTCATTCAATTTTGTTGTTGTTTATGAGAAGTAAAAACACAAATGAAAATTTAAAATAATTCTAGTGGTAACAGTTTTCATAAAATGCAATTCACTAGGAAATGAAATAGACTAACTTTAAGATTCACATTTATGTTAGTAAAGCATTATCCTAAATTAAATCAACAAAATAGTCAAAATATTTACTAAACGATTACCTTGTATACTACAGGGTAATAGGTGGTATATAATAGAATTAATGTTTCATTTATTCTGACACAAAATGTACTTCATATTTCCTACACCAGGTAGATTTCCTTCCCAGATAGAAGATAAATAAATACTTTTGAGGTGAAGAATCTATCCTTACTACTACAAAGGATATCATGATGAAGAAAATGTTAAAATATCTGTAGTCAAATTCTCTCTTTCTTTTTAAAAAAGATTTATTTATTTATGCATACAAGAGCTGGGGTATAGGCCAGAGGTCTGTGGGGTAATGGTGGTGGTGAGAGGATTCATCAGAGATGGAGTGAGAAACAGAACAGGTGGATCTACAGGGAGCAGCGGATGAGACAGGAGAGGTCTGCTGTGCCATGTGGGTCACCTCCCTGGCCGGGGATTGAACTCATGCTGCAGTGGCTGTAGATAACTTCATAGTGCTGAGACTTAACCCCTTGTGCCACCAGGGAGACTGCTTAAACTCTACTAATTGTATTTTCTTTCTTTTTTTTTTTGTTTTTAAAGATTTATTTATTTATGCATACAAGCACTGGGGTACAGGCCAGAGGTGTGGAGGGGTGACAGGATTCACCACAGAGTGGGGAGCAGAACAGGCAGATCAACTGAAGTACACTGCTGAGGGGAGCAGTGGGCACAGCAGGACAGGTCTGCTGCGCCATGTGGGTCCCCTCCCTGGCCAGCGGCAGGGATCGAACTCATGCTGCAGTGGCTGCAGTTTGCTTCATAGTGCGCTGCTTAACCCACTGCGCCACCAGGGAGGCCCTACTAATTGTATTTTCTTATCACACCATCAGGAAGAAATAAGCAATGATATTATCTTAAAGTCATATATTTTTAGTCTTTTTTTGTATATGAAGATATAAGTTTTATAAATCTATGCATACTCTTCTTAGCACTTTGGGATAAGTTGTAATCTGTTCAGGAACCTGAATTTCTCCATAGTTTTCCCCCTTGATTTCTTGAGAACTGAGCATGAGTTATACGTGGTTAAAAAAAAACAGAAAAAACAAAACTATGTCTGAAAAAAACACAAAATGGTTAGATTACCTCTCAGCTGATAATTTCTATTCTGTTAGCAGAGATTCAGACTTGTACTTAATCATTCTTACCTAACAAATGGATGGGGATACCTAACTGAATCTGCATGTTGGTTCTGAAAACTGGACTGGGAATTTTGGCTTGGAATAGCCAGCCCACATTTAGGGGAAACTTTTGGAATTAAGACAAGATTAACAGATTCTTCTCCAAACACACCATAATACCATCTTCACAATTTTTGCCATAGCTTTGTACTACCAAATTTTTGTTTATACATTGTTTCTTTAAACTGATGTCTTTACAAAACTTAAATACCAAAGTCACATTCAGTCTAAACAACATGTCTGAAGTCATGGTATTGATTGTGTCCATTTTTCCAATATATGTTCAAGTTAGAGCACTACTATTAAATAATGCTCAGCTACTAACAAATTCTAGAGTTGGGAAACAGATTCACAATGGCCAGGGCTTAGGGAAGGAGGGAAGAGGGAAAGGAAAGGAAGTGACTATTATCATAAAGGAGTCTACATGAGTGAACCTCCAGGCAGAACTAGTATGAACTTAATTATGGAGGTTGAACAAATCTACGTGCAATAAAATTGCATAGATGAGACACACATTGTATTTATAAAATTATTAATATATGAATAAAGCCGGTGGTCTGCATCAGTCAGTTTTTTCTAATTGTATTATTGAACTGTAGTTATATGAGATGTTAACGCTAGGGAATCTGGATGAAGTTTTTACAGGCTCTCTCTGCATTATTTCTCGCAATGGCCAGTGAATCTATAATCGTGTAGAATACAAAGCTTTACAAAAATACAGAATGTCTGGTTTCAGATAAGCACCATTGCTTATCTGGTAGTTCTTCAGCATAAATTGTCCATGCAGTATTGAGGTATATTTATTCTAATGAGATATTTATTATTTACCTGATATGCAACTTGGCTGAGAAGCCTGTATTTTTTTCTGGCAACCCTACATTTAACCTAAAACTTAAAAGGGGGGAAGAATCTGGCTGTACAGACTGAAGGCAGAAGAACGTGACAGGAGGGAGACTCACATGTGCAAAAAACCTGAGGTAAGAGAGTATTTAAGCAACAGAATGGATCATTGGGAGCAAGGTAAGAAACAGAACAGGAAGTGAAGCTGCAAGAATTGGGGAACTTCTGCGGCCTATCCTTAAACAGGTCAGTGTTTCATCACGGTCATGTCCATGGCCGCTCTAAGTCCCTCAGCAACCTCATGAAATACGGGGTTGCTCAGACTCACCTGAGGCAGAGCATGACCCACTGGCCCGTTTGTCTTCATATCTATTTTTGACAATGAGGACAGAAAAACAGATAAATATATAAATTGGAATATTATCTCAGTAGCATCCAACTTATTCAGTGTACTGCTAGAGGTCTGCATCCATCACCTGGATAGAGACAATGGATTAGTTCTTTCCTCTTTCTGCCCTAGATGAGTATGTGAATCTGCTTCCTTCATGCCTATAGCCTCAGTTTCCCCTTTTAGATAACAAGGGATTTGACAAGCTCTGAGGTTCCTTTCAGATCCTATTGTCTATGACTTCTCTACCTAGCTTACTGAGCATGTCATGCACCATAAACCAGACCAAACCAGTGGGCAGTGTCAGAACATAATCTATATAAGAAGTTATCTTTGAATTGCATTTCCTATTCTCTAATCTATATATCATGGAATGCATCAATTCCTGCAGCAGTAGCATTAAAAATTATTTAAATCCTATAGTTGTTCTGTGGTAATTAGGTATCAAGGGCACACAATATTAGCCATTTTCCGTTACCTCTTTGAAAACACAGGAACATTAGCAATTATGTGTTCGATTACTGTAAGGATAAGCGGTATGTGTTGGAAGGGACTAGAATTGGATACAGAAGATCTGGGCTTGCACCATCTCTGTCATGAGCCAGCCATGAGAATTTAGTCATATCACTTTACCTCTCCAAATACTGGCTTCTCATCTGTAAAATGGGCAGGTTCACACCTGCACAGTAGCCCCCAGGGAAATCACATACAAATGAAAAGCATAACATCACACATCTATACATCCTTAGCTCTGCAGAGCTGTCTTGTAGGAAGGAACTGTTCACAGAAAAGCAGGCACACCTGTTCCACCTCTGATTTTCTGACAATCTTTGTCAGGCTTTTATTTTATTTTATTTTATTTTTCTTGTTGGGCTTTTAAAGAGCTGGTATCATGTCTTTCTTACCTAGTGATCTAATTTTCAACGAATATATAGACATTCTTACATTTTTGTATTAAGTATTTTCTCTTCATCTATATAAGGAATAGTATAATTTATGGATTTCAATTTTATAAAATGAAAAATAACTTTGAAAATATCAGTTTATTTTTCAACAAAGCTCAGATTAAAACCTCAGGTAATCATACAGCTACAATAAAATTAAAACTATCAAGTTGACTGAGAGAAAAATACCACTCTTTCTTAATTCCCTTTTTACCATTATTATTTTTCATTATAATGAGAAAAAACATCAAGACTATCATATTTAATAGTCTTGATTTTACATTTTAGGACAAATAATCACAATATATTCAAACTTTTAAAAATATAATCTGGCTTTATACAGAAAAAATTTCACCAAAAGCTTCATGAACTCATTTCAAAAAAAGAGTGTGCAGCTTGTACCCTAGGTGACATGTCACGTGGAAGGTGGAGTTTGAGGATCTGGGTTTTCATCTCAACTTTCAACTGTTTCTCTGAGTCTCAGCTGGCCACCTTGCAGAGTTACTGTGAGATAAAGTGGGACGAGGAGCTGCAGGGACATACAGAGGCTTCACATTAAAGAAGAAAATGGTTTGGTAAAACCAACACTGTATCCAGCCTATCTAGAATTGATGTGCTTTTGATGACCTGAAAACCCCCTTGCTTTGAGGGCTCAGTGCTATTCCATAGTCTCATTTACACCCCCAACAGAAGTGGGCCCAGAGCTCAGAGGGAAAGAGGGAATTTGACATACAAGTCAAACTTCCAACAGCCCTGCTCAGTTCTGGGAGAATCCTCTTCTAGAAATTTAGAATTAGAGGCAAACTTGTCCATCTTATTCACATCTAACCCTATATTTAATAATAGGACAATGAGATTCTGAGAAGTGCTTTACTAATCTAAACACCCTAGTGGGTAATGGAACTGGACCAGAACCTCAGCTCCTGACTGTATTTTCTCTCTGAAATCACATGAGGTCATTCAGACAAGTTCAGGCATGTGGGGAACAACGATGATAAGGAAAAAGCCATTTTAGCAGTAATAGCAACCTCACATCTTCTCAACCTTTCCCTGCCAGGTGCTAGAGTAATCACTGGATATAAAATTATCTCCCCTAATTCATGGAATCACCCCAATGACTGGCATTACAAGAGTCAGGCTTTTAAGAAGAGCAAAAGAATTAAAAGAATTTTAGGGGACTTGCCCAAGGTCATACAATCAATAAGAGACAGCCAGTGATATCCAGTTCAGTCTGACTCCACTGAAGGAGCCCACTAATGTATGATAATACTTACAGAGTGAAATAATCAAACAAAGTCACATATAAAGTACCTTTCCTATCTCTAGGCTCACTTATTCCTAATACAGGAATATCCCTTCTCAATATGAATGGAAACAGAGGCTATCTTTTACCACTGGTGAAAAATAGATGAGCTTCTGGAAATTTGGTTAGCATACCAATCATCACCACCCTTGGAAAATGAAGCTTTGAGGATGAACGTTATCTTTGCAGTAAAAAAGATGGCATTTTTAAAATAAAATAGGAGTTCTCACTCTATAATATCCCAATTCCACGAGAGTCACCTGTCATTAACTCTGCACGTAACTTTCATTCAGATTGAATAACACTCTGGAAAAGGCAGCTAGACTACTTAAACATTCACACCTATATAGGGTAGGAATTCATTTTTTAGCCACTGAACATTCACTCCTTATGGACAGGAAAGGTAAGATATGAGTGAAAAATGTATTGAGGAAGGAACTATTTCCCCAGGACAATTCAAAATAGGTGGAAAGCACTATAGTAATTTCCTTGCAATAGCATAGTTTCTTTGCTTATTAAATTTTGAAGAGGTTATCAATTTGGAATATAACCTAAAGAGTTTATGTTTCATAATTTTACTTTATTGCTGAAATATTTATGCAAATATTCAGTGTAGGAAGATTCTGCCAGATGGAAATGTAATAGTTGTGGAATTCTTCCTGGCATTTTCGACAGAATATATAATACTGAATCGCCTTATGCTAATGCTTTGCAATGGAATACATATTTTATAGCTACTTTGAAATGCAAATTTAAAAGATCTGAACACTTTAGAAATCATGCCAATGTAAAGTAAACTAATATAAAAAGTAGGAGCTCAATAGATAAATTACAGCAATGTCATATCAACTGTGTTTTGGTAAAAGTAATGAAGCATGTCTTCATAGCTTTTGTGTAAATACTCTTTAATATTTAGAGATGAAACTATGTTTTGGCAAAACTAGTGTTAACTAAGCTGAAGATGTATGTGACATCTGTCAAATATCTGACTTCTAGAGGTACACTCAACTTTCTTACTCTTTTTTCTTTCTCCCTAATTTTCATCAGTGATACATGTTATGTGGGGTATGTGGCATCTTTGCTGCAACCAGAATGGTAAATTTGAGGCATGTGTCACAACTGCGTATGAGATACAAAAGAATTAAAGTTCTATCATGATCAAAAACTGTCAAGGCTGAAATTTAAGTTGCTACAACTTATGGAACAATTTTAACTCGTTCCATTAGAACAACTTTGAGAACCAATACAATATTCTAACCCAGTCATTTGTTAAAATTTTGGTCATGAACTTGGTGTTTAAATACTGAAATATTCTTTAAGAAACTCTAGAAAGCATGATTTTCTAAATGAATCCATCAAATAATTTCTTATTTTCAAATCGTCATACATTTCATCCCAGGATTTTTAATAAAATGGCATTTTGTTTTGAAAAACATGGTTGTTTTTGACAATGCTTTCAATCTATAGTCTCATTTTTAGAGCTATTTTCATACCAATAATGACTCAGGGATTTAATGTGAGCAAGAAATAGGAAACTAGGAGCATCCTATGAATAATTAAAATTATAAACCTCAGAGCTTAATTAAAAATAACCATTTTGTTTCATTTAGAATACAAAAATACCTAGAGCATTTTCTCTTATGTTTCATTCCTCCTTAGTCTCAGAGAGGACATTAAAAACAACATAAATGTGTTTTACAGACAATAGAACTTTCGAGTTCAAGAAAAGCAATGTTACTGAATTCACTTGTTTAGTAAAGTATATTCTACTCTTTGACCATTAAAATGTCTTAAAATCATTATCCCATTTATTCCTTGCATTTACATAGCAGGTAGGTGCTAGTCTTTGTTTTCTCAGCTGGGAATATGGAGTTTTTTTTTTTTTTAAAAGATTTATCCATTTATGCACACAAGCACTGGGGTACAGGCCAGAGGCGTGGGGGGTGAGAGGACCCACTACAGAGAGCAGGGAGCAGAACAGTCAGATCAACAGAAGCACACTGCTGAGGGGAGCAGCGGGCACAGCAGGAGAGGTCTGCCGTGCCATGTGGGTCCCCTCCCTGGGCGGCAGCAGGGATCAAACTTGTGCTGCGGTGGCTGCTGTTTGCTTCATAGTGCTTTGCTTAACCCACTGCGCCACCAGGGAGGCCCTGGGGATATGGAGTTTTAAAGGCCAAGTAGACATCCAGGGACCACTAGCGCTGGCTTATTCTGATACTTTACTTTGACAGTTCAGTCTTGGCTTAACTACAGATGTAACTTTGTAAATGTTTTTTTAATCAAGTTAGTGTTGGGATTACTGTTTGCATAGAGGAGTGCAGGATCCCCTTTTCAAGTGTGGCTGCTTAGTGCACCCACCACCAAAAAACCCATCTCCACCACCCACCCTTGTGCTTCGGTCTTCATCCCTGTCTCTCCCTTTCTCCCTCTCTTCTCCCTCTTGCCCCCATTCCACAGCTGTAATTGTGACTTAGAGTGCTTTTGTGTTAGTTTCACTCTTCCTCTCTCACCAGGAGAGATTCCTTAGAACAATCACCACTGTCTAGTTCACCTAGTTCTCTCTCACCATAATCTAGACTGTAGAACTGTACTGACTTCCGCTCAGTATGCAGGATAGGGTACATCTTATACCACACGGAGCGCTATCTGTGGGACCTCGCACACTTACTGCAGCGTATGGATGTGGAGCTGTGAGGACGTAGTACACAGAGTAGCGTGTGTGCTCACTACAGTCCAGAGATGTGAAATGTGTGAGGTGGGACGTGGGTTGTTGGAGGAAAGAGCTTGCAAAGCGACCAGGTTTGGTCATGCAGTCAGTGAGGGGTGAAGATATGTGAAAAAATAAGGGTGGAACAACACAATCACTCCCACGTGCTTCACTGGAAGCCCTACCACCATCAGGAGACCCCTGTCCAGCAGTTTTCTTGATTCTGAGGTCTGACACTCAAATGTGACCCCGCATTTGCAAACTGAAATTGGGTACCACAAGATTCTATTTATGAAAAGGTAATAATAGCATAGGCATTCAAGTTTTTCACAAAATCCTGATTCATGCTATTAGAATTCCCGGGGAAATGTCTCTAAGACACGCCTACTTACGCTGAGACCACTCCCACACACACCTACTTAGATCACTTAGAAGGGTTCTCTGTGTACTTATTTTTCATAATAAAATTACTATTCTCTACAGTGCACACACACAAGCTAATCAAAAATGAATCATGTGGCTCCCAACACATTTGAGGTAAATTAGGAATCACCATCTGGCAGAGAGCTTCTCTTTTTAAAATTGCTCTCTTTTTTTTTAATTAAAATGTGTTTTAATTAAAAATAGACATGTCAAGAAGGACTGTATATCAATTACATGACTGACAATATGCTTTCATTTTTTCCCCCTAAAACATATGAACCAGAAACAGGATGTCACGGGTTCTCTCTAGAGAAACAGCAAAATATAGAACACAGGGGACAGCACTGCTCCTGGAACCCATTTCAGCTTTATCAAACTCCAACCAATTTTTTTCTTGAATGTGTTATTATTTTAAAAAAAAATTGGAAATGGTATTCCATCTTCATTGTTTTCGTGCAACAACTGGAGTATTTCCTTCACTCCATACATCAATGGTTTCTCAAGACGACCCACAAGATCTCAGCCAGCCTCCTGCTAGTGGCCCCAGAGCTTTCCAAGACTCATCCTTCCTCCCAGCCATCCATGAGCCCTTTCCCATCCACTCTCTCGCTGAGGAAGCAGTGGGTGTCTTTGTGTAGTCAGAGGGTCAGAAGAAGAAACCAGAATAGGATTGACAGTACCTCACATACCGTGTGTGTGTGTGTGTGTGAGAGAGAGAGAGAGAGAGAAAGAGAGAGAGAGAGAGAGAGGAAGAGCACTCACAAGAATGATTCCGTAACCCTCCTGTGGAAAGAGAGAGAGATAGGGAAAGAGAATGATTCTGTGACACTTACACAGACATTCCTGGCACTATCTTAGATGGTCAGTTCCTTCAGGAGACCCAGTATGAGATATTTAAAGGTTCGTGGTCAGAATGAGATCTATTTAGTAATAGCTGAAGAGTTTTCAGCTTTGGTTGGTTTTCTCAGCCACCATAATTCCTTGGTATCGCTGCAATTTTCTTTTGTAAAATATTTCACAGTGTGGTTTGACTTTTACCTTATTTTAATTATTTTTCTTTAGTGCCACTGCAATTTTATATTTTCTTAATAAACTTTTTATGTTTAAATGGTTTCGTATTTATAAAAATCATCATCAGGGGTCCCACATATCCCACACTCAGTTCCCTCAATGTTAACATCTGACGTTAGTATGGCACATCAACCAATATGGACACATTATTATTAGCTGCTATCTACATGTCTTTCTGACTTTCTTCATTTTTACCTAATGTGCTGTTTGGGTTTTTTTGCCCCAGGCAGGACCCCACCCAGGAGGCCATAGTACATTGAGTCATCTCATTAGGCTCCTCTTGGCTATGAGAGATTCTCAGATTCTCCTAGTTTTGATGACCTTAACAGGTTTTAAAAGTAGAGCTATTTTTAAAATATCCTTCAATTGGGATTTTTCTGCCATTCATCTGAGTCTGGGTGTTTGGGAGGAAGTCCTGAAGTTCTGCGTCACTGCATCACATCAAAAGCATGTGCCATCACCTGGCCGTCAGAGTTGAGTTCATGACCGCCTTTTGGCTTAGGGGAGATAAGCAGATTTTTCTATCATAAAGACAATTGTGGGCCTTCCTGTTGGTGCAAGGCATTAGGGCGCAGCACTACGAAGCTATCCGCAGTCACTGCAGCACGAGTTCGACCCTGTATTTCAAAAGATCTGCCTGTTCTGCCCCTCACTCTGTCTCTGGTGACTCCTCTTACCCTCTGAACCTCTGGCCTGTACCCCAGAGTTCTTGTATGCATAAATAAATAAACCTTTAAAAAAACACACACAATCTTTACTCCTTTTTCAAGCTTTGCACTTTTATTGGAGGATGATATCAGAAGCTAAGATACAATTTAATTTTACTTCTGTGTGTGTTTTAAAATAACTCAAAACATTTTACTCTTATTGGTTATTTTTCCAAATGGCAGATGTTATAAAAAATTAAAGAATAAATACAAGCAGGTGTTTTATCCATAAAAGTAAAAACACCATTTGATAATTTATAATTCGCTTCTGTTTCCAGTCTGTGTAGGGGCTGTGCTCTACAGATACCCTCATGGTGTAGATTTAGCCTGCACCAGGTTGACAAGAACACTGCACAAGCATGATGTGTGAGCCACTGAATTTGTGTTGGAAATATTCTCTCCACTGGGGGAGAAGTTGCAGTCCCAAGGGTCAGAGTCCATTTCTTGGCCCACTAACTCTGGACTTAAATCTGAAATTTCCTGTGACAGATGGACTGTGAGCAGAGGTGAACAAACATGTTTGTTCATGTTTTAAACATGTTTGCATGGTTCAGATTGTGCCATTGCTCTCCTACGACTTTCACAAAAAGACCACATCATAGGGCGCTGCTGCCTCAAGAAAAACACAGGGAAGCAGGGAAGAGGTCTGGACAGAACTGCAATCTGATCCTTGCGATGCTGCTCATATTGCTTATGATTCAAACACCTTGAAGCTATAAGTCCTAAACAAGTTTTCTGACTCCGCTAAGTCCAGCCTCCTCACTTCCAGAAAGGAGACGACAGTAACTCTGATTTCATAGGGCGTGATGAGAGTCAAGGAGATCACAGAGTAGGGCTTAGCACAGAATAACCATTCACCAAATGCTAGTTGCTAGTATTAGCTGTAAAATGAAAGTTATAAAATATGACTATCCCCATTCAGAACTTAATACATGACAACAAAATATTTCTCATTGTTGATGTTGGCAAACTAACTTCATGAGAACTGTTAAGTTTGGGGCTGTCCTTATATTGTTGGGACAGAAACGTAGTCGGGAATATTAGAGCTCTTTAGCTTTTAATAACTTTGCTTTAGTGAAAATGTAAAACACTAACTTACAGTCAGCATTTTAATTGTTTCTCCATATATCTCTGAAGTGTTTGAGGACAAACTTTATTTTTGTTCAAGTAATTATGTCTTGAATAAAGATTGAAACATATGCACTGTGAACTATCTAGTAATTTGACACTGTAAGATTTAAAGCAATGTAACCAAAATTTATGTCCAAATAATTCTGCTGAATTTCTTTTACTAATCAAACAGCAAAGTCAATACCTACTCAAAAATGATTACATTTTCTTTTTCATTTGAGTGATAAAATTTCATAGTATTTCTGATAGAGTAGAATCTAATCCCCAAATAAATGTTATATAATGAAAACGTAGGATGAAAAGGAAACTGAATAATTTAAGTTATATATTAAAAAGCAAGTGTGTTTCTTATATTATATGTTGAATAGTATTTATTTGGGATCAGACTATTTAACATTGCTTGCTAAAACAAAATTTGTAACTCTTTTTTCCAGGAGTAATTCTGATTTCTAGAACCTATTATAATAGGGTTAGAAATTGAAAATTGGTTTAAAAATCTAAATCAGAGCTATTTACCCTATCTTTGAGATAAAAATTATAAAATAAGCAGTAGCTTTTAAAATCTATTTTCCAAAAGAGTTCTAGGTTGTTCCCAGTGTTTTTAATTCCTGCCCGAGAGGATGATAAGAATTTGACCCCATTCCACTCCAGCAAAAAGACACGTGGAGCTGAGCCCACAGCTGAAGGAAAGCTGAGCAAGCTACCTGCACTCCCACCATCAAGAGAGAATAAAAGTCCACCTTTGTAACTGTGGCTGTGATCAGTCACGTTCTCCCAGAAGAATATTTTAAATGACATATTCCCTTACATTTCTTAAATTGAGATCTAAATTTTTTCATTATAAGCTTCAATAGTTCTGAAGGTTATGATACTTAGCATATTATATATGTCAATAAAATATCACTTTTAAGTGGAACATGTGAAATCTAAATACTGAATGATTCAATATTCACAATCATTAATATTAATAGCTATTTGAATAGATTTGGATATAAAAAGTCACAACAGTCCATCACTTCTAAACTAACAAGCAATATTTTAGAAAACAAAAAACAAGAAAATGAATAAACTACAAAATAGTCAGATATGTGATAAAAGTGCCAATATAATTTAAACTCCAGAAAGTGACAAACTATTCATGGGAGACAATAGCTCCATGGCGCCTTCCATAGAAAGGGAAAGAAACTGTAGCCAAATTTGATCAAACAAACACTGAACAGCCATACGTGGGCTACATGATGAATGACATTGCTGGGAACCCCACACAGCACTGTGGCTGTGTGCCTACCTACCAAATTTATTAAGTCTTTACTGAATATAGAGGGCATCACCCAAGGCTAGGGATCAGGGGAAAAAAGCTGAGAAAGACATCTCTTTGAGATACATACTCTTTCAAATGCACACCTCCTTCAAAAGGTGGAGAGTGATGGGGTGCACAGAGGAGAGCTGAGAGAAATGCACCAGAGACACTCCAAACATTCAAGTTCCAAAGGTAAATAGCTGAAACTATTTGATAAAGAGAAACTCTGGAAGCACTAAGTCTCCATGAGCACAGAGGGGCAGCACTTTAAAAACCAGGGATGGGGCAGTGGCTAAAAGATATTCCCTAGGCACAGAAATCAAAAGTAGGACAAAATAGTAAAGAAAACTTTCTAGTGACTCAAAACCATGCTAATTGGGTTATAAGCAGGGAAATATCATCCCAGTTCCAATTATCTGGCAGTTGAACTCCAAAGCACAGGAAGACTTCTAGAATCTTTTCACACCCTGTTATTAGGTCCTTTCAGAAAAGTACTCTGCTTCATGTCTTTGAAATATTTGACTTTGTGGTGAAGTGAATCAAGCTACAGGCACATAGAAGCCCTAAGTCTGTTCAAATACAATTAAGAATGACCGAGTTTTTGCCCAAGCAGCCTTTTAGAAAAAGGACGTTTTCATTTTTAGAGATAAATATTATTTTCTTATTCCTTATTGCTCTAGTACAAAAAATGTTCTTCCTCAGAAAAATTATATATGTGCACACAACAAAAAGACAAAAAGGCAAACAAGAAAATGTGACTCGTGGTCAAGAGAAGAAATCATCAACAGAAACAGAATCAAAGATGGGACAGTGTTTGGAATTGTCAGAGACAAAGGTGGAAGTAGCTATGATTAAAATGCTAAAAGGTCTAGATTAAAGATAGACATATGACTGAACAGATAAGAAATTTGACATTTTACATATAGAATTTTACTTGAATTTAATGTAAATTTTATCTTTAAAGTCTTTTTATTGATCCCTCAATCTTATTTCTCTGGATAAAATGAGGTCATTTTAAGAGTTTATTTATTATAACCATAAGACTTCAAGTACTTAAAGTTTATTCTAGTTTTAATAATATTAGTAGCACATTATTAAAACATAAATATAAATTTTGATTAATATTAAAAGTAATTTTTATTGGAATTACATCATGCGATAAAATAATCAAACCATTTTTCTATTAGTTCTTCTATTTTTGATACCACCTCTTAGTAGAAAGAATCATTTATATCTGTTTAATTCTTATTTATCATTTTATAAATGTAATATTGAGGAATCCTTTTATGTAAGAGGCTAATGAGAAAGAATAAGATAAGAAAGGATAAGAATTTCTAGTAATATTGCTTAACACTCTAAGCTCCTTCTAAGTTATACTCTTAAAATCAAGTATCTATCATCAAATATTATATTCAATTATCGATTAATTGACAATTGAGTTAGGTCCTGCAATTCAATTAAAAATAAAGATTTGAAAACCATAAGACTTGCAAAATGATTTATTACCTAATCGTTAGAATCAATCCCTTTCTCAATATTTTATGTCTTAGAGATCTGAGGTTTTTTTATTTGGAAGAAAGGCAGTAATAAAAGAGAGAGTGTTATCTGGAGTATGTTCCCAAGCAAATCATTTCTAGGGAAAAGTTTAACAAGAAGTTGAAATTCTGGAAATTTTTATATGTTCTTATGCTTGTTAGAAAATCATTGTGGGCACTCATTTTCAGTACGATGTATTTAACATGTCATTAAATAAGCCAATATGTATGTCTCTCTATCAAAATTTCTCATCTCATAAAAAGTAAAACTGCCTGAAATGCCACTTCGTATTTCACAATATCTAATAGAAATGCAGAGAACTTCTATGTGTAGCAAAAATCTTCATATTCTGCTCCTACTTCTTGATGAAACTTTGTGAAAAAGTGACTCTGAAGAAGGAGGTGATACTTATGATTTGGAACAAAATTTATTTTAAGCCTGATGAGAGAGACTAACATAAGTGCTCACTGATGTGGAAGAGGGGGAGTATCGTTCTTTGCCAAAGTATCAAAAGACGATGTGTGACCTATCATCACTGTGTAGACATCTGATTTTTTTCCGAATCATACTTTGCTTGGCAAAAACAGTTCTCATCGTTTTGAACATGACAGACCTTTGTAGTTTCAGAAAGGGTTCATTATATCTATATCTGTATCTAGCTATAGATATATCCATCCGTCCATCCTTGGTGTAATAGGCATGCACAGAAGAGACAAAAACTGGAACTAGCTTCCTCTGGCTGCCTGTGAACAGCGAGGGACCTGCCAATATCTCCATATTCAACAACAAAAAAATTTTAAATAAATGTCCTCAGCACCGGGGTTGGACTGTAACATCTCATTGACACACTGCATTTCAGCTGTTAACTTTAAGTGCAATATTTTCCAGCATACATGAAATCAAGTTTCTAAGATTGGTGAAGCTCCTTTTGTTTGGAATCTCAATATGCAGCATGCCAGTTCTTAAAGCATAGCTTTCTGTGTTTGATGAATCCAAATATTGATAATATATGACATGCTAAAAATGGGTGTTCTTGACCTTTGAATTAGCAATAGCATCCAATATTTTGCCAGAATGTTCAGATAAAAGGTGAGCCTCCAATTTGATTGGGTCCATACTGACATCAGGTGCCACCCTGGTCCAAGGCAGTACCATCACTTGTCTGGATTACTGTAATAACCTCTTAACTGGGTTTTCTGCTTCCACTTTTGGCCCCCAATCTATGTTCCACATGAAATACAGTATACGTTCCATCACATCCCTTCTCTGCCCAAGAACTTCCAGTGGTTTCCCATTTTGAGTAAAAGCAAAACCTAAACAATAGAGTCACCTGACCTCATCTGGTACCATTTCTGACTCACTCTCTCCACCAGCTACCCTGGCCCTGAATTGCTTGCAGGTAGGTTTACATGCTCCTGCTTCAAAGCCCATGTCCTTTTCTCTTCTGATGTGGTTACAGAGGTATTCCAGGTTTCACCCTTAGCTTCCTCAATTTTTACTTAAAACATCATCGTCTCACTAAATATTTCACTATCCTGGGCCTCCCTGGTGGTGCAGCGGGTTGAGCACCACACTGTGAATCATCCATGGCACAGCAGCACGAGTTCGATCCCCACCCAGGGAGGGGACCCATGCAGCCAGGGAGACCTCTTCTGCCTCACCCGCTGCTCCCCTCAGCAGTGTACTTCAGTCAACCTGCTGTTCTGCTCCCCACTCTGTCTCTGGTGAATCCTCTCACCTCCCATGTCTCTGGTCTGTACCCCTGCTCTTGTATGCATAAAAAAATACCCTATCCTCTCTCTTAGCTTGCTCTTATATTCTGATACATATAACCTGTTCACGTTACTCTTTTTTTTTATTCTTCACAAAATACTTTTATTTCTTTTTTTTTAGAGAAGGAAATATTTTATTTTTTCCTTTAATTTATATATATATTTGACATCGATTGTAATCCCCATCACCATATCACCAGTGCACCATCACCTCAGTCTCCCGTGCTCCCATCTGCCCTCAACCTTCCCCCTCTCCCCTCCCCCACCAAATGTCCCCAATTTGTCCTCTTTAGCCCTTTTACACTCAAAAACCATTTATCACTTCCTGAATTTCATTCATCACTTTCTAAATTTCAGTTTGTCTGAGACATTCCATGATTATTGGTAACTTCTGTCTCCATTTAATGTGTGTTTTTTTATGCATAAAACTGATAGAAAAGGGATCTACTGTATTTTAGTGAGATCAGATTAGTCACTCTGAACATTGGATTCAAGCAAACACCCTAAAGCACCTGGGCATTGCAAGAAGACTATAAAAACAGTCTTTTTTTTCTTTTTTTTTTTTTCTTTTAAAGATTTATTTATTTATGCACATAAGTGCTGGGGTACAGGCCGGAGGTGTGGGTGGTGAGAGGATCCACCAGAGACAGAGTGGGAAGCAGAACAGGCAGACTGACTGAAACACACTGTTGAGGGGAGCAGCAGGCGAGGCAGGAGAGGTCTGTGCCATGTGGGTCCCCTCACCAGCCAGCGGCAGGGATCAAACTCATGCTGCAGTGGCGGTGGTTTGCTTCACAGTGCGTTGCTTAACCCACTGCACCACCTGGGAGGCCCAAGAACAGTCTTGATACTTTCTATTTATCACTCATCTGCTGTGTTCTCTGAGGATGAAATCATGAACACTTGATAAATCATGAATTTAATTTTAGCCTCATAGAAAGAAGCAGTGGTGTATGTGTGCGTGCATGTGCACATGCATATACATGTGTGTACATTTGTTTTATGATGTGTATATACATGTGTACATGTATATACATGTGTTTTCAGTGGTGTGTGCATGTGATTCTATGTGTGTGTATAACTGATAAGAACTAGACATTACGGAACATAGCATTATTGAAGATTAAGATCTCATTAAGCACTTGTCTTATAATAATATTAATGATAACCATAACAAATATTGACTGTTCCCCACATTCCATGTACTGTAATAAGAGTCTGACATTCATTTTCTGTCGTCAGCCACAACTAAACAAATTGATCCCATCTCACATTCATTCTTTTATTTATTTCTCTAAATTTTCACATATGATTGAATTTTCTTTCTTTTATTCTATATTAGGGACCTGATGACCCCAAGCTTGGGTGGAGTGAAAAAAGCATACTTTTGCAACTTTGGATTTACAGGTAATTTAAGAAACTTTGTAAATAAATAAGTTTGTATATTTTTAAAATTTCAACACATAAAAATACTCCTGCTAGGCTGACCTAATTTAACCTTAGGAAATTATTCCTTTATCATTTCCAAGGTATATGGCTTATTCCAAAAGTAATGTTCTTTCAGCACCAACCCTTCTTTTTTGCTCTTTGTTTCCAAATCCCAGGACTGCTCCATTTCCAACACACACTGAACTGATGCTGACTGCCAGGTATAAGAAGCTCTTCCAAGAACACGGACACATAAATCGTGCTGTAAAACTCAGAAACACAGCCACTTAACTGTCCTGTAATGGATGGATAATCGTTTCACTTGTGCCATCAGCGATGCAAGAAAATTTACCGCTTAGACTTCCAAATCTCACCCTGCCCACCCAGTCTCATGTCTATCATCCCGAGCCAGACTGGTGATGCTCATGCAGATTCTACAGGCCCAGAAACATCACAGTCTGATCATGGACCCCATTTTCATGACCTGACCACCCCCACATGTGTGACATAGAGAAGGAGGAAATGGACCCCTGTAGGAAGGCAGAAAAGGGGAACCATGGATACATAAAGGAAAAAGGGGAAAACTCAAGCACAGTGCATGTGACAAAGTAGACTTAACAAGTACCAGCTCCTTCTAACAGTGATTTGTGCTGAGTTCTCAAACAAAGTTGCCTGGAAATACTGGACTAATTACTTTATCATTATGTAATCAATTTAATTTATAGTTCTTCTGCTGTACCTTGAAAATTGAGTATTTACTGGTTCTTTATGAGCTGTAACATTTTATGACCTGTCAGGGCATTGATTGATACAGTGCACTGAAAAATAATCATATAAGATTACCTGAAAGTATGTATCGGTATCTGTCATTTTGACAGTGGAATTGCAATACTATAAATCTACAAAGATTAAAAATTTTAAGTGGAATGTTCTAAGTTGAATATTTATTAAAATGCCTCAACTACACCAAAAAAGAAAAGAAGAAGAAGAAACAGAAACAAATTACTAATTTGACTTGAAGATTTAGCTGTGGAATTCCTGGACTACAGCAGGTTCTCAAGAGTTTATGCAGCTGAGTGTGAGCTGCCACTTTGACCATACTTCTCATGACAAGTGGCTTCCAGACTAGTGTGTCAGCTTGTGGGCCAGCTCTCCAACTCTAAGCAACACACAGAGACTTTAAAAGACATACATGACCTATGCATATTTTGATAACAGTCTACCCCAAACATAAGTAGTAAATGTGTAAAACTGTGATTGTGTTTTGATAATCTAGAAGAAAAGATGAGACTGGTGTTACCTTCTATCCTGCCCAGCTCCTGATGTCCTTTTAAATCCCTCCATGGGTGAAGTATTTTGAAAGATGTTATGTACCAAACTGCACCTATTGACAACTTTCCAATGTTTTATTATTCAGGGATAAACAAATAATGGACTAGGAGCTTTTGATTAATAGGACACAGAGATCATCCTTATTTGATGGCTCTGTAACCAAAGGTCTATGTTTTATTTTTAATAGTAAGGGTATTTTTACTTCCAATAGCAAATGGAAATTGAGAGTCTTCAACTGGGAAACATTGCTACAAGTTTACAACTGAACTCTACCACCATATAAATGTGATTTTCAACTGTAAGAGGATGAGGAAATGTCAGAAAGAAAAACGGAAGATGATGGTCATAGAAAAGAAGTAGGATTTGGGGTAATATCTGAATACAGCTTTTTGTATGAATGACTAGAAAATCCAATTAAATCCACTGCCAATGCTACATGACCCAGACTTGTTTTGGCTTTGCATTTTTAAAAGGACAGGTTTATTAATAAAAGGAGAAAGGGGAAAAAAAGAGATACCTGGATAGACACAGGTGGGCATAAAACTGCTGCTGCTGGTTTTGAAAGGAGGTTTGTTGAGAGATGCCCGACTGGCCCAAGAGATGCCTGCTTGTGCCCTGGTGCACACCACTAGCCACTGTGGTCACCTTCATGCTTGCCAGCTGAGAAAGCCCCAGGACAGCTTCTAGGGGAGGAAAAGGTCAGGAGGAGTATATGTAGGCTTCAACTTTTCTTTCTTTATAGAAACATTGTTTGCTCCTTGGTTCTATCAAGTCTATACTTATTAGCATGTCCATACCATCACTGAAAACCAATCCCCAGCAAATAACCAGTGGAGGTAACTTGATGCCAGCACCACTTATGTGACTTAGAATACCTTCTTGGGTAGGAGAGAGTCTGTGTGTGCTTTGTGCTGTGTGTGCATTTGTAATGTATGGTGTGGTGTATCTGTGTGTACATAATTACTTGTGCCCGTATCCTACTCATTCCGACTCAATTTTAAGATTTCTGAGGGCTCACACAGGCCTCACTCATTTTGTTTCCATTGCAGCAGTAAGACCAGAAGAAAAGGAGCTAAGATTTGCTAGATGCTTACTGTGAACTGGGGGCCGCACCGGCTGCTTTATGAACATTCCATTATTTTATCTCCATGTGCTCCCTCTGAGTGGAGAGAAGTCTTATTTTACATGAGGAAAGTGAGATTCAACAACTTGATAAAAGACAGTTAAATGAGCAGTATTCAAAACATCCTCCTATTGATAAGCTCCAACTTTTCTATTCCAATTCTGTGACTCCAACCTTACTGAGTATAAATTCACTCTTCTGTTTAGAACTCCTATCTGTCTCCACACTGAAGACAAAAGCTTGACTCTTGGTGGTGCCCAAACCCTTCCAATCCACTCCTTTCTTAAATCTGCCACATGCTCCAGCCAAATCAAACTAGCCACATTTTCCTCGATGCCCCCACGGTTGTCATCTTTCCTGGATTTGCTCTTCTACCCTTTTTGCATGTAGTTCTCCACTTCACCCTGTCCACCTGGGGAAACCCACTCACTTGAAGATGCAAGTCATTTCTCCCCTCCATGAAACCTTTTCTGGACAGCCCCTTCTTCATCATCACATATTCCTAGTGCCATCTTTTTAAAGCCTCCTGACCCATCCTCAGCCCTCATGACAGTATGAGACTCCCTTCTATGAAAGCCCCAGCAATCAACTTTTCTCGCATGCTCATCCATCTTTGAAGACCGAAATTCTCAAGAGCAGCCACCCTGCACTTCTGAGCAGCACTTCCCCTTCAGTAGAATGTTCTGTGATTATCGGCATGCCCTTTTATCCTCCTCCTCCTCCTCCTCCTCCTCCCCCCCCCCCC